>CM071801.1:33818848-34456866 GCA_036559045.1 Platycarya longipes
GAAATTAAATAAGTGGAGTCATCCATGTCTGACAAAGGCTGCAAAAGCTACAAGCCTAATTCTGACAATTCGGTGCGGAAGGAAATTCAAACCCGCTTGACATTGTTGACAAACGAGATTTTGTATAGATTTGAAAGCTTTCGATTTCTGTTTAAATGATCATTTTCATCCATCGAATACTCACAAGAAAAATTTGCCATTCCTCATTAATCAAATATCTGTTTATCCAAAATGACAGAATGGCAAAGAAAATTTATTCTGGTAATCTTCTGTGTTTGAACCAAGAACTGTCTCAATCAGTCATCTCTCCCGTTTCATCCAGCATATTTTGTAAGTTTGACTAAATAAGATTTGAAGAGATGATAATGTGTCTTGTTCTTATTTCCGTCTCTATAAGAGCAATCTTTAACTTTATCTAATTTGCATTAAATCTCCTTCTCATATTTGCAAGTCGCCTGCATTCTCATTTTATAAATTTTTAATGGCTCATCAATTTTCTTTCAGTACTTCTCGTGATCAATCTATTTCTGCTTCTATCGTAGGTGCCATAAAGCAACAAGAGACTGATTCAGCTAATAAATCAGATCATCCATTGTTGTTTTTTTCCACTGATTCAGCTAATAAATCAGATCATCCATTGTTGTTTTTTTCACTCGGTTGCAGTCCAAAACTCGCGAAATTGAGAAACTTAACGAGACTGTCTTTGTACTTTAACGACTTGTTTATGAGTCAAACAGAAAAATAATATAGTTAAAGCAACAGAATAAGGATTTAAAATCCTTATTTGCCTCTTCATTTTGACTGCCTAATCCTTTATATGAGAATAACATGTTGATCTATGAAGAGCAAATACAGTTAAAAGATGAAGCTAGAAGTCTCAAATTTTTGTAAGTCATTTGAGATAATGGAATAAAAATGTTTAACAGATATTCATGACATGCATCATTCCTATTTCTCTTCTAATCATGCATAATCTATCTTCTGGTAGGGGTTTTGTGAAAATGTCCGCTAATTGATCACGTGTGCTTGTAAATTTTAGTACAATATCACATTTTTGTACACGATCTCTAAGAAAATGATATCTAATTTCAATATGCTTAGTTCTAGAATGTTGTATTGGGTTATTTGAAAGATTTATAGCACTTGTATTATCACATTTGATTCGAATGTGATTGTACATAAATTTAAAATCATCAAGCTGTTATTTCATATAAAGAACTTGAATACAATAACTACCTGCAGCAACATACTCTGCCTCAGCAGTAGATAATGTAACCTAATTTTGTTTTTTACTAAACCATGAAACGAGTGCATGACCTAAATAATGACATGTTCCACTAGTACTTTTTCGATCAATTTTGCAACCAGCATAATTTGCATCTAAATAACTGATAAAATCGAAAGAAGTGTGCTTAGGATACCATAACCCTAGGTCAATGGTACTAGCAAGATATCTAAAAATACGCTTAACAGCAATCAAATGAAATTGTTTTGGAGATGATTGAAAATATGCACATAAACATACATTGAACATAATATCAGGTCTACTAGGTGTCAAATATAATAAACTACCAATCATACATTGATATACCTTTGAGTCAACTGGCTTACCGTTTTTGTCTTTATCAAGTTTGGTGGTTGAATTCATTGGTATTCCAATTACCTTCGCACATTCCATCTCAAACTTTTTGAGATATATTTTGACTGATTAATGAATGTTTCACTTTTTGTTTGCTTGATTTGCAATCCGAAAAAGAAATTAAGTTCTCTCATCATGCTCATTTCAAATTCTTCCTGCATACTCTTAACAAAATCTTGGCACATATTTTCATTAGTAGCACCAAATATTATATCATCCACATAAATTTGAACTAGAAGAATATCATCCTGTTCATATTTGATGAAAAGAGTTGTATCGATCTTTCTTTTTGAAAAACCATTTTCAATCAAAAAACCACTAAACCTCTCATACCAAGCTCTAGGAGCTTGTTTGAGTCCATATAATGCTTTTGTGAGTTTAAAAACATGATTAGGAGAAATATGATTTTCAAAATCCGGAGGTTGATCAAGATATACCTTTTCATTTATAAAACCATTTAAGAAAACATTTTTAACATCCATTTGAAAAAATTTGAAATTTTTATAACATGCATATGCAAGTAACATTCGAATAGCTTCTAATCTTACGACAGGTACATACGTTTCATCATAATCGATTCCTTTCTCTTGATTGAAACCTTGGACTATAAGTCAAGCCTTGTTTCTAATGATGATTCTAGACTCATCTTTCTTATTTCTAAAAACTCATTTTGTTCCAATAACAACATGAATTTTTGGGTCTAGGAATAAGTGTCCATACATTATTTCTTTCAAATTGATTTAGCTTTTCTTGCATAGCTATAATCCATGATTCATCAATAAGTGCTTCATCAATATTTTTGGGTTCAATTTGAGATAGAAAAACAGTGTGATTACAAATATTTCTAAGAGATGATCGAGTACTTACACCTCATTAAGGTTCTCCTAGAATTTGTTCCACTGGATGATCTTTCACATATTTCCATTGTTTGGTTGCAACTTGTACTAAGTTTTGATGACCTTTCCTGATGTCTTCATGTTAGACTTCTTCCATTGTATTATCTTTGTTAAGATTGAGACTATTTGTATTATTTGTACCTTCTGATTCTTCATCAATAAATTTCTTGGAGAGTAGAGGGTTAGATTTATCAAATACTACATGCATAGATTCTTGTACAGTCAAAATCTTTTTATTGAATATTTTATAAGTTTTACAATTTGTTGAATACCCATGAAAGATATCTTCATCAGATTTTGCATCAAATTTTTCTAAATTATCTCTGTCATTGAGTATAAAACATTTGCATCCAAATACATGAAAGCAACCAATGTTGAGTTTTTTCTCATTTCAAAGCTCATAAGGGGTTTTATTTAATTTAGACTTGAACATAATTATATTTATAACATAACATGCAGTACTTACCGCTTCGGCCAAAAAATAACTAGGTAAATTATCATTAAGCATTGTTCTTGCCATTTCTTGAAGAGATCTATTCTTCCTCTATACTACCCCATTTTGTTGAGGAGTTCGAGGAGTAGAGAAATTATACAGAAAACTATTTTCATCACATAAAAACTCAATATCTTTATTGACAAACTCTTTCTCCCTGTCACTTCGGATGTTTGAAATAGTATAGCCCTTTTCCTTTTGAATTCTCTTGCATAACTTGGTAAAGGCATTATGTACCTCATCTTTATGAGCGAGAAAGATGACCCAAGTATATCTAGAGAAATCATCAACAGTAACAAATGTATAATATTTTCCTCCCAGACTTGCAAACCTATTTGGTCCAAAAAGGTCCATGTGTATTAGTTGCAAAGGTCTAGTAGTGGAAATATGTTTTTTAGTTTTGAAAGAAATTTTTGTTTGTTTACCAAATTGGCATGCATCACAGATTTTGTCTTTAAAAAAGTTTGTTTTTGACAAATATCTCACAAGATCATTTTTTGAAAGTTTGGAAATAAGTTCCATATTTGCATGACCTAATATTCTATGTCATAACCAATTATTTTCATATTGAGTTGATAAACAAATAGCATCTTGTGAGGCGATTTCTTCAAATTCGATTGTATAGACATTATTGTTTCTAAAAGCAATAAAACAAACATTGCAATCATGATTATTCAAAATAATGCACTTATCCTTTTTTAAAATAACTGTAAATCATTTATCACATAATTGATTTATACTTAAAAGATTATGCTTTAGACTATCAACAAATAGAACATCTTCAGTTATGAGAGAAGATTTCTTACCAACTTTACATATTCTCATGATATTCCCTTTTGAATTGTCTCCAAATGTCATGTATCCTTCTTCTTTAGAAGTGAGGTCAATGAATTTAGTTTTGTCTCCTATCATGTGTCTTGAGCATCCGCTGTCTAAAAACCATTTACTTTTACCAATGGAGAACTTCATGCATACCTGTAAAAGTAATTAAAATAATTTTTCTTGGTACCCAAGTTTTTTGGATCTTTTATTTATTAGTATTAGAAGAAACAAGATTCTTTAGTATCCATATGGCCCTAATAGTCATTATATATCTTCTTCTATTAGGATAAGCATAATAATTATGACCATTTCTATTGCAAAAATTACAAATAACATGTGATATATTTGAGAATTTTGAATGATAATATTTTTCTTTAAAAAAGTTATTCTTATGAGAAAAATTTTGAAAATCTGATTTTGATTTAGTCGGTTTATCAAAGAAATTTTTATAGGGTTTGAGTTTTTCTTTTGGCATGTATCCTAAACGTACCTTATCAAAAATACATTTTTGACTATCAATAAGTTTTTCAAAATTTCTTTTTCCATTTGTAAAGTTTTCAATAATCTTTTCTAAATCAGTCACTTTCTTTTTTAACTCATCATTTTCATCTTTTGAAATTATGTTTTCTTTTCTTAAAATATCAATTTCATTTGTCAATGAAGAATTTTTCTTTTTCAAAATGGTATACTTGATATCCAATTTTTCAAGTTCCTCATATACCTCTTCCAAAACATTTTGCAACACTTTATAAGAAAGATTTTCAATATTTTCAAAATTTGTTACCTCAAGATCATATATAGCCATGAGACAAACATTTGCAGATTCTACATTGCTTGCGTTGCTGTCTAAGCTACTTGAATCATCATCCCATATAACTTTCATTACTTTCTTACCTTTGTATCGATCTTTCTTTAGCAGGGGACAATCTACTTTGATATGTCCAGGCTTTTTACATTTATAACAAATTAATGAATCATTTTTACCTGTATCTTTGTTGAAAAACTTTTTGAAAGATTTCTTTTGAGGAGTTTTATTTTTCTTTAAGAATCTCTGAAGTTTTCTTGTGATCATTGTAATTTTTTCATCTTTGTTATCATTTTCCTCGTCTTCATCGCTTTCATTTTCATGGGGAACAGCTTTGAATGTCAAACTTTTCTTTTGCTTTCCTTCTTCTTCTTCTCCTCTTTTCAATGTATACTCGTGGGTAATAAGTGACCCGATGAGTTCATTTATTTTGAGTTTTTTGAGATCTCTAACTTCAAGAATCGCCGTCACTTTTGATTCCCAACGTTTTGGCAGAGAGTTGAGAATTTTTCTTATTATCTCCAAGTTAGAATAAATTTTTCCAAGAGCTGTCAAACTATTTATAATATTAGTAAAACGAGTATATATAGAGGAGATAGATTCATCATTAATCATTTTAAACATTTCATATTCATGCGTAATAATATAAATTTTTGATTCTTTGACTTGCGAAGTTCCTTCATAAGTTACTTCTAAGTTATCCCAAATTTCCTTTACTGTCCTGCAAGTCATTATTTTATTAAATTCATTGCCACTGAGAGCAATATACAAAATTTATAGCCATTACATTCACTGTATAAAGTCTATCATCTTCACGATCAAACTCTTCTTCTTCCTTGTTGACCTTTACTCCATCAACAATTTTTGTTAGAATATAAGGTCTATTTACAATACATTTCCAGATTTCTCCTTCTTGAGACCCAAGAAATACTCTCATTTTAACTTTATAGAAAGTATAATTGTCTCCACAAAATAGCGGAGGCCGACTATTGGATTGACTTTCAGCGAATGTAGCTGCAATGTTAGCCATATAATCTTAACTCAATAGATAATTAATCTTATAATAGAGACATTGCTCTGATACCAATTATTGCCCATATGACTAACACAAGAGGGGGTGAATTGGGTTATATTAAAAAATTAATACTTATAAACCAAATATACAATATAAAATATAACCAGAATATAAAGCAGCAGGAAATATAAAGAGTAAGAATAAGAAGAAGCAAACTCAGTATTTTAACGAGGTTCAGCCCCACTGCCTATGTCTTCGCCTCAAGCTACCCCTTGAGGATCCCAAATTCACTCTTCAATCTCTTTCAGGTGGAGATAGAAACCTATTACACCTTTGAGCAACACCACTACAAAGAATTCGTATAGAACACCCTCTACACTTGCAATCATCTCACACTTGATGATTCAACTATTCCCTGTGTAGAACACATTCTATACACACAAGGGTTATACGCACCCTCTTACAAATATAAAAGTTGATAGTAGATAGGTTATCAGAATACATTCCTCAATAAGTGAGATAAAAATAATACAGTGCAACATATATCTCTCTCACAATGAATAAGGATTAAGGTACAAAACTTAGAGAAAAGAGAATGAAAGTTTTAAAAGAATGATACAAAACTTAGCAATTGATGTGTAAGCTATTGTTATTATTTTTGCAAAACTCAAGTGAGCTATTTATAGGCATATAAGTTTTCATATTTAAATTTAAAAAAGTTTACATGTCAAATAAGAATACTATTCACTTTTCAAAAAATTCAAATAAAAACATCTCTTTTTTATATTTGTCAAAGATAACTCTATTCATTTTTCAAAGAAATCAAACCTAATATTTTACTTTTCATACATGACAAAATGAACATGATTTATTTTTCAAACCAAATCATCTTCTTTTTGCATATGTCAAAAAAATACACAACCACCTTTTAAGATTTTCAAACAAATCATCTATCTTTTGCATTTGTAAAAAAAAATACACAACTACCTTTCAAGATTTTCAAACAAAATCATCTATCTTTTATATTTGTCAAAAAAACACATAACCACCCTTCAAGATTTTCAAACAACACATGCACATGTTAAAGATGATAATCAATCATCTTACAAATTCAAATCTTTATGTGGAAAAATAATAATAATTTTTGAAATTAAATATTTAATAAAATTATGCAAATGTAAAAATGCAAGTTGATGCTTTATAAGAAAATATTAATTTTGAACCTTAATCCAATTTCAAATTTTAAGAGATAGACAAAATTATTCTATGAGCTTCATTTGTAGACTTGTTCTTCTTTTTGCTCATACTTGATTTCTTGATGTGCTAAGCTCTCTTCATGCGTAGACAACTTGAACTTGAGTTTTGAAGTTATTTGTTATCATCAAAATCTATACGTAGATACGAGATTTGAAATCTTGGGTTCTACAATTTTTACTTAAATTTATTATTTTCTAGTTGTGTATACCTACAACTGTTAGCCATTTATTAAATCCTACAATTGAAAATAGAGCTTACATACAAAAAAAAAAGAGCAAAACGTGAGGATTTGACTTGGGAGCTGAAAACCATGCATTTTTTTGGGGGGGGGGGGGTGTATGGAAATCAATACATATCAAACAATTTCTATTGATTTTGATCTACAATTAAAAAATGAAGAACTGAAATCAATAGAGCCTTGAAATCTCGAGTAAGCTCCATTGATGGTGCTTAAGGCAACAGCGTGACTAAAGGCACAACTCTTTGAAATACTTAAAACCAAAAGGAACAAGAGAAAGTCAAATTAACTATCCTTGCATTTTCTGTCTGTTAGGAAATCTGCATGGCCTTCTTAATTATTTTGAAATAATTGAAAATTTCACTCATTATTTTCTTTTTGTTTTGATTCTTTTAAATTGGTTTCCCTAACACAAAAGATAACAATCATTCACTCTCGAAATGCATGATATGTGATCAAGAATCACAAATATGTCATCAAGTCCAGTGCTAGAGTTTACTTTCTCGGTAATTGTACATGACATATTAAACCCAATTTACTGCCAACCTTCAGCATTAATATTTTGAAACTTTTCAGCACAAGGGATGAGCAAAAAAAAAAAACTTGTAACTACAATTACAAATAAATCATTTCCTAAGTCTAAGAGTCATCACATTCACACATCATTTGTTTTTTAAATTATTCATACATAAATTTAACTAATCAAGGAATCGTTGGTAATTGAGGCTAAAGGCACAACCCTCGTGCTAACAATAGTGAGGCCAATTTAGCATTTACATTACAATTTAAGTCATTGACCTTTACATTACAATCGATGAGGTCAGTTTAGCATTTCAAAAAGTTAGATATAGGGTAGTGTACATGTATGTGAGAAAAACAAAAGGATGAAAGGGAACATCTAAAAGTTTATCAAGTATTCTCATGGTCGACAGAAACTTGTGGTTCTTCTTTGCATTTTCACAAATACTTCAGTTGCATTCTCTATTTTCACAGTTGTATCTATCATTCCATTCCTATTCCATTCCATTCCATTCTTTAGTACAACACAATGACTTGTAGCAAGGATCATAGCAAACTCCTACCAATTAAACAATTAAACATACACTTGTAACAATAACCACACAAAAAAAAATATCATTTTTAACCCCTGGACATCTAACCTAAAATATCATTTCTTCAATCAAGATTAGCATTTTTTTATACAACCACGATCAACACAAAGCAATAACGAATTGAAGAGCCCAAAATAGCCGAATCAATCAAAATGAATAGAAAGTAGATTATTATTTTTTTTACCGAATGGGGAGGTTGTCGACATGGTTGATTAGCATTTTGAGTTAGCTAGTTTAAAGGGAAATGATACCTGTTTGAAGTGTGTTGGAAGCGAAGATCGGAATTCTAGAATTATCGGCCACACAAAATGTGAAGGTAGAGAGAGTTTTTTGGGTCGCAGATATTAGGTTCTTTTTACACAGTAGCTATGGTAACAAGGGTAAAAATATATAAACGAAATTATTGTTTACAATTCAAACAATTTCTATTGGTTTTGATCAACAACTCAAAAATGAAGAACTGAAATCAACAGAGCATTGATATCTCAAGTAAGCTTCATTGATGGTGCTTAAGGCAACATGGAGGCTAAAGGCACAGCTCCTTGAAATACTTAAAATCAAAAAGAACAAGAGAATGTCAAATTAACCTTCTCTGCATTTTCTCTGTCTGTAGGAACTCTACATTGCCTTCCTAATTATTTTGAAATGATTGAAAACTTCACCCATTATTTTCTTTTTGTTTTGATTCTTTTGAACTGATTTCCCTAACACAAATGATAATAATCATACACTCTCAAAACCAATGATATATGATCAAGAATCATAAATATATCATCAAGTTCAATGCTAGAGCTTACTTTCTCGGTAATTGTACATGATATATTAAACCCAATTTATTGCCAACCTTCAGTATTAATATTCTGAAACTTTTCAGCGCATAGGATGAGCAAAAATAAATAACTTGTAACTACAATCACAAACAGATCATTTCTTAAGTCCAAGAGTCATCACATTCACACACCATTTGTTTTTTAAATTATTTACACATAAATTTAATTAATCAAGGAATCCTTGGTAATTGAGGCTAAAGGCACGACTCATGTGCTAACAACGGTGAGGTCAGTTTAGCATTTACTTAGCATTTACATTACAATTTAAGTCACAGACCTTTACATTACAATCGATGAGGTCAGTTTAGCATTTCAAAAAGTTAGATACAGGATAGTGTTCATGTATGTGAGGAAAACATAAGGACAAAAGGGAACATATGAAAGTTTATCAAGTATTCTCGTGGTCGATAAAAACTTGTGGTTCTCATTTGCATTTTCACAAACACTTCAGTTGCATTCTCTATTTTCACAGCTGTATCTATCATTATATTTCCATTCCATTCCATTCTTTAGTACAACATAGTGACTTGTAGCAAGGATCATAACAAACTCTCACCAATTAAACAATTAAACATACACTCATAAAAATAACCACACACAAAAAAATTCATTTTTAACTCCTCGAAATCTAATCCAAAATATCATTTCTTCAATCAAGATCAGCACTTTTTTTATGCAATGACAATCAATACAAAAGAATAACGAATTGAAGAGCTCAAAATAACCGAATCAATCAAAATGAATAGAATGTAGTTTTTTTTTTTTTTTGGTTACCCAATGGGGAGGTTGTTGACATGGCTGATTAGCATTTTGAGTTTGCTAGTTTAAAGGGAAATAATACCTGTTTGAAACGTGTTGGAAGCAAAGATCAGATTCTAGGATCATCGACCCGCGAAATGCGAAGGTAGAGATACAAATATTAGGTCTCTCGTACGCAGCGGCTATGGTAACAAGGGCAACAATATATAAATGGAACTACTGTTTACAATTCAAACAAATTCTATTGGTTTTGATCTACAATTTCTATTAGTTTTGATCTACAATTCAAAAAAGAAGAACTGAAATCCACAAAGCCTTAATATCTTGAGTAAGCTCCATTGATGGTGCTTAAGGCAACAAGAAGGCTAAAGGCACAACTCCTTAAAATACTTAAAAACGAACAATAGAAAGCCAAATTAACATTCCCTGCATTTTCTTTGTCTGTTAGGAACTCTGCATTGCCTTCCTAATTATTTTGAAATTATTACAATTTCACTCGTTATTTTCTTTTTGTTTTGATTCTTTTGAACTGATTTCCCTAATACAAATGATAACAATCATACACTCTCGAAACACATGATATGTGATCAAGAATCACATATATGCCATCAAGTCCAATGCTAGAGTTTACTTTCTCGATAATTATACATGATATATTAAACCCAATTTATTGCCAACCTTCTACATAAATATTCTAAAACTTTTCAGCACATAGGATGAGCAAAAAATAGTAACTAGTAACTACAATCACAAACAAATCATAAGTCTAAGAGTAATCACATTCACACATCATTTGTTTTTTAAATTATTCACACATAAATTTAACTAATCAATGAATCCTTGGTAATTGAGGCTAAAGGTACAGTCCTATGCTAACAATTGTGAGGTCAGTTTAGCATTTACTTAACATTTGCATTACAATTTAAGTCATTAACCTTTACATTACAATCGATGAGGTCAATTTAGCATTTCAAAAACTTAGATACAGGGTAGTGTTCATGTATGCGAATAAAACATTAGGACAAAAGGAAACATCTAGAAGTTTATCAAGTATTCTCGTGGTCGATAGAAACTTGTGATTCTCCTTTGCCATTTCACAAACACCATTCTTTGTTTTCATAGCTGTATGTATCATTCCATTTCCATTCCATTCCTTAGCACAACACAGTGACTCATAGCAAGGATCATAACAAACTCTCACCAATTAAACATACACTCATAAAAATAACAACAACAAAAAAGAAAAAATCATTTTAATCCCTTGAAATTTGACCTAAAATATATTTTTTTTCAATCAAGATCAGCGCTTTTTTTATGCGACCACAATCAACCCAAAGCAAAAACGAATTGAAGAACCCAAAATAGTCGAATCAATCGAAATGAATAGAAAGTAGTTTTTTTTTTTTTATTGGTTATCCAATGGGGAATTTGTCGGCATGATTGATTAGCATTTTGAGTTTGCTAGTTTAAAGGGAAACGATACATGTTTGAAGCGTATTGGAAGTGAAGATCAGAACCCTAGGATCACCGGCCTGTGAAATGCGAAGGTAGAAAGAGTTTTTTGAGTCGCAAGTATTAGGTCTCTTGTACGCAACATTTATGGTAAGAAGGGCAAAAATATGTAAACGAAACTACTGTTTACAATTCAAACAAATGCTATTGGTTTTGATCTATAATTTCTATTAGTTTTGATCTACAATTCAAAAATGAAGAACTAAAATCAACAGAGCCTTGATATCTCATATAAGCTCCATTGATGGTGCTTAAGGCAACAATGAGGCTAAAGGCAGAGCTCATTGAAATACTTAAAACCAAAAAGAACAATAGAAAGTCAAACTAACCCTCCCTACATTTTTTCTGTCTGTTAGAAACTTTGCATTGCCTTCATAATTATTTTGAAATGACTGAAAACTTCACCCGTTATTTTCTTATTGTTTTGATTCTTTTGAACTAATTTCCCTAACACAAATGATAACAATCATACACTCTCGAAACACATAATATGTGATCGAGAATAAAAAATTTATCGTCAAGTCCAGTGCTAGAGCTTACTTTCTTGCTAACTGTACATGATATATTAAACCCAATTTACTGCCAACCTTCAGCATGAATATTCCAAAACTTTTCAGCACATAGGATGAGCAAAAAACAATAACCCGTAACTACAATCACAAACAAATTTTTTCTTAAGTCTACGAGTCATCACATTCATACACCATTTGTTTTTAAAATTATTCACACATAAATTTAACTAATCAAGAAATCATTGGTAATTAAGGCTAAAAGCACAACCCCTCTGCTAACAACGATGAGATCAATTTAGCATTTACATTACAATTTAAGTCACTGACTTTTACATTACAATCGATGAGGTTAGTTTAGCATTTCATAAAGTTAGACACAGGGTAGTGTTCATGTATGTGAGAAAAACATAAGGACGAAAGGGAACATCTGGAAGTTTATCAAGTATTCTCTTGGTCGATAGAAACTTATGGTTCTCCTTTGCATTTTCACAAACACTTCAGTTGCATTATCTGTTTTCACGATTGTATCTATCATTTCATTTACATTCTATTCCTTAGTACAACACAGTGCCTCATAGCAAGGATCATAACAAATTTCCACCAATTAAACAATTAAATATACACTCGTAAAAATAACCACAAAAAAAATCGTTTTTAGCCCCTCGAAATTTGACCTAAAATATCATTTTTTTCAACCAAGATCAATGTTTTTTTTTATGCAACCATGATCAACACAAAACAATAATGAATTGAAGAGCTTAAAATAGCCGAATCAATCGAAATGAATAGAAAGTAGTTATTTTTTTGGTTACCCAATGGAAAGGTTGTCGACATGGCTACTTAGCATTTTGAGTTTGCTAGTTTAAAGAGAAACGATACCTGTTTGAAGTGTGTTGGAAGTGAAGATCAGAACTCTAGTATCACCGGCCCGCGAAATGCGAAGGTAGAGAGAGTTTTTTTGGTCGCATATATTAGGTCCCTCGTATGTAGGTTAAAGCAGCAGCTATGGTAACAAGGACAAAAATATGTAAACGAAATTACTGTTTACAATTCAAACAATTTCTATTGGTTTTGACCTACAATTTCTATTGGTTTTGGTCTACAATGAAAAAAATGAAGAACTGAAATCAACAAAACCTTAATATCTCGGGTAAGCTCCATTGATGGTGCTTAAGACAACAACAAGACTAAAGACATAACTCCTTGAAATACTTAAAACCAAAAAGAACAAGACAAGACCAAATTAACCCTCCCTGCATTTTTTGTCTGTTAAGAACTATGCACTGCCTTCCTAATTATTTTGAAATGTTTGAAGATTTCACCTGTTATTTTCTTTTTGTTTTGATTCATTTGAACTGATTTCCCTAACACAAATGATAACAATCATACACTCTCGAAACACATGATATGTGATCAAGAATCACAAATATATCATCAAGTCCAGTGCTAGAGCTTACTTTCTCGGTAATTGTACACGATATATTAAACTTGATTTACTGCCAACCTTCAGCATGAATATTCCGAAACTTTTCAACACATAACATGAGCAAAAAAAAATAACTTGTAACTAAAATCACAAACAAATCCATTTCTTAAGTCCAAGAGTCATCACATTCACAGACCATTTGTTTTTTAAATTATTCACACATAAATTTAACTAATCAAGGAATCCTTTGTAATTGAGGCTAAAGACACAGCTCTTGTGCTAACAACGGTGAGGTTAGTTTAGCATTTACATTACAATTTAAGTCACTGACCTTTACATTACAATCGATAAGGTCAGTTTAGCATTTCAAAAAATTAGATACGGGGTAGTGTTCATGTATGTGAGAAAAACGTAAGGATGAAAGGAAACATCTGGAAGTTTATCAGGTATTCTCGTGGTCGATAGAAACTTATGGTTCTCCTTTGCATTTTCACAAACATTTCAATTGCATTCTCTATTTTCACAGCCATATCTATCGTTCCATTTCCATTCCATTCTTTTGTACAACATAGTGACTCATAGCAAGGATCATAACAAACTCCCACCAATTAAGCATATACTTCTAGAAATAACCACCAAAAAAAAAAAAAAAAAAAAATAGCCACTTGAAATCTGACCTAAAATATCATTTATTCAATCAAGATCAGTGTTTTTTTATGCAACCACGATCAACACAAAGCAATAACAAATTGAAGAGCCCAAGATTGTCGAATCAATCGAAATGAATAGAAAGTAGTTTTTTATTTTTATTTTTTTGGTTACCCAATGGGGAGGTTGTCGACATGACTGATTAGCATTTTGAGTTTGTTAATTTAAAGGGAAATGATACCCGTTTGAAGTATGTTGGAAGTGAAGATCGGAACTCTAGGATCAATGGCCCGCGAAATGCGAAGGTAGAGAGAGTTTTTTGGGTCGCAGATATTATGTCCCTCGTACGCAACAGTTATGGTAACAAGGGCAAAAATATGTAAACGGGACTATTGTTTTCAGAATCAAATAGCAACAAATCTGAATCTTTTTTCTTACAATAATTTTATATGGAGTCAGATTTCTTGAAGTCGAATGAGAGTCAGTTGATATGCCTACACGCCACATCAACTGATAAATAATTTTTTTTTAAAGGTAAAAAATAGAGTTGAAGGCGACACTGAGGAGAGAGAAGCGTCATGTAGAGAGAAATGCCATGTCAGCCAACTCCTATCCAACTCAAAGAAATTCTACTCCATGTAGAATTACTCATTTTCTTATCTAATCATGTTTTTAGCCTTTTTTTTCAAAATATTTTTTAAAATATTTTAACGGACTTGATAAGCTAAGGAAATTTAAAAAAAAAACTAAAGGCTTTACGAATTTTCCTCCTCTTCTCTCTCTCGCAAAAACTTCTTTCCCAGTAAAACTCCTCTGTGTTTTCCAACTTCGAGGGGGAGGGCGGAGCTCCGGCTCCATCCTTCCCTTCATTCTCCTTGCCTTCCCCTCTTTTTTTTTTTTCGGCCATTGTCTTTATACAGGGTTGATGGTGGGTTTCAGGTTTTTGAGTTTGTGGGTGGCTAGATTGCAGGTTTGAGATAGTCCGAAGGCTGCAGACCAACACACGCCTTATCCTACGCTGCCAATCTTATAGCCGCCTAGAGATTTTTTCAAACGGAGTGGTGTGTGCACCGAATGTACGGGGTCCAGCTCTAACGTGCCTTGTTATTTTGGAGGTTCCTCTCCGCCGTGTGTTGTTCGTGGAACCAAGGTCTCTGAGCCCCTCAGCCATGCAGGTTCTCACTCCTAAAGTGACACATGTTGTCCACGTATCACCATAGCCACTGTTTGTTTTTGTGTTGTTTAGTTTTATTTTGTACAGAATTTTTTTTTTATAAATGAGAAATAGTCTCTTGGACGGTAATCCATAGAGTTACAAGTTCTCTCCTCCTTTGGGAGGAAAATACTTTAGTTTTCTGCTTTTGGATAGTAAATGGTTTCTCAAATAGTTTGTCTAAGAGAATTAGAAATTTGTGCCCTAGGTGTATTTAGTTGACCTGTATACTGAGTTTTCTCAGTTTATATTGGTCACACTTGTAATACTTCAAGTTCTTGGGTTTAATGAAAATAAACCTATTTCTAAAAAAAAAGGCTAAAAAAAATTGATGTGATATTATTACTACATCATCGATTTTATAAAAAATACACAAGGTCGTATACATGTAACATTATTCTTTTCCTTATATATTATGATGGGCCTTTTTTTTATTTTTTTGAAAAGGAAGAAAACTGCCACATTTCCTTAAGAAAAGAATACAAAAGTGAATTACACCACTGGTTAAAGAACCAACTCAACCACACCTTCCACTAGCCTACAAGCAGATTTGGCTAGGCTATGAGCCACATTGATCCCAACCCTTTTAATATGAGATACATGTCAAGACAAGGGAGAAAGAAAATTACAAACATCAGCCATCACAAGACCAATCCAATCACATCTTTTGGAGCACGCCTTTAATTCCTGGACGACTTGAAGATTGACCCTTTCAATTATGACCTGTTGAAAACCCAACTCCCTGGCCAAAAATGCTGCTTCTCTTGCACCACGGGTTTCAGCTAACATTGGATCTTGGAAGGAAAGGATCGACACTTTCTTCTTAGCTAGCACATCCCCGTTGTCATTCCTCACAATCAGTCCAATCCCCACTGTCTGCCGAGCCTTAAATAAAGCTGCATCTCAATTGATTTTAACATAACCCCTTGGAGGAGGAGACCAAAGAGAGCTACTTTGGTTATCAGGTTGTCTACATTGAAGCGGAGAGGTCTAGGCCATCTTAAACTCTTCTAGAAGCTGAATGGCAGAGTGAACAACCTGATTTGGATGAATGAAAATATTATCAAAAACCAGCTTATTCCTTCTTTTATCCATATCCCACGAGCAACCATTGCAAATTGACCCACCACATCTTCTTTACAAGAGTTAATAATCTCATAAAGGATGTCAATAAACCTACCTGACGCAACAACTTTCCTTTGTAAACTTGGGTGGCATTGACTCCACACATCACTGGCGGCTTTACAGTTCCACAATACATGGCATGTCTCCTTTTCTTCATCTCTACAAATAGGACAAAATGGAGAGTCAATAATCTTCCTCTTATACAGATTAACCCTAGTAGCCATAGCATCTAAACAAACCCTCCAAATAAAGACTTTTGTGACATTCAGAACATGCATTTTCCAGATTTTAGACCAGTCAATATCATTGCTTTTCTGTCTGGAAGAATGCCCATTATCATCTGCTCGAAGCTCCACTTGCCTATGATAGACGCTCTTCATTGAAAAATTGCCACTTTTGTTACCCATCCATATGAGCTTATCTGGCACCTATTGATTACTGATAGGCATTCTAAGAATTAACTCCCTATCCTCTTCCTGAAACACATTATTCACTAATTCCTGTTTCCAAGTTCTACTCCTCCAATCTATCAGATCATAGACCCAGGTATCAACATTCAGATCCTGAACTGGAGTTTGCACTTTAAAGCTACTAGGTCTAGGGATCCATCTACTCTTCCACACTTTAGTATCCTTACCATCCCCAATCCTCCAAATGGAGCCATTAACAACTAACTTTCTAGTTGTACACATGCTTTTCCAAATCATTGAAGGTCTCGACCCCAATTTAGCACTAAGAAAATCAAAATTTTGGAAATACTTAACTTTTAAGATTTGAGCAACCAGAGAATCTTGATTCTGAATTAAGTTCCACCCTTGTTTAGCTAGTAGAGATAAATTAAAACTTTTGAAGTCTCTAAACCTGAGACCCCCTAAACTCTTGGCTTGGGTTATTTTCTCTGATGCTACCCAATGCATCTTTTTCTCTTTGCTCATGAAGCTCCACCAAAAATCTATCATGAGATTATTCACCTCCTTGAGCAAGGTTATTGGTAATTTAAACAACCCTTTGGTATAAGTAGGGATGAATTGTACTATTGCCTTCATAATATCTCTTTGCCTGCCTGGGTGAGGAACTTAGTTTTCCAATTACTGATTCTCCCTTTTATTTTATCCAAGATTCCTTTAAAAACTTTCATCCTAGATCTCCCTACCAAGGCTGGTAAACCTAGGTAAGTATCGTAGGAAGCATTAGAGGAGGAACCCAAGATTTGCATAATGTATTTCCTAGTTTCTATTTTGGTGTTTGCACTGAAAAAAATATTGGTCTTAGACATGTTCACTTGCTGTCCAGATGCACTCTCGTAAGTCTTAAGGATCTGATTTAAGTTGGCTCATTCCTTAGCCGTTGCATGACAAAATAACAAACTATCGTCTGCAAAAAACAAGTGGCTAATATTAGGACTACCTCTACTCATTCTAAAACCGTGTAGTAACTGGGCAGCCTCCACCTTCTTAATCATGTTAATAAAAACTTCAGCCACCAACAAGAGGGGGATAGAGGGTCCCATTGTCTAATACCTCTCGAATGTGTGAAAAACTCATGTGGACACCCATTAATTAGCAAATAAATACTGGTGGTTGTGACACATTTCATGACCAGGTTAATCCAAGAGGCATTAAAACCCATTATCTCCATCGCTCTTCTCAAAAACACCCATTCCACCCTGTCGTAAGCTTTTTTCATGTCTAGTTTAACATCCATGTGCCATTTCTTCCCATTTTTTTCTCCTATTCATTGAATGAAGAGCCTCGAAGGCTATGATGACATTATCCTGAATGTTTCTACCCGATATAAATGCCCCTTGAGTAGGGGATATGATCCGAGGAAGAATCTTCTTGAATCTATTGGCTATGGTCTCAGACATTACTTTGTACAACACATTATACAATGAGATGGGCCTGAAATCTGAAACATTTTTGGGGTTTTTGATTTTGGGAATGAGGACAATGTAGGTCTCATTAAGGTTATTCAGCTTTCCCCATGATTAAGAACCTCGAAAATTGCTCTAATAACATCATGCCCTATAATGTCCCAATTGTTATGATAAAAGGAAGGGGAGAAACCATCGGGCCAAGGGGCTCCCCAGGGGTTCATCTGGAATAAGGCCTCTTTAATCTCCTCCTCCAAAAAGGGCTAGTTCAGATCTGCATGCATGTCATTACTAACCTTACAAGGCATATTAATAAAGCATTCATCAAGATTACCAGGCATTTGAGAAGTAAAAAGATCAATGTAAAAGGAGTTAAATACCTCAATAGTTTCCTGTAAGTTATGAGTTTTTGAACCGTCCATCTTCTAGATCCTCTTTATCTCATTTATCTTCCTTCTATGATTGGCAAAGCTAAGGTAGAATCTGGTGTTCCTATCGCCCATGTTAAGCCACTTTTGCTTTGCTTTCTGCTGCCATTTCAAGTTTTCCTCTGCCATTCTTTTATCCATAGCCCCTTTCAAAACTCTAATTTCATCATTTCTATCCCTTATGTTCACTTTCTGCAACTTGGTGAGTCTAGACATGTTCCTCTGCATCTCTTTCTTATACTTATTTCTATGCTCCTTTTTCCAGGCTTGCAGAAACTTTTACATCTAATCTTTTTTTTTTTCTAGGACAGTCAGTAAATTTGAACCCTACAATTCTTGTAAGCCATTCCAGTTGCTACTAATAATATGAGAACATTCATTCTGCAAATTCTAGCTTGCCTCAAATCGAAAAATCTTCGATCTTTTACAATTGTCTTCCTCATACTCCATCATGTTACTTATATTCTGCCACTTCATGAGGATAGGTCTATGATCATATGTGAAGGCCCTCATATTAACAAACTTATAGAAACCGTATCTATTCACCCACCCTTCATTACCCAGAACACGATCCAATCTCTCCTTGTTAAACAAAGCCCCATCCCTTTTATTACACCAGGTGTATTTAACACCCTCATACCCCAGGTCACATAATTCACATTCTTCCAAACATTGTTTAAAAGATTCCATCTATTTATAAGATCTCTGGGCAGCACCAAACTTTTTATCTTGAAACAAAATTTCATTAAAATCTCTAAAGCAAATCCATGGAGACCCATCACTGGGTTTCAGCTTCGTCAAAAAGTTCCAACTCAGGAACTTGCTTGCTGTTTCAGCATAACCATATGATTCCATCATCAAAACCCTCTGATTATTCACCCCATCCTCATACCAAAGAGATATGTGATGCTATGAATAAGAATCAAGGATAAAACTCATCTTACCGTGCCACAAAAAAGCAAGGCCACCACTACACCTCAAGCTGTTTACTACAAAACTAGCATCCATACCTAATTTATTACAAATGCCTTCCACTTTTTGCCTACCACATTTATTCTCACTTAAAAAAACAAAATCTAGGGATTTCAAATCAACCATCATTTAAAGCTCCCTAACCATAGAGGCATTCTCCAAACCCATACAGTTCCATGCTAAGCCTATCATAGCTCTCGGTGGGGCTGCCCAGCAGCCTCCACCATATCTTCTTCATCAATTAGGCTAAGACCCTCATACTCTGACTTTACTTTTTTTTATATTTACCCCTCTTGGAAAGTCCATCCTCAGCTTCCCTTTTTCTATTATCATTCAGTTGGGCCTCCTAGAACATAATATCCTGCACCATCCCCTCTCGAGCCCTACGTTTCCAAAAGGCCATTTTCTTTGTTATGACCTCCACTTCTTCAATGGTGTTGTTGTTAAGAGGAAACGTCATCCTCACCTCCCCTTTACCAGACCCCTTACCCTTTATAGTATCTACATCCCTCCCAGGGCACATATCATCTCTTTGCTTACCAGATTGTGCTTCTTTAATAACCACCCCTCTCTGTACTATAGGTCTACTCTCATCTTTTTTAGTGGGAGTGAACACCTTGATATTCCTATCATCTTTTCTGTTAAGCCCCTCATCTCCCTTCTCCTGCTTATCCTTTTCATTCCCACCATATCTACGAGTTTCAAACTGTCTAGAACTTCTTGGTGTTCCTCTCAGCCAAGAGCCAAATTGATACCTACTAAACTCTGCCTCCTATGATTCCTCCCTTACACCTTGACACGTTTTCAAATTATGAGCTAATACACCACATTTAAAACAGAAAGCTTGCAAACGTTTATACTTAACTAAGACCCAATATTTTTCATCATCCAATTGAACCTACTTATCTTTTAACAGTGGCTTAGTCATGTCGATGGCCACCCTCACTCTGAGGCAATTACCCCACGCCATCCATTCCGAATCAATCTCAACTCTAATAACAGATCCAATAGAAGCAGTCAGTTCTTTCCCTATATCATCATTCATTGATGCTAAGGGTAAGCTATACAAATGAATCCAAAAAGGCTCAAACTAAAATTTAATATATTTTAATGGAACATTCTCATTAACTTCTTAAAAAGAGATTAAATGTCTATCAAAGAACCACAATCTACCAAGAAGCACTTTATCCTTATCACATAAAAATTGGAATTCAACAAGAAACTTATGCTCTCCCAATTCCTTGAATTTTATCCAACCTGAAAGATTCCATACCTTAGACATCATTGGTCGGAGAGCTTCAGTATTCACCCATTTGCCCGCCATTATCCCTCCTATGATACAAAACTCCCATTTTTTTCCTCTATTCTTCAAGCTTTCCTTTTGGATCATGAACACTTCATTCTCCTCAGTCAAAAGCTAGAAATTCTCCCATTTCCTCACTAGATCTTCTTCCATCGTACCCCAACCCTAGTCCAAACACTCTAAAAACAGCTGATTCAACGACACAGAGACCAAAAAACTAAACCCTAGACTTGTTTTCTACGAAAACAAGAGGGACCAAACCCTAGACCTGTTTTTGAAGCAAACAAGAGGGACAATGATCATTCTTTTGGATTTATTGTGACAGGCCTTACGGAAATAAAAGGAGAGCATAAAACGACTTAGGACATGCCCCTATGTAAACATTAAAATGGTGCACTTAAGGGGTTTAAGCTTTAAAACGCACAGCTAAAATATAATTGGGAAAACGATATAATTCAGATAACATATAAAAGCATCTCTGAAAACTTTTTAAAGTATTGACATTAGATTAATCATTCCAATTTTCAAAATTTAGAAAATATGTAACTTTTTAAATTTTAACTAATCATCCAACACTTTAAATCTGCATTGGATTAGTTATCATATTCTTTATAATAATAAAATATTATTATTTTTTATTTCTTTAATTAATTTTTTATTTTATTTTCATAATCTTCAATAATCTCCAACAATCATATTTATTTTTATTTTCACAATCTATAATTTAAAATATAAAAATCACACATATACATAGATGATAAATCTCATACGTGTTCAAAAAAAGAAAAGATAGCCGAGAAAAAAAAATGATAAATCTCAGATGTGATTTCCCAACAAGACTACACGTTCCTAATCATAAACTTGTCTGAAATATTCCAGCACGACTAATGGGTACACATGTGAATATGGGTGGGTTCGTACGTGATTTGTCCGTGTGGAATAGAGACAATATTGCAAGCAATGAGCAGCTAGCCAGCTGAATATCAATAAAATATTAAGATGAAAATTGCTTCGGTTCCTTTCATATGTGAAAAAAGGGATGAATTTATTGAAGCTTAAAATTAAGATGACTTGTATTTAGCTATTCAATATAGATACAATTTAGTTAAAATTCTTTAAAATATAAAAGACACTGGCATTTAGCTTATGTAATGTCAGTGCTTTACTTTGGTCCTTGGAGCATCTACGTTAGATCCCTATAAAATTTCATATAATTTATTTGAAAGAACATTCTTTAACCTCTCTTTCTTATATTTTATTTATCTTCCAAAAATCTCTTATATCTCATTTTTTGTCCTTTTTCTATTTTATGAAAATAAATTCTTCTATTATTTTTTTATATTTTTTCTATCACTTCCATTTTTATTGTTAACTACTAATTATTTTATATTTTTTCCTGTTTTGAGTATTTTTAACTTTAATTAAACCCCAAAAATTCAATATAATTATTTTTTATTCTGATACCTGAATAGTTTTGAATTTAATACGAGTAATAAACAATTGTATTTTCAAACGATATTTTTTTTTTGTACAAGCGAAATACAAAATCACAAAAAGAAATACATTGAAATAATTAAGAATCTTAAGTAATAATAATTACAAAAGAGATGTCAAGCTCAAAATTTTTCAAAGTTAATACACATAACAACTAACCAAGATATCGAAATACAAATAATAAAGTTGGTTTTCTTCAATTTTCGTTTATGTTTCTCTAAATCAATTTCTATTGGTTTGAATGTCCATTGAGGTTTGTATTTTATGAAGTTAGATTTTTAATTGGTTTATTGTCTTCTACTCATATGCTAGTAATTCTAGATCATACAAACAAGAAAATTCGAAAGCCTATCCACCTTACACAATTATCAAGTAATAAACAATATATAAATACAATCAGCCAAGCAATATCCAAAAGTTTACAGAAAGTATTTTTTTTACTAATAACTAAACTTACCTCATAGTTTTATCAACCGAAAAATCGATGCCGCTCATTGTCCTTGATATGAACAATTCGTCGACATGCTTTAATAACACAATAGCATACTGGATTTTCATTGCGACGATTATTTGTTGAGCGTGACATATTCATAATACTACTATTTGACCCAGGCATTGAGAAGTATTATCTTTTGGTTTAGCTCAAATTTGTAGATAAACATAAATACATAAAATATAAAATATTGGAGACACCCTAAAGTATGTGTGTAATAATCAGGGCTGAGAATTATTATTTTCACTTAACAACATGTGTAAGACAAGAAGCATTAATGAACATCTACAAAATCGTGAATCCTAGTTGTTAGATGGTGGTCATTCGAACTTCATGGATTATCTTGCCATATCAATGGCATCCCATGCCTGAACACTTCTAAATTAGAGTGATATTATATACAGTCCATTAAAATGGACTTCTTTGCAGTCCAAATGTGAAATAAACAAAATTACCCCTATTTTATTATTGATTTGGCAAAAATACCCTTATTTCTAAGTAAAAAAATAATCCAAAATCTGAAATGGCGTTTAAGTCTCCTTCTCCCTTGGCCAAAATCTCTATGCCAAGCATGATCTGCTACCACCATTGTCGAGCTCCTCCGCTTTCTCAGTTCTGGCTTTATTTATGCATTTGAACTGCATCAATGATTCCATGGGCGGCCTCGAAAGGATTTCTATTACCAAATCTTCTGGGAGATCCTTTCTCAACATCCGCTCTTTTCTTTTTTCTTAGTTTCCACTTAAAATCAGTCGCTGAACACAAATTATTTTATGCGTTGAATCTTGATTCTTGAATGCGGATTTACTCATCTTTCCAAATTTTCCACTTTTATATGGTTGTTCCTTCATTTATGTTTGTCCATCGCTATTTGCTATGCTTCTAGGGTGAGGTAATGGGTTGTAGCCAGTAACGTTAATTGTCCAGACATGCGTTTAATCTTTGTTTCCATGGATAGCCAACCATTTTAAAACTTAAATTTTGGACCTTAGTATGTGGGGAAGGAAACGATTTTTCACTCAATCGGTCCTTGGCTCCATGTGAAACGGGACTTTTCGTCTTAGTAAAACGCTTTCGTTTTACTTGGCTTGTAATGCAGTCCACTTTTAGTGGACTGCAATAAGAATTATTCTCTCAATTAACCCTACTCATTACAACCTGATACTAGACATCTATCACATAACAGTCTTGGCAGCAAATATATAACCAATAAAATGCACATCACAAAATATAAAGATTGTAGCAAATCATTAACCCAACGAATGCACATCATAGATTAATGACAGCATGTTTAAACCTGAAGAATGCACATAATAGAACAATGACAGTAAGTTTAGAGTCAGAAAATACATTGTGTTGAAATGTAGACCCCAAAAATAAAAAACAGGGCAACACTTGAGTTTTGACCCAAAAAATATACAAAATAGAGCAATGACAGCAAGTATAAAGCCCAAGAAATCATAAAATGGAGTACTGACTGTAAGTTTAGAAGCCCATAAAAATTACCAAATAAAGCAATGAAAATAAGTTTGGACAAAAAAAAATTCACAAAATGAAGCAACGAAAACAAGTTTAGAACAAAAAAAAATTCAAAATGAAGCAATGGCAACAAGTTTAGAAGCTCAAAAAATCACAAAATGGAGCAATAGCAGCAAGTTTAGAAGCCTAAACAATCAAAAAATAAAACAATGACAAAAAGTTAGATCCTAAGAATCACAAAATAGAGCAATGACAGTAATTTTAGACCCCAAAAATCACAGAGTAATGATAGCAAGTTTAGAGCCAAAAAATCACATTATGATGAAATGACAGCAACATAAAGAATGGAGCTTAATTAACAGGAAAAGTATCAAAAGTGAGGAAGTTAATTGCAGCCAAACTGAGAATAAACAAGTGCCAAAAGTAAGCAAGTTAATTGCTTGCTTGTAATAAATATACTTGAACCCGAGATGCACAAGCAACAAAATGATAAAAAAGACCAAGTTAACAATTTCACAGTCCAAACACAAATACACAACAAGTTTATTGACATTGGTAATTCGAGCAAAGCATATGTAATCAGACCAAACACAAAACTATAGTGATTCGAGCAAAGCATAAACCTACATGAATGACATCGATAAATTGAATTTGACCTCAACACAGCAGCAGATACACCCAACAGGACATATGAAAATTTTGTCAAACTCAGTCTAGTCTTCAAATCGATAGTGAACAAGTGTCAAATCGAGAGTGAACTAGTGCCAAAAGTAACCAAGTAAACAACATATAGCAAAGAACATTTCGGTTTACAATCTCCATTCTCAAATTAAACAACATACAGGAATGGAATCTCATGAAAATATCAGTAATGCTTTCCCCCAATGTCGTGGTTAGAAGGAACGTATTCTAATTCACAGTAGAAGATAAAATATCGTGTTATAGTTTGTGGGTATGTTTATCTGGTTGAAAAAAGTTATTAGTCCTCAGAGACAAATGTGAAGTCGTGCACATATACATAAACAAAATCAGAAGGTAAACAAATCATAGTAAAGAAGTTGAAATTAAATGAATATAACAACGGTAATATTCGAAATCCTAACAGACGCAAATGGGTAAAATCAGGCCCTAACATATGCAAAGAAAGCAATTGATTCTTTGGCAGATAGGAGGGCTACAGATGCAACAACAATGGTGAATGGGGAGGCAAAAACCCCAAATGGCAGTGCAATAGAGAGAAGGGGGGAAGGAGACGAACCGTCCGTGTGTGTGTGCATGGATCTTACCGAGGACGACGACGGGGGGGCTGCCGAATGGAAGGTGAATGCCGATAAGGGATGGAGCTTGAAATCACAGGGGTGAATGGCGCGGAGAAGGGACTTGGGGGTCGGGATGGGGATGGGGATGTATAGTGGCTACTGTAGCATGCCCTAAAACATTCCCGAAAATGGGAAATCGGATGTGGGCTATTTTTGAGGTAAGCCGCTAAGACTTTTCCCAAATTATAGAGAGAAACGTGTTATAGTGTTATATATTATAAGGAGCTCAATGCTTGTTATAGAGCATTGGCTAGTTCAATATGGATGTTTTTTCTATCATACATTTTAAATTTGTACTTGCATTGATTCGAGAGGCTAGTCTAATACCAATACTCTAATTGGACTAGTTTCGACCAGATGGTTGGGCCAGCCTGATGGCCTTGACCTAAGTTCAAGACCATTTTATTTTGATTTGGGCTTCCAAACAGAGGTAAGAGTTTAATTCAAGAACCAAGTCTGATCACCAGGCTTACATAGTTCAATTGATTAATAAATTATTTTATTTTTTACAAGTAATGGGTTTGTCTGTAAATTTTTATAAAAACTTATACTCATTATCTTTATATTACATATTATATTTAATTTTAAAGTTTTTTTAATTTTTTTATATCAAATATGTGGTATATGGATGATAAGTAGAAGAATTCAATTAGTTTAGATAGAATAAAATATTTTTAAAATAAATAAATAAATATAATGTGTAGAGATAATGAGTAACAAAATTCAAATTTTATATAAGAAAGCTAATACGTTAGTTACTATGTCCTTTAATTTAAACCATTCACTTTACTTTTTGATGTAATACATGATCTAGTGCTACGTAGCTTACTAAGAAAGTGTAAAAAATATATATTCAAAATAAAGATAATTTTACAATTTATTGGGCCAATCACATTAAACATTTCTCAGTTTTTTGTTTAGGTTTTTCTGTTTTATTTGAACATAGTTAAATCAGTAACCCTTTGAATGAAATTTTAAGTCCGAAAAAAGAAATGGAATGATAAGTAATTCCATATGATTTTATTCACTTTTTTGTAATGAGAAAGATAAAAATACGAGCTTGTTTGATAGAATTCATATAAAGAAGGAGAAAGTTTTATTGAAAAAGAGACGTAATTCTATCACTGCACCAGAAACTATAATTATACCATATTTCCAAAGTAATTAAAATTAAATAGTTTATAATTTGTTGGTCTCTCTCTCTATTACTGTGGGTTGTCTATATTTATTTAGGAAAATCTTCATCCCATATTCAGCCTTACGGTGATATAAATTATAACGAATATTATGATGAAATCAAATACTTACCATGAGTATTGTGATTACCATAAAATATTCATCCGTTATATTGCATTATTATATATCTATTGAGTATATTAATGTCGTATTTCGCAACCCGAATAATTCTACAACAGCCCAAACTATAAGAACCTATGAAAGAGGAAAGAATGGAGATTTCGGTGGTCGAGAGGTCGCTCTAATGCCAAAGTTAGATAGGAATGACAGAATAGTAGATATTCAGTAGAGAAAAGAGAAAGTATAACCTGTGTTCTTAAGAGGCGTGACCATATTTATACGTTGTCTGGTCCTGTTTGTTGATGGAGAATGATAGAGATGTCACGTCCGTGTCAGTTTAGTTATAATTTATTTGGTCGTGTCAGGATGCATGTTTAACTTGGGAGGGAGTATCTAGGAATATTAGAGGATAAACGTCTTGTTTGAACTGATCCTGTAATCTAATTTCCGCTTCTAGATGCTCAGGATTTTAGGCTTGCATCAAATGTGACATACTTCCGACATAATCAATATTGAATGCAGTGTACTCTCTTGTCTGAGCTGCATTTAATGTGTTATATTCTTTTATCTAAACCGCATTTAATGTGATGTGTAGGCGTCCTTTCCACCCACTCGACTCTGTGATGTCTCTTTGTCATAGGGCCAACATCCTAAGTCAGGTGCTTACTCTTAACTAATTGGGTTTACTTAACAATAAATAAAGTTTGTTGTATTTGGATTGGGCCCCCCATCCTTCTGATGGCCTCTTTTTTGTTCACAACCCGGGCCCATCCCTTTCTAGGCCTAGCCCTTTTTAACTAGAAGGCCTTCACTTGAAAAAAAAAAATTAGTTAGTGTTGTGAACCGAATAATTGATGGATGACTACCACCCATCTTTTATGCAAATAATTTCTACCGCCAACATGCATGCCCCACTTGCATGTAATAATACAATTCAATTGTATTATAAGTCAAAAGGGGGTAGTTCGCTTCTCCTTTATCAACGAAAAATGTTCCCCCCTTTTATTCTCCTTTTTATTTTTGAACATCGTACCGCATAATGAGCTCTATGAGAGCTTCAGATCATTTTGTAAGATGTATTGGGAGGCTTGAGGAAATAAGTTTTGGTTCCTCGAGAAATAAGAAGAATTTTAGATACTTTCTCTTGCAATATTATTTTCTTTTTAGTTTTTATAACACGTTATCAGTACGAAATTCTACCGATATTGAAGTTAATGGTCTTCTACTTCAAGTAAGTTTTTCTATATATTATTTGTAGTTCTCAAGATGAATATAAAAGGTAATATTGTTGAATATTACTTGATAAAATTCTTCTTTTATTCTAATGATTATATGAATATATTTTTTTGATCCACAAATTTATTTTTGTAATTCATATATATAGAAAATGTCAAATATTATAAAATTGAGATTTATTACTATTGACATTTCTGGAAAAAATTATTTATAAAAAATCCTTGATAAGATCTATTTGGATATGATGAACTTAGGAGATACAATCAAAAAATAAAATCACGTGTCTCTGCAAGACCGTGATGTGTATCTCATGATGAAAAACCATCTTACTGTATGAAATGAATTAAGAGAGAGATATGAGCCCCAAAAGATGTAACCCTCTCTAAAGATCATTATAACTTATTGAACTTGAAGTTACAATATTTTAAGAGTGGTAGTGAATATAACTATATACTCTTTAAAATCAGTTCAATAATAAAATTATGCAGTGAGAAGATCACTGATAATGATATTTAAAAGAAAATATTATTTTTCATACCTCGAATGTGCTCCTGTAGTAGCAATATTGAGAACAAAAATTCAATAAATATTTTGTGCTTTTATTTTGTCTTCTAAGTGATTGAGATAAATAATGAGTTTTTGTTAATAAATCACTAGTTACGTCCTATTAATGATATTGGATTTATACCATTTTCAAAAGCAAACGATGTATCATTTCAAAGGAATCAAGGGCGTAGACGTGGTAGAAAAACTATAGAAGTATTGGTCCAAAAAACGACAACACTAAAGATGATAAAAATATATCATATCACCATAAGTGATCCAACTTAGAGAAGGGTAAAGGCTCTCAGAATAATTTTTCATAGAAGGATGAAGATGTTTGTCATAAATGTGATATGATTGAACAGTGATCACGTACCTGTTATATGACTAAGTACTTGATTTACTTATACTAAGCTTTTATACATTAAAGTAAAGGTTTATCATGTTTTGAAATAATATCGGTGCCTGAAGCACGATAAGAAATTATTTGGGATAATAAAACCATATCTAAATTTGATCCTCTTACAAATGAATGTGAACCAGAAGTTCAGAGGATTATCTATTTCTAAAGTATTGCAAATCAAATACTGGATGAATTTACTGACACAAAAAGTGTTGTAAAATCATATATTACTTCTGTTAATGCTTAAGTAATAATTGAAGTCTCTGAAAGACAAGCTGTTAAAACATAAATAGATGAGTCTAAAACACACATGAAGTGTTTGAAGACTTATTGATGTAAAAAAAAAAAAAAGAAATTGGTGATCCTGAAGAGACCGTACCCATAAAATAAGTAATAAGATCTATCCAAATATTCTGTATAAAATACAAATATTCTGAAGAAAGAACTCCCGAATAGTACAAACCTCTTGAAGAGGAACTCCTAAAGAGTATAACTCCTGAATAGATGTTTCATGAAATGTTTTCTCCTGGAGAGGAATAGATACCTAAAAATAATGAGATCCCAATACATTTCATGAGTACTGGAAAAATTATGGATAGAAATGAAACTGTTGTCGACAATATATTTTCATATAAGATGACCATTGACATTACTAGAAGTAATGAAGAAAGTAAGCCAATAACCGTCGAAAAATGTCGACGTAGAAATGATTGGCCAAAATGAAAAACAGCTATTGAAATTGAATTAAATGTGCTAGCAAAGCGAGAATTATTTGGACCTGTTGTCCAAACACCAAAGAGTGTAATGCCTGTTGGATATAAGTGGATATTTAGAAAAATGAAATTATGCGGTACAAAGCACGACTTGTTGCACAAGGTTTCCTGTAGAAACTCGAGATTAATTATGAGGAAACATATTTTCTCGTTATGAATGCAATTATATTCAGATTACAAAAGAATTAAATATACACTTGATGGATGTGGTCACTGCATATTTATAATGATCATTAGATCATGACATACAATACTTGAAATATCTAATTTAAGTACATTTAGGAGTATGTACTTTATAAAGTTTCAAAGATCTTTATATGGGTTAAAGCAATCCAAACGCATGTGGTATAATTGAATCAGCGAGTATCTATTAAAAGAAGGATTTGAGAATAATCCTATATGTCCATGTGTTTTATCAGAACTTGAATTTGCCATTATTATAGTTTACGTTCATGATTTACCTTGTTAGAACTCTTGAAGAATCACAAGGGCTGCTATAAATTCAAAAAATGCATTTGAAAAGAAAAATCTTATTATTCAAATGTTAGATGAGTTATAAAAATTTGAGACTTCTAGTCTTATCTCTCAAATGCATTTACTCTTCATAAAGCGACATGTCATTCTTATCTAAATGATTTGGTAGTCGAAATGAAGAGGCAAGTAAGGATTTTAAATCTTTATTCTCTTACTTTAAGTATGCTATTTTTCTGTCAAACTTTTGAACGAGTCGTTGAAGTACGAAAACCTTCTCGTTAAGCTCATCAATCTCACGATTTTTAGATTGTAACCGGTTGAAAAATCCAACAATAGAGGAGGAGTATCGAGTGCCAAGAGTCACCAACTCATAAACAGCGTCATGATCTGACTTATTAGCCAGATCATTCGCTTGCTGCAACATGACACCTGCGGAATATGCAAGAATAACTTGTAACTAAAGTGAATGATACCTCATATGTTGATCGTGAGAAATATTGAAAGGAAATTGATGAGCCATTAGAAATTTGTAGAATAAAAATACAAATATAGATGAATTATAGATATAAGAAGAAAATTTGATGCGAACTAAATGAAGCTATAGAGGGTTCTTATAGAGATGGAAATAAGAACAAGACAAACCATCATCTCTTCAAATCTTACTTAGTCAATATTACAAGATATGCTGGATGTATAATTTCAAAAGCTAGCGAGATTAGTTGCAGCTATCCCTATTTTCTTGTAAACATTGAATCTCTGTCATTAGCTGCTGTTGTTGACTTTGTATTTGAACTTTCTCTCATTCCAGCTCTTCTATTCGTGTTTTCAGGTCACGGGAATACTAGTCTACGAATTTCTTCATCTATTTATTTTTTTGTCTTAAATTTTATTTTTTCTATCTTTAATTGCAAGCGTTTGATGCAACTCATATATTTAATTTATAAGATGATCAACTTCACTTGTTCTCACCAGTAGCTTCTGAGACATGGTTGTAAGAGAGACAACATTTTGAGTACTGAGGGTTCTTGATGCTGCAACAATTTCATGATCAGTTTTACTAGAAAGATATATCTCTGTTCCTATTATGATATTTACAGGCTCAGCAAAAAAGATGAGTGGTTGAGGTATAAAAGGTTCATGGTTCAAATCTGGGACATTAGAATTTCTATTAGATATAATATCGTTTTGGATGAACAACAACTGTATTTATGAAAAATGTGAGATTTTTATTTCGCTGAAATAAACCAATGGTAAAATGGTTATATTTAAAATAGTAACCCGAAACCTTCAAATCTCTTCAAGATCTCGTTTGTCAACAATGTCAAGCGGATTTGATTTTCCGCCGAATCGATAAAATTAGATCTCAAGATTTTACAGCTTTTATCATACATGAATGATTTTCAATGCCTTTCCGCCGTACATAAACAAATTCTCTCTAATAACACCGAATGAGGGGGAGACAATTTTAGATGTGAATATTATCATATTCTCTCTAATGTATTATTTAGATGGAAATTATGTTTGAATTCTTAACTTGTTATATATGTTGAAATCGTGTTGTTTATTACTTGAAAAACTGACACATATTCTTAGGGGGAGTTTAAGTATTATTGCAAGTCTCAAATTTTTACTAAGTCTGTCAAGCGCCTTATATGTGGGATTCCATCTACCTTGTCCGACGTATTTTAAACTCATAAGGCCCTGAAGTGCCAAATGGGACAATCTCGAATGGGGATATGGAGTTGTATGTATCTGTCATATCTTCAAATCACTCAGAGATTATTGCAATTCATGAAGCAAGTAGATAGTGTATTTGGTTGAGATTAATAACTCAACGTATCCAAGAAACGTGTAGTCTTTCATGATCAATGATAGCCAAAAAATTTTATACGAGGATAATACTGCTTGTATCACTTAAATCAAATGAGGATATATCAAATAGATATGATCAAGTAATAATCTGACAGATTTATTCATAAATACATTACCAACTGCGACATTCAAGAAGATTGTGCAGAACATTGAAATACGAAGACTCAAAATTCTATCATCATGCACTTTTCAGGGGGAGTAAATGTCCTGAAGATTTGTGTTGATTGTACTTTTTTTTTTTCGCTAAGGTTTTGTCCCACTGGGTTTTCCTTTGCAAGGTTTTAATGAGACAATCTTAAAACACTTTGAGGTATTTAAGAATACTATACTATTTTTCATTCGCTATTGGTTTTTCTTCCTATTGGGTTTTTCCTTGACAAAATTTTAACGAGTCAAATTTTTTATGGATGGTCATTCCAATGAGAGTGTCATGAAAGTCAAATCATGGGCACATGCAACCCACAGCCACACCACCACTTGGGCGCCTATCATCTTTTATTTATTTTAGTTTATTTTATTTAATTCAACTTGTTGGCTCTATAAATAGGATCCTTAAGCTTTTTCGTGAATCCCCTTGAAGAGGATTTCTCCTTGCAATTCGTGAATACATTTGGTGTTTCGGTTTTGGAGTGTTCTTGTTGTTCTTGAAGTTTGTTCTTGGTGTTCTTGTGATTGTGAGTTTGTGTTATTGAGTTTGTGACCGAGGACCCCATCACAAATATGGGGCGTGTTGTTTGCCCCCCCTTTCTCCTCTTGTCCCCCTAATTAGTGAATGACCATCCATCCTCTTGTGGATGGTCACTCGTCTCAGACTCTCCATAAATAGAGAGTCTAAGTTCATTTTAAAAATACAAGTATGAGGGAAGAAATAGAAAGAGAAATAAAGAAAGAAAAGAAAAAAAAAGAAGAAATTATTGAGTAATAAAAAATTCCAAATATTTTTCTCTTGTAATAGTAATTTCTTTTAAGTTTTATAATAGTCATTCAAGTGGAGTGTTGTGAACCGAATAATTGATGGATGACTATCACTTATCTTTTATGCAAATAATTTCCACCGACAACATGCATGCCCCACTTACATGTAATAATACAATTCAATTGTATTATAAGTCAAAAGGGGTGGCTCCCTTCTCCTCTCTATTAACGGAAAATGTTCCTCCCTTTTATTCTCATTTTTATTTTTGAACATCAAATCGCGTAATAAGCTCTATATATATATGAGAGTTTCAGATCATTTTGTAAAGTGTATTGAGAGGCTTGAAGAAATAAGTTTTGATTCCTCGAAAAATAAAAAAAATTTTAGATACTTTCTCTTACAATTAGTGTATGCATACTTATTAGTACACTTAATAGTACTTATATATTATAATTTGATTTAAAATAAATAAATTAAATTTTATTGGTAAATTATATATAACTACTCACCACGTGTCCATACAAGGAGAAGTTTCACCAAAATCCCATGCACCGATCGATCGACGGACGAAAAATTTCAATGTGGAGGGAAGACGGAATGGCGGCAAAAGGCAAACCATTACGTGGAAGTGAATCGCAGAAGCTTTAAAACCCTCCCAACATTTTAATCCAACACGCCAACTCTCACACTATCCCTTTGATCGGCAATCCGCTTCTTTTCACTTGTCTGATCAATGATGTTTGCGGATCAGAAATCATGCTTCCCCTTCGTCTACACTCCAAATGTAAAACGGTACGCTTACTTTTTCTTAGTTTCAGAGTTTGATCTGAAATCGCCTTTTAGAAACGGTAGCTCTAAAGTTTGCATTATGCTGCTTATCTTCTTTTTATCGCGTTTGCTTAATCGATTTTTTGCTTAGGATTCTAAGGGAACGATGGAAGGAAAATTACGAGTTCACTTCCACCGTAGTTTCCGGTAATAATTAAAAAGACAGAGAAGAAAATCGAAAATTTTGATTAAGGCTCGGTTTGCATAAAAAATTTCTAACTCTTTTTAAATTAATTATTATATATTTTTTAAATTTTTATATAAAATATAATAAAAAAAAAGAAATTTTCAAATCTTAAAATTTATTTTTTTAAATTTTAAAATAAAATTCATATTAAAAAATATTTTATAATAATATATATATTTTATTATTTTATCTCATCTCTTCAGAAAACAAACCAGACCATTGTTCTCGCTTCGTGCTTGACCTGTCTGATGAAAAATCTCTCAACAACTAGACAGAGTACATCGGAATATCCTTATTCTTCAATTCTTGTGGTGCAATCGCCGACCAACTTCTGACAGGCTGTTTTAAGACTATAACTAAATATTACTAAATGACTTCGATTAATTCACTCAAATAACTTCTTATAAGAGTGCATTGCGTACTTGTAAAAAAACTTTCTATAGCACATTGCGATCAAGTTTTATTCGGTTCAGTAGTGTCAAATTTTCATATGTCACTCTTGTGATGGGGCTCGTTATACGGGTCTAGGGTTTAACCGGGCACAACACTTGTATTTGCGTGGTCTGTGGTTTAATTGGGTAAAGACTTGTGTCTGCATAGTCTCCAGAGTTCCTCATCGTCAAAAGATTTTCATAGATGCATTTGTGTTGTTCATATGATAGTTTTTTGTATAGATCGTTTGATTATGGTTCTTATAGATTCTTGAAGATGTAAGTTTCCCTTTCTCTAGATTTTTTCTAGCTTCTATTGTAGTTTGACATCTCTTGGTGGTTATACCATGATCTGTACCAATTCATGGGTAGATATGTGGTAACAACCAGTTTGTCACGACATTATTGTATGATTGAGTTTTTTGAGAAGAGAAGTAAAAAATGAATGTTTATTTTAGCACCAGGATGGAATCATGATATGAGGTGATTATTACCTAATGTAGCTCTGTATTGCAACAAAGGTTTGATTAAGCTACAGGTTTATTGTCAATTTTAAGCAAAGTACCACTTCTGATTGTATGATTCATCTCATACGATGTGGAGCCTAATGTCCATCTAATTTGGATGGATGGCTGTTCAATTTTCACATATTAGTCTTTAACATCATAGCAAGCATGATGTGGATGCACTGATATATTGTACTGACTTTAAGAATGATAGTTTCTATAACTTTGTATTGATCATCATATTGATGAGATATATTGAAGACAGTGGAATCATACGTTTGTGACTAAATTCATGAAGAAAGAATTTAATAAGTATTATTGGGATGATTGTGTAATGCCGAAATGCTGTGTTGCTAAGTTTTGTGGGAAGCATTTGATTTCACAATACATTATACATTCAATCTTACATCCAATGATGCATCATTATATTGATTACTAAAAGCGGAATGGTGTTACATAACATATATAGGCATTTTAGAAAAGGGAAGGGAGCTTCTCACCGAAGGAGGTGGTGGGATGAAGGAGGCAGGAAGCTACTGCTTCTAGAATGTCTAGAGTGACAGTGGCCAATTTTTGAAGAATGGCTCTTTCATGAGCAAGAATGAAATAATGATCATAATTTCAATTGTTTACAAACTAATTCCTCTTGTAATGGGTTGCCCTATTCCCTGTCTATCGGGTAGTGATGCATAGCATGTTAGAAGAATTTTAGTTGAACTTGCAGCAATCTGTTAGTAAATGATCTTCCTTATTCCCTGGTCACCATTTTTTTTTTTGTACCAGCAGCCTTGGTTTGTACCTTCTGCTAGTGATCCTCTCTGCATCATTTCCTGTTTCTGTTGTTCTCAGTTTTTGACTTGACCAACTTACTTGCAGGGAAGTGCAATCTAGCCATTAGAGGTCGGGGTGCCCGTGTTTTCTGGTCAAATCCCCTTACACAAACAAATCCTGCCAAAACGATTCTAAAGATTAGCCAAGTATAACGTGATAGAATATTGGTATATTATGACCATATCCTTTGGGGGGATGCTGTGCTTGCTGCTAAGCAACAGAGCAAGTTTTCTTGTGGTGGAAAAATCATATGGATGGTTTTATTTTTTAGAGTTTCAAAGTTATGTTTAGTAAATTAGCAGCACTCAAAGGTGAACAATAAGAAATGGGGCGAGAATTATGGGTTTCATGATGATTTAGAAGCCAATTAAGCAATGTATTATATATTCCATGAAAAAAAAGTTTACTCTTATGATTTTTAATATTGGTATGTTAGGGGTCTTAACTTCAAATCTTATATGTGTATACATTTGATTTCCATTGACTGGTTAATATTTTCTCATAATTTTTTATTGCGTTTTTTTGGTGGATTTACCACGCTCTAGCTGTACATGATGGTGTTAAGACTGGTACAGTGATGACTTATAAAAAAAATGCAATCCTCATGATTAAATCACTTAGGTGGTGTATGTTTATGCACGTTTAAGTATGTTTGTCATGAAATTAGAAGAGCAGTTTACCTATAATATTGTGAACTACTACTATTTATTGTCTTTATTGATTGTTTAGTATAGTATGAAATCTCTCTCTCTCTCTCTAATGCACACCCACATACTCATACTTTCCTCATTTACAGACAATAAGTAACATAAAATTGAGTTTTACAAAGTCATTCACACCCCCACTAAAGGTCATTTGTAACTTATAGTACTTTCAGTGATCCAATCCTAATCCTTTATAATTTTTTGTGCTCAGAATAAGAGAGTTTGGAAAAGCTAACTGCCTTCTGTTTTTACGTAAAAATTTGGCTATCTATTGTTTCATCCTCTTTCTTGTAATATGCACCTGACATGAGATGATCCCAATCATATCAGTAAAGCAAGGCGGGTAATTAAAGTTATAGTCCATACCTCTCCAAAAGCATAATTGAATTCCCTCGGTCGATAGGCCTGGTAGACATGTTTTCTGTAAGCTCCCTTTTTAATTAAAATGTGATAGCTATTCAGTAAATGCTTGCATATAATTTCATCTTACCTTTGAATATTGTTGTTACAGAGGTTCCAAAGTAGACAGTCCTTCTTCGCAAATTCCATATCCATGCTCTTGGAACATCAATTGGGTTCAAGCTAGATTCGTGGTCTGCAAATACCTGCACAATAGCATAGTTTAGTTCAGTTTTATAACCATGGAACTAGAGGCTCTAAATATTCACTGGTATGGTTGGACAAAACAATAAATAGTCATCCTGTCAGCACTCAGTTTCAGACTGATTGTGCTTGTATACACCGTGGACATTAGAACTAAGAGCATATATCTTTCATAAACTTACCTCATTAACTTGAAAGTATGTACCATTGAGAGGAAAGCTCCCTCTCATTGCTGTTCTACATGGTATCTGTATTTAGATGATGTAAATATCAGCAAAAGATTAAAATAGTCTGTCATGCCTTTTCTCCCTTGACTTTCAGGAGTGTTACTTATGTATCATTGAATTTAATTCACTCACCAGTAGTGACCCTCTGACTGTTTGTGCATTAGCTTCTCTCACACTATTGCATGAGAAGCATGTCTTCTCATTGCATAATTTGTTAGGCTCTTGGGAACCACAGCTTGTTTCTGGCGGTTGAATTGAATTTGCTGTTTCGCCTAATAACAAGTTTTGCGAATATGATTGTAAATATATGTCAAACCCAAACCTGTGAAACTATTTATCCTCATATCTGTTACAGGAGAGTGATAGTTATGGGAAAATAGAATATCCTTGGGCCACCTATCTTTATCCTGAGTTCTGACTATGTTATGTATTAAATTTTTTATACATATAAATTGCATTGGGTAATCTCAAGAATATATCTTGCTATTTTTTATGCGTATTCTGAGATTATTTCACGTGTAAGTATGGCAATTGAAGCTATGATATGTAATGCGTTTACCTGGTGTCCATATAGCAAGAAGATATGGGCTTGGATCATCAGGTTCTCGTCTGTCCATCTGCAAATTTGATAGGTAATGCTTAATTACAGTTTGCTAGTTTAAGGTCACCCTATAATTTTAGAATTTCAAGATTACTAACCCCTTCCAAGAGCGGATGCGAATCTGGAAGTTCATACCTGCATCATTCCAGGATGGAAGTTGTCAAGAGTGCATGAAGCAGAGTTTACACACACACACACACACCAGTTTTCTTAATATTCAATTGAAAGCTGCAATTTTCTGCAAGAGATATGTACTTACACTTGGTGCTCTGTTCGTAGCCGACTCACATTCTTCAGTTTAGCTGTAGGTATAGAAGCCACTTCTGGTTTTAAGGCAACCAGAGCCTTTGACATGTCACATTCTTTGAGTTCCATCTTCTCTTGCATGTAGTTTTGTAGATTTACAGTAAACTCTTCAATGTTGAGTGTGATGGTCGGAATCTCATCAGGATCCTCATAAAATGTGTCCTCAATGTCGCTTTCTGGGATCTCTGTGCATTCTTGTTCTGGGGTTGCTGGTTCTTCAATGATTGGTTCACAGTTTTGACTTTCAGAACCTGTTCCTTTGAGTGAGTTGTTCTCAGGTGGAAGGAGTGGCAGGGGGTTGATAACTATGGCTGGATTTCTCTCATCTGGAATGGGAACAGTTGAGTCCACAATTCTCTTTTCTTCAGGCCCCGGCAGTGCAAGCCTTATGCTGAAACAAATAATGCTTGTGGTCAGTTTCATTAAGAGAATACTGTATCCATGCATCTGGGAGGATGAGCTGGGGGTTCTGAGAAGAATGACTTTATTCTTTTCATCAAGAGTACATGCCACTGATATGTATGAGAATATGGGTTGGGTGGTTTTGAGAGGAATGGATGTTTCTATTTTACGAGTTCTAATTTTTCTGATATTTTGGCTGCCTTATGTTCTCTGTTTGCCATTGACAAGAAGTAAAATTAATATCGCGTAAGTTGGTCACTTGAAGTTTCATATTTCTTCTGCAGTCATATTGCACAAAAATGTCAATTACTTCATGCCAAAAGGACTAGGAGCCACTGGTGGTTTATCTTTTATACGCCTTGTGGACGCTACTAAATTGCATATCGATCTCTTTATTACAAAAATTTAGTTTTAAGTTATTGGGTTTGAATATAACTCCAGGAAAATGCTGGTGTTTCTGATGAATTGTTTCTTATGCTTATATGCCTTCATAATGATAGAGGCAAACATAGCCATAGGACAGATATCTCAGTGCAAACCTTGCGAAAGCACTTGCAAAGTGTCTGCACTCTCCTCTCATTGGACATGCATTGCAATTTGGTTTACTTTTTGTGCAGAAGACCTGCATGATATCAAAGCACGTTGCAAATATATATATATATTTTTTGTAAGACAATGCATATATATTAATCCTTTCCTTATTTGCTAATGATAAATGTTTCTGTTACAGGCAACAGCATATATAAAACTGTACATTTACATACCTTCCCAAATGTAATCAATTGGTAGTGTAGCTCATACCTGTATCGGCATTACTTTATTAGTCAGTAATAGCTTTGTTGGAATGGAATTGTAATTCTTTTAACCTACTTTTTTTGCATGGAAAATACTGTTAATTAAACATTGAATGAGGTGTGTTGGGGTTACAATGTTTGTTGATCGAGATTGCATAATCTTGGCCAAAGATATTTTTGAATAGACTCCAGCACCGGATACCTGTATGGGATTTTGATTAGCATTTTTTGGCATTGAAATATTCATAATTTTTTTAGTCGGATGTACTAACAATTCTAGGAGGTGTAACTGAAGTGACTCAGGCAGGGGTTGAAGGGGGACCCATCCCAATCGAACTGCTATCCTTCCAACATTTGTGTCAACCTTTAGGAAAGAGCAATGTAATGTATTATTTAGTTGATTTTTTATTCACCCCTTATTAGCTGATAAAGTGGGAAGTAGTAACTAGTTTCATATAAATCTTACTGGAAAAGCTAGATGATGGAGTGTTAAAAGTCGCACACACTCTACACTTTTCAGCCCAAGTCCGCGAATGCTTAATAGATAATCCCTGTAGCACATAGACATTTGTTCTTTTAAGATGTAAATGAGTACATTACTTTTATGAAAAGTAGAGTAAGATGTTTGTGCAATGGCTTACTTTGCTTTGTCAGGAGGAACATCTCTCAACCATTCCAGATCGATGCTTCCATGTTCTCTAACCAGTCGGTTCAGGAAATCCTGTAATGTTGTGAAACAACTTACTTTTTTTTTTTGGTCTTTTTTTTGTTTCTTTCTTTTGGTGAGGAATACTTTTATGTGTTGAATAATGATTCATTCATAGAACCATTTGAAGCTGATAGTTTAAAATATGAAGCTTTTGAGACTTGCTCTAACATGTGTACCTTGATTCGTTCTGCTAGCAGGTTATTCATCCCTCGTTCCTTTATCGCCTTAGAAATCTCAGCAACATTTGCGAGTCTTATTGCTTCATAGTCCAGTGAATCCTCCGTATCTTTGCTTCTTTCTATGTTCCTACGACTGGCATGTACTTGCTTTCTTAAACTGTCCCAGTCAACTGCACTCGTTTTCTCACTCTCTGTCCTTCCTTTTTTGGCTTTTGAGATTTCTGAACTTGTCTCATCATAAGCATGACAAAAAGCATAGGATTGCTCATTTGAATTTGGTTTGATAAATTTATTTTCCAAGTGTACTTGCTTATTTTCACCAGCATTCTCTGTGACTTTAGGGACACTTGGAATTTGCTGTGTGGCGGCGTCATTCTGCCTTTTAGCCACTGCTTCTGCAAGTTTTACAGGTTCTGCCACAGATGGGCTTTCCAATTGAAGGAATTTGTTCATTTCCAGTTGAGGATTGTGGCAGGACGACGAATCATAAACAGTGTGAGGACCTGGTTGAGAAATGCTTTCCAGGTGTACTGAGTGGTTGTGTAATGGTATATAGGGGCCCATTCTTTGTGTTTCTTGAGAACATGGTAGTTCATTCTGTTGTACTGTTCTTCCACCTTCAGTTCCTTCCCTTCCTTCAGTCCTAAAGCTCTTGCTATTTTCATCTTTTGTCTTTGTGAATCTGAAATCAATTGAAGACAAAGGAGATATGCTTTCTTCACTAAATGCTTTAAAATTCTCTCCTTCGGCAATTCCAAATTCTGGATTCATGTGCAAGTGGTAGTCTCTTGAAGGATGAGTAAATGCATAAGGGCCAGTGAAATCATCTGCTCTGTCCAATCTTTTTTTTTCTGGGCATGCACAATATTTTTAGATTGCTTGTGCACTTGCCTGGATCCCTCATTCGCTATTGAACAAGTATTTTGGCTGTAAAATTCCTGGAATGTGGTTTTCTCCATCTGTAGAAGATTTGTTAAAGTTGGAAAGTGAATCTCACTTGGTCTGCAGCCAGTTATAAAATCCTCCTCTTCTGAATTGGAGCCTGAGCTGGATCTTGGTCCTCCGGGGCCCTGTACGTTTAAGGAATCAAAAGAATCTTGTGATGATATGACGTCTTCCCCCTTGCTCTGACTATGTGTATCCACTATGCTCCTTTCTCTTCCTGTAGTTTCACTGTCTCTTCGATGCTCTGTTGATCCAAGGTGTGTCATAGAGCTATAACTGAAGATAGGTTGACTTGGAACCTTTTCTTGCCATCCAATGGTGTCATCCTGATGATTTATACAGACTTCTGATTCCTCTGACAGTGTGCTTGTCCCACTATTATCACACGTTCTGTTGCTCATTGACTGAAGAGGAAATCGTGCTGCCAAAGACATGAAAGCAGAGCTGCGAAGATAGGATAGACATCATAAATGTTGTTTCTTGAACTTCAAGTTTTACTCTCACTGGAAATATCTACCCAGAATTCTGTGAAAGTTAGTGAATTTACCTTGAAAGATGGTCTGAAACATTTTGGGTTAGGAAGACTCCTATCACGGAATCAACAACAGATCCTTTCCATCGTGAGAAGCGTCTATCTCCTGTGAAGAGTGTTATTATGTCTGGTAAATATGCAGCTAGTTGAATACCCTTGTATCTTACCAGATTATTTTTATTGGGAAATTCCTACTCTTCCCTTGCTGGTAGCTCCCTCTGGGATTTTTATGTTATTTTTTATTTATTTTTACTTGGTGATTAAAGAAATATTTTTTAATGAGTTGTGAATTTTTTATTTTTTTAAATATTTGAAAATGTTAAAAACAATACATGTGAAAAAAAAAAAAAAAAAAAAAAGAGAACATATAAAATAACACTAGCAGGACCTCCCAGCAGTGGTTGTAGAGCCACCCTTTTTATTGTTATTGCATGTGTAAGTATAAAAACTGTTACAATCAAATCTACGTCCCCTATGGTTTTCTGGTATCTATGCCCTTTCTTCTTTTGTTGTCTCCTTTTTATTGTTTTAATTTTCTGGACTGGTGATTCATTTCTATTGTTTGCCTTATTTTTACTTTTTCGTTATATTGATCTTTCTGAACTTAACATCAATAGTGCTCTAGTTGTGGAACACTGAATGTGAGGCTATAACTATAAGAGACTTTACCTTGAATGAGGTGCATTCTTGCAATAAATGAATCAGTTCGACCACGAAAAACCTTTCTTTCCTCTTCCCACCATTTCTCCTTTTCCTTGGCAGTTCCTTCAAAGTCTTTGCTTCCTTCCGTATTCATCAAAAGGTTCCAAATTCTATTTGTTTCTGGGTCAAGGTCTACTTTAGGTCGTGGTTTACGTTTCTTCATCAGTTCAAACCCTGGGTATGGAACAAGTGCACCGTATCCTTTGTATAGGACAACTGCATTTTGCCTGTCCCTTACCAATTCAGTGCTCCCCTCATTGAGATCTAGACTCTTCAATTGATATATGATCTCATCTATGGGAATGGCATATATTCTTTTCTTTGGTGGACGACCTACATCAAATATTGATAGGTTGATACCAATTTATTGAGTAGAACTTACATAGGATATCATGTTAAGTTTATGAAATGCTACATTTTCTAAAGTCTTTCTGATTCAAAATTTACCTCGTCGTTTTGCTGGGGATTTCTGATAAGCATACAAGGCATTGTTGTTTTTTGGGACTTTATTTCTTCTAGCTGAAACTGATCTTGATGGAGTAGATCCTATGGTATGCTTTGTTGAAGGAACATGGGAACTTTGAAGTACCTGGTTCTCTAATTCAGCTAGGGAGGGATAGCCATGGACTGAAGTTAATCTGCTAGTCTCTTTCGTCACTTCTGTATGTGAACGCAGATCAGACGAAATCTCTTGTGTCAGCAAATTCTGTCCTGCAGTCATAGAGTGATTGCACCTCTCAGAGGTAAATTTGTTTGCCTCGCTTTGCCTCTCAGCTATTTTAGGACTTCTGAAGTAAAAGTTCGATATGTCATGGTTTGTTGTTTCTGTAAGCCCATTTGCACTGTTATCATTCATTTGTTTTGTTTTAGCTTTTCCCGAACCATCTTCAACTCCTGTTATGCAAATCATTCCAGAGATGTATGTATGGAGTCCACTAACAGTTTTCTGTTTTTTGTAAGTTTCTGAGAAACCTCTGCCAAGAACTTGGCCCTTTTTGCAACATTCATCCGTTTGGATCTCTTGGTACAACAATGAAATGGCTGGATTTTGGATATTGGCATTTGTGCCCTGGATAGTACGAAAATGTTCTCTCTTGGAACCTCTTGCTGCACTGGAGTTAGATGGAAACTTTGGAACTGATTGGGTTGTATTCCTAGACAATTCTTTCTCCATGCTATCATAATTAGAGTTTGCTTGAAAGACTACTTTGGCTATTCCTTCAGCATGGCTTTGTTGTGATATGGGATTCCATCCATGGCTACAACTGTTTTGGAAAGGATCAGAATATCTCTCATCTATATTTCTCCCTATCACATGTAGATCTTCTATGTGCCAGTCTTTCTCTGGAGCTGATGAGGCTGCAGCTGCTTGCCTTTGTTGCAGTGGTACATAGTTAGTTTGCAATTGACTTGTGGAATGGATTAGATCATTTAAGTTTCCAGATTGCTGCTGTTCTTCCATTAAGCCAGTCCACTGGTCAATCTGCACAACAGACTTGGTTCCAGAAACACTGTAAGTTCCTGGGCACAATTCTGTGGCTCGAGAGTCTGAACTCAAACTAAAGGCCCCTTTATTCCAATGAGGTAACTCCTGCTGACCAACTGCTTTTTCCTGGTTTTCATCAATCTTCTCCACATCAAAATTTAATGCTCTCCGGCAGGATTTTGCAGCTGTTCTGCCCTTAGCATTGACCGTCTCCCTTGAAGCATCAGCCAGTTCAGGTGCTGATTCTTTCTGAATATTCTTGCGCACGTACTTCCTCTTTACTCTCTGGGCCTCCTTGGTATTGTATGGAGTCCTTTTGGGCTTGCCTTCCCTTATTACCTTGGGCCTGTGTTTTCTTCGTCTTGGCAGTTTCTGCTGGGGTGTCTCATTTGGATCCATGCCAGGAGTACTTCCCTTCTCAGAATCTTTATTTTCTTTGTGTAGTGTATTATTGGCAGCAGGATATGAGTTTACAATGCTCTGTAAAAGTTCAACACTCTGGTCCAGAGGTGACTTATTTTTTAATGATGTAAGTGAAGTATCATTGTCCCTTGCCTCACTTGAGCTTTCGTTTCTTATTATGTTCGATGTTGCAGAACGCTGGTTGTTCTCCAGCTTGTTGACCCGATCTGGTGTTATTGGTGCGAACTGGAGTATGTTGGTAACACTTGAGGCAGCATTTATTTCTGCTGGTGCAGAATATAGATCCCAGTGCGGTTCATAAGGTACGGGGAATCCATCTATAAGAAAAAAAAAGTTTTCATTGATTTCCTTATTGAAAATAATGAAAGATAATTTGACAGTGAAATAATTTTGTAAGTCCAGAGGAGGTAAACTTATTATTTCTTGTGTCATTCTAATTTTTTGTTTTTTTATATCTGATAACACTTACAATGAGAGGTCAGTACACACATCAAACACATCCAAGAATGGCAATTAATGAAAAACAAATTCGGTGCTATTCTTCCTAAAGAAATACAATAATATTAAAAAATGATTACCTTAAAAAGCAAGTTAATTATCGCAGATAAAATGAAGTACTTTAATTTTCTTTTATCTTATGAAGAATCAGATGGTGACATTTTTGTACAAACGACCCAATTTCCAGGGGGGCACAAATGATTTTTATCTATCATGGATGTGTCGATACAAGTCTATGTTTCTTGTATAATTAAAGTGCTATATGGAGATTCGTCACCAGATGATATCTAATGCTACCCACTATTTGTATACCATCTTCATAAATTAGAAATGGACCCGAAAAAAAAATCATAATGATGATCCGATTTGGATAATTTGTAGTATGCATTCCTACTTGCATAAAATGCATAATGAAAAAAAAAAAAAAAACTATAAATGTCTTACAGTTGGGTATTTGGGTATAGTTGTCACTGTTGTCCGATGAGTTTGAACCCGAGTAGTGATTTTGGTTGCTGGAAAACAAACTTGCAGGGTTCTTATCTCTTAGATTGCTGTCAACTCGAGAATGCATTTCCAGAATCGGAGGCCTATTTGCCAAATTACTCGAAGGGTAAAAACCTGAGTAGTGATTCTGGTTGTTGAACAACAGGCCATCAGAGGTGGTTGAATCTCTCTGGCTGCAATCAAAATGCAAATGCGAATTTGGCATCAGAGGACTATTTGCTGCCATGTTTTGGCTTCCTTTCGGGTCCATGTTTCCAGTGGTTATGAGGTTGGCATTCTGTATTAGCAGTTGTGTAAATGTATCATTCTTCCAACCTGTGCTGTCACCGTGTAAGGTCTGAGTGTGTGACCCTGCAATGTGATTGATCATCCTGTTCTTCTGAGCCAATCCTGCATCATAGCCATAGTACCCTCCTTTCTGAACCACCTGCCCAGTCGGGTTTGAATTTTGCCTCAACCCATTGTAATTTGGCATCTCCCCTGCATAACCATTTGAGAATTCAGTCACTTCTTGCCAATTTGCTCTCCCCATTTGGTTCCCATCCCAGTTGACCGAGATTGGATTCGATCTTGTTGGAATTGGCTTCTCTGGTGTCAAGGGCAACCATGAATCCCTTATTTTAAGCTCTTTGTCCTCTGGAAATGAAATTCCCCCTCTAATATTCATCCTGTCCTTTCACTTCTCTGTTGAGTCCCTACGCTTGAAACCTCTAATTTCTCCTGGAGCAGCTGAATTTCTCAACTACCATCCAAATACAAGAGGTTTCTGAAACCCAATCTCTAGCTTTACTCCCATTTGCCTGAACCCAAACTGCCAAAACATCCAAACACATTCTTTCAATGAACCTTCACCTCGCATTGACACGCGTCAAGACTAACAAATGATTAAAGAAAACAACTCAAAAGAAGCATCTTTGTTATAAATGCTGGGAAATCGTTCCTCGTATGTTTCTCAACAGCAACAGCCAGCTTTTTTATTTTTTAGTATTCGATGGAAAACATGGAAAAAACCTGAGAAACATATATGGAAATTAACAAAAATCAAAATAGCAACAAGTATCACTTATCTGAGAGATAAAACTACTAAGATGGAGTATTAAATTACATATCGGCCAATTTAATCAGCTTTAAATGGCTAGGATTGCGGGGTAAAAAATTGACAAAATCTTCAGGGAATATTTTCGTGATATGGAAGCAGTGTAACAACTTTTATTGGTTTCAGTCAACATGAATTAAACCTGAAAATAGAAACGAACAAAAAAATAAATAAATAATATATATTGAGCTCACCGATCTGGGTGTTGAGTCAGGCTGCCGGCGTCAGTAAAGTCAATGCTGGAAGTTATTCAGTCTCCCAGGTCCAGGGTTAAGTCAAGAGAGAGAAACGAATGGAGAAGAGTACTGAGAGGAAAAAGTCAGGAAAAGAAACCAGAGACAGAGACCATACCATATATAAGACATGCTCACACCAGTTTGGCCACTTCATGTATTTGTATGTTGGGCACACCCTCTTTAATTATAAACTACTTTACAAAAAATCCAGATTATTTACCTTCTTCTGGCCATTAGCAGAATCAGTCCTACAGATTCTCAATTAATGTGTTGTTGATAAAACTTATCAATTTAATCAAATATTTGTTAATTATTTTTACATATACTAAGTGTTTTAATCAGGCCTAACTCCTATCATTTAAGTATTAAGATGAGTTGTATAGATCATACGTTATAATTGAGTTTTTTTTTTTTATTATCTAATATATCTTTGTGAGATATTTTTTGTCGAAAACTTGTGCACCCTCGAGTATTTAAAATACTTTATTCTAAATACTTTAACAATAAATCTCATATGAATATCCTTGTCTAAAATCTTATTTAGATATGCGTATCATTGCTAACGCATATCTATAGAAACTATTTCCAAACTTGTCCTAATTATTTGGATTATATGGTAAACTTGAGATATGTTGCATCATTTGTGCTACATTAATTGACATACCATGACACTAATGCTAGCTTTGGTTGGGATTTTTCATTGAGAAAAAGTAAGGGGTGCCCTTTAAAATGGGGAGTGCTTGAATAACTTGACACGTATAAATCGGTGCAAATAAGAGTAATTTTCTTTTTGTCTCTATCTTATTAGGTATATTAAAATATTTAAAATATGTTAAACCAATAAAGTGTGATTAATTATAAGAATGAATAATACATTCTATGTACCACTATAGGGAAAGGATCAGATTGTAATTGAAGCACTGGAGTGGTTGTATTTATCTGCGTGTGCGTGCAAAACGAGTTGTAAGTGTAACAGTCGGGCCATCTCTGGTGGACCAAAACACGTGATTCGACCAAGAAACTAAGTATTGACCTTCTGGTTGGGACGAAGACTGAGGTGGGACCCACTGGCCACCGATACGAGAATCAAACGTAAATAATAAAATAAAATACTCGATAAATAATATTAAATAAGCACACTTTTTATCAGTATGCATGAAAAGTAAAGCACGTACGTGGTCCATGTCCTTTCTGCATGGCAAAATTTATTGCTTATAAATAAATCTATAATAATTGCATTATTTTTCTAGTTGCATGGGTTACCCTGTAAATATATGTGATTTTAATTGAAGTATTACCAATGCATGTCTTGACACCATGTAAAATTTTTAAATCTTTGTAAATTGGAAAACAGAGGACTAGAAGAGGGCTTTGAGAGGAAAATTAATATAATTTCTCATTAAGGAATTGAATGAATACAAATGCTGTACAAAGCTTGAATTACACGTATGGACGGTTTTAAGCTAACTGACTTGACTATACAAAAATTGATAGGGCTTCGGCGTGGGTTCAAATGGGGGAGGGAGAGGGAGAGAAAGAGGAGAGAGATGAGGCGTATTTTACCGCAACTTCTGTCTTATTGAAATGTCTACATGGCATTTGCTTATTGGCCAGTGTAAATAATAGTTTCACACCCGGTGACTTCAAAATTATTTCATCTTATTTTATTTTATTATTATTATTTTTATAATTTTTTACATAAAAGATAATAAATAATTATTTTTTTTCAAATTTTAAAATAATAATAATATTAAAAATAATATTTTATTTAATTAATTTTAACTATTATTTAAAATTATCTTATTTCATCTCACTATCCAAACCACCTTTAACTTTATCAATCTTCTATCCTTAAAATCTTTTATGAAGCATTCACATTTCAGTCCAATCATATGTTATTGGACAATACTTATTGATATTGATAGATTATTATTTTTTATTTTTATTTAATTAATTTTAACTATTATTTAAAATTATCTCATCTCACCTTGATCATTCAAACTATCCTTCCAATCTTTTATGAAGCATTCACATTCCAGTTCAATCATATGTTATTGGATAATACTTATTGATATTGACAGATTAATATTTTTTTAATTGTTAAAAAAGTAATTTTTAATAATATTATGATTTAAAAAAATATTTAAAGATATAAAAATGTAAAAAACAAAAAAGACGAAATGACGTTCTGGGTAGAGATTCATTCTCCATGAAGATCAGTTTTGTAACTATAGTACGTAAGATCAGTTTTTTTCCTTTTAAAAAATAATTTAAACTTTTCTTAATTTTTTAATTTGGTGGTACTACAATGTCCACTCACACTTATTGCTAGGTATAATTTGGTTTTTTAATTTTTTTTATTCTTATTTTTTATTATTTTAAAATATTTTAAAAAAATATAAAAAATTATTAATATAATAATAATCATTTTCTTAATAATTAAGTAAAAAAAAATTAAAATATATAAAATTTCAAAATAAAAGTATCAAAATTGATGGATAAAATAAAATTTTTCTTTTTAATTTGTAACCCCTAGTATGACTTTTAAGTGTACCTATGTTTAAGGCGGCCGCCGACTGATTTATTTTAATTTCAACTAACATAATCATATATTAATATTTAATAGTCTCGAACGTATGAGAGAAAATTGATCAAACCCGACAAAGCCTTCGCAATCATAGATCATGTTATTAGAACATAAATAAACAAGTAATTCATTGTTGATCCAAAATCTTCTCAATCGATTACTTTATTACTAGCGTGATAATTGAAATAAACAATTTAAATCGATTGATCCATTCAAAATTGTAAGAGTGTCCCAATCAAGTAAGGTTGTGATCATAATCATGCTCGAAGAACTTGATTTTAATTATTTATATTTTGAAAAAAAAATGGAAGTTCCTTAGCCACGAAATATGATGTCACGAGAAAGTAAAATTCTAGATATTTTATTAAGAGTATTAGTATTAGATTAGTCAAATAATGAATTAACTTAGATTTTATTTTAAGAGTACTAGTATTAGATCAGGCCATCATGTATAATATTAAAATATATTAATTTAGATAAATAATTTGTATAAGTCCTAAAATAGATAAATATCATGCAATTTCTTTATAAAAATTTAGACCTCACCCCAAAAAGTGTAAAATATATATATATACATATATTTTTTTTAATATGACTTACCTTTTTATAAAGTCCCAAATTAATAAGTAACGCACAATTATTTAAAAAAAAATTGTATCCCACTTTAAAAAAATGTACAAAAATATATTATTTTTTAATATGATCCATTTTTTTTATAAAGTGCATTCACATAATTTATTTATTTAGAATTTGTATATAATATCATTCATTAATTTTAAAGAGTAAATATCTATCTAATAGTTTTGGACCAAATTTTTTTTTATAGTTTATAATCTAAATCGAAATATATGAAATGAAATGAAATGAAATTAATCGTATATTATTTATTATAAATTTAATATTATTTAAAAGATCAATATAAATAATAATAAATATTGTAAAAACTATCACATCCTATATGTAATATTTATAAGTTGTATTCTGTTATTTTATGGGCCGACTAATTTTATTATTCATGGAAAGTAATCTTAAAGAAAAATAATCTTTACTTTTTACACTCACTTCAAGTAAATGTTTTAATTACTATTATTTTTTGATGGCTTTTGACACGTGGTGAAAGAGAGATACACGAGATACGTTGCTTTCGACCTGCTGGCAGAATGTACTAAGTGCCGTGTTGGGGATTTATCAATAATTATGCCATTGCAGTTAGCAATATGCCTTAAATGCTCGAGAAAAGGAATCTATCTAACTGTCTAGCTATCTTTTGTATTGCATTTTAATTCTTTATTATTTAACATAAATAAAAACAACAACAAAAAATAGTTTTTGTGTTTCGTAATTAATGGTTTTAAAAAAGAAAAATATTAGTTTGTCTACTAATTTTGATATCTCATTTTAACATCTCATATATTTCAATTTTTTATTTAATAATTAAAGAAGTAATTATTAATATTTTTTTTTCAAAATTTTCAACTTTTTTTTTAAAATAATAAAAAATTAGAAAAAAAATAGAAAAATAATTGACTGTGCAATAAGCTCAAGCGGTAAAGTCAAAAGATTTTGTACAAAACATTTTAGTATTTATGACTTCCATGCAATCTGTTTGTTTTCGTACAAAACATTTTGTAAAAACTTTTCTCAATTGCATATTTTTTATTTGGTACAATTAAATTTTTTTTAGTCCAACATAAAAGGTTTTTTTAGAGTGATTTTACTTAATTATAAGCTCGTGTAGAATACATGATACCTTCCAAATTTTTGGCATGACAATATTAGTCACACGACATGCATATTATATATTGCCTTAAAAAAGTATGTAAAGTGGCAAAATTGCGACGTTAATATTAAGAGTGACACTTTAGATCGGATGAGTGTCAAATTTTTTTTCACATGCAGCTACTAGAAACATGCCACATAAGTATTTCATGAAAAAGTGAAATAAACGCAGATGTACTGAATCCCTTCTCTCCTTCTCAAATCGTGTAGCATTTTGGCGTTCTCATCGCTAAACACTGCTCACCTTCACGATTTTCATCCTTTTTTTGTTATTCTACCCATATTTGTTTTGTATTTTCCTTTTATTGTTGCCTCTATTTTTTTCTCCCCTTTCTTTCGATTGATCTTGACATTTGTCATTGCAATCATTTTTATCTTCATCTCAATTAATGCTTTCCATTTTCATCTCAAGAAGAGACTATCTTTTAGAATTGAAAAACCAATTCGATTCTAAAGATGAAAAATGAAAAGAACCTACTTACGCTATTCTCAAGTTAACTTTTTATTTTTTTAATTTTAAGTATTTTCAAAGAAAGTTTTCACATTGATTTGTTGTTGATTCAGGTTATTCAGATGATAAGAAATTTTAAATTGGAAATTTCTTCACAATTGTGGTGTGCTATACTTCTCTAAAATCCAAACACTTTTACTAGACCTATCGGCACGAGCTTGAACTTCCGTTTGTTGTGATTTTCGTTTGATAAGTATCCTACTTATTCATTAATTACTTACTAATACTAGCTCAAGTTTGATATGTGAGAGAGAACGGAGAGAGAGAGGATAACTGAGGGAAAGAAAGGAATGACTGAAAAAGAGAGAAAAGGTTGAGAGAGAGAGATTGAAAGTTTGAGAAATTATTGCTTCAGATTAATTATTCTATAAATAACATAGATTTCTTATGTGTCCGATTCTTATTGGTAGGCGTAAAATAGAACTTCACACCCATCCTATTTAAAGCTTTTTCCTAATACTAAATGCTATATGTTTACTACTATTCACTATAATATAAATATATTGTAGTGAAATAAAAGTAGAATGAAATTGTAATTTCCGTTTTATGCTTCATGTTGTGTCATCCCAGTTATAAATCAACGATAATCATTAAAAAATAAATCAATAAATTAAGATATGTCTAATTTTTTTTATAAGATATTTCATCTCATCTGATCTAATTATTATAAATTATTCAAATTCTTATATAAAATAAAATAAATAATTCAATTTTTTCAAAATTTAAAATAATAATAATATAAAAAAATATATTTTGACAATATTTTATTTAATTTTTATTATTTGATCTTATCTCATCGTATGAGAAAAGGCCTATCTAGATAAAGAGGGCCTAGGCCCAAAAAGAGACCGACCCAAGCCTCGAAAAAGAAAGAGGCCAGCCAACGGGGTTGTTCCTGACCCGAGTGAGACACGTTCGAACATTCACTAGGTAAATCGAAACGTCTAGGTAGTAGGCACCCAACCCAAAAAAAGGGGTGGGGCCCCCACAAAAGCAAAGCACTTTAAAGGTGAGGGGACGAAAACGGTGCATGGGCACTACATTAAATGAAGATTAAGTGAAAGTTATACTGCATTAAATGCTATTCGGGCTAGAGGCACGTTGCATTGAATGCAGACTGGAAATTCCGATCACACAACAATTGTAAATGAGGGGTTAGTGCGTCTCAAACAAGACATTCGTCCCCTTTGACCTCTCTCAATAACTTTGTTCGAGTCAGGCTTAAGTACCCTGACACGGCTGAACGAATGATGACTGGACTGACACGGATGTGATGCCCTCATCATTCTCCCCAATGAAGTAGTACCTGAACAATGTAAAAATAGAGCAACACCTCTTCAGAACACAAGTTACACTTTTTATTTTCCCTACATTACACCTTTCACCCTACCACTTTCAATCTCGTCTGACTTTATTATTAGAGTAGTCCCCAACCCCCGATCCCTCTCTCTTTATGTCCTTTGTAGGTTTGAATAGTTTGAGCTATCGTCGAGTAGCTCAGACCCCAAAACACGACGTCAACACATCGCATATGTATAAACAAACAAGACTTAATTCAATGATAAACCTAATGATCATATATAAAAGATGCATGGATTTAATTAAGTTCGAGATGCTCATGAATGACTTTCTTGGCCTAGGGTTGGCCCTAGGCCTCAAATATAATGCTTAAAATAGGGTATTTATATAAATTGATGTTATTTTTATAAGTTATAATTTTATAAAAATATCTCTAATTTAAAATATAATTGTATAAAATGTTGTAGAAATGATTGTATCTCTATCATATTTAACAATACGATTCACAACACATATTTTAAAATAAAAACATTTTGTGAAAATAATGTGTTCATCAATTTTCCTACATATTCTCTCCATCGCATTGAGGCCACGATATGGTCATTGGTCACTACACTACACAAGTATTATTGTGTCTATCACTTACATATACATACATATATATATATATATATATATATATATATATATATATATATGAATGTATATGTAGTTCCTAACAAGTAACCACCTCATACATTCCTTCCTTTCCGAATACGTCTTTGCCTTCTCCATCTTTGCTGTAAACGTGGTAGCTAGACATGATGCGTGGGCCATTATTATTTCTGAACTTCATTTTCATGGACTGTGTACAGTAAGTACTACTTGATCATGAACGATCTGATTACAGTAATTATTACTAGAATTATTGATAATTCGGTTAGGATAGTGTAAATATATCTTTACTTTATATTATTTATATATTTCAAATTTACAACACATAATAAATAATTTAATTAATATTTTAATATTAAAATAATACTTTAATAATATTAAAAAGTAGGGTGGGAAGTGGGGAGAGGAGGTTGAGGCACTTTAATTTGCTTACAAAAGAAAAAGAAGAAAAAAGCATGCAGTTGGCCTGTGGTCATCATCGGGACACGTCACTTAATTACATTAATAAAATTCGCCTCCTAACTTTCCATTAACGGCCTTTCAACATCGAACGGTGATCACCATGACTATTAATATTCAATATATCATGGATTTATGGCCGCATGAAGATTGGAATATTCTTATGATCAATTTCAATTAATTAGGACCCATTTGATAAATAAATATAAGGAATATTCCAATTAATTAATATTAATCAATGACTATATGTAAATTGGAAAATGCTAATTAAGTATCCCACTCTTGGGATTCCGATGAGATTTTTTTTAGTTTTTTTATATTATTTTTAAGTAAGTATTTTTAAATAATGTTGTGATTTTTTTTTTAATTTTTAAAAATTATTTTAAGATGTTAAGAAAATTATTTGAAAAAAATCGTTTTAAATAATATTGTAAGTTTTTTTTTTTGTACTTTTAAAAAATGTTTTAAGATGTTAAAAAAAAAAATTAAAAAAAAATATTACAATATTATTTAAAAATACTTAATTAAAAATCATATAAAGAAAAAGAAATTCCCATTGAGATTCCAAGAGTGGGATATCTAGCATCTCCCATGTAAATTACACATGTTAATGTGCATGATATATATATATATATAGAAAATCTGGAAATTGGTTCGTTCGATCTTTTTGAAAAATGAATGTCGACGACTCTGGCGGCGGTGGACGACATCGTCTATACCATCGTGACTGCCGGCCTTTGGCAACCCTACCCCTGCGACGGCTACTCCCGCCGACCTCCGATATGCTCCACATAATTTTAAACCCGTTTTGGACAGCCGCCAGCGTCGGTTCTGTTTACGCTGAGGTCGAATACATTTTTAAAATCATTTTTATTTTATTTTTTATTGTGTTCTTTTTATTGTATTTTTCATTTTGTTTTTTAAATTTTGTTTTTTTATTATATTTTTTAAAATTTTTATTATATTTTTATTGATAGGCTATTTTTAATGGTGGCGTCTCCCATATATTCAATATCTATAGTACTGGGAATAATATCACGCAAGCCTAGTTTTTCGCGCTCTAAAGTCCTTGAATTTATAATGGATAATTTATGGTAAGAATCATGCATAATCTTAAATTAAAATTAGGTTTCGATCGACCCTATCAAAGTTTTACCCATTTTGTTCTTTTTTATTGATTTTTTAATTTCTTCCTTTTTCTTTTCTCCAGCTTGGGTACATTAATAACTATAAACATTTTACTTATTAAAAAAAGAGACACTGATCACGCACGCATAAAAAATTAGTCAGCTTTCAATATTATATATATACACGAGTTTATAATTCGCGTAATGTATGGATTATTGTGTATTAAGAAAAGAAATTTAGAGAGAGACGTATTGATTTTATAGTGGAGAAATTCAAAACATTTTATATGATGATTTATTTTGACAAAATAATATAAAAGTATTGAAATAGTATTTTTGAGTGGAGTTTTTAATTGATTTATATCTAAAACTTAAAAATTATAATAATTCATAATGAAACATTATTTTTAACTATGATTACCGCAACATAACACTTTAAGATTCCTAATTTTATGAGTAGAATGCTACGTTAATATCATATAACTCTATTTTTATATATGGTAATAAATTGTATAATATTGATCGATTTGTAGAAGAATCGTTCTGCAGCTTACAAGAAAGGATAACGTACGTGCATGGTTATAATATATAAGAGCTAGAAACCCTAATATATGTTCACACATAAATGTTTGAATTTATACTTAAAAAACTAGGAAGCCACCTAGCTAGCTCTAGAACGTGCAAATTAACTAGAAACAACCGTTAGTTAATTTATTACTTTTTATGTTTTTACAGAGTTGCCTACTGATCTATTTGGCCGGTAAGAGTATTTATAACCAACTAGTTAAATGACATCTCTAACTAAATTTTGGTTAAAAAACATTAAAAACTTGCTTCAACAGACTCTTTAAAACTAAAATAAATTTAGTTTTATCTCTCTTTGCTCTCCAAGTTTAGCTAGAGGAGAGAGAAAGTTAAATTAATTTAGGAACTAAAATATTCACTTCCCGCCTATCTCTCGTGCCCTCCAGTTCTTGCATTCAGCCTCATCTCTCTCCTATCTCCCGCACCCTCCATTTTGAGACCAGTTCCGCCATTCAAGTCTCTCACTCTCTCCATTGCATCTTTTTGTAGTTTTCGTTGTAGTCACATCTCCCACTCTCTAGATCTCTCCCTCGCAGTCTCAGGCAAGCAATGATCCTCTCTCGGTCTCTTCCTCGCCATTGTAAGTGCTTGCCAAACTCTTGCTTCTCCATTTTCTTCCTCTGCCTTAGTAGAATTTTAGTGGGTCTCCATTCTTAAATTACTTCTCATGGGGTTAATTGAAATCATTTTGTGTTTTGAAATCGTTTTGTGTATTTAGTTTTGGTTGGAGAGCTGGTTTGTTTCGAGATTTGGTTTTGATTTTGGTGGATGTTGGTCATGCACGAATGGGAAGAGATGATTTTTAGCATCGATCAGGGAGGAGAAAAAATGGGAGAAGAAATAATGGGGGAGGAGGAAATTGATATGATTTTTAGAGATTATCTCCATCTCTGCCCATATGATTATACGTGTGTGCATATGTGTTATTTGGTTATTTGGGGTTGGAGAACTTGCCATGGCTTGCTTTGGTTTGGTCTGCCAGTAGGAGTAAGAATTATCTTCAAAGATGGATTTCCAAGGATAAGAACAAGAGAGAACAGAGGATGTCCCAAGATTAGCGACATGTTTTTTTTACTTATTACAAAATTTATATTCTTTCTAATGAAAAGTTAGAAATTAATATTTTAATAGAATAAGTATTGATTTATTGAGCCTTTTATTTGATGTAGTAAAAAGTTACTAGCTAAAATTTGTAAAAGTAACATTTTAAATCAAAATTTAACTAAAATTTAGCTAGTAGGTTATGAATGCTCTAATGTACTACGTGAGCTAGCTAGCTAGCTATTTGGCCTTACAATATTTATTGTCTTAACAAATGAAATTTTTAGAAAGATTATTCAACTTAGAATAAATATTAACTAGACTTATTTTAAAGAGAATTCTATTCATGACAATATACCATCTCCCATTAATTTTATCCTACAATATATATATACTAGATAAAAATAACGTGTAAAGCACGTTTATCTAGTTTAATTTCTAACAAAAATTAAAAAATTATTCATAATTAAATGAATGATAAATAATTACACGTTTTCATATATTATAAAAAAAAGTATTAATAAAAACAATAAGATAGTCTCATAAATAAACATAACCTATAGTTTTATTAAATTTGTTTTAGATAATTTTAATTAAAATTTTAATAAAAAATTCATTCAAAATATTATATTTTTAAAATTCTAAAACGATGATCTAGTATTTGCGTTATTTTGTACAGCCCCAAAAGAGAGGACATTAAAATACTTATATTTTTAGTTTTTGAATTTTTCTAGATCTACATAAACTTGAATCATCTACAGTTTTTTTAGTTATGTGATTATTTTTAAGAAATAATATAATTATTTTAAAAAAATAAATTATGTAGTTTATAATTTATATAAAAGAATGTTATATTATAATTCATAATATGAAGTTTTAATCTTAAATATGTAAATTTATTAGATCATATATATTTCAATTAAATATCAAACATATATAATATATATAATATATTTATTGTCTATTATTACCAATTTAATATAATTATAGTTAATTGTATATACTGTATATTTATCATCTCAAAAAATAAATAAATAATACATTCATATTCAAATTATAAAATAATTTTTAAAGAATAAAATTATTAATCATATAATAGAAATAAATTTTTATGAATGAAATTAAACTCTCTGACGTATAAATTAACATCTCTAAGTGAGGATTGCATTGTTATATTGTTATGAATGATTTATTTATATATATTGTTATATATTCTATACTATTATTATTATTCTATATTTATTTTACATAAAAAAAAGTTTTAAATAAAAAGTTTATTGTTATAGAAAATTGAAGTGATGTAATTAAATTTAATGTCAATAACGTTATTTTGGTGATTAATGAAATTAATGGATTGTATTTAAAATAATATTTCTCATTAAATGTAGTATTTATTTTAACAAAAATAGATGGAAAGTGTTAACTTTAACAGAAAAATAAAATTTTTCGTTAAAACAAGATTTTCTGTTAAATAGCCATTTTATATACATAAAGATATATAAGACGTGATATGTTAATTTATTACCATTTAATGATATTTTATTAAATAATTTTTTAATTGCTCATGAATGCTACATCTCTGTGGCACCATAATTAATAGCGTCGTCATTGTTTATATATATATATATATATATATATATATATCTATGGACTCAAATTAAAGCATATATATATAGATTTGATTCTCACGGAGCGGTCTTATAAATGCAAATGGAGGAAAAGAAAATCAGTACCCATGGAATTAACTAGCTAGGGTGCACAGTACTGCACATGGAATTGGGATACTCGTGCATGGGCATCTAGCTCACCCTTTATACCCTAATCATATCCATATATATGATTCCGCCAACAACTTTAGTTAATTGGAAGCTAAGGTGCCGCACGTTAAATCAATTTCAAATTAATTAATAACACGCATTTAGGGTTCTTAAATCTCAGCCTGACCTGATCAGCCCCTTATAGAAATCATATCAACAAATTTATAATTATATTAAGAGATCAAATTAAGCACATATATTTTCAAAAAACAAAAAAGTAATAAATAATAAAGATGTTAGAATCGAATTGGGTTTCATAACAAATGTAGATCAGGTAGGGCCGGCCGAAAGGACAGTACTACTACACAACGTGAGAATAGAGAAAGAAATAATTTTAGAACTGTCGGCCTTTTGATTCTGCTTACAAGAAAGTCATCGTGTAAAGATAGATACAAGCTGCATTCGTCGGGAGAAAAACCCTAGTTTAAGCTATAGATTAATACAGATGAAGTTGTTAAAAAAAAAAAACTGCATATATATGTTTATACAAGCTGTACTGGGGACCAGATTTATTTAAAAAAAAAAAAAAAAGTACCGGGGACCGGAGATACAACCAATGTTCTTAAACACATAGTACTTGTTCTTGTTGTTACTATATTATATATATATATATATGACAAAGGCTTAATGTTCTTAAGTTTCTTTGTCTAATTCCAGGCTTTTTATGACGTTGGATCTGATCAATGAAATAGATATGCATCTCATAATATATATATATATATATATGTATGTATGTATGTATGTATATTAGATGCATGCCACCAATATCGATGAGTGATCGATGATCGTTATGGACACAACGAATTAGAATCAAAGCGCCTTGCATAGATTTAATTTTGATTCTCAATGCTGTACGTAGGACGTAGTACTAGTCCGCTCATCCCTCCAAAAACCCTAAAAATTAATTAAAGACAAAAAAGAAAATTAGAGTCAAAGTACTGTCCAAGCTGTGCGCTAGGATCGACGCGGGAATGCATGATGAGAATCAACATTTCTTTTCACTTAAGCAATGGAGATTGTTGTTGGGGGGCGTTCAAACCAAACATCTCATCCTTGATCAGCTCATTATCACTGAAATCTCTACGTGTGACTTAGGGCAGGAAGCGGCCGCCGGCATGGGCCACCTCTTAATAATTGCTTGCTTGCTAGCTAGCTAGCAATTCTAGTATTACTTTCAAGTTTTCAACCCATGCATATATATATATATATATATATATATAGTCTCGTTTGAATTCAGAAGTTTAACTCACTTCCATTTTATCATTATATTTTTATAATTTTTTTATATAAAACACAAATTTCTATATACATTTTTAAAATTTTAATATACATTTTTTAAATCCCAATACACTTTTTTCAAATTATAAAATAATAATATTATTAAAAAATAAACTAAACTCATCTCAACTTATCTCATTTCCGAATCCAAATAGGGCCATAGAGAGAGAATATCTTATAACTGATCCATTTATTCTTTCTAAAATAACAGACCTCCAATTAAAAACTCCCAAGTAGCTCCTCCATTTCATATAATATATACCTGGCCGCACCCGATAATAAGAAAAAACCATCCCTCCCTCTGTAGTCCACCGAAGCCGCCTCTTCCTCTCCTCACTGCACCTCCAACCTTCGAGCCTCCCCTCACCGCAGCGGTTTTGATATTTTGATTTGTTTCTTGTAAGGAGAAGAGAAAGTAGAGCCAAGCCTACTATTTATTACACTAAAGAACAAGAAAAAAGAAAGATGATGAGACAAAAGGCATGGGATGGTTACGGAAAGTAAAAAGCGTGGCAAGTGCGGGTACAAAGGGCAGAAAATATGGATGTGGATAAGCACATGACATAAAAGAAGGAAAATGAAGCATGCTGAACGAAAAAAAGTGATTGACACACGTCAAGGGCCTATAAAAAGACCTCGAATAGATGAAAACGGGAGACTCTCCAATCCATTCTCTCATTCAGTTTTCTTTTTATTCTCAGAGGACTTCGGGAGCTCCAACAAGAGGAATTTTCTCTATAGACGTATATATATTTTTTTGTACAGTAAGATATGAGAGATTGTAAAATACTCATTATAGTGGATACTCCTCCCTAAGCACCTGTAAACATAGGCATTATGTCGAACTACGTAAATCTTGTATTTAAATTTATTTATTTTATCTGTTATTATTGCACACGTCGGCCGCACTAGAACCTTATCGGGAGCTTCAAACGACATCGAACAAAACCTAAATCACACCAGTGAGTCGGGAATGACTCTTTTTCTTGTCCCAGCATGTGAAACGATTTTTATGATATCAACATTTCTATTGGAAAATGTTGCGAGAGAAGTTTAGAATTAGTTTCTATTTGTTGTGCTTGGTTTGGATTGTTGATTAGAATTGGATTTTAGTATCGATACAAGTACTTTTTTCTTCTTTGAGTTTTGGATTTTAATTCATTGAATATGCAATTGGAAAAGACTAGAATTTCTTCTTTTTCTTTTCTAGTTCTTTTAAGTTCTGTTTGGTTGCAGGAAAAGTGGAAGGCAACAAGAATAAAACACGAGAATCCCCAATAAAAAAGAGAAGAAAATCTTGAATGGTAATTATTTTCTTATTTGCCAAACGAGAGTGTAGACAGAAATGAAAAGTGGAGTTTTTTAGGTGAAGGAAATCTAGTGTAATTATGAGTTTATTCTCGTAAAGTCTCTACAATTGATGATGTGGCACAATTTTATTATGGGCTGTTTATGCCTCAATGGCAGATCGACCACTCAAAAGCGATACTCATATGTATGTGTGTATGACAAGAAGCATATTAAACTTATCAAATAATCTGTAAATGGTAATGAAATAGTTTATGAATAATAATGAATAATTGTAAATAATAATAAAATATTCTAATTACAGTTGTGTTCCCAAATACAGCCTACATATCTCCTTCTCTTGTTCATCTCATCATGCATAGTACTATTGAACAAAGTAATTTCTTCTCACCACCACATTGAAATTGAGTTTGAAAAGTAGGCTGGTGGATTGGTAACCCTGTTTTTTATTAAATAAGAATATCTTTGTTAGCATGGCATACCAATCTGTGGCTGTAGTTTAGTGGTAAGAATTCCACGTTGTGGCCGTGGAGACCTGGGCTCGAATCCCAGCAGCCACATTCTTTTTCTTATTTTTAGATTGTTATGTTCTTTTGTACGTTCAATATAACTCTATCCATGGCATGAATGAATGTCTACTAATAAATACAGACTCATCAGTCATGGACTCATGACATTACCTTACCTGGGCTTGTGGGTGAAAAGCCCAGACCCAAACCCCTTAGGTTTTCACATGTTTTGGTCGGCTTCTTTGGGCCCCAACGTAACTCCAATATGGACCAATAGAAATAGAAAAAAGAAAAATCAAATTAATATAGTATTTTTTATTATACTTAATTTTCTTGATGCTTTCAGGAAAAATAGAGAGCTAATGCTTGGTTCATTCGTTAAATTCAATTGAATTAAACGGCTTTAATTGTCTACAAATTATTATCACTTTATTATCTGCTGAATATAGGTCTTAGATTCGAATTTCACTAAAGTTAGGTTAAGAAATAAGATTTATATCCATCATCTATATCTACCAAAAAACGATATAAGAACAACTATACTATAATTTGTTTACAGCTAAGTATAAAAAATTATTATTTTATTTACTTTGAACTGTTGAGAGTACAGAAATTTTGAATTAAAGTAAATGAACTAAAATCTTTAATATATATAATAGATGAGTTGTAATATAGTACACTAAGAGTCTTAAATAGAGGTGACACCCGCATGGTGAAAGGTGGGATGAACCATTTCTCTCACCTTGTCCTGCACCATGCAACAGGAAAGTTTGTGTTGTCCGTTCTTAATCTTAAAACCTATGCAATGATTATTATTATTTTTTATTTACAAATAAAAATTAAGAATATTGATAAACTAATAGTTCATTCACAATTATAAACAACTTAAAAAAAAATTATTATATTTAAACACAAATAAGAAATAAACAGAAACTTGGTAAAAGTTTCTTTACCAAGTTTTTTTTTTTCGAAAAGGAAGAAAACTTCCACATTTCCTTAAGAAAAGAATATAGAAGTGGATTACACCACTGGTTAAGGAACCAGCTCAACCACACCTCTCGCTAGCCTACAAGCAGATTTGGCTAGGCTATGAGCCACATTGTTCCCAGCCCTTTTAATATGAGATACATGCCAAGACAAGGGAGAATGAAATTACAAACATCAACTATCACAAGACCAATCCAATCACATCTTTTGGAGCACACCTTTAATTCCTGGACGACTTGGAGATTGTCCCCTTTAATTATGACCTGTTGAAAACCCAACTCCCTAGCCAGAAACGGTGCTTCTCTTGCACCAAGGGCTTCAGCTAACATTGGATCTTGGAAGAAAATGATCGACACTTTCTTTTTAGCCAGCACATCCCCGTTGTCATTCCTCATAATCAGTCCAATCCCTATTGTCTGCCAAGCCTTACATAAAGTTGCATCCTAGTTAATTTTAACATAACCCTTTGGAGGAGGAGACCAGAGAGAACTACTTTGGTTACCAGGTTGTCTACACTGAACCGGAAGGGTCTAAGCCATCTTAAACTCTTCTAGAAGCTGAATGGCAGAGTGAACAACCTGATTTGGATGAATGAAAATATTATAAAAAACCAGCCTATTCCTTCTTATCCATATCCCACGAGCAACCATTGCAAACTGATCCACCACATCTTCTTAGACCAGTCAATATCACTGCTTTTCTGCCTGGAAGATTGCTCATTATCATCTGCTCAAAGCTCCACTTGTCTATGATAGTCGCTCTTCACCGAAAAATTGCCACTTTTGTTACCCATCCATATGAGCTTATCCGACACTTGTTGATTACTGCTAGGCATTCTAAGAATTAACTCCATATCCTCTTCTTGAAACACATTATTCACCAATTCCTGTTTCCAAGTTCTACTCCTTTAATCTGTCAGATCATAGACCTGGGTATCAACATTTATATCCTGAATCAGAGTTTGCACTTTAAAGCTACTAGGTCTAGGGATCCATCTACTCTTCCATACTTTAGTGTCTTTACCATCCCCAATCCTCCAAATGTAGCCATTGACAATTAACTTTCTAGCTACACAAATGCTTCTCCAAATCATTGAAGGCCTCGACCCCAATTTAGCACTAAGAAAATCAGAATATTGGAAATACTTAGCTTTTAAGATCTGAGCAACCAGAGAATCTGGATTTTAAATTAAGTTTCACCCTTATTTAGCTAGTAGAGATAAATTAAAGCCTTCGAAGTCTCTAAACTCGAGACCCCTTAAACTCTTGGCTTGGGTTATTTTCTGCCATGCTACCCAATACTTCTTTTTTTCTTTGCTCATGAAACTCTATCAAAAATCTCTCATGATATTATTCATCTCCTTGAGCAAGGTTATGGGTAGTTTAAACAATCCCATGGTATAAGTAGGGATGAATTGTACTATTGCATTCAGTAATATCTCTTTGCCTGCCTGGGTGAGGAACTTAGTTTTCCAATTACTGATTCTCTCCCTTATTTTGTCCAAGATTCCTTTAAAAGCTTTCATCCTAAATCTCCCTACCAAGGCTAGTAAACCTAGGTAAGTATCGTAGGAAGCATTAGAGGAGGAACCCGAGATTTGCATGATGTATTTCCTAGTTTATTTTTTGATGTTTGCACTGAAAAAATAGAGGTCTTAGATATTGATGAGTGTACGAAAGTGCACTATAAATATTCTAATATTTGATTAAATTGTAAATAATGAAAATAGAAATAATTGGATTTCACTTATTTTATTAAATTAAGATTTCTATTTACATTGAGATGTTTTTAAGCATTATTTGTATTCCTTATTTTCTTTATTTTATTTTATTTTATTTATATTTTATTTATTTATTTTATTTATTTATTTATTTTGTAGTTGAAGGAGGGAAATAACACTTCAAGATCAATGGGCTGAAATTCAAGTTCAATATGATATAATGGACCCGCATGCATGATTGAAGAGGCTCGACTTTTATTTAGGCTGCATTCACGTTATAAACATATGCATATATATGTTCACTTTGCTTCATAGCTGGGCCGCATGTGCAGCTTCACTTTATGGACTTCACATGATGTACAACAACTTAATTCTATTAACAAAACGGCAACGCATAGGGAGTCCAAGATCACACGGCAACATATATATATATATATATATATATATATATATATATATATATATATTTGTACCCAGCCGTAAACGAAAGGGAGGCAGCCGCAAGAGGAACGAGAAACAGACGAATGAGAAAGGAGGAGAACGCAGACGGTAACGTGAAGCTGCGGACGAAAACGTGAAGACGCAGACGATGATCTTCTTTTTGAGATTTTTGTTGTTTATCTTATTCATGGATAACTAAATTCTCATGTAGGATTAGGGATGAACTTGCACACTAGATGATATTTTTAATTTATTTTTAATTCATGTATTTGATTTTCAATTATTAAAATTCTTTATTTTATCATTCTCAAAATATTATTAGTGTTTTCTTCTCCGAATAATTTTAGAATTTATTTCATTTATAGATTCAGTCATGCATTTTCTATTGAATAAATTTGTTCTTTAATTGCTTTTGGATCCATTGATTATTTCTATTGATTTAATTCTCTGCTGCAATATTGCTCCCTGGGTATGTTATCGTCGTTGGATTTTCTCAATGTGAATAACAATTTGTATGATTTAAAGTGATGAATGATTTTTTAAAGAATTACATTTGATTTAATTTTTGGTTTATAATTTCATATCTTCCGATTGAGAATTACGGAATTAAATTCTTAATTGAGTTATCAGTGAATTGAAAATAATTAAAATACCAGATATGTGCAAGGGATTCCCGACACTCTACTGTTCGTCAACTTCGATTACTTTTTCATTATTTACTTTGTTTAATTTTAATTTTAATTTAAAATCAATTTTTCTTTCTTCATTAATCATTTAATTTTTTTAGTTTTTTTGCTATTTTACTATTCTTTTAATTGTCTCCCTGTGGAATCGACACCCCAAAACTGAACTATAATTACCGCATTATTTTTTGGGCGTTATCAAATTTTGACGTCGTTGCCAGAGAGATGGTAGAAGAATTGTCAGATAGTTTTTTTTTTTTAGCAGTTTATAAAGGCGGTAACTTCGTTCCCTCTTTTTACTTGCTGCATTATTTTCTTTTTATTTTTCCCTTTCATAGTTTTTTTAGTGTCGCATTTTTTATTTTATTTTTGCATGCATAATAGGTATAGAGACACATTAGGTCGATTTGCTTGTAGGCCTGTGATAGAGTCAAATTCAGTGTCTAATTTTTCTAATCTTTTGTTTGATACTTCTTCTATTTCTGAAAATATGAGTGAACACGAGAATCAACCCACTAGGACCCTTCAAGATTACCTCCACCCTACACGTACAGCCACACCGTCATGCATAATGTTTCCACCTAATACGCGTCAACTTGATGTTAAAATGGGAGTGATACAGCTACTCCCCACTTTTCATGGGTTGGAAAATGAAAATCCATATATGCATATTAGGGAATTTGAGGAGGTAGTTGCGACTTTTCATAGTCAAAATGCAACTGATGACATTGTGAGATTTAAGTTCTTTCATTTTTCTTTGAAGGATAGAGCTAAGAGTTGGCTATACTCGCTGGGACCACAATCCATTGAGTCGTGGAATGAGATGACTCAGGCTTTCTTTAATAAGTATTTTCTCCAGCATAAGATCAATGCTTTAAAAAGACAGATCTCCACCTTTGCACAGAAGGACAGTGAGATTTTATACATGTCTTGGGAGAGATTTAAGGAGCTATTGAGTATGTGCCCTCACCATGGATATGAGAGTTGGCGTCTAGTGAGTTACTTCTATGAGGAACTCACACCTAGAGAGCGCCAATTTGTGGAGATGATGTGTAATGGTGAGTTCTTGCAGAAAAATCTTGATGAGGCCATAGAGTACCTCAATGAGCTCGCTGAAAAAGCTCACACTTGGACTGGACCTAGTGCGACTGAGAGCACAAATAGGTCACGACCTACAGGGAACCAAAATGGTGATGGAATTTACCATATCAGGGAGGCAGTCGCAAGAGGAACGAGAAGCAGACGAACGAGAAAGGAGGAGAACGCAGACGAAAACGTGAAGCTGCGGACGGAAACGTGAAGACGCAGACGATGATTTTCTTCTTGAGATTTTTGTTGTCTATCCTATTCATGGATAACTAAATTCTCATATAGGGTTAGAGATGAATTTGCAATTAGTGTTTTCTTCTCCGAATAATTTTAGAATTTATTTCATTTATAGATTAAGTCATGCTTTTTCTATTGAATGAATTTGTTCTTTAATTATTTTTGGATCCATTGATTATTTATATTGATTTAATTCTCTGCTGCAATATTACTCCCTGGGTATGTTATTGTCGTTGGATTTTCTCAATGTGAATAACAATTTGTGTGATTTAAAGTGATGAATGATTTTTCAAAGAATTACATTTGATTTAATTTTTGGTTTATAATTTCATATCTTCCGATTGAGAATTACGGAATTGAATTCTCAATTGAGTTATCAGTGAATTGAAAATAATTAAAATACTAGATATGTGCAAGGGATTTTCGACACTTTACTGTTCGTCAACTTTGATTACTTTTCCATTATTTACTTTGTTTAATTTTAATTTTAATTTAAAATCAATTTTTCTTTCCTCATTAATCATTTAATTTTTTTAGTTTTTTTGCTATTTTACTATTCTTTTAATTGTTTCCCTGTGGAATCAACACCTCAAAGCTGAACTATAATTACCGCGTTATTCTTTGGGCGTTATCAGATATGTTTACTTGCTGTCTAGATGCACTCTTGTAAGCTTAAGGATCTGATTTAAGTTGGCCCATTCCCTAGCTGTTGCATGACAAAATAACAAATTATCGTCTGCAAAATAATAAATCAAGTTGTTATTTACTATTCAGTGCTAATTTTATTATTTTTAAAAAATTAAAAGTAAAAGGATTTAAAAATTGTTTCATCATTATTAAGATTACTCTGGTTAATTCAAGCAAAATTCTAAAAAAGAAACTTGGTTAAATCCAAAAGTGAGTTTAAGATTTGACCCTCGATAAAGACATCGCAAAAAGGTTGGACGTGCTACTACTACTCCATTGAAAAAGACAACAGGGGGAAATTAAGGAAAATTATTAGTTGCAGTCCCTGTTGAAGGAAGTCCAGCAATACACTCTAGGACATTAGCACTCACCCTTGAGAAGCTTATGCCTCGCATCGTCTCCCCATTTCTAGTCCCATCCACTCTTCTCCAAATCCTTCTCTCCCCCATCGCAGTCTCTCGCCCCAAACCCAGGAAAAAAGTTGAAGAACTCAGGAAAAAGAGAAAAGTGACGCAAAATTCTCGTCTCCTTAACTTTCTCAACGTATTTTGTGGGAGACTCGGTTGCTAGACATGGATGGAGCTCAAAAAGTTATTTTTTTCTTTTTACAATGTGTGGATGCTATCAGCAAATAAAAACATAAAATCTGAAAAAAAAAAAACAAAAATGATATATTTGTTGATTTTACAAAACTGGATGGAAAAAAAGTCCAAAGAACAAACAAATTGGAATTTAGAACCATAACAATAATAAAAAAGTATATGTAAATCTAGCTAGCTCCAAAATCGACTTGTTTCATAATTAAGTGGCCATTGAACAAAGTACAACGCCAACTCAAGGCTACTAATTGAAAAATAGCGTAACCCTAGACGATAAACAAGAACGCCAAAGAAAAAACAAATAGATTCTGGCAAAGGTTCAATAAATATTAATTAAACGTCCCAAAACAATTTTTAGAAAATGAAATAGAGAGAGAGAAAGCGAGAGAGAGACAGAGAGTGAGTTATTTTCAGGGGTTGAAATTTCTTTACACACAATCTTACTTTATTCATCTTCTGATCTTACTTCGAGCAGACAACCTTCATTCAATCTTTCTTCATTCATCTTCCAACCTTTGCACACAATCAAGAAATTTTTATAGTTTCTCTGAGCTATTTTCTGGGGTTGAAATTTCTCTAAAGAGTTTGGAGATGGTTTTGGAGATCTTGGGTTGAAATTTCCTTGAGGTCCGATGCTGGTGCAAGGTGGTGGGGGGAAGGGCTAGATGTAGCCAGTGTGATGAGTTTGCCTCGAGGCTTCAGGGTAGAAGAGGGGAGGGTTTTCTCAGTCTAGAAGAAGCTAACAGTAGGGAGGAAGTGCTCGAGGTGGCGATGAGCAGACGAATGACATCTCTCAATGGCGCGGTGCAGAGATAGTGTTGCCGGCGACAGTTGGCAGCGAGGGGCGACGCAGGCAAAGGGTGGGTTTTGCCGGAGTGAGATTACCGACTTTCAAATATTCAAAACGCACGTTTTGACTTTGTTTTTGATTAAAAAAATAAAAATAAAAAAATAAAAAGAGAAAAATAGCTTATAGATGGTGTGCCGTGTGCCTGTCTGTCGCTTGTACATGGGCTTTCCCCTAGAACGACCCGGAATTAATACGGATAAAAATAAGAGGCTTTTATATATAATTGATCATCACCTTGGAAAATGGAAATAATGACTTATAGAGACAAATGAGAAAAATATTTGTTGTATTTTTAAAAGTAAATATGACTTAATACGTCAACTATAACTTATTACAGTGAATTTATAAAGCTAATTTCGTTTGTTAAATAACACGTGACCTGCTTACCAACCTAATTACCAATTAGTCTGGACTTGGAGTCTGCAGTGCTGCTGCATGTGCAACTAACTCGCCGGGAAGTTAACAGCTGTCGAGTCTTAGGCAAGAATATACTTTTAATTTGAAGATTTTTATTTTTATTTTTATGAGAAATAATATTTTAAAAATGGTTTAAAAAAATGAGTAAATATATATTCTATAAATTAAAAAATTAATTTTTTTAAAAAAACAATTGCACAATATTTAAACAACCATACATAGGATTGTTATTTCTTTATTTCTAATTCAAATTTAAGAGTTTTAAATAGATTGTTTATTTTTTTCTGTCTCTTCCATCGTTTATGCACTCTAAGAGTCAAGACTCAAAAAAAGGAATATTTGATGGGATTTTTTCTCCAAAATTATTTGCTCCGCTTTTCCGGTCGAAGGGCAAAAAGCTGCGAGTCGGGTCGGCTACCGGAGACTGGAGAGCTTGGCTTTAAGCTATATATATATGTGTATATAGTGCCACCGATGTTTTAGGGAGAGAATGGGTGCGTAGGTTAAGCACCAGTACACCCACCCAAGCGCATCTTAGACTCGCCTACTTTGCTTTCTCCTGTCATGCTCGCTGTACTGTGCGTGCGCCCCAAGCCTTGGATCCCCTCCTCCTACTCCGTCCACGGCTCGCAGGCTCATCACTATACGTACAGCAGCCGGATACGCCGGAGTCCGATACATTTCGTTGGCTTCCGCGGAGACCGGCAGCCTCGGCGCCACCACTCCAGTGCTTGTCGGCTTGGAGATTCGTTCGGCGGTGGTGCAGCGTCCATATGGCACGCGATCATGCCCTGCGGAGCCGCCGGTATACCGAGCGATCTCCTGCTCCGGCGAAAGGCGATGCTCAGGCGTGAGCGGAGTGGGGAAGGGTCGTGGAATGCCGCGTGGGACGCACGCCCCGCCCGGTGGCTTCACCTGCCCGACTCGGCTTGGCTGCTCTTTGGCGTCTGCGCGTGCTTCGCGCCGCTCGATTTGGCAATCGATGCCAATTCCGAGGAGGCAGTTTTGGAAGAAAAGATCGAAGCTAGCGATTCCATTGACTTGAAGGCTTGCAAGAATAATGAGCTCGTCGGTCGCGATGAAATCGGCTCAAACGCTAATTTGAATAATAATGGCTCTGCTGATTACAGGGTCACAGGTCACTTGCATTCCATACTAATACATGTCTTCATCTTTTGTTTAATTCTCGATTTATTTTTTTCTTAGAAAGAAACTCAAGTTGGTGATAAGTTATTCGATGAAGTTGATCTTTTTAGCTGGATTCAGTTTCTTTAGGTTTGTTTTCAGCGTAAAGTTATGATAGTACTAATGAACTATTAATTATAATCATAACATTTCAAATCTGTTTAATATGGATGATTTGTATGAGTTTGTATTAAACCTAATTTGATTAATAAGTTAATTTTAAATGTTTTAAGTCTTTGTTCAGGTGATATTAATTTCTCTTAAATTGCAGTATATAATAAATAACAGGATTCCACTGAATCTTTGACATCGAATGAATTTTCTCTGTGAAGAATGGATCCAAAAGTTTTCCAAGTGAATGTTCAATGTGGCGGAATTATTTATGATAGTGAAGTACTTGGTTCTATTTATGTCGATGATGTCACTACAGGGGTGCTGGCGGATGGTCGATGCCTATTTAGAGCATTAGCACATGGGGCTTGCTTGAGAATTGGGGAAGAAGCTCCTGATGAGAATCGTCAGAGAGAACTTGCTGATGAATTGAGAGCTCAGGTATGGCTACTAGAACTCATTTTTATTCGTTGAAATTGGAATAATCTTTATTTCTGACCAGGTTTGGTATTGTAGGTTGTAGATGAGCTTTTGAAGAGGCGGAAGGAAACAGAATGGTAAGATTTGTGATAATTGGTTTCGTTTCTTAGTGTGCATTGAATTGGTCAGTTCGCCAAATTGTGATTAATTTTCTTTCGGTAATATGTTTAGGTTCATTGAAGGAGATTTTGATGCATATGTGAAGAGAATTCAACTACCCTATGTGTGGGGTGGAGAACCTGAATTGCTGATGGCTTCTCACGTTTTGAAGTGAGTTTCAGATGATTTTTTGCCCTTTTTGTTCCAAGGATTTAACATATCCTTTTCCAATCTTTCGACTAATATGATATCTAAAAATCCATTTGCACGAGAACCTGAATCCTCACTTTGACTATCGTGGTTAGAGTTTTCACCGTTCATTCCATATAGAAAATGTTCATCCTTATGCCGAACCCCAGCCTAGGGAGTTGGGACAGTTGAATTGCTATCATTTACACTTCCATGACATCATTCGCTGTTATTTGTGATTATATGTTACAATCGTGGGCTTGAGAGTTCATAAATGGAAGGATGTGGAACTTGATAGTGTGTGAACATGATGGAGTCTGTGTCTCAACAATTGATCCACATTGAAACAGAACAACTTTACATGACATGTTGAAGAAGATGTGTGATCTATATACTTGTGTTAAGCCCCGAATCTAATGCGCTCTATTTATACTTCAGGACTCCAATATCTGTCTTCATGTTAAATAGAAGCTCAGGTGGTTTGGTAAACATAGCGAAGTATGGTGAAGAATATCAAAAGGATGAAGAGAGCCTCATCAATGTTCTGTTTCATGGGTATGGTCACTATGACCTATTGGAATCGTTCTCAGAAGATACTTGCCTGAAATAAACGGGTATAAGTTGGGTTCGATTTATAGAAATTTTATGAATAAGCAAAAACAATCTTCAGAAGATCTTACTTTTTCTTGGAGGATGTGTTTCCACCATTCAAGATACTGCATCAAGTCAAGTAATTTGCTGCAATAAGGTCAATTTAGGCGGTTAGGCTTCTTCAATTTTGTAGGTTCAAAATTTTTTTTTTTTCTTGAGAATTTCAGATTTCATTATACCAACAAATCGGAGATGTTAATTTCTTAGCGTTCGAGTTGTTTTTGGTTTCTTTAAGGTGGTATTGATGATCTTTTTATTGGGTAATGCTACAATGTCCATTCCATTTGACACCTCTTATATTTTAATTTTTTATTTTATTTAATGATTAAAGAAGTGATTATTAGTGTATTGATATTTTTTTTTTCATATTTTTAAAAAAATATTTAAATACATTAAAAAAATATGAAAAGAAAATTAAATTTTTTTTTTTTCTATTTTTTTTTTCATCATTTTTTATCATTTTAAAATATTTTAAAAAATGCAAAAAAATATCAATATACTAATCATCACTTTCTTAATCATTAAATAAAATAAAAAATAAAATGCAAGATGTGTCAAATAGAAGTGTCAAATAGAGGGCATAGATGCAAGAGGTGTCAATTATGAGAAATACTCTAGCCATAAAATGATTACATAAAAACAATCATACAAACTGATATGATTTGATATTGTTTGTCAGATTATAAAGTTACTTTATTGTAAACTAGATATAATGGATTAGATGAAATTATGCTAGTTTTCGTATTAGTTTTGTGTAATTCTTTTATAGACTTAACAATACTCTATCTATTCACAACATCTAGGTGTCGTTTATCCTTCATATGCTCTTATAGTGGGGTGGAATCCGATATTGTGGCTCTAGCCATTAGGTAGAAATACCTGATGTCGATATTGTGAAGTATAAGAACACTAGTATTAAACTCATCAAAGAAATCATCAAAATTTGATAAAAAGTACAAGTTTGATGTAAAGTCAATACCAAAATAATCTTACATTATACTCATCAAAAATATTTTCGTCATATTTGATCAAAAATGAAGAAAAGCAAGTGGGGAGGAATTTGATGGATTTACTATTTAAAAATCAAATAAAAAGTACTTTTATTTTATTCTCTCAATTTTATTTTCTTTATTTTTGATCAAATATGATAAAAATATTTTTAATGAGTTTAATGTAGGATTATTTCGGTGCTGACTTTTCATCAAACTTGTACTTTTCATCAATTTTTAATAATTTCTTTGATAAGTCTAATGCTAATGCTCTAAGGGCATTATAATTGCAAAGATTTTGGGTGGGCAAGGGAATTGTGGACAATGAAGCTGCTTGCCCCAGGTTGCTGCCTTCTACACGTCTCTTCAATTTTTGATGATTCGATTTTGAGTTATTTCTTACATGAAGCTGATTACCAAACAGCCGATCCTGCCCTTTTCTGAATTTGAGATTCGTTATCTACTCTATATATAGCAGCTCTAACCCGTGCTATTTTGTTGGGACAGAATATTTTATGGATTCAATTTTTAAGATGTGTTGGATACTGGATAGTCAAGAAACAATGCATGGTGGATTATAAAAATATGGAGTGGCTTCCACTTGCTTTGAAAATTTATGTAGGAATCATGGCCTCTGATTGTGGTTTTGGACGACCGCAAGTGTTCGGTCGTTAGGGTGGTTCTTATTTGTGTAATACTTCTCTAAAGTGATTGATCAATTGAATATCTAAAGGATTGATTAATAGGTTAAAAACTTTTTATAGTTTTTTGATTCAATAAATCTCGATGCAAGCATGCTTGTGCACGGACACCAAAACATTGAACAATATTTTTACTGTTCAATATTTGGGTGTCCGCATGCAAGTATGCTTGCATCAAGTACTGTTTTTTTTGATTACCTTTTTCTTACTGGTTGGGTGTCGTTTGTTTCTTGAAGGACAAATTTAAACTTATGGGAAAATTATGTTTAAAAATAAATAAATTTTATATTGTACTCTCTAGGCTCTATTTGAACGTCAAACCCATCTTAGTTCCTCTCATTTTAGAATGGATTTGACATCCAAATGCGTAACATCAATGTAGTTCAACAGAGTTCATGTGAACTCAAGTGGCCCTAGTGTAGCATCAATGGCCGAATTATTTTTGGTCTGATAGCATTAATGGCCCCACCGGCTCTCACACGTCTCTTTCTCTCTACCCGTACTAGCTGATAGCCACAATTTTTAAATTTTTTCTAATGTTGGCTGACAAGCCGGTCAGTAAATAATTAGGTCTCACCAACTTTACAAATTTTTATAAAAATATATCTAAACTTATCTTAACATCTAAACACATTTTAAACTTATCTAAATATGTTTTACAAAACTCACTCAATTATCTCAACTCGTTAATGTTCATAAAGAATTCAAATCAATTCAATTTAGTTCGATATCCAATTACAATCTTAGTACATGCTATGGAAGTTAAAGCTTTTGGGATCAGCTGCAAAGATTGTCTACTCTCCTGCCACCTACAACATCTATTCATAGATTCGCAAAAGAGAAACTAGCTCCGCAGGCTAGACTGTATTAGTTGCTCCGAAGAGAAAATCTATTTTTCATTGTTTTAAGATGTAGTATTAAATGATAGTTTCACAAGTAAAATATAATAAATAATTTTTAATCATTTGATACTACATTATAAGATACAAAGAAAAGAAATGATCATGAGCAGTATTATTCTAAATTTATACTCTAAAATGTATTTTCTGTCTTGGTCACTTTGTGCCATGGGGAATACATCAAGTGAGATCTACACAAATAATTTCATTATTATAATTTTTTTAAATTTAAAATAATAATAATATTAAAAAATAATATTTTATTTAATTTTTATATAAAATTATTTCATCTCATTTTACTATAAATTTTTAAGAGAGTGGACGTTGAAGAAATAAAATTCATTTATTGTTTGTAGTTTAATATTTATTTTAACCAAAAAAGGTGGTGGAGCTGGTTTGCCCGAGAGGTTAAGGGGGAAGACTTAAGATCTTCTGCACATAAGTGCGCATGGGTTCGAACCCCATAGCCAGCATCATTTTCTAAATTTTTTCCAAATTATTATTGATTGATTATCATTTTTGCCTGTGATGTCATTAAAAAAAAAAAAAACAAAACTAGGATTATAGATGGGAACTTTCAACTCTTATTCCAACTCCAATAGCCATAGAGAACAAATAAATCCCCAAACAAATTCCCAACTCTGTTACAAACAGTACTGAGCAAATCTATCTAGAAAGTATGCACAATCTCCTTCTGGTCAATAATACTTGCTTGTTGCATCCTTTCATTATAATGAACTGCAAATAGATTAAAAAAAATGTTTTTTAAATTACACTTATACAACTTCGTTTGACTACATTCACAAGTATGTAATTTGTGCTTCAATTTCTCCAAATAAAAGAATGACCAGTCTTTGTTTTAATAAGTTGAAACAGAAACTTTCTGAATAAAAGAAGTTTCGGAAGAACCGTGTTTTTCATCTTTTGTTGGGGAGAACAAAATAAATAGACTTGAGATTATTCTTTGCCAAACAAGTTGCAGCTACGAGTTGGGGGCAAAGGTGCCAACATAACCAACCCCTACAATGAAGAAGGCAATGGATTGGAGAAAAAGGTATATGAAGTAGCGGTTCTTCCCATCAAAAGTAATATCATACCACCCGCAGAAGAAGAGATAGGCCCCGACACCAAGCTCTAGCAAATGGAGCCTGTTTTTGTGCAATCAATAAATAAATGTAATAAGCCTTCATATCTTCAATATAAAAAAGAAAAAGAGAAACAAATGCAAACCTCATATCCTCAACTTTCATGGTAGATGTAAGGATAAAATGCTTTGTTTTTTATTTATTTATTTTTTATCCAGGGGTGGGGGGATTCGAACTTGGTTTTCCTAAATGGAAAGTCAGAGGCCAGTCCTTCTGCCATCTGGTCTAAAAGACCTTGGCAAATGCTTTGCTTTTAATTTCTAGGCGAACTTTATAAATGGAGGTGACATGCGTCTTCCTGATTCCAACTCAATGGTTGGAACATAATGCTGTAACAATTGTTGCAGAACATATCAAGGAAATGAAAGAAAACATGCGAACTTTAGAACAACCATTCCACTTCAAGTATTAAGCATATCAATTGATATTTTTCTCCTCAGTTTTCTGTATACCTAAAACACAGGCATTACTACTTTAGAATTGATATGATTCTGAGTACCCCATCATAGGGTTCACCTTGTTTTTTTGGACAAGTGTAATTCAAGAGATTTTAAACATGTCAATGGTAATGATTCATAATTATAAGTAATAATACCTTCCTCCAACTTTGAAGCGCAGTTTCCTGGGAGTTTTGGATCCTAATTTTGTCTTGAGAGCATCTCCCAATTTCTCAGTGACAATCCATTCATTTACTTTCCCAGTCTCAAGTAGACCTATAAATGTCGCCTTGGTCCGGTGCAGTGACATGACATTCTCGAAGAGGATCCAGAAGATCAGTAGATGGAATGATCTGCAAGATGACATATAGTTAAGCTTGTTTAGAAATTAATAAAACTAGAATTGACAAGAAATGTCTATTCGGTTATCTTTCATATATAGCTAGTAGTTCTGATGGATTGCTAGAATAGGCGATGTTTGAACCAAGTTTGGACATAGCATGATCCCACAAAGTAATGACATTCAATCTACACCCCATTATAACCCTATTGGTTGGACTTGAGCAGCTCAGAATTTCTGGCAGACTAATGCAATCTACAACATTATCAACTTGATTGCTTGAAAAAGATAATATTGAAATGAGAGAGACCTTGGAGTTCCAACCGCATTGAGGAGAGTAATGATAGAAGGAATGTAGACAGCACCCCACTTGGGAACTTCTACTTCAGGAACCAAGACTGTTGTCGGCAAAACGACACAGTAAAAGACGAATGTGACAATATGACCTACGATCTTACGGACAAAGAAAAAGCTGTAGATAACATAAAACTTCTTCCACAGTGAGACTTTCTGCAATACATTGTTAAAAAAATAGTAAGCAGTGAATTGTCAACATTAGACCTAAAAACTGAATTAAAAAAAAAAAAATTCCTTAGCCTCACGTTTCTACATTAATTATCATTCTAGATGGAGCAGAAAACAATAAGAGAAGGTAAGAAGAAGCATACCTTGTTTCTTATAATTTCCATGGCCATTTTTCGAAAGAGATTAGCAGGGCCACAAGACCATCGATGCTGCTGATAACGAAAGGCTTTCAAAGAACTAGGCAATTCGTTTTTCACCTGAAATTTATAATCACATTTATGTTAGTTCAAACTTGGAAAAGGCCAAATAATAAAAACTTAGTACAGGATAAGTTCGGAGAAAACTTGTCAGATATAAGTAACAATACAAGTGAATTTTAATTGAGTAAAATAGGTAGAGCCAAAACAAAGAGCTGCATATTAATTGTAGAACTAGAATGATTAATTGCGCACTCACAACTATAACTATCATTTCTCTATTGTTAATACCTTGAGGTCACTAACATATACAAATTTCCAGCCTTTAAGGGTAGCTCGGACAGCCAAATCCATATCCTCCACTGTGGTTCGGTCCTTCCATCCTCCAGCCTCATTTAGTGCTGAAATTCTCCAGACACCGGCCGTCCCTGCATCAAGTTCTCAATGTTATAAGATTGAATCTCATATAGAAGCTTATAATGTAGAAAAATACCAAAAATGTCAGATCTTTTGGTAAATATGATTTACCATTGAAACCGAAGAAGGCATGTGTTGATGATCCCACTTCTTGCTCCACTGTGAAATGGTAATCAAGGGACATCTCTTGCATCCTTGTCATTAAGCATTCGTTAGCATTAACTGCAATAACATGTGGCCATCAGACTTCTCACCCAAAAGTTTACTTTTTAGATGTTTCACAAAATAATGAAAACTAATCTTTCCTCTAGCATTTCATAGAGAATTTTCAATAGAAACTCAAAAATTGAATAGGAAGCCTTGCCAATTGATTCAAGTTGAGGTTTTAAGATATTATATTAATCAAGTAGTCAAAACATCATGTAGATTTTATAATAAGATTAAGCATTGTCTAAGGCGACATGGCTGACCAGAGTCTTCCATTCAGTTCATCCTAAATTGCAAACTTGGGGCAAAAATACTTTCAGAAACCGAACGAAAGGAATCCTTCATCAGCATAATTGAGAAAGATTTGGTCTTTGAGAAATCTTACACAAGTTAGAAAAAGCACAAATTTATCATTTATTTTATAAACTAAATACACATGTAATGATGTAGGCAGCAATTCTATCGATCTTGTGCAAAGTCCCAAGTTCCAACTGATCCCAAAATGGTTTTTCAAAAACGACGAAATGGGAGAATTTATTTATTTTTATAATGGCAGAACAGCTATAAATATTAATGTAGTTACTTTTACAACACATGTTTATAGAGACCTCCCTCAAAAGTTAAAAGGTATTTTAAAAATTGATAAAGCAGGTCTTTCCTTAATAAGATGCTAAGTCTTGTCTTTAAGCTTGTTTAGAGGTTTCTGTTTTTTAGTTATTGGTTATTGGTTATTGGTTTTTGGCCTTAGGTTGATGGTGTTTTTGCGTTAGGGTTTTGGTTTTTTTTAAAACCCCAGGCGTTTAACTTGTAACGACGGTATTCTTTCGCCATAAGTGAGGACTTATCAATAAATTTGGGACAGGATCACGAGATGAATAACTACTAGCTTTTCAATAATAAAAAAAAATACATACATATATACACACACACACACACACACACACACAAAGACTATTGGGTCAACCAAGAAACAAGGATTAAGAAGGCTTAATCAAGTTAATATTACCGAATTTCCAGCGAGCTTGAACAAGAGCGATTTCTGGGTTGTGAGAGAGAAAAGGAATGGTGCGCCATAGAAAATCAGGCTCAGGTTGGAAATCAGCATCAAAGATAGCAACATAGTCGCACGTTTTGACATAGCTGTGCTTCATGCCTTCTCTAAGGGCCCCAGCTTTGTACCCATTTCTGTTGTCTCTGATCTCGTACTTTATGTTTATGCCTTTGCTTGCCCATCTTTGGCATTCTACTTCTACCAGGTCCTGTTGTTGTATTTCACCCAACAATTTAAACACCCGTGTAAAATTATTAAAAATAAATAAATAAATAAATAAAAGATGGAAATGTTTTGTATGAGTATGAATCGGGCAATTTTTTGGGTTTTCATGGATATATAATTGATATTTGGAGTGTAACCTTGAAAGGAAAAGGTTTTTTTAAAGTAATTTTTCAATTTCTTTTTACAATCATCTCTACAATTTTGTTTGGAATGATCAGGTCACAGGTGCATGACTTTTTACTTAATAATTTATAAAAATAATATCATTTTATATAGAAGTATTCTCAATTTGAAATATATTAATAGTAAAATTAAGGTTATACATATATTATAAATTATAAAAATAAGAAATGATGCTCTCACTTAAAAAAAAAAAAAAAAGTTAATGATGAGTAGCTTATTGTATGATTTGCATCACATTTTAAGAGAGAGAGGGAGAGAGTAACGTTATTCTTATTCGTATAGTATGTTTATTACGTTTAGGGTTACAATATTAGCTGTGGTTAATTATTATTTTTTATTTTCTGAAAACAGTTTATCACTAAGAATAAGTTTATTATGCCTTTCCAAATGTACACCTCTAAATGACTGTTTTTCAAATTAATTTTTTTATTAATGATTAAGAAAGTGATTTTTAATATATTGATATATTTTTTTTTCATATTTTTTAAAAATATTTATATAAATTAAAAAAATGAGAATAAAATAAATAAAGAGGTCATTTGGAGGCGGCATAATAGCATGACCCCAAACCCTAAACCCTTATCAGTAATTAAACTTAGTGGAATATGATTCAAAATCATAAAACTTTTGTTCTTTACTAATAATTACTAAGTGAAAAATATGAAAGCCACATTTACATGATTAACAAACAATATATATATAATAACTATATATAAAAAGAAATAAGAGACGGTCTCCAAAAGATAAAGGTACTATAGTTTGTAATATTTCTACTTAGGGATAGATACGTTCTAATTAATTGTGAGTTACTAATTATAGTTTTAATTATTTAGATCTTTATTAATCGTTAATTATTCATTTTTCTTTTATTAAAAAAATTTTAAATATTTAAAAATATAAAATTTTCATTAATAATAATATTTTTAATTATCAAAATAAAATAGGGACTGACTAGCAATTTTTCTTATTTTATTTATATTTTATCTAAGCCTAGGTGAGTACTTTGATGCCGAACCTTGATGGCTGGGTTAGTTGAATCGTCAAGAACTTGAATTATTATCCGATCAGATGGCCAAGAAAGGCCACATGCAGCTCCTATGGACAGCTGATACACCTACATCAGGCAAGTTTCAATACTATATTATATAAATTAAAACTTTATAAGATACAGAAACAATATCAAAGAAATGAATTATTATTAATTATCAAAAGATCAACCTAAAAGTTGGAAGAATATTATATAATATTAATTGACAAACCTCTTTTTCATTATACATAGGAATTTGAACGAGAACCATGGGGTAAGCTGAATGGCCAAGCTCCACATCGTCCCTGAAAGGCTCCCATTTGTAACGCTTCTCTGGCTTTTGTCCAAACAACTTCACAAAAACAATGACGATGCCCATGTAAACTCGCTCTAAGAACAGCATTATCGACATGCCCAAACACACTCCCACTGATAGTTTCAGCATCGGCACAATCAGTGGTGCTTTGGCTTGTTCCCAAATCATGAATCCCATTTGATCAGCTGTTGAGAGCCTCATGTCGACGTCCATTAATGCTCTACTTTTGTGTATTATTTTTCTGTTTCTGATCTCTCTCTGTAAGTGTGAGTGATCAGAGGGACGCTACTCTAGAGAAAGCTCAATTTATGTGAATCTGTACGTGAAAATACGGATCTTGGATCGGTGGTTATATATAAAGGGCTGGATATATAGCTTTGCGAAAAGAACACGAATGTTTGCTATTTGCTTTTTTGGTTGAATTGGTGTGATTTTTGCTTCTGAGTTACGCCAAGCTAGGTAATTATAAGAACTGAGAGATTGAGCTAGCTGGACTAGTACTGTTTGTTAGTGGACTCGATCATAGCATTTCTGCTGCAGAAGCAGACCCAGTAGTAATGGATTCATGATCACGGAAGATATAAGATGCTTGAGATAGAGCTCGATCAAAGCAAGGAAATGCAGAGAAAAACTAAGAATGCATATATATTGTGACAACAAAGAATATCCTCTTCTATCTATATATCTGCCTGATCTGTTTCTTATTGTTGAGGCTTAATCGCTAATTGGGTTTTGTTCTCTGGGTGCCTCTCTTATATATATGCATGGCGCTCTTGCTATGTATATGTATATATGTATGAATGTATGTATGTATGTAGGTATATATATATATATATCTTCTGAGAGAGCTCTAGTGTTTGAAGCTGATCAAAGTGTGTGTTTATGATTAATATTGTATAAGAAAATTCAAAACAAGAAATTGGTCAAAGAGAAAGAGACAGTCGATCCGAAGCTAGTTCGCAATTTATGACTGGCAGATTCAGGCAGCGTTTAGATGAAACCTCTTCGATGAGAGAAAAGTTGAAAAGTTTGTCGAAACATTATTAATTATACCCAAACTAGTTTGGCTATCACTTTCATCATCGATCTGTTGTGAAGGTGCAAGGCTGGCTGCCATAATAATAGATTCTTTTATGGTCGATCACCAGGTTGATTAATTTTTGGACATGCAGCTCCACTACGATCGATCGATATATATATATATATATAATTAATTAATTATAAGAAAACTGCATATTTGATTAAATATCTCTGGTCAAAATGATAATTTTTTGTCAAAATGAATCTACATCGCAAATAATTATTATCAATATCACAAATAATTCATCTCAAATACTAATTTTTGATCTTATAACCAGTACTACTACAAACTAAATTAACAAAAAATCGCTTGTGTTGAAGATCATGGTATGATCATCAGTACTAGTATTACATCTGTAAAAAAATATGAAAGGTGTGTATATGTGTTATATATAGGTGTGTGTACTGTGTAACAAACGCGAAAACTTTGCAGATGTGAATTAAAGAACTTTATCTGTTGTATTAATCTGTAGACCTTACAGTGTATGCATCATGTACAATGCTACGCGTAGAAAGAATGAAAAAAAAAAAAAATGGCCAGCTATTGCTAGACAACCAAAGAGCTAGAAAACAAAAATTACTGAAGGAATAATATTCTATTCCATATACAGGAAATTGCGAGACGTTGTACAAATAAAATATAAACTTCTAAAGCCTTCTTGTGTCATCTGATTCTTCCTCATTTCTCTTTCTTTTGTGCTTCTTGTACAATATATTGGCATTGCATGTTGATGTGGCTTCATGAGTTGATGACTATGCTGGCAGATCTCTTGCCAAATGCCAACTGGTTATTTCATTATTTAACAATGTGTCATCATGTGTAAATATGTACTAGTATGCATGCATATAGGCATTAATATATATAAGGACATTTCTGATGAGTTGAAGAATTTGATCTTGATCAGTGTTTATCTCATGATCATCAAGATCAATAAGACTCTTTATTTCTATTCACTACAAAAAAATTACTTATTTGTAACTAGTTAGTACTTAAAAAAAATTATTTTTATGAGTTAAAATGAATCTATTTTCTTCAAAAATAATTATTTTTATCGTAAATAATTAATCACAAATGCATATTTTTCTTATATTAACTCTTATTATAAATATCCCTCAATTATATTTTCATGTTCATAAACGTCTGTACTAGTGCGAATGCATGTGCATGCGTACAAGCATGCATGTGGAAGCTCCATTACATGATTTGTTTCCAAACTAAGTTAGCTAGCTATGATCGAGTAATTTGACTTAAGTACTTTTTTTTTTCTTTATATGAAGTCATAAAAGATATTAATGCATATTTAAGACATTCGATCGTTCATAAAATCCTTAAGTAGACATTAATTAACAGTACTAATTAAGTACGTACCAACCTAATTAAAATCTTGAACATATACAACTTCGAATGTCGGCATGTGCAATACGTGCACAAGCCCACTGGCCTGCACGCAAAGGAGGAAGACATCATGATGAAGAGAAATTAGGAAAAAAAAAAAATTAGATGAAGAAAAGATCAAAATCCCTTATGATCATTGATCAGTGGTAGTACCACGTGTTCTTCATAATAGAGGTGATCATCATCAACAGAGCTAGACATATATATATATATATATATATATATTATACACAAGTATATGTATAACTGGTGAACCGAAAATTACGGTTTGGTAGTTAGAATTTTCCCATCTATTACTTGCCAAAAGGTCTTAATTAATTTCCCATCTACCAAAAAGGAGGGTATGGTTTTTTGACAAGTAGTACTGTTTAATTGGCTGCAGGGTATTAATTAATCCTCTTGATCTGACCTACTGATCGTTGAATGCATGGTGTCTAAAATCTAAATGATTGAGGTTTACATGATGTCCCTTGAAACTCATCTAAATGATCATCGATGTGACTATATATATATATATATATAAACAAGCTTCTTTTTTGTACCAATTACTAATATTATTGTTAGATCTGATCGATCAAATTAGTCATCCGATGGAGGATATATATTCATGTGATCAGTAAGAATATCCTAGCTAATTATTTATTCCTATAATAGGAATGCCCTCAATAATAATAATAATAATAATAATAATAATAATTGACAGATCAACTCCGCATGCATTAATAATTTTGCCTCAAGGAAAAGGAAGCATACGAATTAATATTCATAATTAATTCCACGCATATGACCATCGATCCAAGTGTTATTTAAACCATCAATTATATACATGATTTTGGCTACGATCGAGCAAGAGAATACACGTACATAAATAATCAAGTACTTCCATGTGATAGTTTTCGATTTGCTCTAAAAGGAAAAAAAAAAAAAATCTGCATGCGCCATGGAATTATATATAGGCCAGGGGTCCAATTAGCAAGCAGTTTGATTAAAAACAAAGATTGTTAGGATCATCATATCGAATGACCAAATCATGATTAATATGATCAGACAATCAAATGAATTAATAATTCATGATCATGATGACCATTGAAGTGGATTTTCGATGTTTCTTTGGTTGTACCATCCAATTAAACTTAACTAAAACTTAATCAAATCTAGAATATTAAATATTCAAAGCGCGCCATGCATGATTTCATCATGCGTTTAATTAGCAAAGACCTAGCTAGAGGCGTACCGATTTCATCATGTACGAGGTAGATAATTGTAAGAACTTTAAATATATATAATTTAAACTACCTCCTGCAAAACCCTAGCTTCATATGTTTATATTTATATGTGATTGTGGGCTGTTATTGGAAATCATGTCTTCTAATTTAGATAAAGAATAAAAAAGAATAATGCGTTCTTTGGTCAAAACTTGAGAGTAAAATTTTAAAAAGGATACTGATCATGCATGTTGATCAATGGGGAATGTGGTGTATTGTCTAGCTCAAATCATCAAGTGTTGGGTTGTGACATGACACTAGAAAGAGAGAGCCCTCAGAAGCATTTATATCACATTGAATGTATCTTTATATTTTTATTATTTAATAAATTTCGAGGTCATATGGTGGATGGCGCATCATTTTTATTTCACTAGGATCATCTTGGCTAGCTAGAAAATGATGAGTCAAAATGCTTGTACATCACTCGCACTACAACTAAAAAGAAAAGGAAAGGAGCTTGAAAATGACAAACCACGTGATTTGTCAAGGTGCAAACCAAAAAAAAAAAGCCCTAAACTTGAGTACTTTTCTAGACTCTTGTACATGCATACCTCAACCTTAAAGCCGAATCGACATTCTCTAAAGCCCCACACCCCCACATTATAATGATCTTCCCTCAATCCTTAAAGTAAACAAACAGTGATTTTTTTATTCGGGAAAATTGACATTGATAAATTATAATCAATTGAAAATTAGAACTTAGAAGTGCTACCGACAATGGTTGAGTCTAGGAAGAGGCAACAACCTATAATGTCTGTGGTTCATGATTTGACATCCTTAATAGATTCAATATAACATGTTAATTTACACGATCATGTCTATCTGATTAACAAAAACAAATGGAAAATGTCTAAACTAAGTGAGATGATTCAACATGAAAACATATCTTTGATTTCAACAGCTCAACCATGTGGGTAGGTACGTAATAAGCTGCCCTTGCCCAAAAGGTTGGGAAGTCTCCCTCATCTGGACTGAGATAAGGCATATTCCATTAAAATAATAGGAGACCCGAACTCTTTGAAACCATTAGACCAGAAATATATAGTTCTGACATCACCCTTCAATTTCCTAATCTCAGAATGATGGCGATGGTTCTGATTGGAGATGTTCAGGTGTCCCATAAATGGTACAAGAAATTTAAATATTTCAGATTGCATGTTTTTACTTCGGGTGGTTTGGGCATTATAATTTGCATTGATATAGTCGGGTTCTACAAAAGTATTATAATGTTTTAAGCTAGAGGGATGGAGTCAAAGAGAACAGAGATTTTGAGCATAACAGAAGGTACACTGCTAATTGAGTGTCATTAGAGAGGAATAACTTTTTAAATTATCATGTAATTGGCAAGAAGTATAGAAGATCAAGCAAACAATTGTTAAAGAAGGAATGAAGGCACCACCATCAATTACTGGAAGCTTGATAAGGAATGAAGACAGTTGTCTCAAGGAAAAATAGGAAAGGTTACTCATGTACAATTCATGTTTGCTGGTAGAGGCGCCTTTTGTTTTTTCTGCTTTTTGGTTCCCTTTTCTATTTAGTATATTAGACAGACAGTACATGTGCATATTGTCTTTAACCGGCTATCACTTTCCAACAGTCTTGTATATAAGAAACACTTTGTGAAGCTTATTTCAATATATAAAATATAGAGGTAGAATCCTCCATCAGATGACTGAGTTCTTACTTATTCTTCGCCTTAGTTTTGTATTTCTTATATGGTACCAGCGTCAAGTCATGAAAGACCTCAACTCAAGCAACGCCATTCCAATCCAAAACCAAAACTCAAACACTCATGACCCTACCCATTCAAGCAGCCCATATTTCATTGGAAGCAATGATGTTATTGGCTCTATGTTTGTCACTCATAGCTTGAATGCCAACAACTATCTTTCATGGGCTATATCCATGAAAATAGCACTATGCATAAAAAATAAACTTGGCTTTATAGATGGAAGCTTGTGCGAGCCAACAGATTTCAAATGATCCTTTCATGGAGCATTGGCTGTGGTGTAATGACATTGTCATTACCTGGATGTAGAACACTATGGCGATGGACATCAAGCGCAGCACTGTGTGTGCTGAGATAGCACACCAGCTTTGGCTCGAACTTGAACAAAGGTTTGCCCAACAAAATGCTCCTTGCATCTTTGAGATCAAACAAGGTATCACTATGCTAATGCAAAACCAGGATGCTTTTAATGTTTATTTCTCCAAACTTAAAACTCTTTTGGATGAACTTTTAAACTATGAGGCCATACCTAGTTGTAGCTGTGGGGGGCGGAAAGTTGTTGTTCAAAACTAGCACAGGGACTAGGTCATGAAGTTTTTAATGGGACTAGGTCATGAAGTTGTTGTTCAAATCCTTTTAATAAAACCTTTTCCCAACCTTAATTAAGTCTACTCTATAATACAACAAGCAGAAAAGGGAAGGAAAATATCTACATAGGGGTCAGTTCAAGAGTTTATGGCTGTATTCGCTAGAGGTAACTACAAAGAGGGAAATAGGAACAACAATCCCACAGAGAGAAAAGATAGATATTATTGCAGTTTTGCAAGATTCTGGGACACTCACTTGAGAGGTGCTTCAAAGCTAACCCAAGCAAACAAGTTTGTTCTCATTATCAAATGCCAGGTCACCTTACAGAGAAGTGCTTTAAGCTCCATGGATATCCACCAAATCACAAGTCTGATGCAAGGAACAGGTTTGCAAATCAAGCCACTGGACAGGAAATGGTGAACAATAAATCTCAAGTGTCCTTAAGTCAGGAGCAATACTCACAGCTCCTAACTTTGCTCAAACTAGAAACAAGTCCCTCGACTAACAATGTTCACAATATCCTAAATCCTATCCCCTCTGATGGAAATGTTCACCAAGTCTCTGGTATATCAACTTGCATGTCTACTTGTTTCAAACCTTTAAATATCTTAGATATCCCATGGATAATCGATACAGGGGCAATATACCACATGATGTTTACTCAAGTGGGCACAATAAAGATAACTGACTCGCTAATCCTCCATGATATTTTTTGTGTTCCCAGCTTTTCTTTTAATTTGATATTTGCCAAAAGGCTCACTCAAAGTCTTCATTGTTGCCTAATTTTCTTTCCTCATTTTTGTTATATTCAGGACATTTCAGTTTGGAAAACGATTGGCATGGGTGAAGTAAAGCAATGGCTGTATCATATGATGCAAAAGAATGTCCCTTCTTCAGCTTTGACAGACACTTTGGTCCAACTAAATCCTCCTCCTTCTGTATCGGCTTCTGTCATCAAAGAGAACCAAAACTTTAACATTTGGCATTATAGGCTAGGACATTCTTCTTACTCTATTCAAAACCTTTATGATGATGTTCACTTCTCTAAGTCTTCTAGTGATAAACTTTGTTTCATCTGCCCTTTAGCTAAACTCCATAAATTGCCTTTTCCTACAAGTTCTCACAAAACAGAAAAATGTTTTCAGTTAATACATTGTGACATTTGGGACACTTGCAATGAGATTGGAAGTGATGGTTTTTGATATTTTTTTAACTATTGTAGATGATTTCAGTAAATGTACTTGGGCTTACATGTTAAAATACAAATCTGATACCAGTGTTAATATTCAGAATTTATGTGCTATGGTGGAAACACAATTTGAAAGCAAAATCCAAATTATTCGAAGTGATAATGTGGGAGAATTTAATATGAGGGAGTTATACCTTAAAATGGGAATCATACATCAAACAACATGTGTTGAAACACCACAACAAAATGCTGTGGTTGAAATGAAACATCAACATATTTTAAACATTGCTAGAGCTCTAAGATTCCAAAGTGGCATCTCTTTGAAATTCTGGAATCATTGCATTTTAGTTGCTGTTTACCTTATAAATAGAACTCACACACCTATATTGAAAGACAAAACTCCTTATCAAATCTTATTCAAAAGAAAACCTGATTATGGCCACCTTAAAGTGTTTGGTTGCCTAGCTTTTGCCACAACCATTGTTAATGGAAGGCACAAATCTGACCCTAGAGTAAGAAGATGTATTTTGATAGGGTATCCTTTTGCCACTAAAGGATACACTCTTCTAGACCTCGAAAACAAAAGATTTTCATATCTAGAAATGTTATTTTTTATGAAAATATTTTTTCCTACAAAGAAACATCCAGTGATGTTCAAATCCAAGCTCAATCAGACCCAAACACCTTAAGTCTTACACAAATCCCTATTGCCTTCACTCCACCTCAACAAACAGTGAAAGATAATAATCAAATGGAAAACTTTGAAAAAGAAACAACAAAGACCACAGACCAAGGTGATCTTAATAATGACACTCAAATTGTTCTCACTCATGATCCATCACCAAATACCACTCTTGCTGCATGCTTACCTCGAAAGTCTATGAGAATCAGAAGGGCTCCATCCCACTTGCAAGACTTCATATGCCAATAGGTCAACTTGCTTCACCCATCTCAAACTTTGGACAAACAGAAGGGCAATATTCCCTCAAGTCAAGCATTCCCTCTCAGCAATAGTGTTTCTTATGAAAAAATTGTTCACTGCACACAAATCATTTTTTATTTTTATCACTTCCTACTGTAAACCTAAAAATTACCAAGAAGCCAAAGACAGTACTGAATGGTGCAAAGCCATGAGAGTTGAGATTGAGGCTCTTGAATTTATTAATAACACTTGGGTTTTAGTTGATTTACCATCCAACAAAGAACCAATTGGGTGCATATGGGTATATAAGGTTAAATTCAATACAAATGGGAGTGTGGAGACATTAAATGCAAGGTTAGTAGCAAAATGTTACACCCAACAAGAAGATCTTGATTACCATGAGACCTTCTCACTCATGGCTAAACTAGTCACTATAAGGACCTTATTGGAAGTGGCAACAATAAGGGGTTGGAACCTTTTTCAATTTGATGTGAACAATGCATTTTTGCATGGTGAGTTAGATGAGAAAGTGTACATGGAACTCCCACCTGGTTACTCTAATGGTAATGACAAAAGGGTATGCAAACTTAAGAAGAGTTTTTTGGATTGAAGCAAGCATCAAGATAATAGTACTCAAAACTGTCAAATTTCATTTTTGAACAAGGTTATACTCAATCCAAGGCTAACTATAGTTTATTTACCAAGAAAACCAGTAACTCATTTACTGCTATTTTAATATATGTGGATAATATCATTATGGCAGGAAATTGTGTTAATTCCATCAATTATCTTAAAGCATCTCTTCACGAAAAGTTTAGGATCAAAGACTTGGGAAAGCTAAAATACTTTCTTGGGATTGAGATGGCAAGGTCTAAGCATGGCATATATATATGCCAAAGAAAGTATGCTCTAGACATACTTAGTGATTCAAGAACAATTGGTTCTACATCAGCAAGCAATCCCATGGATCAGAATTCGAAATTAAGCAAGGAAGAGGGTGAATTACTTCCAGATCCAACACTCTATAGGAGATTGGTGGGTCGACTGCTGTATTTGACCATGACAAGGCCTAATATTTGTTATCATGTCCAATCCTTAAGCCAGTTTATGGACAACCTGCGAGTTCCACACTTACAAGCAGCACACAAAGTTCTGAGGTACATCAAAGGAGCTCCAGGTCAAGGATTATACTACCCAGTGAACTCAAAACTTCAATTACATGGGTATTGTGATTGGATTGGGGGTCCTGTCCAGACACAAGGAAGTCAGTCACAGGATATTGTGTCTTAATTGGGAGATCATTGGCATCTTGGAAGTCTAAGAAGCAGCAAGTGGTCTTTAGATCATCCTCCGAGGCTAAGTATAGAGTTATGGCAAACTTGTGTTGTGAGCTAACTTGGCTGAGGTATTTGTTTGAAGATTTGCAGGTAAATCATCCACAGGCTGCCAATTTGTATTGTGATAACAAATCTGCTATGTACATAGCCACAAATCCTATTTTCCATGAAAGAACTAAATACATAGAGTTGGACTGCCATTTGATCTGAGATAAAGTACAGGATGGAAGTATTATCACTCATCATGTCTCAAGCAAGTCTCAGATTGCAGTTCTACTAACTAAAGTTTTGAATTCTCAAGACTTCTATTCATGTATGCTCAAGATAGGAGTAGAAGATATCTACTCTCCACCTTGTAAGGGGCTATTGAAGATCAAGCAAACAATTGATAAAGAAGGAATGAAGGCAGCACCGACAGTTACTGGAAGGTTGACAAGGAATGAAGAGAGTTGTCTCAAGGAAAAATAGGAAATGTTACTCATGTACAATTCATGTTTGCTGGTAGAGGCGCCTTTTGTTTTTTTTTTGTGCTTTTTGATTCCCTTTTCTATTTAGTATATTAGACAAACAGTACATGTGCATATTGCCTCTAACTATCTGTCACTTTCCAACAATCTTGTATATAAGAAACACTTTGTGAAGCTTATTTCAATATATAAAATATAGAGGTAGAAACCTCCATCAGAGAATTGAGTTCTTACTTGTTATTCACCTTAGTTTTTCATTTCTTATAAGAAGAAACTAAAGCCCTTCATTACAAAATTGAGATAGAAAATTAGCAAATAGCTATTCTTAGTAGCTAGGATTATGGATATTCCTCATTTCCTATATCCTCTATCAAGAATTGAGTTCTATCTCAACTCGGTTATGAGAATATGACACTAATATCCTCTCAGCGACCGTTGCAAAAGTTGGTCAGTAACACCAAAATACAAACGATGCATTTTCAACAAAGTATGCTAGCAGCAAAGTTAGAAAGAATTGAGACAAAAATAATGATCAAAGCACACCTAAGTTCATTGTTCCCGTATGGATGATGTCAGACACAAGTCTCTTAAAGGTTCAGGCACTGCCTGTCCGCATTGTTCAAGGATATCAATCAATGGTTCAGCAATGACTACATTTTATTTGGTTAGAAAGCTATGCAACGCATCATTGATAGTGTGGCGAGCAATCCTAGTGAGAACGTACACATAATTGTCGATCAGAAGTACAAAACTGGGTATTATTACAAGACCATACTCCTTTAGATTGATGGTTTTTATCTGCTCCATATTGATCATTGACACTTCATTTTTCATTTTGCTTTCGAATTAAAGAGTAGAAAAACGAGATGAGTTAAATGTACACATCCTTTGTATTGAGGTTTCTATTTACTCCCACCCGAAGTGTGTAGTTCACCTATTGCACTTTATTATTCCAATGGCATGCAAATTCTCATCAAGGACATAAAGCTAAAAGTTTAAAACATCTTTCCCCATGTGACTCATTCATCTCTTTACCCTTTACAAAACCCTACTTCCATACCCTTACTCCTCTCACTACTACTAACCCTCAAGTCTTGAAACAGAAAACCTTTTAAAACTTAATTCCTTGTGTCAGTAAATCCTAAACCCTTCTTTAAAAAACCTGAAAGTACATACTTTCTACCCTTTACCCCACCATCTAATCATAGCACAATGCAATGTTCAACTTGACAGCATATTTTGACATCAGACACTTCCAATTGTTGACCATTTTTTCTTCTTTTTTGGGGAGTAAGTACTTTTTTTCACCACAATTGCCAAGAAAAATGCCAGCCTTTTACCTAGAAGCCATAAGGTTTAAGGTTTACAACATGCAACCAAGCAAAACATTTTAATGATGAATTGGGCTCAACACAAGAATTGTGGCTTCAAACCCATTAGATGGAGAAAAAATAACTTTCTGATTTATATTAGCAACATAATCATCAGAATATAATATCCTTGTTCACCTGTTTTTAGAGTTTGATATGGTGCATAATGAACCTGTTGATATAAAATAACCCTTGTTTTTTAGGGCACCGACCATTTCACCAAAGTTACTATCTTTAACCAATATGTATAGCACCTTCAAGGGCTGAGACAATAATTTATCTCCATAAGCTTGATCAATAATTTGAATACCCTGCAAAAATCACTAATTGTAAGAAAATGTTATTTCAAAAAACTATTACCTAGCAAACTATTATAACTTTGTTGATAAAATATGGATAGAGATTTGGGGACAATCTCTACCCTTGTGATAGTGTTACCAAAATTATATGGAAAAAGAGATAACTCTCAATGTTATCTAAATGGTTTCTCTCAGAATTTATCAGAGAGAATATCTTCCAAGTGGATTTTTGCTTCAAAAAATTCAATAATTATACAATTCTACTATAATCAGCATAATGCTTTTTTCGCATGTTTACCAAATGCTAATTACTTAAAAAGCTAGTTGGGGTGTGTAAAACAAAGAGTACAGGCCTACCAACATCCATAGAAATTCTAATCAGTGAAATTGAAAAAATAAGTCAGCATGGTATCTCAGTATCGAATAGAACAATAGGCGACATATCTTCACATAAGAGACATGTCTAATACTTGTTTTAGCCACTTCAATAAAAAGAAACTGTGTATTCTATACTGACATCTGACATCTGGTAAATATCTACTCAGCATATTCCAGATCATGTGGCTACTCATGGATATTCTAATGGTCCTGCTATGCAAGCTCAACATTCATCAAGTCTAGAAAGCACACCTTATAGTCCTGAAGTTGATTTACCAGAAGAACCTTTACATGGGTGATGTGCCATATATTTTTATGTAATTTTAGAGTCTGTTATGTGGCTATACAGAAGGTTGTATTTTGTTTGATTCCTTTAGGCAGTTAGGAATTATTCTCTTTTCTCTTGTATAAAGTAGCAAGCAGTCTGTACATTCTCGGCATGCAATGAAATACAAACAATAACTTTTTGCTCATCCTCTTTGACTATCTGTTTCATTCTCTTTTCATTCTAAAATTGTTATTCTTACATTGTATCAAGAGCCAGTGCATAAGCACCTCTGGCAATGAAGAACAATCCATATCGTCTCGACCATGGGGACAATCCTTCTCTTCCTTTGGTCCCTGACTTACTCAATATCAAGAACTACATGACCTGGTCCCGAGCCATTTGTAGAGCTCATCGTGTCAAAAACAATATTAGTTTCATCAATGAGAGCTTAACTAAACCAAAATCATCTAAAGATCCTCTCTACAAAGCCTGGGAGAGATGTAATGATCTTGTTGTTTCCTGGCTTCAAAACTCTATAAACCCAACTCTGAAGTCAAGCATCGCATTGGTGGATGATGCACAACAAATCTGGTGCAAGCTCAAGGACAGATTCAACCAACAAAATGGACATATAATCTTTCAACTCAAGAAGGCTCTCTCGACTCTTCGACAGGATTCTGACTCTGTGAGTATCTATTTTGGTAAATTAAAAACTATTTGGGATGAACTCCAAATATATGATACTATGTCTTACTGCACTTGTGGTAAGCTTTAGGTTCTCCTTAACTGATATCAAAGGGATTGTGTTATACAATTCCTTATGGGTCTCAATGATTCTTATAATGCTTCATGTGACTAGATCATGTTACTAGATCCATTACCTCCCATATATAAATTTTTTTTCCATGATCCAATAGCAAGAAATGCAGCACACTGTCCTTAATCCCATACCCTCACCAGATGCCTTAGCTCTTGTAGTAAAATTATCATACTACATGTCATTCCTTAAGCCATCATCATAGCCTAAAAGAGACAGACCTTTTTGTACCTACTGTAAAATTCAAGGCCACACACTGGACATTTGTTTCAAAGCAGGCAATGCACAGACCTCTACTTACTCTCATTGCCACAGGACTGGTCATTTAGTAGAAAAATGCTATAAGTTGCATGGCTACCCACCCGACCACAAATTCTATGGCAAAACCCCTTTCATTGTTACTCCTTCTGCCCCTATGACAATTATTGAACCAGAAAACCCATTCCATGATCACCCAACCCTCACCAAAGATCAATACCAGCAGCTGCTCCCTCTTTTGCAGTCAAGGAAATTTCAATTGCAAAGCACTCAGTCAACACTGTCCGAACAGCTAGTCATCCTTTATCCAGCATGAGTGGTAATTGTTTTTCTCTTCCCTCATTTCCTCACATCACACAAACACACACTTTCCTTAGATTATTGACACAGGTGCTACAGGTCACATGATCTGTAACACCTCATATTTTTCTTCCATTACATCTCAAGTTTTCTTCCTTGTTAAATTATCTAATGATCAATCTACCCCAATTACTCATATTGGTATTTTCCACATTACCTCAACTCTTATTTTACACAATGTCCTTTGTGTTCCTTCTTTTAATTTTAATTTAATTTCTCCTAAATAGCTAACTTGCTCACTCTCTTGTTGTTTTCTTTTCTTTTCACATATTTGTTTTATCCAGGACATTTTGACCTAGACCATGATTGGCATGGGTGAGATGAAGAGTGGTTTATACTATCTACTTGTAGTACCGGTTTCTCCATCAAGTCTCCTTGAATATTTTTCTTTTTTCTTATATAAGAACATTTATGTTTATGCAGTTTCTTATAGTTTTGGTCAAGTTTTTGATCTCTGACATTGTAGAATGGGTCACACTCCCATTTCTAAATTACATGTAATAGATGATCCAGCTATCAAACAACACGTTTCTTCTATTAACGCCAATAACCCTTGTCATAGTTGTCCTCTTTCCAAACTCCACAGATTACCTTTCCCCATCAGCACTAATAAAAGCAATAATCTCTTTGAGTTGATACACTGTGATATTTGGGGATCCAATTCAGTAAAACTTATGATGGCACCAGATATTTCCTCACTATCATTGATGACTTTTCTAGAAGTACTTGGATCTATTTGCTTAAAAAAAATCTCATACTAGACTGTGCCTTGAAGCCTTTTACAATTTGATTGAAACTCAATTCCATACCAAAATAAAAATCTTAAGAAGTGACAATGGTATTGAGTTTCAAATAACTAAGTTTTTCAATAAGAAATGTATTATTCATCAGAAAACTTATGTGACAATCCCCAAACAAAATGGGGTTGTTGAAAGAAAGCATAAACACCTTTTGAACATAGCCAGATCACTTAAAATTCAGTATAATCTCCCTAACCTTTACTGGAATGATTGCATCCTTACTGCCACCTATATTATAAATCGAGTCCCTGGTCTATTACTTTCCAACAAAACACCCTATAACTCATTTTCAACTCTCCTCCCACACATTCTCATATGAAGATTCTTGGTTGTCTCTGTTTTGTCTCAACCTTATCCCACAATAGAACCAAGTTCGCTCCTCAAGGAAGAACCAGTGTTTTTCTTGGATATCCATTTAGAGTGAAAGGTTACAAACTTCTTGATCTTCATTCCAAAATTGTCTTCATTTTCAGAGATGTTACATTTCATGAATATGTCTTCCCTTTTCATCAATCTATCTCCTCATCCACTCCACAAACACATTCTCCTCAACCACTATCTACCTTAAATACTACGCCTCCTGATCCTGCCATGATTCCCACCCACTCAACACCATCACCTCCTACTTCACTCACCCCACCTTCCTTTTCATCCCCACCTCTCCCAAGAAAGTCCACCAGAACTAGAACAGCTCCATAATATCTCCAAGACTTCCACTGCCAGTAAGTAACTTCTATCTCACCCACTCCATAAGTGGACATGGCTTCTTCCTCAGGTGTGACGCCCCCAAATTCTGCTTAAAATAATACAAGAATCGAAGCGTCAGGATGATGACAACACGGGTTACACATCCCAATGACAAGTGCTAAACGTGTGTGCACACGTGCCATACATATATAAAAGCAGCGGATAAATTAAGTCATTAGCTAAGTACCAGAATTTTTTTTTGAATTATTTTACAAAACAGTTTAACATATATTCTCCAACAGGAGATTAAATACAGTTATCCGAAATACAAATTAAACAAATACATATTTTTAAAAAGGGAAAAATAATTTTTCCAAGATAACAATTTATAATAACAGTCCATCAACAGCAGAGCCGTCTCCTCAGGGTTAGCCTCTTCAAAATCTGCATCTAAAAACTACGACGCCAATATGGCATCGCAAGTAAGTACAACTTAACCAAACCCCAAGATATAACATATACTCATGCACAACAACAATCTCACACATGAACAAAACACCTTATGCATGAATTTTAAAAATCCTCTTTCTCAAAACAAATAAAATACCCACACACGCTAAAATCTCATTTTAATCACAATAAAGCTCCAATAAAAACATCTATCATTTTTTCAGAAAATGATATACGTAAATCCATTAAAACCACAACTAATTTCCCAGAAAATGGTCCACGTATAACCAGTAATTAAAACCCGCCACTTTCCAAAAAAATGGCCTAAGCATCCATCATTCTCAGAAAATAATATCCACAAATCCAATCATATCGGGCATTACGTATCGCCGTCCCTGATATGATATACACACTTCTTCAATCATAATTGGCGTTACGTATCGCCGTCCCCATTATGATTCCCATACTCATTTCATACTGGGCATTACGTATCGCCGTCCCCGATATGAAATATACACCAAATGACCATAATGGGCTTTACGTATCGCCGTCCCCATTATGTCATCCACACACTATCAATCATAATGGGCGTTACGTATCGCCGTTCACATTATGACTTACACACACAATGACCATAATGGGCGTTACGTATCGCCGTGCCCATTATGTCATCCACACATATGCTAATCACAACGGATATTACGTATCGCCGTCCCCGTTATGACTCAGCCAAAACCATTAAAATTCATAAATCCAGAAATCGCAGCTCACATTAAAATCTCAATATCAACATACATATAAACAAGCGTTCAATTACACAATGCAGACAACCATACATCCAATAGCCAACAATTAATAAATTCCAACAATGACTAAACACAAAATTTGTTGATGCCATAAATATATTTAAATCTTAAAACTTGTTTGAAAAGTACTTACAGCGCTATAATATAACTTTCGAAGCGTCTTCGAGGTGCAACCGACGGCGGCGAAGCAACATAACAGTATAAAACCGATTATGGCCGTGGGTCTCAAAAACCCAATTTTTGAACGGGAACAAACGAAGACTTAAGATTGCTAGGGAAGGACTTAGAGGTGTTGGTTAAGTGATTGGCAGTGGTGGTTGGCCGTGGGTGGCGGCGTGGGCGGCGGTTGGAGGCCAAAAAGCTTAAAATAGAGATGTTGATCAATGGACTACAAGGGTGGCGGATCGGGGCTGAGGAAGGGTGAGTTAGGTAGCTGAGGGGTCGGTGGTGAAGTGGTGAAGAGATGGTGGCCGGTGGTGGAGCGACGGCGGCGCTAGAGCACATAGAGGCCGCGGCTTTGAGGTCGGCGTGGGGGTAAACGACGGCATGAATTGGGCTGGAAATGGAGGGGGTTGGTCGCTGGCCAGTGGGGAAGAAAATGGGAGGGGCGGTGATGGCCACGGGTAGCGCACGACGGCGCTGGATAGAAAGAGGAAGAACGGCGGAATAGAGGGAAAACAAGGGAGGGGCTCACGGGTCTTGGGGGGGGGGAAGGCAGGGAAGAAAGAAGAAAAAGAAAAGAAAAAGAGAAAAAGGAAAAAGAAAGAAAAGAATAAAAAGATGACTACTAGAAAAAGCACAATAAATCAAATAAAAGCTAACTGAAAATACTACAATTTAATATTAATAAAATAAAATATTTAAAACCCAACAATAATCCAATTTAATTTAAAGAACAATTTAATTATAGAACACTAATTATTATTAAGAAAACACATCAAATAAAGTCACATAATAAAATAAAGGAATTTAATTCCAATTATTAAAATAATTACCTCACATTAAAATTAATAAGAAAAGCAACGTAACTCAATATTTAATTATAAAAATAATATAAAACTAATATTAACTAATCAATAGATCAAATAAATATCTTAAACAAATAAAACACGACTAATAATATTATTAAAATAATTAACACTGAGAATAAAATAATGCGTAAAAATACACGTAAATTTGAGATCTCACATCAGGAATCCATTTCTCTTTGTCTTCCCTTATTTCTTATGATCATTTATCTCTTGCATTTTCTCTTTTTTCTGACACCATATTTTCACACACAGACCCTCAAACATTTAAACAAGCTGTTAAAGACTTGGATTGGTGTAAAGCAACTGAATATGAGATTGAAGCTTTAAAGTTGAACAACACTTGGACTCTTACTGATTTACCACCTGAAAAAATTCTCATTGACTGCAAGTTCGTTTTCAAAACCAAATACCATTCTAATGTTACCGTTGAAAGAAAAAAGGCACAGTTGGTGGCCAAAGGATTCACTCAGTAACTAGGAGTGGATTACCAAGAGACATTCTCACCTGTGGTGAAAATTGTGACTGTCAGAGCAATATTAGCTTTAGCTTCCATTAAGGGTTGGCATCTTCATCAATTTGATGTCAACAATGATTTCTTTAATGGAGAGCTCAAATAAGAAATTTACATGAGGAAACCACCTGGATATCAGAAAGGCACCCCCAATCAAATCTGCAAGTTGCTCAAAATCATCTATGACCTCAAACAGGTCTCAAGGCATATGACAAATTTTCTTCTTCAATTATTCAATTTGGATACACTCAGTCCAAGTCTGACTATAGTCTCTTCACTCACCAAACTGTCACTTCTTTTACAGCTCTACTTGTCTATGTTGATGACATAGTAGTAGCTAGTAATTCTATTGCTTATATATCTTTGCTTAAGGATTTTCTGAACAAGCAATTTAGGATTAAAGACTTGGAAACTTTGAGATATTTCTTTGAGATTAAGGTTGCTTGAAATCAAACTGGTATCCACCTCTGTCAAAGAAAATACACATTTGATATTCTTGCAGATTTAGGTATGCTTGCTGCCAAACTACTGAAGATTCCAATGGATCAAAATCATAAGCTCAATAAAACCAGTGGTAGTCCCTTATCAGATCCTACCCCTTACAGACAACTTATTGGTTGACTCCTTTACCTAACCATCACAAGACCTGACATCAGTTATCCAACTCAAGTCCTTAGCCAGATCATGGATCATCCCTCCTCTTCTCATCTTGTTGTTGCTCATAAGATCTAGAGATACCTCAAAAATTCATCGGGCCAAGGCATCTTACTGTCATCTACTTCAATAGTTCAATTCAAAGGTTTTTGTGATTCTGATTGGTCTACATGCTTTGATACCCGAAAGTCTGTCACATGATATTGTGTTTTTCTTGGTCAGTCCCTCATTTCTTGAAAATGCAAAAAGCAAAATGTGGTTTCCCAATCCTCTGTTAAGGCAGAATACAGAGCCATGGCCTCCATAACTACTGAGTTAAATTGGTTGAGACAATTGCATGAAGATCTATCCATTCCTCACTCCCAAATTGCTTAATTATTTTGTGATAATCAAGTTGCCCTATACATTGCGGCTAACCCGGTGTTTCACGAGAGGACCAAACACATTGAAATTGATTGCCACTTGATCCATGACAAAATAACAGAAGGTAGCATCCAAACTGCTCATGTCTCCACATATTCACGGCTTGTTGACATCTTCCTTCTCATCTTCTTTACCCACACCTTTCCAAGAGGGGAATAGTCAATATCTATTCTCCATCTTGTAGGGGGTATTAGAGCAACATTCACAACCTACTTAGCATATTTTAGATCATGTGGCTACTCGTGGACATTCTAATGGTCCTGCTATGCAAGCTTAGCATTCATCAAGTCTAGAAAGCACGCCTTATAGTCTTGAAGTTGATTTACCAGAAGAACCTTCACATGAGTGATGTGTCGTGTATATTTATGTAATTTAAGAGTTTGTTATGCTACTGTACAAAAGGTTGTATTTTGTTTGATTCCTTTAGGCAGTTAGGAATTATTCTCTTCTCTTGTATAAAGTAGCAATCAGTCTGTACATTCTCGACATGCAATGAAATACAAACAGTAGCTTTTTGCTCATCCTTTTTTATCCTTTATTTCATTCCCTTTCATTCTGAAATTATTACTCTCACATTCTAACCCAATGGAATTTTTTTTTATGACATAGAAACTCACAAACTCCCTTTGGACCCACCCTTCAGAACTACATATAAGGTAATTAGGGAAACTCATAGTGCAGAATCAAACTCAGGATGTTTGAGTTTACAGCTCATCCCATGTTCATCATTTTTACCACTAGGCGATACCCTGGCAAGTAGAAGCTCCTCGAAGTACGAAAGAATGACCAGTCTTTGTTTTAATAAGCTGAAACATAAACTTTCTAAATAAAATAAGCTCTATAAGAATCGTGTTTTTCATCTTTTGTTGGGGAGAACAAAATAAATAGACTTGAGATTATTCTTTGCCAAAAGAGTTGCGGCTACGAGCTGGGGACGAAGGTGCCAACATAACTCAACATAACCAACCCCTACAGTGAAGAAGGCCATGGATTGGAGAAAAAGGTATATGAAGTAGCGGTTTTTCCCATCAAAGGTAATATCATACCACCCGCAGAAGAAGAGATAGGCCCCAACACCAAGCTCTAGCAAATGGAGCCTGTTTTTGTGCAATCAATAAACAAATGTAATAAGCCTTCATATCTTCAATAGAAAAAGGAAAAAAAGAAACAAATTCAAACCTCATATCCTCAACTTTCATGGTAGATGCAGGGATAAAATGCTTTGTTTTTTTTTCTTTTGATACATGGGGTGGGGGGATTCGAATATGTTTCCTAGATGGAGAGTCGGAGACTAGTCCTTATGTCATCTGGTCTAAAAGACCTTGGCAAATGCTTTGCTTTTAATTTCTAGGCAAACTTTATAAATAGAGGTGACATGCGTCTTCCTGATTCCAACTCAATGGTTGGAACATAATGCTGCAACAATTGTTGCAGAACATATCGAGGAAATGAAAGAAAACATTCGAACTTTAGAACAACCATTCCACTTCAAGTATTAAGCATATCAATTGATATTTTTCTCCTCTGTTTTTTGTGTACCTAAAACACAGGCATTACTACTTAAGCACCCTAGTGCTCCACTTTCAGCTGCTAATTTTTGCTTCCAACCTTGGGAGAGATCCTCAAAAAGGTACCTAAAATTCATTACACCTACTTTAGAATTGATATTATTCTGAGTACCCCATCATAGGGTTCACCTTGTTATTTGGACAAGTGTAATTCAAGAGATTTTAAACGTCATGGTAATGATTCATAATTATAGATAATAATACCTTCCTCCAACCTTGAGGTGCAGTTTCCTGGGAGTTTTGGTTCCTAATTTTGTCTTGAGAGCATCTCCCAGTTTCTCAGTGACAACCCATTCATTTACTTTCCCAGCCTCAAGTAGACCTATAAATGTTGCCTTAGTCCGGTGTAGTGACATGACATTCTCAAAGAGAATCCAGAAGATTAGTAGATGGAATGATCTGCAAGATGACATAGAGTTAAGCGTGTTTAGAAATTAATAAAACTAGAATTGACAAGAAATGTCTATTAGGTTATCCTTTATATATAGCTAGTAGTTCTGACGGATTGCTAGAATGGGTGATGTTTGAACCAAGTTTGGACATAGCATGATCCCACAAAGTAATGACATTCAATCTACACCCCATTGTAACCCCTATTGGTTGTACTTGAGCAGGTTAGAATTTCTGGCAGACTAATGTAGTCTACAACATTACAACTTGCTTGCTAAAAAAAGAGAATATTGAAATGGGAGAGACCTTGGTGTTCCAACCGCATTGAAGAGAGTAATGATAGAAGGAATGTAGACGGCACCCCACTTGAGAACTTCCACCTCAGGAACCAAGACTGTTTCCAGCAAAACGAGACAGTAAAAGACGAATGTGACAATATGACCTACGCTCTTACGGACAAAGAAAAAGCTGTAGATAACATAAAACTTCTTCCACAGTGAGACTTTCTGCAATTCATTGTTAAAGAAATAGTAAGTAGTGAATTGTCAACATTAGACATAAAAACTGAATTAAAAAATATATATATATATATATATTCCTTGGCCTCACCTTTCTACATTAATTATCATTCTAGATGGAGCAGAAAACAATAAGAGAAGGTAAAAAGAAGCATACCTTGTTTCTTATAATTTCCATGGCCATTTTTCGAAAGAGATTAGTAGGGCCACAAGACCATCGGTGCTGCTGATAACGAAAGGCTTTCAAAGAACTAGGCAATTCAAATTTCACCTGAAATTTATAATCACATTCATGTTAGATCAAACTTGGAAAGGCCAAATAATAACAACTTAGTATAGGATAAGTCAAGAGAAAACTTGTCAGATAAGTAACGACACAAGTGAATTATTAATTGAATAAAATAGGTAGAGCCAAAACAAAAAGCTGCATATTAATTACAGAACTAGAAACTAGGAGCAAAGGTTTCAATTGAAGAACTTATTTCATGTGAGACAATTCTCATACTAAGCAAGATGATCTTGACTATTCCAGAATCAAGCCCCAATTTTTTATCCACATTTCTTTTTCGTCCATATGCCGATAGCAAAGTGCCAGGACGTGGATGTAGGATTAAGTAGAGATTTAGTCAATGAAATGTTTAATAAAAAGCCCATGCTAGAAAATAGAAATCAGTCAACCTTTTAATTTCTCAAACTAAAATTAATTTTGTCTGCTTTGCAGGATTAGTAATACTACATGCAATCGTGGAATGTACAAGCGCCATATAGTAGCTTTGAAAAAAGTGAGATCCAATATTAATAAATTAATTTTTTTTTACGTGGGTCCTGTATTTATTTACTTTTTTTTAAGTGCTCATGATTGCAACTATCATTTCTCTATTGTTAATACCTTGAGGTCGCTAACATACACAAATTTCCAGCCTTTAAGGGTGGCTTGGATAGCCAAATCCATATCCTCCACCGTGGTGCGGTCCTTCCATCCTCCAGCCTCATTTAGAGCTGAGATTTTCCAGACACCAGCAGTCCCTGCATCAAGTTCTCCATGTTATATGATTGAATCAAATATAGAAGCTTATTATGTAAAGAAATACCAAAAATGTCAGCTCTTTTAGTAAATATGGTTTACCATTGAAACCGAAGAAGGCATGTGTTGATGACCCCACTTCTTGCTCCACTGTGAAATGGTAATCCAGGGACATCTCTTGCATCCTTGTCATTAAGCATTCGTTAGCGTTAACTGCAATAACATGTAGTCATCAGACTTCTCAACCAAAAGTTTACTTTTTAGATGTTTCGCAAAATAATGAAAACAAATAATTTCCTCTCGCATTTCATAGAGATTGTTTAACAGAAATCATAATTTTAAATTTCATATCGTGCCGGTACGGCCGATATGTACCATATCAGAACAGTGGCCGGAATAGAAATTGGGTCTGTTTCGAACTGGCCTAGATTTCGGCCGACCGGCCATGTGTACCGGCATGTACTGGATTTCGGGATTTCACTTTTTTTTTTTCATTTCTTGCTATTTTTTATCCTAATTTAGACTAGATTATTTACATATATATTTATATCTATAATTTATTCATATATTGACTATTATTTTGAAATATAATTTACATATATAATTTTTTTTATCTATAGATTATTTCGAAACGGTACACGAAATGGTACTGGTACTGAAATATTTTGTTCCAGTGCCTTGACCGGTACGCTCACCAGTATGATATTCAAAACATTGACAAAAACTCCAAAATTGAAGAGGAAGCCCTGCCAATTTATTCAAGTTGAGATATGATAATATAATCAAGTAGTCAAAATATCATGTAGATTTTATAATAAGATTAAGCATTGTCTAAGGTGACATGGCTGATCAGAGTCTTCCATTCAGTTCATCCTAAGTTGCAAACTTGGGGCAAAAATACTTTCAGAAACCAAATGAAAGGAATCCTTCATCAGCATAATTGAGAAATATTTGGTCTATACAGAAATCTTACACAAGTTAGAAAAATCACAAATTTATCATTTATTTGACAAACTAAATAGAAATGAAAGCAGCATATTTATCCCAACTCCCTGGATGGTTTTCCAAAACCGAAGAAACGGAGATAATTTATTTATTTTTATAAAGGCAGAGCAGCCATAAAAGGTAGTTACACACACATATATATATATATATACAAGAACTATTGGGTCAACCAAGAAACAAGGATTAAGAAAGCTTAATCAGGTTAAAATTACCGAATTTCCAACGAGCTTGAACAAGAGCAATTTCTGGGTTGTGAGCGAGAAAAGGAATGGCGCGCCATAGAAAATCAGGCTCAGGTTGGAAATCAGCATCAAAGATAGCAACGCAGGCACACATTTTGACATAGCTGTGCTTCATGCCTTCTCTAAGGGCCCCAGCTTTGTACCCATTTCTGTTGTCTCTGATCTCGTTCTTTATGTTTATGCCTTTGCTTGCCCATCTTTAGCATTCTACTTCTACCTGGTCCTGTTGTATTTCGCCGAACAATTTAAACACCCGCGTAAAATTATTATAAATAAATAAATGGAAATGAAAGCATGAATATGAATCGGGCAATTTTTGGGTTTTCATGGATATATAATTGATATTTGGAGTGTAACCTTGAACGGAAAAGGTTTTTTAAAGTAATTTTACAATTTCTTTTTACAATCATCTCTACAATTTTGTTCGAAATGGGTGTATTTTTTTACTCAATAACCACGAGTTTTCTCTGTCATAAGTGAGGTTTTTATAATAAATTTGAGACAGGATCATTATGAGAGTGGCTACTGGCTCTTCAATTAAAAAAAAACCTTATAATAATAACATTTTTTATATAGAAATTTTTTTAATTTAAAATACAATATTTAAAAGGGTTATAGAGATATTATAAATTATAAAAATAATGAGTAGCTTATTGCATCACCTTTTAAGAGAGAGAGAGTAACGTCATTCTTATTTTTTTTTAAGATATTAAATATGGCCTTGTTTAAATTCGGAGTTGAGACGATCAAGTCATTTCAATTTATCTCAAATTCATTATTCTATTTTTTTAGATTTTCATACAAAATAAAAATCTCAATATAACATTTTCAAATCTCAATACAACTTTTTTAAATTTCAATTCAAAATTTTCAAATCTTAAAATAATAATATTATTATTTTATCCAATTTTTAAAATTCATTTCAACTCATCTCATTTCATCTTTCAATCTAAATGGGCCTAAGAGAGGCGACGTTAAAGTAGTATATTGTTTTTTAAAAGGTATATTAATATACCGCTTAGGGTATGACTTATTACTGCCAAAACTCATTGCCACATGGTTGTAAATAAAAATTTGCCAATTATGCTACCTATTTTGGCAAAGTCCCAGTTTGTAGAAATTAATCTCTTATTGCTACAAAACTTATTCTAGCTAATAGAAAAATATTTGGTCAGAAATGACAACCCATAACTGCTCCAACTTCGATCACTATGACCTTTTCCTGCAAAAACAAGTTGTTGTAATATATAATTGGCCTCAATCTGCTTTCTCTCAATTTCCCATTAACAACCACTATATCTTGTAGCAAATGGAATTTATTGGCAACCATAATCGCCAATATTGAATTATTTGGCACAACAATCTTGCAATAATGCATCTCCACAAAAGATTTATTTTGGCAAAACAGTTCCTTGCTAATACTAATATTCAAGTGCGCATAAAGCTATATCTATGCAATTTTCTCAATTTTGATGCAAAAAAACTTTTGTGACAAAGAATTTTTGTCAGTAATTCCTTCTCTCTATAAATACTTTTGCTAAAAATAATCTCTACTAGCAGAAAAAAAATATTTGCGGCAACAATATATTGCCGCAAATAGAAAAAAATTCAAAAAAAAAATATAGACTAGAGAACAAATGAATAAAGGATGAGTCCAAAAATGGAAAAACAATATCATGTAATAAGCCTAAAAGCATAATTATGAAGTAATGGAGATCCAAATTCAGCAAAATATCATATAACGATCTCAAGCAAATATATACAGACTCTGTTACCAATTTCACCAACTCAATGTCTTTAAAACAACTAAACTATCTCAATGTCATCACCAACTCAAAATACAAACCCAAATATTTACATTTTTGTTGGCATTTTCTCAACACAAACATAAACTCATGTTGCAGGGCAAAATATAACCTCCAAAATTCAGATTAACTAAAGAAGCAATTACTAAATTAAGACGTACATAATGTCTACATAGACTCATTGAAGAAGAAGCACTACCTGGAGTAAAGACAAAGACAACATGCATACTTTATAGTCATTATTCATGATAAGCATATCCATCTTCTCACAAAGAAAGCCAAAATCAACTTTCTTTACTCTCAAATAAAATGTTCACACGGCCAAAATCAATATTTCTTGATAACACAAAACCCAATGTTCAAGATACAGTTATAACTGAAGCAAACATTTTTCTTAAAAAATATACATCAAACATACACAAGATCTTGTCGACTTGCATAATCCAGAGTAGGAGAGGATAATTTGCAACCTGATTTCATGACCCTGCAGAAGAAAAAAAAAGGTTAGAAGTCACAAATGGAAAAATGACCTTGATATAGCATAAATCGCTATGTAGGTCAATAGTCAGCTTTAAATACACTAGCAATCTTTTTTATGCAAAAATAAGAGTAGAAAATGAGTAGTATAAATTTAAATGAGAGAGTTTCCATTCATATTAAAATAGTGGAGTTCCGTTAGCATAATATTCATTCATAGCATAAACATAAGCATGTTATAGAAACATGATAAAGAATTTTAATTAATTAAAATATAGGAAAAAATTTGAAATATGAGAACTTCTATGTTCTTGAACTGCAGAGTTCTTCTAATAAAATTCATGTCCAATGAAGATATCATAAAAATATTTTTTTTTTTAAATTCTCTCTAATATATAGGTAAGTGATAAAGATTTTTTTTTTTGTTACAAGTGGTAAGCGATAAAGATTTGCGAATCCATTAAACATAAAAATATAAAATGAAATAAAAGTTGTAGGTAAGGCAGCATCCAACATATGCAGTCTCCAAAAATATATTTTAGTCCAACTTAAATATTGGAAACTTTGGTTTCCATATCTATTTTCCATCTCTTTGCTGTATCTTTAGCTTTATGAGTTATAGGAAAGAGCTATATACAAGGTCCAAGCACATATAAAAGGTTGACAAAAATGGAACAGTTTCAAGAATTTAGCTTTTCTTGCTTTTGTCTTGATTATAGGTTGCAAGATGCAATATGATAATATTAGTTAGCACTGCACAATAATTCCTGGCCAGAAGGCAACAAAATACAATCAAATTGAAATTAACAATGTGAACCCAACAGAAAATAAATGGCTCGATTTTTGTTCTAATAAATCTGCACTATTACATGTATCAAATTAATATTGACAATTTCATAAGGCAACCAGCACCATTACATGTATCACACGAATAAGGACTTTAAGAAGGCACATTTCAGCTTGACAAGAGAGGAAAAAAATGTGGCTTTGTGCACTCATTCTCAAATGCAAAAAAACAGAAAAAAGAAAAAAAATATCAACCCAATAAGCAGCAATGAGGCAAGAATGCCAATACCGAATCACAGCAGCATACCACAAAATATAATCAACTATTGAGAGTAATTCAGGAAAACATACAAGAATCCAATCTTGACCAACTTTCAGCCTCCATGAGTGATAAACACTAATATGAGTGATAAACATTTTTCACTCTTCCACGTACTTGAACTATTGGAATTTCAAGAACTTGTTTTTGGAAGCAACTTGTAGCAAGAAGTCACTGCACATTCATGTAGAGGTCACTGCCAATACCTATCAATTGAGCATAACAAATCATAAATCAAGAAAATAAAAAATTTACAAAGGTCCTTAGAGGTCTGAATTGCCAACTGGCCAACGTAGAAGGAAATAATAATATATTAAATGAAATATGTAAAGCAGAGACAGTATAACACACTGAAATATGAAAGAGGTCACTGTATATTTAAAAAGTCCTAAGTAATTCCAAAAGTCAACATAATTTTTATAAAGAGTCTTATCGCCAAAATTCTCATTGTTGAAGCAATAATCAATTCATTCAAGGTCTTAACCCTCTCTTGCTCATTCCCCTTGTCTACCCAACCCTTGTATTTTAATACATATTTTCAATATATGAAAAGCAAGCAGCATCCTATACAAGAAAGCATGGTCAGATTTTTTTGTAAAAGAGCCTTCCACTACCCATGTTATCAAAAATAGCAAGTACCCCAAGTTCACTCGAACTAGATATCTTACTTCAGCTATCAAAACTGCACCATTATATCCCTAAAAAAATTTTCTATTATGCCCAAGCTTTCTTCCAACTTCAAGTACATCACACAAATAAAAGCTTAAACTCACCCTTTATACAAGTAAAAGTGTAATGTAATAATTTTAAACATTTTAACATTTTAGTTGTAATTCATAGTCCCATGGCATCAAATATCAACTCAATGCTTGATCAAAGAAATTGAGAAAATTTCAAACATTGGGATCATTTTCAAGAGGGTCTCACTATGATTGTTATCAACCGGCCACCCCATCCAACAAGCTAACAGCTCTACCACCCAACAATGAATCACCCAACTAAGCCCATATGATCTTCAAACAGGAGCAATAGTATTCATTAAGAAAGAAAAAAAAAAGATCTACGTAAATAAATAAAAAAATGAAAGATATTAAAGGAAATGGATAAAAAAAATACAAAGTATTTTCGAGACATTGAAAACATTTAACAATTGGGATTTTCTTTTTTGTTTTCTTTCCATCTAGGAGTTTCAACTCATGAGTTTGTTTCTTTTTTTTTTTCCTTTTATTATATGAAGGACCAAGTGACAAGCATTAGCCGAAGACTTTTGTCAGAGAGACCATTCTACACACACAAACATAAACTAATCAGAATAGGTTAAAGTATTTTTCTTAATTGTAATTACATGGGAAACACCTGACCGTGTTTTGGAAAGCTTTGACTGTACATAGTATTTTTCTCATATACAGATGAAGCGGCCCTCCATAAATTATAAAATTCTAAAAAAACCATACATAGTCATACTATTTAAAAAAAGGAGGGGGGGGAGGGGGGGAAGATTTACATGTCACATATGATCCAATACAGGTGATCATGAAGACTAGGCTCGTTAAATCTTAAGTGGCTACCCACAGTATTGTATTGAAGAAGGAAATTTTAAGTTCTTGCACCATCCGCCAATGGTCTTCTAAATTTTATCATTCTTTTCCCTCCAAAAACCACACATTCAATAGATAGTAGCCATCTTTCACATTGCTGTAATTTGAAAACAGCTATATATCATTCTCTCAATTACATCACCTACCAACCTTCTTGGCATAACCCAAATGCTACTAATTAAGTCATTCAATGGTTCTTGCCCCCTCCTAGTGTACTAAAAAGTGGTCTACACATCACACACACACAAAAAAAAATTACCAGCGAACCAGTTTCACTAATTTCAAACTGGTTTCACTAGTATTTTGTAAACAATAAATTTTGCAAATACACTTAATATATTAAATATTAATTTTAGTAAACAACAAATTATTTTGTTAATTTTGTAAACAATAATACACTTAATATAAATTACTGAGCAAATGATAAAAACATAACATATTTGTAGCAAATGAAATAAACAAGCAGTAGGAACAACAATAATTATTGAGACTACACTTGAAATAATTAAGAGAAGTAACAACTGGAATAGTTAAGATTTCACTTATCAAATCTGGCTTAATACAATTTATATACCTGCTCTTTTAGTATTCTCACAAGTAATTTTCTTCCACTTTTGTGATTAGTTGTCCTCTTTCTATCCTCTGTATTTTGCATTGAAACTTTCTGCCATATGAACAAATAGAAGTCAGTTACTATTTTAAGCTAAGTAAATAGCGAACATAAAAAAAATAAAAGAAAACACAACTAGTGGAGTAAATAATGTGTCCAGGACCTTGAATGCTTGGCTTCCCCCCACCTTCCACATAATAATGCTAAAACACTACTAATAACAACTGGGACTAACCTAAACTAATCTAACCTCCACACTACCCGGGTAGAATCACCTGGTAAAGAACTCATATCCTAACACAAAGTTGAAGACTGAAAATGTATAGAATTGACCATACAAATAAAATATTCACCTGGTAAGAGTATAGGAGGTTTGTAATAGTACTCAGCCAGAGGCAAACATCTTTCCCAAGTAGAATCAAGCCAAAACCAGAACCTCAAGATTAGTTTAGAAGATAATATTAACAATTTCAAGCAGCAAACAAAATATATACTTTGCTTAGTAGTTAGAATAAGTTAGAAAGGAACTACATTTCACTATTCCTATTTAATGTTTACTACTAAAATAAAGAAGCAATTTCAAGATAAAAAATAAAAATAAACACTTGATGATAATGTCCAATTCTATTAAACACAATGGGCTATTTTTAACTAAAACATGAATAAATAATCATGTGTTTAAAGGTCTTGGACATGGGCTTAAAGGTCATGGACAGCTTCACATGTCTTAAAGCTTTTTCAGCAACAAATTTAGACGCCCAAATACATAATTGACAATTCCAGCAGAAAACTAATGTTTATTTGAATTCATAAGTTTTTTGTTTATGTTAAATGTGGATTTTAGTAATGTACAACAAAATTTCCAATTCAGCAAACTTTCATTTTGGTAATATACAACAAGAACAATAGTCCATGTGATCTTGTATGCAGAATTTTCAGTAGAAGAGAGTTTCTATCTATAATTTTTATAGGAAAAGTTAACTAAGATGTTTTAGAAATATATTAAAAAAGAGTACACTTCACATTGCCTATATACTATTAAAACTATTCAGAATAAGCAACGGAGCAAGAAACTCACTAATTAGGCAAATGTGAACCCATTGAAACAGGTATGCTTGCTGTAGCTCTTTGCCAATCAGAATCTAGCTCCTACATCAAAAAGAAATATAAAAGTTGTACAAAAAAGAATTGATTAATCCTCATAATTAATTGGGCATATCCCCAGTACACAGGGAATATACAAAAGAAATAAACCTAATTAAAATCCTCTAACAACATAAAACAACATAAACATGTACACTTGCTGAAAGGGGGAAACAAGCTAGCCAATTGAAAGCAACATCTTCAGAAATTACCATTGCAGAAAAACTAGTCAATCCCACTCTGCCAAGAATAAGGCAAATTGTTGCGCCAAAATTATCCATAAATATAGCAAGAATAAGGCAAACTGCTGCACCAAACATGTCATGAAATGAAGCTAGCATATAACAAACATTGCTCTTAAAGGAACCGCATATGTGCATTTAGAGGAACCATTCAAACTAATACCTAAATGGGGAGACAACTAAATTTGATTTCCAAATTCATATACTTGTTAAATCATAATTTGTTTTAATGAACCAATGGGGACATGCATTGCTACAATTTTCTAATATAAAAGTGTAGTCGAAATCTGTCAAGCTACTTAAATGTTTTCAAAAGCATCATTCTCAGCCTAGCTATCTGATACAGCAAGCAAGTTGTCCTCAGAAATATCTATAGTATGCTAATACTATAAATATTAGCAAATACATGAAAAAGCAAGAGATACAACCTACAAGTCCATCAAACAGAACTCTTCACTCCAAAGAACAAAGCAGTAACTCTATCTAGTCCTAACATTTATATTCAATAATCTCCAACCAAAAAGCAAATAATAAAGTGAGAATTCCATAATAAATCAAGATATTTATTTAATAATGTAGAATGAAGTAGTTTAGATTAAGTAATACATACCTCTAGTTGCAAATGGCTGCTTTATTATTGTTCCACCAAGAGGAATTTTACATGAAGAGGAACCTAAAATAGAAAATGCATTAAGAGAAAAAAAAACACTTCAAGATAAAGAGATAACAATGATTTTTAATGTATTAATTAGGGTGTTCTTTCTGAAGTTAGCAAGTAGTACTTTCAACTTCTTTTAATAAATGGCTAAATGGAAGAACTTTCATCCCTATCAATATTATCTATTTATTTCTTACAAAGCTAAGCAGTCAAACTATTAAAGTTTGTCTCATTTAATTTTTCTTGTTTATCTTATTAAAGTGCATACTTTCAGCCATGCCAACATTTATGGCTGGTTGAATTTTTGCATGTCCTACCCAGAACACTCTTTGTGGCTGGTTAACATTGCTAAGATTCTTTGAAAACTGTGTTTTATGTTGCTACTGCAATCTACAAAATTAATAAGCTTATCTTGTTAAATAATAATTTGTCAAATAGTCCCAGCTTTCATCTACTGCAAATATACAAAATTAATAAGCTTATCTTGTTAAATATTCTCTCTATTTCATTTAAATGGTTTTTAATATATAAATGGTTTCATATATTCTCTCTGTTTCATTTTTTTAATATATACTGCAATGGTTTTTCATTAAAGGAGGCATACAACAGCAAGAATTAACACAACCCCCCTCTTCTCAAGAGAACAAAAAATAAAAATAAGAAAACAAAAACAAGAAGTGGAACTATATAAGCTTCAAATAAAACATAATTTACAAATAAGTTTGAATTCCACCTGAATCTAATGTGCAAACAAGTTAAAAAGAGGATGCTATGCTAAAGTTAACCTGAGAATAAATACCAAGTCAGATCAATTAAATTTAAAAATAACAAAGGGAATAAAACAATGTCATACAAAGTACAAACACTGCCATTGACAAAAACTAATCCAAAAATAAAAATGACCACAATTTTAAATCATCAACCCAACCAAAAAGATAAATAAGTCGAAGTGACCACAATTTCAACAGATTCAACCACTTAAGGACCACAGATCAGTAGTCATAGTCACCACTTGAGATTATAACCTTTTTTTAACAGTATTATTGAGATATTAATTTCTTGGTAATAAAAGGAACTACTCTATAAACATTGCATCTACAAAATAATATCCACATTACTTTATAACCATGCTTCGTAGACTAAAAACAAAGAGGAAAAAACAGAGACAAGTCATGAAAGAGGGAGAGAGAGATAGGGTGGTGAAAGAGAAACCCTGGGTGAAGATTCTGTCGATGAAATTTCTGAAGCCTCTGAGCAAAGTTTTCGTCGAGCTGGCCACCATCGACTGTGAAGAAGTGGTTTCTGTCGAACCTAAGAATACATTTGCAAGCCTGCCAAAGCCAAAAAAACAGAGAGAAAAGCTAATGAGAGAGAAAGAGAGAGATCGAAATGGTGTGCTGAGAGAGAAAATCGAGAGAGCCCTAATGGACGAAAAGAGAGAAAACAGAGAGGGAAAGATGCGAGGTCATCCTCTCGTCATCGCAAGGATCGACAAGCCTTGACGGCGATCAAGCTGGCTGGGTAAGGTCGCGCAGGGGGCGGGGGACTGGCTCTGGGTGAGGTCGCTCCGGAGGGGGGTTGCTCTGGGTGATCAGCTCGGCAGCAGGGGAGAAACCCTTACAATCATCGCAGGGGGAGAGAGAGACAAGAGATGAGATGTGTAAACGGAAGAAATGAAATTTAGGGCGAGGGACTTGATTTAAAAGGGTATTTGCCGCGAGTAATAATCGTAGCAAAAACTCATAAAGTTGCCGGAAATTTTAAATTTATGTTACTATATCTCGCCGGCCACAACATGTTATCGCAACAACAAAAAAATATATATGGATATCTTGCCACCAAATCGTTTTTCCCACAAAACTATTCATAATCTCAAAAACTAATATTCATATTTCTTATAAGTTTATTTGTGGCAAAAATAAGTGGCTGTAAAAAAAAATTATTTCCCACTAAAAGATATTTTTCAGGAAACCTTTTCTTCACAGTGAAAATAAATCTAATAAATCTATAAGTCTATTTGTCGCGACAAAATGTTGCCAAAAAAACACTATTGTTTGGCCACAAAACATGTATTTGTTACAAAGTTTTACTTGCTAATATAATATTGCTGCAAAAGGATTATAATTTTTTTCTACAAACAGTTTTGGTGTTAATAAGTCACTATTTGCTACAAATTTATATTGTGAAAAAAGAATTTGTGGCAAAAGGCCACATATGTTGTAGTGATTATACTGTAAAATATTAGCTGTGATTATTTTTTTTTCCTGAAAACAGTTTATCACTAATTAGAGTGAAATATGGAATATTATTCAAAATCATAAAATATTTGTCAATATTAAGTGCAAAATATGAAAGCCACATATATATATATATATGAATAAAGATTTTTGCAAATATGAATTTGATAACTGTGCAACTATTTTAAAAAAAGTGAAGAAAATATAAGACCTACAAAAAAAATTAAGTTTTAAATAGTGAATCTCACTCATTTATAAAGTGGTTACATAGCATTTAAGCACCACACAGTCCTATATAGCAATATTACTATATATATATATATATATATATTAACAAACCATATATAATAACTATATATGTGTATATAAAGAAACTAGATACGGTCTCCAAAAGATAAAGGTATAGTAACTATATATAGTTTGTAATTAATTCTACTAATTTGTGATTTGCTTATAATTTAATTTTAATTAGATCTTTAGTTTATAGATCATTCTTCATTTTTCAGTTTTTAAACGTTTTTTAAACATTTAAAAAATATACAAATTCACTAATAATAACAATATTTTAGAAAAATAAAATATACTGATTAGCAATTCTTCTTATTTTATTTCTATTTTATTTTAAGACTAGCCAGGTAAGTTTGATATTGCCGAACGACCTTGATGGCTAGGTCAGTTGAATAGTCAAGAACTTGAATTATTATCCGATCAGATGGCCAAGAAAGCCCACGTGCAGCTCCAATGGACAGCTGATACACCTACATCAAGGCTCAAGCATATAATAATAAATTGTGTATAAACTAAAACTACTAATAGAATGATGGTACTTCAAAGAAACAAATTATTATTTAATCAAAAGATCACCCTAAAAGTTGGAAGAATATTATATTATATTAATTTACAAACCTCCTTTTCATTGTACATAGGAATTTGAACAAGAACCGTGGGGTAAGCTGAATGGCCAAGTTCCACATCGACCCTGAAAGGCTCCCATTTGTAACGCTTCTTCGGCTTTTGTCCAAACAACTTCACAAAAACAATGACGATGCCCATGTACACTCTCTCTAAGAACAGCATTATCGACATCCCCAAACACACACCCACGGATAGATTCATCATCGGCACAATCAGCGGTACAGCTTTGGCTTGTTCCCAAATCAATCCCATTTGATCAGCTGGATAGCTAGCTTTGCGAAAAGAACAGTACGAATGTTTTTTTTATTTGCTTTTTTGGTTGAATTGGCGTGTCTTTTTGTTTCTGAGTTACGTCAAGCTAGGTAATTATAAGTACTGAGAGATTGAGCTAGCTGGACAACTGTTTGTTAGTGGACTCGATCATAGCAATATTTCTGCTGCAGAAGCAGACCCAGTAGTACTGGATTCATGATCACGGTGTTGAAAATTAACTAACACCGACGACACATAGCAAGATTACTTGGCCGCAAATCAAATGGATTATTGCTGATATCGATGAACGGTAGCTATGTTTTCTTCTACAAATTGGAAGGACACCTGTTTGAAGACTGATGGAGAACGTGCAGGAACACTTGTTTGAATTCAGAAGTGAGTTGAGCTCACTTCTATTTCATCATTATATTTTTATAATTTTTTATACAAAATACAAATTTCTATATACATTTTTCAAATCTTAATACACATTTTTCAAATCTCAGTACACATTTTTTAAATTTCAATACACCTTTTTCAAATTCTAAAATAATAATAATATTAAAAAATAAACTAAATTTATCTAAACTCATCTCATCTCTGAATTCAAACGGGGCCTAATGAAACAAGCCAGAATATCTGAAGATTTTTACAGCATTCATCAAGATTTTTTCTTTGTTAAACTAACTGTAATCCACCTATTATAGAAATAGTACTGTTTAAGCTATGAATTATGCATGATGGTGAGATCAAAGCACTGTCGTGCTGTGAGAGTTGATCATGAGTGAAAACCAGTGTAATTGTTGGTTTGTTGAAATTTAAAATTCCTCTTTGTGTGGACGTAGGCCAAGTTGGCCGAACGATCCCCATCATATTTGTGAGCTGTGACCGACAGCTCTAACTCACTGAAGATAGATGCTTGAGACAGAGCTCAAAGCAAGGAACTACAGAGAAAAAATAAGAATGCATATATATTGTGACACGTACGAAAGAATATTCTCTTCTATCTATCTGCAGCCTGATCTGTTTCTTATTGTTGGGGCTTAATTGCTAACTGGGTTTTGTTCTCTGGGTGTCTCTCTTATATGCATGGCGCTGCTATGTATATAATGTATATATGTATGTATGTATGTATATTTATATATATCTTCTGAGAGAGCTCTAGTGTTTGAAGCTGATCAAAGTGTATGTTTATGATTAATATTGTATAAGACAATTCAAAACAAGATTGGTCAAAGAGAAAGAGAGTACGGTCGATCCGAAGCTAGCTCGCAATGACTGTCAGATTCAGGCAACGCCATTTATTAATTAGAATATTAGCATTAGATTGTCTAAAATTTTTTTAAAAAAATATAAATTTACATACATATCAAAAAAATCTTATCATATTTGATCAAAAATAAAGAAAAAATAAATGGAAAAAATAAAATAAAAGTACTTTTATTTTTTAAAAATAAATAATAAATTCAAAATTTTCTTCAAATTTAAAGAGTAAAAATACTTTTATTCTCATTTTTCACTTTTTTCTTCCCATTTTTTGATCGAATATGTGTAAATTTTTTTATCCTCTCCCTAATCAATAAGCACGAGATACTTAATGCTTTATACTCAAACTAGTTTCGCTATCGCTTTCATGTTCATCGACCATCGATCTCAGCTTGTACATCGAAGGTGCAAGGCTGGCTGCCAATAATAGATTCTTTTATATATGGTCGATCACCAGCAGGTTGATGCATTTTTGGACATGCAGCTCTAGTACTATGGATCGATAAATATATATATATATATAATTAATTATAAGAAAATTATATATTTGTGGTCAAATATTTCTTATCAAAATAAATACTTCCTGTAAAAATGAATTTACATCGCAAATAGTCATTATATATAATCACAAATAATCAGCTACAAATATTTATTTTTCTTATAGCTACTACTAATACAAACTAAATTAACCAAAAAAACAAAAAAATGCTCGTGTTGAAGATAGTTTTAAAAGTACGTAGGCTCCGTTACATGATTTATGTCCAAATTAAGTTATAGCTAGCTATGATCGAATTTGACTTACTTTTTTTTCCTCATTAAGAAGTCATAAAAGATATTAATGCATCTTTAAGACGTTCGATCGTTCATAAAATCCTTAAGTAGACATTAACAATTTAACAGTACTAACTAAAATCTTGAACATACAACTAGCTAGTCGTCGCATGTCGGCGTGTGCAATACGTGCAGTACATGAAGTCCACCCTGTGCACACAAAGGAGGAAGACATCATGATGAAGAGAAAGAAAAAAAATTTAAGATATCATGATGAAGCCCACCCTGGTGTTAAAAGAATTTTTTTTTGTATTTGATATTATATCTTTGATTGTAGTGTTGCGAAACTTGTTAAATGAGTTGGGTGTAGACACAGAAACCAGGCACAAATATAGGGGATTTTGATATTTGGCCAAAATATGGTGTGCAGGAAAAAGAAAGTTTTTTCCAGCGATTTCAACATCGCTACATAAAACATTTCAACAAATTAAACTAAATTGCGGCGATACATACTCGCCGCAATTGAGTCCTTATAGTCGATGTAAAACCACATTGCCGGCAATTTGTTTTCGCTACAATTTGCAATGAAATTCCCGTCAATCAAAAATTCGCCAGTAATCATAAAATTCAGTTGCAGCGAACATATAATTGCTGAAATAACTATCATTTTGGCAATTTGTCCAATTGACAATTCAGGACTTATGTTCTCTTAATTGCCGCGATTATTTCAACTATTGCGGCGATTATGAGTGGCCGCAATTAAATATAATGGCAATTTTACACAGATTTATTGGACTCAATTTCGACGGGCTTTTTTTACTTTTAGCAGGAACCATTTTGCTAGAATTATAGCTTTTTTTTAGCGATTATAGTGGTTCGCTGCAATAAATTATAATAAGCACTTTAATATTGTCAAATGTGCGACACGTACACAATTGCTTAAAATAGTTTTAAGCGGCGATTAATTGGCCTTTTTTCAACAAAATATTGTGCTGATCAAAAATGTCAATTTTCTTGCAGTGACCCCTTATATATGATTGATCAATAGCAGTACTACGTGTCCTTAATAATAGAGGATTTAATTATCTTGTAATTCTCTAGCTAGCTAGGGCTCGCATGAGGTGATCATCAACATAGACATATATATATATATATATGTGCATATAAATACACACGTATATAACTGGCGAATCAAAAATTAGGGTTTGGTAGTTAGAATCTTCCCATCTATTACTTGCGAAAAAGTCTTATAAATTAATTTGCCATCTACCAAAAATGAGGGTTTAGTTTTTTTACAAGTACTACTGTAAAGTATCTGTGTGATTAAATTGATCTCACAAGGTTATTTTAGTAATATTGTTTTAAGTGACCTGTAATCTAACGCTCTGGGAAGAGACCACGTGTCTTCATCTGGGTAGTTAGGGTTATTTTTGTTCTACCGCCTCATATATATGCCACTTTATTTGTTCTCTGTAGAAGGTATTCGACAATTGAGAGTCAGCGAGGCTAGGGTTTGCTAGTTGTGAATCTGGTGTGATACTGAGAACACAAATCCAATATTGAGTGTGAGAGAAGCTTGTATTTGAGGAAGTTGAAGCCACCAAGGCTTGAATCTACACCATTGTAATAGTTTGGATTGATCAATAAGAAGACTTCTAAGCCAGTTCTCACCGTAGACGTAGATCCAATAGGGATCGAACCACATAAACTGCTGTGTACTGTTTTCTTGCTTTCTTTCACCTTTTTTGTTTTGATTCTTGTTTATGATCATGTTTATTCACTGGCATTAACTTGGTTGTGAGTTGTCTAAGAGAAACTAGGATTTCACCGGAATATAACAAGTGGTATCAAAGCTACGTCGAGATAGGGTCAACCAAGTTCGATGTAGAGAAGTTCACAGGCAATAATGACTTCGGTCTGTGGAGAATCAAAATGAAAGCTCTTCTGGTTCAACATGGACTCCAAGATGCACTTTTTGGAGACAAGAAATTTACCGCTGCTTCACCTGAGGAAAAAGCTAGCTCCTCCATGGCTGAGAAGGTAAAACCCAAAATTCTACAAAAGGCACATAGTGTCATAATTTTATCTTTGAATGATAAGATTCTTAGGGAGGTAGCCAGTGAGGAGACGACAGTAGAGATCTGGTTATAATTAGAATCACTCTATATGACCAAGTTCCTAGCAAACCGTCTCCACAAAAAGACCAAGTTATACACCTTCAAGATGAGTCCAGGAGCATCTTTGGAAGATCATCTCGATGATTTTAATAAAATTATCCTAGATCTTGCAAATGTTGATATAATTATTGAGGATGAGGATCAAACCATCCTTTTATTAAGTTTTTTAGATAATACCTATGCAAATCTCAAGGAGACCATCATGTATGGTCGAGAGAGTTTGACACTGGATGAAATCCAGTCCATATTGCATGCTAAAGAACTACAACAAAAAGCTGAGACAAAACCTGAGGGTGGTGAGGGTCTTATTGTTCGGGAAAAAACTGAAAAACCTGTGAATAAAGGGAAGAAAAACAAGAATAAAACAAAGTTTAAAGGAAAACAATTAAAATGTTTTAACTGTCATAAAGAAAGACACTTCAAGAAGAATTGTCCTGAAAGAAAATCAAATGGTGGGATTAAGTCTAAAACTGAAGGGAATGCTTCTGTTGTTGTTGGTGGCTATGAGAGTGCTGATGTTTTATGTATCTCTGAAACAAAATCTAGAAAGGAGTGGATCCTAGATTCTGGTTGTTCCTTCCACATGTGTCCTTCTAAATCTTGGTTTGAAACATTTAAAGATTTAGATGGGAGGCATGTAATGTTAGGTAATAATAAGTCCTGCAAAGTTCTTGGTATTGGTATAATAAGATTGGAACTGCATGATGGTATGGAAAGAATTCTTAATGATGTAAGATACATACCTAAACTAAAAAGAAATCTAATTTTTCTTGGCATGCTTGATAAATCTGGTTGTATCTTTAAAGCTGAGGCAGAAACTTTGAGGTAATGAAGGAGTCCATAATAGTGTTGAAAGAGTTTATAAAAAATGGTCTTTATACCCTTGAAGGTAAAACTGTTATTGGGTAGGCTTCTGTTGCGTAGAAATCTGAGAGTAGTAAATCTGTGTTCTGGTACAGAAGATTAGCATATGTTAGTATGAAAGGCTTACAAGAACTCCAAAAACAAGAGGTTCTTGGAGAAACTAATCTAGAGGAGTTACCTTTTTGTGAATACTGCATATCGGAAAAGTCCACTAGAGTTAGTTTTAAAGTTGATACTCATAATACTAAACAATGTCTTGACTATGTGCATTCTGATTTGTAGGGACCTGCAAGAGTCAGCTCCCATGATGTGGGAAACTATTTTTTGTCCATTATTGATGATTTTTCAAGAAAGGTCTGGGTGTATATCATTAAGCACAAAAGTGACACTTGAAAAATTCAAAAAATGGAAAACATTAGTTGAAAATCAGGTTGGGAGAAAGGTTAAGAAACTGAGGACTGACAATGGGCTAGAATATCTGTCTAATGAGTTTAATAATTTTTGTCGAACATAAGGAATAGCTAGGCATAGGATAGTTAGAGAAACCCACAGTAGAATGGTCTTGCTGAGAGGATGAATAGGACAATCCATGAAAGGGTTATGTGTATGCTGTCAAATGCCAAGTTACCTAAAACCTTTTGGGCAGAGGTAGTTAACACTGCTGTCTATCTCATAAACAGAAACCGATCCTCTACTATTAACTTGAAAATGCCTCAAGAATTATGGTATGATAAACCCTCATATTATAGTAATATGAGGGTATTTGGATGTATAACTTATGCACATATTAAAACTGATAAATTAGAACACAGGGCAGTCAAATGTATTTTTATAGGACACCCTGAAGGAATTAAAGGGTATATAAGCTATGGGTTCTAAAATCAGGAAAACAAAAGTGCATAATTAGTAGGGATGTGACTTTTAATGAATCACAGATGGCAATGACATCACTGAACAATGAAGCTTTAGGAAGCAAATCTACCTTTAAAAGAGTACAAATTGAGGTGGAGCCATCACCTTTGTCCACTGATGAATTAGATCAAACTTATGGGGATTTTTCACAAACCAACCTGGAACAAGCTGGGCAGACTAGTCCTAGGTCTTATAACCTTGTAAGGGATAGGCCTAAAAGGACTATTAAACCCCCACGCAAATATGCACAAGCTGACCAAACTGCTTTTGCATTTTCTGTTGTTCAAGAAATAAAATAAACAGAACTAAGGTCTTATAAAGATATAATGAGAAGTAAAGATTCTCATAAATGGCTTCTTGCTATGCAAGAAGAAATGAAATCTCTTAATAAAAATAAAACTTGGGACTGGGTTGTTAAACCTGAAAACTCCAAACTTATAGGTTCTAAATAAATTTATAAGAAAAATGAGGGTATTCCAGGGGTAGAGAAACCTAGGTACAAAACTAGGTTGGTAGCTAAGGGTTTCACTCAAAGGGAAGGGGTAGATTTTAATGAAATATTTTCTCCTGTTGTGAAGCATAGGTCAATAAAACTCATTTTGGCCTATACTGCTTATCATGACTTGTTTTTGGAGCAATTGGATGTCAAAACTGCTTTTTTGCATGGTGAGTTGGAAGAAATCTTGTATATACAACCACCTGAGGATTTTAATAATAAAGATGATGAAAATCATGTGTGTTTATTAAAGAAATCATTGTATGGTTTAAAGCACTCACCACGGCAATGGTATAAAAGATTTGACACTCATATAATTCAAAATGGTTTTAAAATGAGTAATTTTGATAGCTGTGTGTATTTTAAGGATTTTGAAGGCTGCATTGTTTATTTTTTGTTGTACGTTGATGATATTCTTATTGCCTGCAAAGATAAATTGTTGATTGAGCTTGTTAAAGAAATCCTTAAGTCAGGATTTGAAATGAAGGACCTTAAACCTGCCAGGAAAATCTTAGGTAAGGAAATAATAAGAAATAGGAATGAAAGACTACTTCTGTTGTCCCAAAAATCATACATGTTAAAGATTTTGAAAAGATTTGGTATGGACTCTGTTAAAACAGTAAGTACTCTATTGGGACAGCACTTCAAGTTGTCCATTAACCAAACCCCTCAAACTAATGAAGATAGAGAGTTTATGATGAAGATACCATAATCAAATATAGTAGGTAGTCTTATGTATGCCATAGTCTGTTCCAGACCTGATTTAGCATATGTTGTTAGTGTTGTCAGTAGATTTATGGCAAATCCTGGAAAACAATATTGGCATGCTTTGAAATGGGTTTTTCAATATCTCCCATGTTCTTCATGTTTAGGTTTAAAATTTGGTAAAAATGTTAAAAATGGAAAAGAAGTCTTTGGCTATGTGTACTCTGATTTTGCTGGTAATATAGATACTAGAAAATCATTAACTGGTTATGTTTTTATTGCATATGGTGAAGCTATAAGTTGGAGATCCAATTTAAAATCAGTTGTAACTTTGTCTACAATTGAGGCTGAATATATGGCCTTAACAGAGACCATAAAAGAGGCTATTTGGTTAAAAGGTATCTCTAATGAATTAGGAGTCTTTGATGGTAATGTTACTATACCCTGTGATAATCAAAGTTGCATTCATTTAGCTAAAAACCAGGTTTTTCACGAAAGATCAAAACACATAGACATCAGACTGCATTTTGTAAGAGATATAATATCTAGTGGAGAAGTCAAGGTGGAGAAAATACTAACCGAAGACAATCCATCAGATATGCTAGCTAAATCCTTACCAAATCAGAAGTTCAAATACTGCATGGACCTCATCAACATGAGAGGAAGTTGTAACAAGACTTAGAAGTGGAAACTGGCTTAGAGAGGAAGTTGCCAATCTAAGGAAGGAAGCTGCCTGTTTAAGGAAGATGCTACCGGCTTAGAAAAGGAAGCTGCTATGAAGATCAAGTTAATTACAAGGTGGAGATTGTAAAGTATCTGTGTAATTAAGTTGATCTCACAGGATTATTTTAATAATACTGCTTTAAGTGGCCTGTAATCTAACGGTCTGGGAAGAGACCACGTGTCTTCATCTGGGTAGTTAGGGTTATCTTTGTTCTGCTGCCTCATATGTAAGCCACTTTATTCATTCTCTGTAGAAGGTATTCAACAATTGAGAGTCAGAGCGGCTAGGGTTTGCTAGTTGTAAATCTAATGTGATACTGAGAGCACAAATCCAAGATTGAGTGTGAAAGAAGCTTGTATTTGAGGAAGCTAAAGCCATCAAGTCTTGAATCTGCACCATTGTAATAGTTTGGATTGATTAATAAGAAGACCTCTAAGCCAATTTCCACTGTGGACGTAGATCCAATAGGGATCAAACCACGTAAACTGCTGTTTACTGTTTTCTTGCTTTCTTTCACCTTTTTTGTTTTGATTCTTGTTTACGATCATGTTTATTCACTGGCATTAACTTGGTTGTGAGTTGTCTGAGAGAAACCAGGGTTTCACCGAAATATAACAACTACTGTTTAATTGGCTGCAGAGTATAATTAATTAATCTTCTTGATCTGACCTACAGAATCATTGAATGCGTGCAAATTAAGATGCATGCAAGAGGCAGGCAGGCATGCAATAATAGATCGACATGAAGGTTGTGATCAGTAATTGGACTGCCAATTAATTATACATATGGTCAAGGGTCTAATTTGTCTTAGATTGAGGTTTACATGATGTCCCTTGAAACTTATCTAAATGATCATCGACGATATGACTATATATATATATTAACAAGTTTATTTTTTGTACCAATTACTAATATTGTTAGATCTCAAATTAAAGATCAAATTAAAGACCAAGATCTCAAATTAAAGATCAAATTAGTCATCCGATGGAGGATATATATTCATGTGATCAGTTATATAAGAAAATCCTAATTTATTCCTATAATAGGAATGCCCTCAATAATAATAATAATAATTAATAGATCAGCCCCGCATTAATAATTTTGCCTCAAGGAAAAGGAAGCATACGAAATAGTATATTAATATTCATAATTTCCATGCATATGATCATCCAAGTGTTATTACACCATCAATTATATACATGATTTTAGGTACGAGCAAGCGAATACACGTGCGGGTGACACGTACATAAATAATCAAGTACTTCCATATGATAGTTTTCAATTTTCTCAAAAAGAAAAAAAAATCTGCATTCGCCATGGAATACCAGGGTCCATTTAGCGAGCAGATTGATTGAAAAGTACAAAGATTGTTAGGATCATATCGATCGAATGACCAATTGATTAATATGATCAGACAATCAAATGGGTTAATAATTCACGTACAGGATGATCATGATAACCATTGAAGTGGGTTTTCGATGTTTCTTTGGTTGTACCATCCAATCAAACTTAATCAAATGGACCGATTTATTTTGAAAGATAAAATCAAAATTTTAAATTCATTATCATATTTTTTTAAATTTTTATATAAAATTTAATAAAAAAATCAATTTTTTCAAATTTTAAAATCACTTTTTTTAATTCTTAAACAAGATTAATATTAACAAAAATATTATAAAAATATTTTATTATTTTTCTCACTTTTATTTCATCTCTTCTCTAAAAACAAACCAGACTTAATCAATATTAGAATAAATATTCAAAGCGCGCCATGATTGCGTTTAATTAGTAAAGACCTAGCTAGAGGCGAAACGATTGATTTCATCATGTACGAGGTAGATTGTACGAACCATAAATATATATATATATATATATATATATATATATATATATTATATATGTGTGTGTGCGTGTGTGTGTGTATAAATTAAAATACCTCATGCAAAACCCTAGCTTCATATGTTTATATTGATATGTGATTGTGGGGAAAACATGTCTTCTAATTTAGATAAAGAATAAAAAAGAATAATCCGTTCTTTGGTCAAATCCTGAGAGTTAAATTTTAAAAAGGATACTGTTGATCGATGGGGAGTGTGGTGTATTGTCTAGCTCAAATCATGATCAAGTACTGTTGGGTTGTGACATGACACTAGAAAGAGAGCCCTCAGAAGCAACAGAGATTTTGAGCATAACAGAAGGTACACTGCTAAATGAGTGTCCTTAGAGAGGAATAACTTTCTTACTTATCGTGTAATTGGCAAGAAGAAACTAAAGCCCTTCATTACAAAATAGAGATACGAAATCAGCATATAGCTCTTCCTAGTAGCTGGGATTATGGATATTCCTCATTTCCTATGTCATCTATCAAGAATTGAGCTCTATCCGGACTCTAAAAAACGGTTATGAGAATATGACACTCTAATATCCTCTCAGCCGCCGCTGCAAAAGCTGGCCGGCAACACTAAAATACAAACGATGCATTTTCAACAAAGTATGCTAGCAGCAAAGCTAGAAAAAATTTAGACAAAATAATGATGAAAGCACACCCAAGTTCATTGTTCCCGCGTGGATGATGTCAGACACAAGTCTCTTAATGCTTCAGGCACTGTCTGTCCGCATTGTTCAAGGATATCAATCAATGGTTCAGCAATGGCTGCATTTTCTTTGGTTAGAAAGCTATGCAACGCACCATTGACGGTGTGACGAGCCATCCTAGTGAGAACGTGTACATAACTGTCGATCGGAAGTACAAAACTGGGTATTATTACAAGACCATACTCCTCTAGATCGGTGGTTTTTATCTGCTCCATATTGATAATGGACACTTCTTTTTTCATTTTGCTGTCAAAATCAAGAGTAGAAAAATAAGATGAGTTAACTGTACATATCCTTTGTATTGAGGTTTCTATTTACTCCCACCCGAATAGGGCAGTTCACCTATTGCATTTTACTATTCAATTGCATGCAAGTTCTCATCAGGGACATAAAGCTAAAAGTTTAAAACATCTTTCCCCATGCAACTCATTCATCACTTTACCCTTTACAAAACCCTACTTCCACACCCTTACTCCTCTCACTACCACTAACCCTCAAGTCTTGCGACAGAAAACCTTTTAAAACTTAATTCCTTCCTTGCGTCAATAAATCCCAAACCCTTCTTTAAAAAACCTGAAAGCACAAGACTTTCTAGCCTTTAGCCCACCATCTAGTCATATCACAATGCAATGTTCAACTTAACAGCATATTCGAGATCAGACACTTCCAATTGGTGAACATTTTTTTTTTCTGTTTTGGGGAGTAAGTACTTTTTGCCACCACAATAGCCAAGAAAAACATCAGCCTTTTACCTAGAAGCCATAAGGTTTAAGGTTTATGGCATCCAACCAAGCAAAACATTTTAATGATGAATCGGGTTCAACACAAGAATTGTGGCTTCAAACTCATTAGATGGAGAAAAAATAACTTCTAATTTATATTAGCAACAGAATCATCAGAATATAATATTCTTGTTCACCTGTTTTTAGAGTTTGATATGGTGCATGATGAGCCTGTTGATATAAAATAACCCTTGTTTTTTAGGGCAGTGATCATTTCACCAAAGTTGCTATCTTTAACCAATATGTATAGCACCTTCAAGGGCTGAGACAACAATTCATCTCCATAAGCTTGATCAAGAATTTGAATACCCTGCCAAAATCACTGATTGTAAGAAAATGCTATTTCAAAGAACTATTGCCTGGCAGACTATGATAACTTTGTTGATAAAATATGGACAGAGATTTGGGGACAAACTCTACCCTTGTGACAGTGTTACCAAAATGATATGGAAAAGCTAGCTCTCCAAGAGATAACTCACGATGTTTTCTAAATGGTTTCTCTCAAAATTTATCAGAGAGAATATCTTCCAAGTGGGTTTTTGCTTCAAATAATTCAATAATTATACAACTCTACTAAAATCAGCACAATGCTTTCTTCGCATGTTTACCAAATGCTAATTACTTAAAAAGCTAGTTGGGGTGTGTAAAACAAAGAGTACAGACCTATCAACATCCATAGAAATTCTAATCAGTGAAACTGAAAAAATGAGTCAGGCTGGTATCTCAGTATTGAAAAGAACAATAGGCAACAAATCTTCTCATAAGTGACATGTCTACTACTTGTTTCAGCCACTTCAATAAAAAGAAACTGTGTATTCTGTACTGACTTCTGGTAAATATCTAGCCAAAAGGAATTTAATCAATCACAAATTGCAAGTTTTGTGACATGGTTTCTCTTTCTGACCCAGTGGAAGTTTTTTTTTTTTTTATGACATAGAAACTCACCGACTCCCTTTGGACCCACCTGTCAGAACTACATATCACGTAATCAGGGAAACTCGTAGTGCAGAATCAAACTCAGGATGTCTGAGTTTACAGCTCATCCCATGTTCATCCTTTTGACCACTAGGCTGTACCCTGGCAGGTAGAAGCTCCTCAAAGTACAAAAGAGCAATTCCCTATACATTAGAAAAATCTAATAGAAACTTCCAGTAAAAAACAGATATTAAAAGAAAGAAAATTTGTTACTATAATTCCAAATAAACAAAACAATAGGGAAGTGCATCAAAAAAGGGACAAACTTTCATAAAGTTGTTTGTGCTGTGCAATTATGAAAAAAACTTGAGTATAATTTTGTTTCTCAACATACTGATTAGCATACATACCTTTGATAGTTTTTCATCTTCTGAGGCACACACATTCACTGACTGGATAATGCATGAACTTAGACTGGTAATTGTATCATTAAGAGATATTCTATGGATTGATCCAGACAGAAGATTTTGAACCAATCGAACAGAGGCATGATTGCAATCATTGAAAACCACAGTAAGGGGAGTTCCTGAAATTGATTGCCTAATGGATTTCATCATATCAGGATTACCATCATTTGAAAGAGATTCAAGTCCATCAGCTACCTATACAAGCATCAAAATATTAAATTAGAAATGAATGAATCTTGAAGTAGCAAACCCATGACAATCAAAGGGCTTTCGTTACATCAATGACCTAGTACCAACTATATTTTCACAAAGCAATCACTCAAAGACAAAACACCCATGCAGTCAAGAGGAATAGTGTGGTCACCAATGAAGTGTGAAGCAGAAACAAGGATTAGGGTATGTTTTCAAAGAACTGCTAGAAAATAAGGCATGTAACTGGCTAGCCGCAAGGATCATATGGGGACGACAAACAAATTCCGTTACATTAGAAACCACACCATTGTATCTCCAATTGTAATGTATTCTTTAAATGAAACTTAAATAACCTTCAGTCACACAAGCACCAGACAAAGGAATCTTTCACTACAAGAGTCGGAGACTCAAAACTGTCTTGAACAGTTGTCCATTCGTAATTATATCCCTACTTATCAACACCAACAAAGTTCAAATCTTGACATTGTTTTGATAAATAAATCAATCTTATCAAAGCATAGAGGAGCAAAACCCAAGTACACAGGAAGTATACTAGAGAAACCCCCACTTAGGTGAGGGAAAAGAACACTATTTATATAAAAATATGAAAATTTATATTAAAAATTATGAACAAAACTTCTAGATTGCCTATGAAAAATGAAAACCATAGTTTCAGATAGTAGACAAGTATGGAAAAAGAAGTGGATCCAATATTGAAAATAAATTTCGGATATCACAGAGTATCTGAACAGTACTGGAATCGAATGGTGATACAACTTAGCTCACAGAAGTATCTGCTTGCCTAGGTAGTCAGAACATGATTACTTTTTGATAGTCAGGACATGATTACCATTTCCAAAACACATATTCCATATGTAAACTGCCGACAAATGAACAAAAGTCATATCTCTAAAATGACCAACAGGATGGCAACTAAAGAATTATCTATAACAACCAAGGAAACCTATAGCCCATAATTTGATCGTTAGCACAAAACATCTTATATATCTAGTTTCCATTTTATTTATAAAAAAATGCATGTGATAGGAAAAGAGCCTTCTCAACTCGACCATGCCTCAACCCCAAGAAACTGAATTTAGCAACATAGATTACTTCTATGCCACTCAGCACCATCTAGGGCTGTGTCCCAAGGATGAGCCAACACCAGAGGAATATATGAAACAGATAAGAAATGATACATAACTAAAATAGTGTTCACATAGAAGAAAATACCAGCAAGGAAACACCAGATATATCAATGGCCTTAAACATAACAAGTTCCAGCAGCCTCTCAGGTGTAGATACAAGGAACTCAGGCTCACAGCTCTTTAAACTGTCAAAAACAAAACAAACTTTGAATGAGAAGCGAGACAAAGACTAACATCCTAGTTCATTAAATGAGAAACTATTTGAGCAAATAGCACATGTAAAGATGGAGCCAATTAATAATTTGATGATAGCATATGTTAATAAGGAATTACGTCCATGCGGAAAAGCACATGTGCATGCCAGCATGTACATGTACACACATACAGAAACAGTTTATGCTTGATTATTATACAGGTCAGTTGCCACAGAAGGTAGGTCAAAAATATTCGATAAATTATTGAATGACATGGTAAGCAGGTAAACTTGTCAGTGTGCAAGCAATGACTACCTTTTAATCAAATACATTGCATATATCACCAATGTATGTTATTAAAACAAAATTGTAGATGCTATACTTACCCTTGAATCTGGTGATCCAAGGATGCACCAGGATGTATACTCACAGTGTGTATACCAAGAGCCTTCAAAGGCTTGCAGACAGAGCGAACCTGCATATAATAAATCAGGGTAGAAAATTATCAAATACTGGAAAGATATTTGTTTTCCGACTGTTTTCCAACTACATACGGGGGATAACAGATATCGATAAAATTAAGTACTGGCTTCTCTGACTACATACATGAGAACTGTTTTCCTCATTTCTAGAAGAGCACTGCTGGGCTGCAGCCCCAGTTTGCTGCAGCCCAGCAGCACACACTCATATCATTTAAAAAATAAATAAATTCATGTGAGTGTGTGCTGCTGGGCTGCAGCCCAGATTTATTGTTTCTAGAAATATACAAAAACTCATTTTAAGGGTATTTGCTAATCCATGTTCATGATATAAGGCCATTGATCTTTTCAAAAAAATTTGAGTTCATTTTTAAAAAATTTCTGCATATGCCACTTATATATAAGAGGCATAGCTTTGTGCAAGGAAATTGAGTCACTTTGCTTTAGCAGCATCTCACAGATGCAGTGAATAACACCTAGCCAAATCCCTTTCTAGTTTCATATTTGAACTTCTTTGTACACTTCTTGTGTAATTGGGCTACGCTTACTTTTCTATCAATAAAATTTTATTTTACCTATATTAAAAAAAAAAATCTGCAGATGAAAGACTTTACCAAAGGGAGAAAGAGAAAAGATAAGGCACTCTATTCATCAGAACAACTTTTCACAAAAACATGAACTCCCAATTACTGCAAATTAAGGTACTGAGATAAAGTGAAGAAACCACGGATAAAAAAAATATCTTTAGGGCATCAAGAGGAGAATAACAATTAAGATTGAAAATAGTAGGAAAAATAATATATTTACAAACCTTAGCTGCTTTCTCCTGGGATGGTACAAGGAATAAAAGAAAGGGGCTCACAAATGATAGACCTTCTTTCTCCTTTCTTGCAATGGTATCAGCAGCAATGGAAATCATCCAAGCAATTTGCTCTACTGTAGAACTAGTTCCACTTGTCTCCAAAATATCCTTCCCAGCTGAATAACATTTCCAGAACTCGATTCCCCATGAATTAACAAACAATGGCTGGTCCTCTTCACTAATGAAGGTACCTTCATGTCGCAATGCATTTTCGATTGAATTCAGGCACATAATAAGAAACTTCGATGGACCATTAGAGTTTTCACGGACCAATCCACTTTGACCATGGTCACCTACATTCTGAATCACTTGAACCATTTCTTCTAGGTCAACAAGATCATTAATTGATATCTTTGAACTTTTCACCTTATCCTTGAAATCTGAATTTGGTGTTTGGGTTCCCTTCCTCAGTGCAGCACCCTTCCCATGGACAAAACCCCTCCCGTCTTCTTGATGAGGTACTTGCTTCTTGGGTTCCTTTATCTCAAAATCCTTTTTCCCAAGCTTGTCGTTGAAAGGATCATCAGGAGTAGGAAGGCTAAAACACATCCCCTGTAGAGCATGATAGGGTCATATATGATAATCTACTTGGAAAATGGAGAAAATCAGCACAAAAATCTCCATAGATCAGTATAAGGCATGTCGTATCAAAAGAAAATAACAGGTACATTTGGTCGTTTTCTGTAGCAAAGATCTCATTCGCACATAACTACAAGTATGTTATGGACATTATGAAATTGGATGGTCGCATGAAGACCTGAAGATGCCTGTAAATCATTTGATTCCGAAGCAGTGAAATTCATTACAGAGAAACTACAACAAAAAATTCTGACCATTTGTTGATTTTGTTCACTACAAAACAAATACACGTATCAGACAACAGTTAAACAAAACTAAATCCAATATGTCATTCTTCAAACCCTCATTTCAAACAACTTAAAATCAGATAAATGCTATCCTTTACTGTGGTGTCTTCAGATATTCATAAAAATGTATGAACTATTGTATTCGAAACATTTTTGTGTCTGTTTCTTCAGCCTTTAAATGAAAGCCATAAAAACCAACTCTTAACTTCCTTTCCAGAGTGCTTTGTGCTTTTCTCAACAGACAAATCTGAGCATTTATGTGGCTCCAAATACAATGAAGGCCAAGAAATACACATCAGTACATCATGGAATAAATACATTTATTGGCCTTTTGGCTAAGATCAGACATATCCTCACTTCAAACAAACACAAAAACAATATTAAAGCTATCAAATCAATATGTAATTTCTTTTAGTTTTCTTTTTATAAGAGATAAATTTTATTAATATGAATGAAATAGGCAAATACAATAGCATGCCAAAGAATCCCAACATTTCGAGATAGTAATATTTGAAATGTAAAAGAGGCCTCGTCAAAGATGCATTTTTATGCCGTGATTAAATTACAAACATAAACCCCAATTAACACAATCTCTAAAAGAAAAAGGATAATAATCGTGGCACTGGAATTTGATCAATTGTTCATAATCTCGCAAGTCTTTTAGGTCCATGATTATATCTTATCAACGAATTAACATTTCAAACTCACTTTATTAAAATTCATAAGAAACCCAAAAAAAGTAAAGCACCGGAGCCTTGTTGATTTTCTTTCAGTTTATTCTTTTCCAGTATTTCCTCAGCAACCGAACGGAGTATCCGAACCAATGCATGCTATGAAACTCAAAACCCACACCTGAAAATCGTCCCAAAGAAAATAAATTTCAAATCATCAAACCAAATTCAATAATTCAAGCAATATGTCTATGGTGGTTCGTTTGGAGGGAGAGGAATGAAAGAAGCTTTGAAGACAAAGAGCGGTCAATGGATGAGCTTAGAACTTTTTTTTTCAATACTTTACTCCATTGGTCGATTGTAATTGATTTTCATGGTATGACCTTTCATGAATTCCTTGTATCACTCAACTAACATGCTTAGGCGTTGCTCTTGTACATGTCCCGTATACTTAGGCTCTTGCCCACTGTTTTGATCAATAAAATTTGCTCACCGATCAAAAAAAAAAAACTCAAGCAATCATTCCCGGCCCGCGATAACAAACTAGTAAACTAAAACTTCAAGTACTTTTTATTCGGCTTCCAGTATTTTCTAACGTAGTCTCAGCAACCGAACAGAGCATTATAATAAAAATTACATACACACCAAAATCCAATCCATGCAACTCCATTCGAAGCGAGAAAAACAAATCAGTTGAATTAATCGAACATCCAAAAGTTTCCACCATCTTCCCATACATAATCTAAGCAACCAAACAAATACCTCGCACATGCGGCGTTTTCCAGACTTGCGGCGCTTCTTGGAGGCAATAATGGCGGCGACCCGAGCAGAGACCGAAGCAGAAGAGTCCTGCTTCTGAAGCCTCTTCCGGTTCACCTTGCTCTTCTTCCTCCTCACTGCATCGTCACCTTTCGCCATTGCCGCAAACAACGAGAGAGAGAGAGAGGCTTCAAGGTCGGCTACTACAAACCTTTGCTGAAGTAGCAGTATAGATATTTAGGAAAGAGTTTGTGGGTAACATGGTAAACTACGATATTTTTTAATTGGGCACACGTTTAATTAGGCCCAAAAGACTAAAGTTTTTTGGGCTGGACTGAGAAGATCGGGCTTATAACTGATCACTTGACCAAAAGAATCTTTGCGTTCCCATAATTTGTATAACATAGAAGAGTCACCCTATGGGCCTATGGCCAATAGGATAAACTGACATGAATACTTTCATTTATCATCCTATTAGTTTTTTATTTTTCTTGACATGACATGGAATGATTGAAAATTATGTATTATTTTCCACTTAGGTTGTGTTTGATTACTGAATCAAACTTAACTTATGTCAACTTATTTTAAACAAATTATTGATGAGATTTACTATTTTTTCAACTTCTTATATAAAAAATTATATTCATCTCAATTTATTTCACATATTTCGATCTAAAAAGTATTATAAGTTTCATTGAGATGAATTTAACTATTTTTAGTAGGGTTGTCTTCCATCTTTTAGTCCATGATTTCCCTTGATCAACCGACCTAAGTGGTTTTGAAACCAAAGAGCTAGCCAGCTAGGTTGCTTTCATGTAGTGAAATTCTAACCTTAAGTATTGTTTGTTTGAAAAGAAAATCACTTGGAATTTGGGGCTCTAATCTAATTTTTGTTTGCTTTTGCCCCCAAAACATGTTTACATCTGGCCCAAGCATCTGGCCCAAGCATGCAAGCGCGCCCTTTTACTTACCTTTCATGGAGACTTTTATGACTTTAAAGCTGCCAATTATAAGTTAAAATTTCCACGTCAATCTTTTGTCTTAATTTTTGCATCTGCGTGGCATTGGATCGGTACCTGCTAAAGCGTGCACTGCTCTTTGACTCCTAGTCATCGCCTATCTCGAAGTATTGCTTTATGTTTCTACGTACATATAAAATCGAAATAGATCAAATATTTACATGTATAAGTTTATTATATAAATAATGATAATTTTCCTATCCTTTTACCACCTTTCTACCACTTTTTTTAATTATTTAAAAAATAATAATTACTTAATAGTTAAAAAAGTGATTATTAGTATAATTATATTTTTATTAATTTTTTTAATGATTAAGGATATTAAAAAAAAATTTAAAAAAAAATACACTAATAATAGGAAAAAAAATAATAAACAAATAGTAAATATATCATCACCCTTATTATATTATAGAAAGGGAAATCTCAATCGAAGCCACATTTTTCTCCACATTAATGCATATAGATGAGAAGATTTAGTTGGATCTTAATTATCCTATACCAAGGCACAATTTAATTTCAACAGATGTATTTGAATTTCTAATTAAGATATATATAATATAAAAAACCAAATCTCTAATTAAATATCATATAATGAATCATAATATCCCAGCCATCATATATTTTAGACACTAAAGTGCTTTTGAAATTCACCTTATCCATACAAGTGAGATTCTAGAAATTGGATTCAAATCTCAAACTAGCATTTCTTTGAAGCGTCAATTAATGTTTTTTTTGGTTTTTTTTTTATCAAAATGTATTTTTATCAAAATCATTTTTTATAAAGAAAAAGTGCTAGTCAGTCTGGCCAATAATCTCAAATAAATAACCCTCAATACTCAATTGTCACGAACACAATACATCACAATTTCTCTACACCTCACTACATACAATCAGTAGCCTTCCCAAACAGAAACTTGGAACACTTCATATCTTCATCTTCATCTTCATCTTCTCGGAACATTTACATGGAATCGAAATGATTCCAACAGCTAAGCCTCTAATCCACAAAAATCAGTTTTTCAAGTTAATCAACGATGCCAAATCCCCACAGTTAAAGATGAAATGTTTAGAAAAGCTCTACTCAACCGCTTCTGAGAAACCAATAAACAGAGATCCCAAAAAATACATTAACCAAACCTAGAATCGCATGAAAATCCAACAGAAAATGGGGAAGAGGATTTCGGTTCCATTTGACTCTCTCTCTAGAATCATTTCTCTTGGTCTCTCTCGTTCAATGGTCTTCTTCCCCCTTTTCGCTTGTCGCTTGTGTTTTTTGCAATCAACACACACAAAAGCCAAAATTCGAAACAATAATTGCAATATGAGATATTAATCACATTGGAGCATTGGGTTAAATTGTTAATGTTCTTCTGTTTAATAGCCAAAACCCTTTTGAAGAATTGATCAAAAGTTTCCAAGAGAAAACAAGCAGTGTTTGGTAGCAAAGAAAGTTTTATGATTCTGATCAGAGAGAAAAAAAAAACACTAACAATGTGAAACCCCTCCCCCGGCAAGCACACGCGATGCAAAACCCCCCTCCCCCGCACCTTGCCTCTGTCTTTAGGCGATCTCTAGAAGATGAATAGTCTTTTCGAGTTCACCATCGGGAGGCTGGAAGGAAAGAAACAAGAATCCAATTCGCGTGAGTCTATTGCGAGAATAATGAAATTCATTGACGTGTCTGACTCTAATTAGTGGATTGTTTATCTTGTAAAAGCCGAATAACCGCTTGGCAGTATTTCTCTCTTTTATAATATAAGCATGAAGGTTCAACATTTCCACTGTAATTGAACGGTTCAACATGCTTATTTTCACTGCAAGATAACGATCAAAGGGCAAAATTATAAAAATCTACACTTCCTGCGTGTGACCAAAGCGAATGGGTGCTGATATATTGATGTGGGTCAGTTTTGGGACGAGGGGCAAAGAGAGACCACAAGAATGATTTATTTGGATCGATGAGCTTTTTTGGCCCTAAAACTCAGAATCAGTAGAATGTTTATCATAGGGATGTTCATCCGAGTTCTAAATATGAGAATTCAAGTTCTGAATCCAATTTTTTTTTTAAATTTTTAAATAAAAATGACAAAAATATTGAAAAATAAATAAAATTTTAAAATTGGGGCAGATAAAAACTCAGTCGAGATGAACATGCCTAATTTGTCTATCCATGAACATCTAAGAATTTGGTTACAAGATATTCACCCTAATTGAATAAAAATTGTTGATGCCACGAAAATTGACCAACAGGCCAGGGCTAGAAAAAGAGTCATTCCCGGCCCACTGGAGCGAGTTGAACTTCGTTTGATGTTGTTTGGGGTCCCCAGTGAGACTCCGGTACGGTTGTACGTACGTGGATAGTAGATAAATAAATAGAAAGAGACATAATATTTACGTGATTCGGCGTAAGGTCTACATCCATGAAGGATTGGAGAAAGTGATCCACTATAATAAGTATTTTTACAGTCGATCTCTTATGGCTCACACTGTATTGGAAAAATATATATAAATCTACTGATTGGAGCTCCAATCCCTCTAAAAAGGCTGAAGGAGACAATGCTGAAGAAGAGACCGAAATTATTCCAGAACCCCCCTTTGTTATCTAGTCGAACCTTTATATATAGAAGTTTTTATCTATAGTAGTTGGATATTATTCCTTGTATGTGTCAGTTGCTTGTCCTTATTGCTTTTCGTCGTTTGCTTCTCATCCATTTCTTCTTGGCTGCACATTGTCCTATGCACCTACTCTTTCCAGCTCTCTCATTTATCCCATCCCTAGTGCAACAAATGGTTGGCCTGGGCCCATTGGTGGGAATTTCTTAAAACAGCTATTATCCAAACTCTGAAAAAGGCGACGATTTCAACTCCTGATCTAAAGGTAAGAAAAAGCTAAAACATGCAACAAATAATTATCAAGTGAATGATGTAATGTGTTGGTATTCCAAAGCTTCCAATGGAGTAGAGTGCAAGCGGCCACTGGTGGGCGAATTGGCGTGTAAGGGTTTACGACCCCACGATTCACATGCTGTCACTGGCCAATGAATTGGATTTGTAAGCGAGCACTGGTAAGCGAATCTGTGTATCACAAGTGTGCGGTGCTTGTGTCGCTGCTGGAGATGACGCGATTCGTAAACAACCAGTGGAGGGCGAATACCGTGTACGAGGGATTGCTGAGCTCCAAGATAGCGAGAGATAAGCTTGACCGCGTACGAAAGAGCGTGGAGCTCTAAAGTAGTTGGAGAGTGGCTCGACCACCGACGCGAGAACGCGAAACGTCTCGCGTTGGTGAGATGGACTCGACCGCCAACACGAGAGTGCGAAATTCAAGCGAGGCGAGAGATGGACTCGACCGCCAACGCGAGAGCACAAAACTCAAGCAAGGCGGGAGATGAACTCGACCACTTACAAGGGAGCGTGAAGCTCCAAAGTAGCAGGAGATAAGCTCGATCACGTACGAGGAAGCGTAAAGCTCCAAAGTAGTGGGAGATAAGCTCAACTGCGTACGAGAGAGCGTGGAGCTCTAAAGTAGTGGAAGATAGGCTCGACCGCGTACGAGAGAGCGTGGAGCTCCAAAGTAACGGGAAAGAGAGACTCTACCACGTATGAGGGAGCGCGGAGCTCCAAAGTAGCGGGAGATAAGCTCGACCACATACGAAGGATTATGGAGCTCCAAATTAGCGGGAGAGAGGCTCGACCGCGTACGATGGAGCGTGGAGCTCCCAAGTAGCTGGAGAAATGCTCAATCGCTGATGCGAGAGCGCGAAACGTCTCGTGTTGGCAAGATGGACTCGACCGCATACGAGAAAGCGTGGAGCTCCAAAGTAGTGAGAGATAGGCTCGACCACTTACGAGGGAGCGTGGAGCTCCAAAGTAGCTGGAAATAGGCTCGACCGCGTACGAGGGAGCGTAGAGCTCCAAAGTAGGGGGAGATAAACTCGACCGCGTACGAGGGAGCAAATCGTGGAGAAAGGCATGGAGTCCAGGCAACACTACGATTCGTGTATCGCCTAAAGAAGTGAGGGTTTGGCGAGTGCGCTTGGATGTGAAATCCAAGTCTCAAGCCCTAGGGCGAGCGAATCGTGGGGAGAGGCATGGAGCCCAAGCAACCCCGCGATTCGTGTGTCGCCTAAAGAGGTGAGGGCTTGGCGAGTGCACTTGGATGTGAAATCCAAGTTTCAAGCCTTAGGGTGAGCGAATCGTAGGGAGAGGTATGGAGTCCAGGCAACCTCACGATTCGTGTGTTGCCTGAAGAAGTAAGGGCCTGGCGAGTGCGCTTGGATGTGAAATCTAAACCTCGAGCCCTAGGGTAAGCGAATCGTGGGGAGAGGTATGGAGCCCTAAGGCAAGCAAATTGTGGGGAGAGGCATGAAGTCCAGGCAACCCCGCGATTCGTGTGTCGCCTGAAGAGGTGAGGGCTTGGCGAGTGCACTTGCATGTGAAATCCAAGTCTCGAGCCCTAGGGTGAGCGAATTGTGGAGAGAGGCATAGAGCCCAGGCAACCTCGTGATGCGTGTGTCGCCTGAAGAAGTGAGGGCCCGGTGAGTGCATTTGGATGTGAAATCCAAGTCTCGAGCCCTAGGGTGAGCGAATTGTGGGGAGAGGCATAGAGCCCAGGCAACCTCGTGATGCGTGTGTCGCCTGAAGAAGTGAGGGCCTGGCGAGTGCGTTTGGATGTGAAATCCAAGTCTCGAGCCCTAGGGCGAGCGAATCGTGGTGAGAGGTATGGAGCCCAGGCAACCCCACGATTCATGTGTCGCTTAAAGAGGTAAGGGCTTGGCGAGTGCACTTGAATGTGAAATCCAAGTTTCGAGCCTTAGGGTGAGCGAATCGTGGGAAGAGGTATAAAGCCCAGGCAACCCCGCGATTCGTGTGTCGCCTGAAGAGGTGAGGGCTAGGCGAGTGCGCTTGGATGTGAAATCCAAGTCTCGAGCCCTAGGGCGAGTGAATCGTGAGAAGAGGCATAGAGCCCAGACAACCCCGCGATTTGTGTGTCGCTTGAAGAGGTGAGGGCTTGGCAAGTACGCTTGGATGTGAAATCCAAGTCTTGAGCCCTAGGGCAAGTGAATCGTGGGAAGAGGCATGGAGCCTAGGCAACCCCGCAATTCGTGTGTCACCGCTGCGATCACCATATGACGAGAGTGTGAAGTTCGTCCTATTGCAACGGGTGTGCTGTCATTTTATGCTGCAAAAAATACTTTTGTTACTATAAAAATGTATTCACATACTGTGAGTGATACCAATCAGGGATCTTGAATTGTCACAATTAATTTTTGCAAACTAGTGGGTGTTTCTTCCAAGCTTGCGGGAGCCGTGTCCATATTTGCTCGTACGTAATCAGAGTGTAAAATTTGCTGAAGCTAAGCTTGTTTGAGCATCCGAGTTTGAGCTCCCGTGATCCGAGGTGGCAAGTAACCTATCCAGACAAAAATAAAAAAGGAAAAGCGGACAAATCCCGAACAGTAGGGACTTGGTTGACAAGCCCCAAGATGGAGACGTATGCCGGGTATAAACCCATGAGTGAGGTGAGTTGCATGTCCCGGTCAGGTGTGTGGCAAATGTTCCAAACTGTTCATGAAGTAGGTGCTCGAATGCGTAAATGGTGATATCTTAAGTGTATTGTGCATGGAGTGAGCCAAGGGGCAAACCCGTAAGATGTTGGCGTGTTGTGTGACGAGCGTGATGGGTGAGTGTATTAGGCGAGTAAGCATGTGCGCAGTGAACAGAGAAAGAAGTCTTGAGGTGTGAGGCGAGATGTTTGTAGGCGAGCCTAAGCTGCCTTGTGTTAGGCAAGCTAAGTGAAGGGTCCCAAATGGAAGAGCAAGGTGACCTGTGAGGTAGGCGAAAAGGCTATCCCAAGTGATGGTGGGTTGTCTTCGAGTAAGTTACGGGTAGTGGTCTCTTGCCTGTGAAGGTGGTGATGATGGTCCAGGCTAGTCTCGAGCATTTATGAACTCAATCAGCCCTTACCATAACTCACCCACTCAGGAATAGAGAGCGCGAGGTGTGAGCCTTTGTGGGCGTCCCGAATGGTGATTTGGGTGAGCCTGTGAGCTGTGGCGAGGACGGTTTGGCAAAGAGGCGAGTGGGCGAGCATGGTGCCCATGGGTGAGATGGCGAGCTGGCTGGCGTGAGGAGATCCGTGGGTGAGCTCATGTTCCTGTGTGGGTGAGCATGGTGGTCTCGAGCTGGGGTCCCAAGGGCTTGCATGGCGAGGCCTGAGTGGATAGGTGGCAAGCCCATGGGGGGAGGTGGTGTGAGCTAAGTCTGGACGAGCACGATGCCCTCGGGTTAACTGTGGGCGAACTGGCGAGCGCTCGAGAAGTGGCGAGCTATGTGTGTGTGGTGAGACCGTAGGCGAGCTGGGCAAGCTAGGCAAGCCCACGCTGCCATGGGAAAGTTGGGCGAGAGCTGGGCAGGCTCACTCTACCGTGGGCGAGCTGGGCAAGAGCTACTATCGTGGGCATGGAAAGGCGTCGAGTAGGTGAGCCGTGATAGAGGGAAGGCGTGTGCTGTAAGAAGTGGTGAGTGTGAACCCGACAGTCGAGCATCCTGGCAGGCAGGCGGTAGCATCACCAAGGGCAGAGGATGCTGGTGACCTCAATGGTGATCGTCGGCAGTCCATCCTTACAACGGATGGACTGGGCACGACATTGACGCCGCTTTGAGAAGCATGTGGTCCCAGACTTGCCGTTGCTGGCAAGGCAACCAGCTGAGGGCAGTCTCTTCGGGGACAGAAGGTGCCGGCGACCCCAATGGTGGGTGCCAACATCCCTGCTTTCCCCGTCCGGCACGGTGGTGTCCTAAATTGGGTGAGCTGCCCGTGGGTGCCGGCGAGGTCGTTTCTGGCGGAATGACCGATCGGTCATTTGTCCACTAGAAATAGAAACTTCCAGCGGTCGAGGAGAGGACCGTCGGCAGGGCACGACAACGTAAGCCACGGCGTGCCTCTCCTTCGTGGTACCGTGCATGCACAGTACGTGCATGTGTGCACTGTGCGAACGTGACAATGTGCACTTAAATGCACAGTGCCCACCTATGCACAGTATATGGGCTAGTACTATGCCTTTTATTTTTTACTATTGTGTATTCGGTGAGGATGTGCACTGGGTGCACATTGTGTGGGCGAGTGCATCAATAGCATGCACTATGCACTGTGCATTTAAGTGTACAGTGCCGGCCCGACCACATTTCTCTTACTCTGGTTTTTTTGTGTCTGTATATATATGTGTTTATAAGAATGCTCTATGTGTACACTTCACTAGAAAAGAGCCATGATTGTGACATGGCTGAGGGATGAGACGTTTGGCGAATCTCTGCCAATTAAAGGAAAAGAATAATAAATAAGAATACTTATCTGAGAGGCGTTCTTTGCTTGTTTGGTAAGTCGTTCAGTGTCCCATAAAATCATCATTTTCCTACCTCAGGCTTAAAGATCTCACAGACGGTGCCACTGTTGATGCCACTAAAATTGGCCAACAAGTCAGGGTGAGGTCGTTTTCGACGGAATGACCGGCCAGTCATATGCCCACTGGAAACAGAAACTTCCGGCAGTGTAGGAGGGGACCGCCGGCAAGGCGCGGCACCGTGGGCCACGGCGTGCCTCTCCTTCGTGGTACCGTGCATGCACGTACATTGCCTACATGCACGATACGTGCATGTGTGCACTATGCGAACGTGGCAATGTGCACTTAAATGCCCAGTGCCTGCCTATGCACAGTATATGGGCTAGTACTGTGCCTTTTATTTTTTACTACTGTGTATACGGTGAGGATGTGCACTGGGTGCACATTGTTTGGGCCAGTGCATCAATGACGTGCATTGTGCATTTAAGTGTATAGTGCCAGCCCGACCACATTTCTCTTACTATGGTTATTTTTGGTTCCGTATGTATATGTGTTTATAAGAATGCTTTACGTGTACACTTCACTAGAAAAGAGCCATAATTGTGACATGGTTGAAGGATGAGACGTTTGGCGAGTCTCTGCCAATTAAAGGAAAAGAATAATAAATAAGAATACTTATCTGATATGCATTCTTTGCTTATTTGGTAAGTCACTCAGTGTCCTAGAAAATCATCATTTTCCTACCTCAAGCTTAAAGATCTCACAAACGGCGCCATTGTTGATGCCACGAAAATCGGTCAACAAGTCAGGACAGGAAAAATAGTCATTCACGGCCCACTGGAACGAGTTGGATTTCGTTTGATATTGTATGAGGCCCCCGGTGAAACTCTGGTGTGACTGTACGTACGTGGATAACAGATAAATAAATAGAGAGAGACACAATATTTACGTAGTTCGGCGTAAGACCTACGTCCACGAGGGTTTGGAGAAGAGGATCCACTATGATAAGTATTTTTACAGTCGATCTCTCATGACTCACACTGTATAAGAAATATATATATAAAAATCTATTGATTGGAGCTCGAATCCCACTGAGAAGACTGAAGGAGATGATATTGGAGAAGAGACCGAAATTGTTTTAGAGCCCCCCTTTGTTATCTGGTCGAACCTTTATATATAGAAATTTTGATCTACAGTGGTTGGATATTCTTCCTTGCGTGTATCAATTGCTTTGTCCTTATGACTTTCTGTCGTTTGCTTCTCATTTATTTCTTTTTGGCTGCACATTACCTTATGCACCTATTCCTGCCAACTCTCTCATTGATCCCCTTATGCATTTTTTTTTTGTCTTGTAGTGCAACAAATGGTTGGCCAAGCTCATTGGCAAATTTCCTCCTTACAAAAATTATCTTGAATAAAAACAGAGAAGCGTATTCGTGAGCTAACGAGCTTTTGCAACCGTTCAAATTATTAAGAAGTTCGTTCATAATTTTCATTTTTAATTAACCACATATATAAGAAGAGTGTTCACCATATTAGTAATGGCAGAAAGAAAAAATAATACTAAATAAATCATAATTTAATTTATAGGCCGCCAACAAATTAAATTACCTAAACTTTTGTACAAAAAGCACGATGGCCGTAGCTTTGACTTCCATACGAATTTTAAATTCTTTAATGTGCATAGCCGATGATACGGATAGTCAAAACATATTATTTTGTACAACTCTTTGAATTCAAAGATGGTTACGTGAAATTATAAATTTTATGAGCTTCACAAATCATATATATATTTTTAATTTTTTTTAGATTTATTCTTTTTAAATTAATTGAATTTTTCTACTTATTATTTATATATCAAATATTTTATAAAAGTAAAAAATTAAAAAAAAAATGTAGTATATGGAGTAGAGGCTTAATTCAATAAATCCGCCACTTATGTTTAGATTTTTTTGAATATCAGACTTTTTTTGTCCAACCACGTGGGTGAAAAAGCGAGACACTTGGAATATTATTATGATAGGGATAAAGCCGTAACTCATATATTTAATAAAATATTATTAAATTTGAATCTAAATATATAAAAATTAAATTATGATGTAAGTAAATTAAAAAATAATAATATTTTAATAAAAAATTATGTACACGTACTCGCGTCTAATTCTTATTTTAACTAAAAGCAGGAAATGGTGGCCATCACCCTTATCTACTTCGTGATCATGATTCATGCGGTGCCGTCAATTAATTGGATAAAAATCTTTAAACAAAAAAAGCATTAAAAGCTCGATCGTGTATGTGGTGTTAATCTGGACTTTGGTTAAAAAAGTATTGTATGTCTCTATCTATGTACATGGCTGTCAACCTCACAAGGAAATAAGGAATACTTTTGTGGAAGGGTCCAAAACAGTTTTCAACGAACGATATATAGAGAAATTAGAGAAGGGCTTAAAACTCTCCGCATTTGTTATGATAATTGAAATCCAGCACATGTGATATCTATTTGACTATTTAGCAGTTGCAGCGACCAAGTTGATTCATGGCCATGATATCTGAAAATCATGTTTGCCGTATATACACAAAAGATACTAATTCATGAAGCCGACCATTGGAATCACTTGCAACGTCCAATTTCATCCGGTTAGTATAGTACTCTAATTAGCATATTACTTTTTTTTAAAAGTTGGTAAATCTTTAATCTATATAACAAGTTTATTTTTTAATAAAAAATCCTACTTTTAAAAAAAATAGTATATTCGAAATTTATACGCTCTAAATTAGTTGTATATAATATTATTCAAATATAAAATAATACTTCACAACCCGATATTAATCTTATATTAAAATCAAGTTGTTTTGGTTACATAAATAAAATTATCTCATCTCATATAATTATTATAATTCTCATAATCAATTTTTATTTAATTGAGACAAATTTCTATATCAGGAAAATAACAATTAGAGTCAACAAAAGAAAAAACAATCATTTATCATCGTTATAATGAATTATATATAATCTATACATTAACAATATAACCATTCACTCTAGAAGAGGGTGACATAGAGATGCGCAGGTTGTTCAACTATAAACTGACTGTTCAATATTTAATTCTATATATATATCGATATTTGAATATTTAGCAGTCTATACTGACCCCGTTGACTGGATCCCATGGAAATATTATTTAGCAGTATATGCTCATCCCTAAAAACTGGATTCTATTGCCAAGGATCTCCAGAGAAAACAGGAGCTAGCGCAAGCGATGGCAGCTGATCTGGTTCCAAACTCCAGCAGCAAAAGTAGTAGTACTCATGTATCCACAGTTGGGAAGCAAAATGGCCTTCAACTTGATCATCCTTCGAAAGAGCTCGATGCCGGAGCTTTATTCGTCCTCAAATCCAGAGGTAATGAATCAGTACTAATTATTAACTAATCAGAAGTACTTGTTTTTCATGTTGCTATATAGTATATATCCAGTTCTTTCAACTTTCATGCGGTTATTTGTGAATGATTTGAGGTTATAATTTTCAGGGTCATGGCTGCACTGTGGGTATCATTTGACGACATCGATCGTGGCGCCGGTGCTTCTGAGTCTTCCCTATGCGTTGACCTTGCTAGGCTGGGCGGGTGGAATTATTTGCCTGCTTCTTGCTGGTTTGGTCACTTTTTATTCCTATAATCTTCTATCTCTGGTTTTGGAGCACCATGCACAGCTTGGTCAACGCCAACTCCGGTTTCGGGACATGGCCAGAGATATTTTAGGTGGGTCGTCATCAACTCATCGTGTACTCTGCTTCTCCTGCCATTTCCTTCTATATTACTCTGAAACCTGTTTAATTAACGTATCAAAGATGTGTATATATATATATATATATATATATTATATTATATGCAGGACCTCGCTGGGGTAAATATGTTATTGGGCCACTTCAATTTGGAATATGCTATGGCGCAGTTGTTGCCGGAAGTCTACTAGGAGGGCAGAGCCTTAAGGTCAGTACCATCAATATTTTATCTATTAATTAAAGATGTTGAGTATGGCTTAGGAATACTTGCCCAGACCTGTCTCGCTCGACCCTCACTCGAGCGAGACTTCGACACTTCCAGAATTGCTCCAACTCGAGACTTCGCTCGACCCTCGCTCGACCTCCTGCTCGAGCGAGGTTCAGGCAGTGACTTCGCTCGACCCTCGCTCGACCTCCCGCTCGAGCGAGATTCCACGTGGCGCCAGGTGTCCGATTTCTAGTTGAGCAAATCTGACCTAGAAGTCCTCGCTCGAGCGAGTTTAAATCTCGCTCGAGCGAGATTGCATAATATAAATATCGCGAAGGCATTTCACGCAGCGGGAGACGAAGAACGCAGCAGACGACGAAAGCCTCTGTTTTCGGCGCCAGTGAACAGTGTTTGCTTCTAGATCATTTTCTTCTCCATTTCTCCACTATTCTGAGTGAAACTTGTGAGGATCGAGTGTATACATGTGAGGTGAGTGTTCTCTGTTGTAAGTATCTCTTGATACTCTCTCTGTAACCTCCATTTGATCTAGTGAAGCTTTGAAACCAACCCCACAGTGGATGTAAGCTCATTTTGAGCTGAACCACTTAAATCTGTGTGTTCTTTCTGTGTTTACTGTTTTATTTCTCATTGTTGCATCCGTTGCGGTTTATTTCATATCCTTGTTGTTTGTTTCATTGCCTATTTCCCAACAAACTGGTATCAGAGCGTTTTCAGGCTCTGTGAATATTTGAAGGGATGGCTACAGCAAGATTTGAAGTTGAGAAATTTGACGGTCAGAACAGTTTCAGCTTGTGGCGCCTGAAGATGATGGCTTTGTTACGCCAGCAGGGGTTATTCAAAGTTCTAGAGGAAATGACGGCAGATTCTCCTGTACCGTCTAAGGACGATGAAGAAAAGGTACATAGTACTATTCTATTATCATTGTCTGATGGAGTGTTGAGAGAGGTGGCGGAGGAGGAGACTGCTGAGGGTCTCTGGAACAAGCTTGAGAGCTTGTACATTAAGAAGTCTCTCACAAACCGGTTGTATTTAAAATAACGGTTGTATACACTCAAAATGACTGAGGGTTCGTCAGTTACTGAACACCTAGATGAGTTTAATAAGATTGTAATGGATCTTAGAAATGTTGACATTAAGCTTGATGATGAAGATCAAGCTCTAATTGTGCTGTGTTCATTACCTGCCTCTTTTGAGAATTTTGTAAATTCTATGCTGTATGGTAGAGATACTATCTCCTTAGCAGATGTGAAGTCAGCTTTGAACTCGAAGGAGTTGAGGAGTAAGTATGATAAGGGTGGTGAAGCACAGGCCAGTGGATTGTTTGTCAAAGATACCTCCGACAGAGGGAGATCCAGTCAGCAGGGTTCAGAGAAGGGCAGAGGCAAGTCCCGGGGGAAATCAAAGTCCATGTCCAACAAGAAGAATGTAAAATGTTATTACTGTCAGAAGTTTGGACACTATAAGAGTGAGTGTACGAAGCTGAAGAAGAAGGAGGAATCTACGAGTTCCTCTAATGCCGTCAGTGCTGCTGATGAATCTGACGGCTCTGATGTAGTTCTTGCAATCAGTGACTCAAACAGTCGGTTCAGTGATAAGTGGGTGATGGACTCAGCTTGCACGTTCCATATGTGTCCTAGAAGGGACTGGTTCATGTCTTATGAATCAGTCAACAGTGGTTCTGTTTTGTTGGGGAACGACACTGCTTGCAAGGTTGCAGGAATGGGTTCTGTGAAGATCAAGATGTTTGATGGGATGGTTAGGACATTGACCAACGTCCGACACATTCCAGACTTGAAAAAGAATCTTATCTCCATGGGGGCCCTTGATTCTTTGGGCTTAAAGTACACGGGACAAGGTGGAGCTTTGAAAGTCAGCAAAGGCTCCATGATCATTATGAAGGGAGACCTGAAAGACGGTCTCTATTTCCTCCAGGGCAGTACAGTCAGCGGTGAAACTGCAGTTTCAGTATCTGATCAGTCAGAGTCAGATGTTACTCGTCTATGGCACATGAGATTGGGCCATATGAGTGAGAATGGGATGTCTATCCTCAGTAAGCAAGGGTTGCTAGGGAATCAGAATTTGGGCAAGCTAGACCTGTGCGAGCACTGTGTATTCGGGAAGCAGAGCAGGGTTCAGTTTGCAACTGGGGTCCACAGAACAAAAGGTACAGTGGACTACATTCATTCCGACCTTTGGGGTCCGTCTTCAGTTCCATCAAAAGGTGGAGCTAATTACTTGCTTACATTCATTGATGATTACTCACGGAAAGTGTGGGTTTATTTTTTGAAACAGAAAAGTGAAGTCTTCAAGAACTTCAAGCAGTGGAAAGTTCTGATAGAGAATCAGACCGGCAAGAAGGTGAAATGGCTTCGAACTGACAACGGGATGGAATTTTGCGACAATGACTTCGATGAGTTCTGTAAGAACGAAGGAATTGCCAGACACCGTACAGTCAGGCACACTCCACAGCAAAATGGAGTGGCTGAACGCATGAATCGGACCCTCCTAGAACGAGCACGCAGTATGCTCTCCAATGCCGGCCTATCTAAGGACTTTTGGGCGGAAGCAGTCAATACAGCCTGTTTTCTGGTGAACCGCTCTCCAGCCACAGCTATTGAGTTGAAGACACCTAATCAGGTATGGTCTGATGAACCTACTGATTATTTGAACCTGAAGATATTTGGTTGTCCTGCTTATTTTCATGTAAATGATGGTAAGCTAGAACCTAGGGCAAAGAAGTGTATTTTTATGGGATATGCTTCTGGGGTGAAGGGATATAGATTGTGGTGTACTGATCCCAAGTCACCCAAGTTTGTGATAAGCAGGGATGTTGTGTTTGATGAGAAATCCATGCTTAGTCCGACAAAACAAATTCCCGTGTCTACAGGGAAGAAGGTGGAGCTGCAGGCTTCACTTGAGACACCACCAGTAACTCAGGATCACGCTATGACTGATGAGCATGATTCTGAGTCAGAGATTGAGACACCAGCTGAGGAGCAATACAGTATAGCTGCTGGTAGACAGAGGAGGCAGATCAGACCACCTCAGAGATATGCTTATGCAGATATGATCAGTTATGCACTCACTACAGCGGAAGAAATTGTGGGGCAGGAGCCTTCCAGTTACTCAGAGGCTGTGAAGAGTACTGAGTCTGCACAGTGGTGTACAGCGATGACTGAAGAGATTGAGTCTCTTCACAAGAACCAAACCTGGGATTTGGTTAAGTTACCAGTAAAGACCAGAGTTGTAGGCTGCAAATGGGTTTTCAAGAGAAAAGAGGAAATCCAGTCTGATGCAAGATACAAAGCTCGTCTAGTTGCTAAAGGCTACAGTCAGAGAGAGGGGATCGACTTCACTGAAGTGTTCTCTCCAGTAGTAAAGCACAGTTCAATCCGAGTTTTACTAGCCATCACGGCTTTGTATGATCTGGAGCTTCAGCAGCTTGATGTGAAGACAGCGTTCTTACATGGTGAGCTTGAAGAAACTATCTACATGCGTCAGCCAGAGGGATTCACAGTTGAAGGTAAAGAAGACTGTGTATGCAGACTGAAGAGGTCTTTGTATGGGTTGAAACAGTCACCTAGGCAATGGTATAAACGTTTTGATTTGTTTATGAGTGATCATGATTATTTGAGAAGTAATTATGACTGTTGTGTATATCATAAACAATTGCCTGATAAGTCTTTCATTCACTTATTGCTTTATGTTGATGACATGCTTATAACTGCTAAAAGCATGGTTAATGTTGATTTGTTGAAAACTCAACTTAAGGATGAGTTTGAGATGAAAGATTTAGGTGATGCTAAGAAAATACTGGGGATGGATATTTACAGGGATAGAAAAGCTGGGAAGTTATACTTGTCCCAGAGAAAGTATATAGAGAAGGTTCTAGACAGGTTTGGAATGTCTGACTCCAAGCCTGTCAGCACGCCGTTGGCGTCGCATTTTAAACTTTCAGCTTCCCTATCCCCCCAGACAGATGAGGAGGAACAGTCCATGGCAATTGTTCCTTACTCTAATGCTGTAGGTAGCATTATGTATGCTATGGTGTGTACCCGTCCAGATATTTCACAGGCAGTGAGTGTAGTTAGCAGATATATGGCTAAGCCTGGTAGAACTCACTGGCAGGCCGTGAAATGGATTTTGAGGTACTTGAAGGGAACCTCGCATGTGGGCTTGATATTTGATAGAGATGTAAATCTCAGTTCTGTTGTGATTGGTTTTGTTGATTCTGACTATGCTAGGGATTTAGATAAGAGAAGATCATTGACAGGCTACATTTTCACTTTGTGTGGTTCTACTATTAGTTGGAAAGCAACACTTCAATCAACTGTTGCTTTATCAACTACAGAGGCAGAATACATGGCAGCAGCTGAGGCTGTTAAGGAGGCCATTTGGGTGAAGGGGCTAATCAGTGACCTGGGTCTTCAGCAGACAGAGATGACAGTGTTTTGTGACAGCCAGAGCGCTATACATTTGACCAAAAATCAAATGTATCATGAGAGGACAAAGCAAATTGACGTCAGGTATCACTTTATCAGAGGAGTAGTGTCAGATGGTACAGTCAGTATTCAGAAGATTGCTACTTCAGAGAATCCAGCAGATGTAATGACCAAGCCAGTTGCAGTATTCAAGTTCAAACTTTGTTTGGACTTGATAGGGGTTCGGGGTTTCCAGGTTCCTTAGGGAACTCAGATGGGGTTGGTTTTCTCAGTTGCTGCATTTTACATTTTTGGGTTGATCTGGATTTTATGGGGCTGTTAGGTATTCAAGCCAAGGTGGAGATTTGTTGAGTATGGCTTAGGAATACTTGCCCAGACCTGTCTCGCTCAACCCTCGCTCGAGCGAGACTTCGACACTTCCAGAATTGCTCCAACCCGAGACTTCGCTCGACCCTCGCTCGACCTCCTGCTCGAGCGAGGTTCAGGCAGTGACTTCGCTCGACCCTCGCTCGACCTCCCGCTCGAGCGAGATTCCACGTGGCGCCAGGTGTCCGATTTCTAGTTGAGCGAATCTGACCTAGAAGTCCTCGCTCGAGCGAGTTCGAGCGAGATTGCATAATATAAATATCGCGAAGGCATTTCGCGCAGCGGGAGACGAAGAACACAGCAGACGACGAAGGCCTCTGTTTTCGGCGCCAGTGAACAGTGTTTGCTTCTAGATCATTTTCTTCTCCATTTCTCCACTATTCTGAGTGAAACTTGTGAGGATCGAGTGTATACACGTGAGGTGAGTGTTCTCTGTTATAAGTATCTCTTGATACTCTCTCTGTAACCTCCATTTGATCTAGTGAAGTTTTGAAACCAATCTCACAGTGGATATAAGCTCATTTTGAGCTGAACCACTTAAATCTGTGTGTTCTTTCTGTGTTTACTGTTTTATTTCTCATTGTTGCATCCGTTGCGGTTTATTTCATATCCTTGTTGTTTGTTTCATTGCCTATTTCCCAACAAAAGACGTCCTTCCATACGTCTCCATTGGACCCAATTATATTTGTTAATCAACGTCTCCATTAAGTATTTCAAATGGCCGGCCGGCCTAAAGTAAGGAACGACTCTGTTTCCATGGGGCGTCTCTTGCCCTTAATATTTATTTGTGATAAGGTTTTAGAAGTAATGTATAAACTTATCTCATTGAATTAATTTTATAAGATGAGTTAAGCTTATAAAATTTTATTATAATATTAAAATTTATCACAAGACAAATAAGGATTCACACTATTTATTTTATGACAAGAATTATCAAAAAAAAATACTGACATGCATATAAGAGAGGATGCTAAAGAATAATTTTATATTATTTGTAAACAAGATTTTGAATATGTTTATAAAAAATAAGCTATCAATTTTTATTGAATTATTTTTATGTGATAAGTCAGGCGATAAATTTCTTCAACATTGCTTCTCGTTTTGCTTTGACTTGTACGTACAGAGGTAAAACAAACCATTTTTTTCCCTGATGGTATGGCAGAACTCAATCATATATAAAGCATGTGACTTTGAGACATTTTGCTACTATCTATTCTTTGCAGGCTAATTTTGAATTTAATCACCTTTATCGTACTTTTTCGAACTTGCTTTTGAATATAATAGCGGACATTGCTACTTTATACTGACCATAACAGTATATACAAAAGTAGGTTTGTTTTATAATTTATAAGTCAGTCACTTTAATGAAATGTTATTTTTTGACGCGCATGCAGTTCATTTACTTGCTCTCAAATCCTAACGGGACAATGAAGCTATACCAATTCATTGTGATATTTGGAGGGCTAGTGCTGTTATTGGCTCAAATACCATCATTCCACTCCCTGAGGCATATCAATCTTATCTCTCTTGTGCTTTGTCTTGCCTACAGCGGTTGTGTTACAGCTGGGGCAATAAACATTGGTACTTACCTCAACCCACAATTTCCAGCATAATAAATTATTAATAATGGTACATTTATAAAATAATTCTACAAATTATCCTAGTTTTACCTGATATGTTATATCTATTTTATAATATTAAAAATAATTTTATAATTTGATAAAATAGATCAAACTATATCAGTTTTTATATGTCGAGCTCACGACGCAATACGCGTACACATGATTTCTCTAACAGGGCATTCCGAGAACGCTCCTATTAGGGACTATTCTGTAAACGGCAAGGGAGTAAATCGAGTTTTTGGTGCTGCTAATGCAATGGCAATCATTTCTACTACTTATGCCTGTGGAATTATTCCTGAAATACAGGTACGCGTACGTACTCTTTATGACAAACTATACAGTTCCATGCTTTGGTTAAATTGGAGCTAGAGCGCTCTGGTTTGTTAAAGGATGAGAGGGAGATAGCTAGAGATCATTAATTAAAATGCCTTAGATTCTTCTTCCATATAAATGCAGGCAACCATGGCTCCTCCAGTAAAGGGCAAGATGTTCAAAGGTTTATGTGTCTGTTATGCTGTTATAGCCACGACTTTTTTCAGCGTTGCAATCTCCGGGTACTGGGCAGTCGGCAATCAGGCCATGGGGACAGTTCTCTCCAATTTTATGGGCAACGAAAAGCCTTTGCTGCCAACTTGGTTTCTCTTGATGATCAATGTTTTCACCCTTTCTCAAATATCGGCTGTCACAGTGGTAAGTCCAACTCTCCTAATTCCTTCAATCTTTTGGCGGCATTAATATTTAATAAGAAAAATATTTTAGCACAGAATTAAATTCATAAATTAATATGATGATATGATATGTTAGATTATAAATCCACAAAAGTATATCTAAAGAATTTTATAAAATTATGTCAGATTATAAATTTTATTTTGTATAATTTTTTTTGTATCTGCAACAAATTTTAAGAAACTTCATCCATACATTGACTTGGTTGAATTTGCAGATTTACTTGCAACCAACAAATGAAGTTTTTGAAAAGATATTTGCAGACCCCAAAATGGATCAATATTCCATTCGCAACGTTGTGCCAAGATTGATTTGCAGGTCCTCATCAGTGATAATAGGTACACTTTTGGCGGCTATGCTACCTTTCTTCGGAGATATCATGGCACTTTTTGGGGCATTTGGATGCATTCCTCTTGATTTTATTTTCCCAATGGTTGTCTACAACATTACTTTCAAGCCCTCAAAGCGTAGCCTTGTTTTCTGGTTGAACACATTGATAGCAGTAGTCTCCTCAGTGTTGTCCGCAGTAGGTGCAGTAGCATCTGTTCGACAATTAGTTATTGATGCCAAAACATTCAAATTGTTTGCTGACGTGTAAAAACTACATTAATTAGGTAGGTGTAGTACTACTGTATCAGATCTAATTCAAGAATATTGATGTCAATCACACATGATGATGGTTGAACAGTGAAAAATGTTTGAGAAATGCTTGGGCCGGCGCATTGCAAGTTCCATATGTTTTGGTACTTCTTTCCAGATTCATTCCCAAGCTTGAGGATGTTTCCATAGGGTTGGTTCAACTGTTGATCATGCCAAATCTATTTGAAGATAGTGAGATTTCTGCGTCATAGTCCAATTAATCTTGTCTTCTTTTTTTTTTTTTAATTTCTTATCCCAGTTTAATGTAATTTCTTTTGTTACTGTGATTTTTCACATCTCACCTAGTATTTTCCTCGGTGAGCTAGCCTATAAAGAATAAATGAAGTGGTCATATTGGGAAATGCTAGGCGAAAGAAAGGCTCGGATCCTTAAGTTAGACTCTTATTAATTCTTATCACTAATTATGGTGCGTATTGGGGACGCATTTTAATTTATTCCTCTATGTATCGCATCAAATGCTATCTTAGGCTCATTTGAAAAGTAGAGATAAGAATTTTGCGCATAATAATTAGACAGTTTATGAATAAAGAGATGCTAGAGAGTCTGATAGAGGATCTACTTTTTGTGCTTACTTAATGTATATTTTCTTGTATTTTTTTTAGAATTTTTTTTTACATTATTTTTTAAACACTCTTAAATATTTAAAATAAATAAATAAATAAATCACAATATTATTAAATAAATTTTTCTTTAAATCATTAAATTTAAAAAAAAAAAAGATAAGTGAGTCCCAAAATAAGACACACCATTGGGCCCATATCATTTCCCTTATAAATAATAGTGAGTAGGATGTTGACATTGTTGAGTATCTTTTAAACTTTGTGAAAGGAGAAAGAGAAAATTAAATAATAAATATTATGAATGTAATGAAATGAAAAAGATTGGAAGGACAGCTGTCGTCACCTGTCCCACCACTAAAATTATGTGAATGACTCCACTATTATTATTTTAAATCTTGCATAGTGACTTATATAGTAACTTGCATAGTAATTTCAAGACCTATAAATATGAGCTTCAGTTGTTATGAAATTCATAAGAAAATATAGAGAGAGAAGAAAGTTTCAGAGAGTTTTAAAATAGTTTCTCATATATTTTTCTCTTACAATAATAATTTCTTCTTTAGTTTTATAACACGTTATCAGCACGACGATTCTACCAATTCTGAAACTAGTAGTCTTATTTCTCTGTAAGTTTTTCAATATATTATTTGCAGTCTTTGATATATTTTATTGATAATTATTATTTAAAATCTATGTGAATTTATAAATATATTTTCTAATATACACATATTTATTTCATTATTTGTATGTGTAGAAAATAACAAATCTTACACAATTGGAATTTGTTACTCTTGACATATCTGGAAAAAATTATTTATCCTGGATACTTGATGCCGAAATCCATCTTAATGTGATGAACCTGTGTGAAATAATTAAAGAAGGAAATCAAACGTTCCCTACAGGACCGTGCTAAAGCAACGATTTTCTTTCGCTACCATCTTCACGAAAAATTAAAAACTGAATATTTTACAATAAAATATCCCTATATTTTGTGGAACAGTTTAAGGGAGAGGTATGAACACCAGAAGACTGTCATCCTCCCAAGAGCTCGTTTTGAATGATTGCACCTGAGGTTACAAGATTATAAAAGTGTTAGTGAGTATAATTCTGTACTTTTTAAAATAAGCTCAGTACTAAAATTATGCGGTGAGAAAATCACCGATGATGATATACTAGAGAAGATTTATTCTACATTTCATGCCTTGAATGTGTTCCTGCAGTAGCAGTATCGAGAGAGAAAGTTCAAGAAATATTCTGAACTTATATCATGTCTTATAGTAGCTGAGCAGAACAATGAGCTCTTATTAAAAAACCACCAGTTACGCCCTACTAGCTCAATATCATTCCCTGAAGTGAATGGTATTAGGTTTGCATCATTCTCCAGAAGTGAATGGTGCATCCTTTAGAAGAAATCGATAGTATGGACGTGGTAGGAGAAATTCAGAAATATTGATCCCAGAAGTGACCATAGTAAAAGGAATAATAATAATATACCGTATCACCAGAAGTAGTACGATTTAGAAAGGGGTAAAAATCCCCAGAATAATTTTTCAAAGAAAAGTGAAGAGGTGTGGCATATATGTGGAATTACTGGACATTGGTCACGTACCTATCGTACGGCCAGATACTTAGCTGATTTATATCAAGCATCTATTAAATGAAAGAATAAAATGCATAAACAAATTTAGTAGAACCATCAAATGATTTATTATATTCATTAGATGTAGATGTTACTCATCTTGATGTCTCTAATTTCTTTAATCATCCCGAATGTAGAATTGACCACTTAATTGGAGATGGAAGTGTTCCACTCAATTAATGTATTTTCTTTCTATTATCTATAATAAAAGTTTTTTATATTTTTGTAAAATCATGGATCACATTGATGAGTTTTTTATCTATGAGTTGAATGATAAAGATATATCTATGGCTGACAGTGCTACAACTCACACAATTCTTAAATAAAATAAATATTTTCAAAATCTAACACTAAGCAAAGCCTATGTTCATACCATATCAGGTTCATTAGATTTAATTCAGGACTCTGGAAGAGCTTATATTGTGTTGCCTAATGGCACCAAATTTTATATTGATGATTTTCTATTATCTTCATAATCCAGAAGAAATTTATTGAGTTTCAAAGATATACGTCGTAATGATTACCATATTGAAACGACCAATGAAGGCAGTAAAGAGTATTTTCTTATTACTTAAACAATATCGAGTTAGAAGCTCGTATTAGAAAAACTGTCCGCTCTATATTCTAGATTGTATTATACAAAGATGAGAACAATTGAATCATATGTGCTAATGCACCAGAAGTGTATTGACCCCAAAATATTTATGACTTGGCATGATCGCCTTAGACATCCGGGATCTATAATGATGAAACAAATTATTGAAAATTTGCATGGGCATCCCTTAAAGAATCAAAAGATATTTCTATCAAATGAATCTCCTTACTCTACATGTTCTCAAGGTAAGTTGAATCTCCATCATTTTTACAAAGGATTCACGGAGATATATGTGGGCCTATTCATCCATCAAGTGGACCATTTAGATACTTTATGGTTTTGATTGATGCATTTAGTCGATGGTCACATGTTTGTCTGCTTTCCACTAGAAATGTTACATTTGCTAGATTTCTTACTCAGATAATCAAGTTTCGAGCATAATTTCCTGAGTATCCAATTAAGACCATTCGATTGGATAATGCAGGTGAATTTTCATCTCAAACTTTTGATGATTATTAAATGTCAATAGGAATAGATGTTGAACATCCTGTTGCCCATACACATACTCAAAACGATTTAGTTGAGTCTTTGATCAAAAGGTTTCAACTAATCGCTAAACCTTTACTTATGAAATCAAGTCTTCCTATTTCGGCTTGGGGATATGCTACACTTCATGCAGCATCATTAATTCACATTAGACCATCTGCATATCATAAATATTCTCTATTACAGCTTGCATTCGGTCAACAACCAAATATTTCTCATCTTCGTACTTTTGGATGTGCTATATATGTTCCAATTGCACCTCCACAGCGTACAAAAATGAGTCATCAACGTAGACTTGAGATATATGTTGGTTTTGATTCTCCATCTATTATCACAAATCTTGAGCCCCTTACAGGAGATATGTTTAAAGCACGTTTTGAGGATTGTCATTTTGACGAATCCACTTTTCCCTTAATGGGTAAAGAAAAGTCGGTGCCTAAAGCACGACAAGATATTACTTGGGATAATAAGACCCTGTTTCAATTTGATCCTCCTACAAATGAATGTAAACTGGAAGTTCAGAGGATTATTCATTTACAAAATGTTGCAAATCAATTACCGAATGTATTTACTGACACTAAAGGTGTAGTAAAATCTTATATTCCTACTGTTAACGTTCCAGCAAGGATTGAAGTTTTTGAAGGACAAATTGTCAAAATAGCAATAGGTGAGTTTAAGACACGCCTGAAGTGTGGAAGACCTATTGGTGCAAAAGACAAAATTTTTCGAAGGAAAAGAATACAAAATGAATTTGGTGTTCCTGAAGAACACATACCCACAATACAGGCTACAAATATAATTAGTATTTCTAAATAGCTCAAATCTTCTATTTCAGAACCTCCTGAAGAGGAAACTCCTGAAGAGTATAAATCTCCTGAAAAAAGACCTCCTGAAGAGGTGTTTCATGAAATGTTTTTCCCTGAAGAATAACAGGTACCTGAATAATGAGATCTCGATACATTTCATGAATACTGGAGAAATTCTGGATAGAAATAAAACTGTTGTCGACAACATATTTTCATATAAAATGGCCATTGACATTATCAGAAGTAATGAAGAAAGTGAGTTAAAACCGTCGAAGAATGTCGTCGTAGACATGATTGGCCAAAATGGAAAGCAGCTATTGAAGCTGAATTAAATTCGCTAGCAAAGCGAGAAGTATTTGGACCTGTTGTCCAAATACTAAAGGGTGTAATGCATGTTGGATATAAGTAGGTATTTGTACGAAAACATAATGAGAAAAATGAAATTATGCGGTACAAAACATGGCTTGTCGCACAAGGTTTCCTGCAGAAACCCGGGATTGATTATGAAGAAACATATTCTCCCGTTATAGATGCAATCACATTTAGATTTTTGATTAGTCTGATTGTTTCAAAAGGATTAGAAATACGATTGATGGATATGGTCACTGCATATTTATATGGATCCTTAGACTATGACATATATATGAAAATCCTGAAAGATATAAAATGCCTTAAGCATCTACAAATACATTTAGAAATATGTACTCTATCAGACTACAAAGATCTTTATATGGGTTGAATCAATCCGGACGCATGTGGTATAATCGGTTAAGCGAATATCTATTGAAAGAAGGATTTGAGAATAATCCTATATGCTCATGTGTTTTTATTAAGAAATCAGAATCCGAATTTGCCATTATTGCGATTTATGTTAATGATTTAAATATTGTGGGAACTCCTAAAGAGATCTCAAGAACCGCTACATATTTAAAGAATGAATTTGAAATGAAAGATCTTGGCAAAACAAAACTTTGTCTCGGCTTGCAGCTCGAGCACTTGCAAATTGAATTTTTATTCATCAGTCCATGTATACTAAGAAAGTCCTGAAATATTTTTATATGGATAAAGCTCATCCCCTGAGTATTCCAATGATTGTTCAAACACTTAATGTGAAGAATGATCCATTCCGTTCTTGTGATGACGATGAAAAAATTCTTGGTCCTGAAGTACCATATCTCAGTGCAATTAGAGTTTTGATGTATCTTACAAATTGCACTCGACTAGATATTATATTCTCAGTTAATCTGCTTGTAAGATATAGTTCTGCACCAACTCGAAGGCATTGGAATGACATTAAACATGTTCTTCGTTACCTTCATGGTACGGTTGATATGTGATTATTTTATCAACGTGGATCAAGTCCACAATTGATTGGGTATGCAGATGCAGGTTATCTTTCATACCCACATAGAGGTAGATCTCAAACTAGATATTTATTTACTTATGGAGATACTGTCATATCATGGAGATCTGTTAAGCAGACACTATCTGCTACTTCTTCAAATCACTCAGAAATCATTGCTATTCATGAAGCAAGTCGAGAATGTTTTTGGCTGAGATCAGTAATTCAACATATCCAGGAAAAGAGTGGACTTCCCATGATCAATAATAACCCAACAATTTTATATGAAGATAATACTGCTTGTATCACTCAAATCAGAGGAGGATATATCAAAAGTGACAGAACCAAACATATTTCACCTAAATTCTTTTATACTCATGAACTTCAAGAGAAATATGAAATTGATATCAAGCAGATACGATCTAGTGATAATCTGGCAGATTTATTCACAAAAGCATTACAAACTGCGACATTTAAAAAGATTGTGCATAATATTAAAAATGCGAAGACTCAAAGATCTATTGTCATGTACTTTTCAGGGGGAGTAAATGTCCTGAAAACTTGTGCTGATTATACTCTTTTTCCTTCGCTAAGGTTTTGTCCCACTAGGTTTTCCTTTGCAAGGTTTTAATGAGACAATCTTAAAAGATTTATGGATATATAAGAAAACTGTACTCTTTTTCCTTCGCCATTGGTTTTTCTTCCCATTGAGTTTTTCCTTGGCAAGATTTTAACGAGACAGATTCTTTATGGGTAGTCATTCAAGGGGGAGTGTAATGAAACGAAAAAGATTGGAGGGACGGCTGTAACCCCCTGTCCCACCATTAAAATTATGTGAATGATCCTGTCACTATTATTTTAAATATTGAATAGTGACTTGTATAGTAAATTTGCATACTAACTTATATGGTAACTTCAATACCTATAAATATAGACTTTAGTTGTTATAAAATTCATAAGAAAATATAAAAAGAAAATAAAGTTTTAGAAAGTTTTAAAAGAATTTTTTATATATTTTTTTCTTATAATAATAAATTTTTTTTTAGTTTTATAACCATGAGTTTAAATTATGAATTATATTAAAAGTATGTAGGTGAAGTAGCCAGCTAGATTTTTTTTTTCCTAGCGTATTAAAAGACTAGATTGCCTCTTTGGAATCTGAAAATTGTTTGGGACCACAGGGTCCATTTACCGCGGCCATACTTTGACAGTAAGTTGTAAAGCAAATCATGAGCATGCATGCTTAGAGAATTTAAAACAAAAAAATAAAAAACCGAACTATCTCATTGGGAGTGTATAGCACATTGTTAGACAGAAATATTCGGTAAGAAATCATATAGAACAAAACCTCATAACATTCTTAATGGTTTCTTCATTATATTATTTAAAATATACTATTAAACTCTCTTTTGAATTTAAAAATAAAATGAGATGAATTGATATAAATTTTAAAAATTGAATGAAATATTATTTTTTTAATAATAATATTATTATTTTAAAATTTTAAAATTTTAAAAAATTGAATTAAAATTTAAAAAAATTAAATTATTTATTATATTTTATGTGAGAATTTAAGAAAGTATAATGATAAATTTGAGATGAAATGAGTTGAGTTGAATTCTAAATACCATCCGGGCCTAAAACTCACTTTTACTATTTTATATACTGACTTTTATAATATTTCATATATTAATTTGTCTATTTTTCTTTATATTATTTAAATATTATATTTTTAATTTTTTTAATTTATTTTAAATAAAATAAAAATTGGATAAAAGTTGAATAAAGAGTAAAAAGTACGAATTAAATAATTATACAAGTGTGAAAATTGTTCCATAAATATAGAGGTGATACTGTAGTAATTTGTATATTAATTATAAAATATATAATTTATTGAATGAGTTATATTGAATTATTTCCTTCAAATTTTATAAAATTGTGAATTTTACCTGACCTATTAGAAATGTATGAGGCCTCAACGTCGTTGTCACGTTGATATGCACATTTTCAAGATTCTTATTACACGTTGGTGCAGGACAGACAGACAGACAGAGAGAGTGAGAAACAATTCTCAGGATAATGTCTCGAGTCATAAAGCGTGTAATGCTGGGCAATTCTCATTCATACCACGCAAAGCCGCTTTACTGATTAGTCAAAGAGATCACAATCAAACAGTAGTTAATAAATCATTAAGCCTAACCCAGATGCATGTTTGGCAACCACGCACTTGAGTGTTTTCCACTCCAAATCTCAACCCTTTTTTTCCCGTCCAACATCTCGACAGGTTTTAATTACTTATTCAATTAAAAATAAAATCTTATAACTTTAAAGCTTGATTATTTTTATAGATAAAATAAGATAAAATGTAATAAAAATTAGAAATTAAATAAAATATTATTATATTATATTTTTTAATATATAATTTGATTTAAAATCTAAAGAAATTATTTTAAGATTTGAAAAAATTTAATTTTTTATTTTATTTTATATAAAAATTTGAAAAAAATAATAATAATAAAATAATATGAGATTATTTTGAAAAACAAACTAGACCTTAAAATAAAAGAAGAAAAAAAAACCTTAAAAATAGTCCAGCTTTAAAATAATAAATATTTTCTTATAAACTCAATATCCAAATATATTGTAAAGGATGGATTCACAACTTTCACACTAACTTATAATTTTTTTTCTTTTTCCATTTTTTACAGTTTTTTTAATCCTTTGAAATCAGTTGAAATACCAAAATTTTTGTTTTCAAAAAATATTTTAATCACAAAGAGATTCTACAAAATTAATATAATTCTATATAATTTTATCAGATTATAAAATTATATTTATTATAAAATAAATTTAATAAATTATATAAAATCACGTCAATTTATAAAATTAATCCAATAAAATCTTTTTATAATCATAACAACGCTCATTATTTTTTGGATGTTTTCCACGTTTCAATTCAGGGTTTTAAGCATTCCGTAAACAATTTATTATTATTATTTTTTAACTTACAAAAATTTAGGGAAATAGTTAATGTCGGACCGACTTGTTGGACCCGTCCGTCCCGTGTATCGGCCGATTAGCAGAGGGGTCAAATCTGTAAAACGACACATTTCCGCGTGATTGCCATTAATGATTGTGACAGACCTCCCCACTTTTGACGTTCTGCACTTAAGCCCCTAATTTTATTATTATTTGTACGTGTCACTGCTAATTCCAGGAATTTCTTGTTTTGTCTCTTAATTTTCACTGATGAATGCATACTTTCAGAAAACGTACTAGCATATTTGTATGTCAAAACTTTTGAGAAAAATATTTAGATTGATTTTGCATTAGCATTTATATTTGGGATGATGGTGGGATCTATTAAAAATAAATTTGAGAAAAAAAAAACATAAATATATGTATTTATATGTTCATAAAACTTGTAAGATCTACTTAAACATATATAAATGTTGTCAAAGTTTTTGTTTTTAAGATTTTGTATGCAAAACACGAGAATTGTAGGACAAATACACATATAGAGAAACGTAGGAGGGTCTAAAATGCAAATTAAGCACTAAAAACATCACTAGTATGTCTCTTTAATTTCACTCGTTTTCGCTCTTCTTGTCTGGAATTCTCGCTTTCTCCATGTGGCTCTAGTTCCAGTGCACCTTCCTAGGTCCTTCCCCTCCTCTCTCTCTCTCTCTCTCTCTCTCTCTCTCAGCTTCCCAGGTTTTCTTTGGACTTTGGACCCGTGATCGGTAAGTTTTTCTCTATTTCAGTATCTGTTTTCCTCAGAGTATATCATTTTGCTTTAGTTGATTCATGGTGCTTGTATAAATCTGTGTGATACATATGGTTTAGATATCGGGTCTGCCATTTTCTTATTCATTATCAAGCGTAATGTTCGAAGTGAAAGCGCACACTTTTGGTTCAGAGGAAATGGTTTTGGGATTTCCTTATCTTGTTTTCTTCTTTGATGAATTTGGTTTTGTAATCTGGAAGATATGGCGGCTGAGATTGTGGGATTAGGGGTATGAATTTTAGGTTCATGTCATGTTCGTTTTCTTGTTTGTACGTATCTTCTGGAGAACTAGTGGCAGTCGCTACTTGCCCCCCAAAAAAGAAAAGAAGATGAAGAAGAACTAGTTGCCTCTAAATCGTGTAATCTTTTTTTGATTGGCACCAGGTGTTCGGAAGAGCGTCCCGACTAATCCCTAATTCATGTAATATTGTGAGATTGTTCTTTTTGGTTGATTCGGTGGCTGAGAAAATTGTGGAAAATAAGGAACTAAAAAAAGAGAGGTTTCGATTTCATGCTTCTTGTTGTTCGATTAGCTTCAATGAATCAGTGATGCGGTTGAATACGAGAACAATGGAGGATTTGTAAAAATAAAAATAAAAAATAGGACAGTTTTGAAGAGTCTAATTTTCTGAATGTTTGTTGCAAGAAAACGGATTTTCTCCGTTGTTTGTCCTGACTGTTTAATCGTGTTTATTTTTTATATTTGCTGCAGAATAAAACAATATGATGGCGAATCTCGCTTAGAGATATTGTTCCTTGAATTTTGGGGTAAGAGATGGTTGCAGAGTCGTGGTTTCGCAGTCTGTGGAAGACTCCACGAAAGCATGAGGCCCGTCCTGGGAAAGCGGTGATTGGAGTGTTAGCATTTGAAGTTGCAAGCTTGATGTCTAAGCTGATTCATCTATGGCAGTCTTTAAGTGACTCCCAAGTTGCTAGGTTGAGAGAAGAGATCACAAACTCAGTGGGCGTAAAGAAGCTTGTCTCAGATGATGAGGATTTCATTGGTGACTTGATATGTGCAGAGATGTTTGAGAATATGGTATATGCGTCAAAATCTGTGGCCAGACTTGGCAAGAAGTGCAGTGATCCTAGTTTGAAGAGTTTTGAGAATGCATTTGACGAGTTGATAAAAATTGGTACGGACCCACATGGGTGGGGATTTTCATGGAGGAAGATGGAAAAGAAAGTCAAGAAGATGGAAAGATTCATTGCAGCCAATGCAAACTTGTATCAGGAGATGGAAATTCTTGCTGATCTAGAACAGACTCTAAGGAGAATAAAGGGTAATGATGACTCAGGTGGTGTAAATTTGCTTGAATATCAGAAAAAGGTTGCATTTAAGCGGCAGGAGGTGAAGAATCTACAACAGATGTCTTTGTGGATCAGGAGTTATGATTACACAGTTCGTCTTTTGGCAGGATCTCTGTTGGCAATATTCAGTAGGATGAAACATGTCTTTGGGATTCAACAGATGGTTGATACTGATATCAGGGATTCAACAGATATGAGCTCTGATTATATCCCTCAGAACCACTCAGTTTCTGCTCTGTTGCAATCTTCGGTTCATCCATCTGAGAATGGTCATGGTAAATTTGCTTCAGGTCCCCTAGGGGGTTTTATTGCTAAATCAGGACCAATCTTGAGAAAAAGTAAACGTAACAATTTCTATTCGGGTCCTATCGGTGGACCAACCACAAAGTCGGGTCCTATTTCAGCAAGGAATAAAAATGTCAACTTCTTTTCAGGCCCTCTTGCAAGGGGAATGCCAAAATCAGGGCCAATTTCTGTATCAGATGAAAGAAAGCAGAAGTGGTGGCAGGGCCGTGGCCAGTCACCTGGGATTCATGGGAAGAAAAAGCCTGACCGGCTAACCCATGTTGGACCTTTTAAAGGATGCAAGATGGCTGAAAATGATTCTCACATCGATCATTACTCAAGTCCGATAGTTGTTCGATCCAGGAATCTCAATGGAGCCAATGATTTTAATGCAGGCCTTCTTGCTCCTGGGAAGGCTGATCATTCCAATATGTCAATCTTTGAATCCAAGCGCAAGTTGTTGGATGCTCCACCCGAAACCCTTGGCGCTGCTGCTTTAGCACTGCACTATGCAAATGTCATTATCGTAATCGAGAAACTAGCAGCATCTCCTCACTTGATTGGTCTTGATGCAAGAGATGATTTATACAATATGTTACCCACGGGGGTGAGAACTACCCTTAGGGCAAAGCTGAAACCATACACCAAGGACTTGGCTTCATCTGTTTATGATACAGTTCTGGCAGAAGAGTGGAGCGAGGCAATGGCAGGGATATTGGAATGGTTGGCACCACTTGCTCATAACATGATAAGATGGCAGTCCGAGAGGAGTTTTGAGCAGCAGAGCTTGATCTCCAGGACGAACGTTCTTCTGGTACAAACCCTTTACTTCGCAAATCAAGCAAAGACGGAGGCGACAATCATCGAGCTTCTTGTTGGGTTGAATTACGTTTGGAGATTTGGTAGAGAACTCAATGCAAAAGCTTTGATGGAGTGTGCTAGCAGTAGAATGTATGATGAATATTTGGATCTGAACAAGTGACATCAATTTCAGCTCATAGCAATTTCCAACTGAAACTCAAGTCCTTGCAACAGACTGGCCTCAAGGAGTTATATTGTTCGACGGTCGGACCTGACTCGCCGGTACATTAGGCTTCTCAATTCAATTTGAAGAACATCAATCGCATTTCGTGTGAGAGAAAGCCCCACCTCCTCCATACATATATATCAATGCTGAATTTCTTCGGAGTCAAAGGTGGTGTTCGAGCATGTAAACATTCTTTCTTTCGGTGAGAAGTTCTTGTCTCCAAAAATTGGGCCCCTCTTTTCTCTTCCTCGTGAAGTATACTATGTTATTGGTTTAGCCTGAAAGGTGTCTTTATTCGCACTACCTGTTTGTTGTAATCATGTCAGTACATATAAAAGGCTGTTGTTACATAATGATATTGTATCTTTTTAAGGTCCTGCTTGGATTCAAGTTTAGTTTAGTTTATTTTTTAATATTATTATTATTTTAGAATTTGAAAAAAGTATATTGAGATTTGAAAAATGTGTATTGGAAATTGAAAAATATATATTGGGAATTAAAAAAGGTATATAGGAATTTGTATTTTATATAAAAAATTATAAAAATATAATAATAAAATAAAAATGAGTTGAGATGAGTTAAGCTCATATTCGAATACAAACGAGACTTAAGTTGCATTGCATCAAGTTATTACCTTATTTTTGTCCAAATTTGAGAACTTGAAGGAGGAGATAAATACATGAAGTGGGATTAAAAACGTTTATTATTTGACTAGGGCTGACCAAAATTTTTTAACATTACATGTCTTTCTCTTTACTTAATCTTTTTCTCAAATGTTTTCATCCCACATGGGAAAGGAAAATGATTGGAGAACACTTACAAATACAAAGAAGGTAAATTTATAAATTAATGTGATTTTATAAAATTTGTTGGATTTATTTTATAATAAGTATAATTTTATAATTTAATAACATGTTATATTAAATCGCATTAGTTTGTAAATTTATTTTTTTATAATTTTTATGCAATAATTTTTTTTTTTTATCAAATAATAAACACGCATAACTTTTTATAATGTTTTACATAATTATATTTTAAAGTGAGAGGTATTTTTGTAAAAATATTTTATAAAAATAACACCACTTTATAAAAAATATTTTCATTTTTAAACATATATTGTGAAAGACATTATAGAATATGTTGTGTTAATCATTACATATGAATGGAATCTTTACTATTATAGATAGTCTTGTTCATAATGGGGTAGGAAGGATTGCAACGACACGACAGGCTGAAAGTCTTTCCATCCCCACGCATTGCATGCACCAACATTGTCACGGATCCATCTAGATGATACTCCAACATCACACTTTGGAGGATTGCGCTTGTTTTCTTCTATTATATCTGATGAACAGTTAGGCCTCATTTGAATTTAGATATGGGATGAATTGAGATTAATTTAATTTATTTTTTAATATTATTATTATTTTAATATTTGAAAATTGTGTATTAAAATTTTAAAAAATACATTAAGATTTAAAAAAAATATATAGAAATTTGTGTTTTGTATAAAAAATTATAAAAATAAAATAATAAAATAAAGATGAGTTGAGATGAATTGAGATAAGTTTTGAATACAAACGAAATCTTATACTACATAAAAATTTGCACATTCTGTACATAAAATATTTTAACTGTAAAATAAAAATGGATAAAAAATAAAATAAAATTACGTTTTTAAGTGAAAGTGCAGGATATGCAGACTTTTATATAAAACTTTTCATCTAATAAAACATAAATTCAGTCATTTATGTCCAATGTCTCCCTTAAAGACATTATTAGAATATATTATATACAAATGAAATTTTCTCAAATAAAGGTTTGTGAATAAAAAAAGAGTGTAAAAAATAAAAAGAGCATGAAAATGAATAATTTAGGACCTCTTCTTAACAATTCAAAATCTCTCATTTTTATTTATTTCTAATTTTTCAATAATTTTTTTAATAATAATATATAATTTTAGAATGTATAAATTTTGTATATTTCTTTTAAAAATAAGTCAAGTTTATTTCTAAAACTAATTTTATCATGTAAATTTTAGATTTTTCTTTTTTAAAAAAAAAAGAAGACTTGTGCTGCACCATCTTAAGGTTATAAATATCATTTTTTACTCATTTCAAACTTTATGTACAATAGTTCTCATTATATTTTGTACTCATGAGATTTGCACATTTTAAAATATTATTTAATATTATTTTATACATTTTAAAATTATATTTAATATTGCTATAAAGATTGAGGAAGCAAAAATGCATCACAGTACGTAAAAAATTCTACGAAAAAATCTGCGTACGTCTAGCATTTTTCATAAATCATTGGACAACTATGAATTAAATTAATATTGGTATTAGATTGGTTAAAAATTTTTTAAAAAAAATATAAATTTACATATATATTAAAAAACTTTAATCATATTTAATTAATAGTATACTTTTCAAAAATAAATAGTAAATCTAAAATTTTATTCATTCAAAAATTTTGAATTTATTATTTATTTTTGAAAAGTAAGAGTAATTTTATTCTCATTTTTTATTTTTTATTTTTTTATTATTAATTAAATGTGATCAAAATTTTTTGATATATACATAAATTTATATTTTAAAAAAAAATTAGTCAATCCAATATCAATATTCTTACTTTTTTTTTTTTATTGATGACCAATGCACGCTTTCATATTCAAGAGTTGAGACTTGAGAGATTGTCCCGTGAATCAATATGATAATTTAGGAGGAAACGTGAACTGAAAAATAAGACTCATGCTAACCTAATAAAAAACAATTATAGATAATAGAACAGAGAACTCATGCTATACATTTACAACGAAAAAATAAATCTGAAATCGTAATAACAAGAGTTATCTAAAAATTCTAGAATATCCAAACCATATAAGCGACAATAAGACCGATTATTTTTAATTTTCTTTAAAAATTGTAAAAAGAATAAAAGAAAAAAGGTTTATGTAATCATCACACTCTAAACTCGTAAATCATTGTTTTTTTTCCTTAAAAAATATATATTTAATGAGTTCCTCGTCCGGTTTGGATATAAAAGGTGTCCAATTTATCTCAATTTATTTTATTTAATTATTATAATTTTATTTATAAATATAATAAATAATTTTATTTTTTTAACTTTAACATATTAATAATACTAAAAAATAATATTTTATTCATTTTTTAACTCAACCTATTTTTTCTCAACTCACTATCAAAATCTCATTTTAAGTTAAAAAACATAAGAATTTATTTTAACAAAAGGAAGGAAAAAATTATTTATTGTTATAAATCTAAAAATGAAACTATATTGCAAAAGAATTTATAAAATAAAATATTTAAAACTTTTAAGAATTGAAGTTTTCTTCTTTCTATATAAGATTTTTTGTATGTACATAACAGACCGATCGAAACTCATATTTATAGACCTTAATTACTGTGCAAATACTAATTTTTCAAAATATATGCCCAATTTCCTATGCTGGCAAGCTTCAGCTGGTAAACTCTATCTTATTTTCTATCCAGATATTTGAGGAATGAAAGCTCGAAAACAAAGAGAACCAGGCTTTTTCAAAAAATTACTGTAGCTTTCCCACTCCCTTTGATTATCATATACAAAAAAGTCTCTTCCACTTTCCTACCAAATCTCTCTTTATTTTGGCACATAAATGAAGGGATCGAAGAGATTATGGCAGATCATGTTCACCGAGAAATGACCCGAAATCGGGCTGGGTGTCCATGTCACAAAACCTTTCTTTCTAGCCAACGACAAAGGAACGGGCATTTTCGGGGACTAGCCCACTTCCCATTACTCAAGAGGGATATTCCTCGCACATAATTAAGGAAACCATTGAAAGGTGACTAAAACACCAGAAATGAGGACTACCCAAGCTAATGATAGAGGCAAGTACACTTTCCGGCCAAGTCCCATTAATTGATCATAACGATATCGTGGAAACTTGATTGAGGTCACCACTCCCCGTCCTAAGCACCTTTACACCCAATGTTTGCATTTAGCATCTTTCACCTTTTAACAAAAGTCATTGGAGAGGGCGTGGACATGTGGGGAGGTCATTTATTGCCTCTCATTATTGCTCTTACAATACTCTCCCTTAAATGACCACCTATAAAGAATTTGTCTCATTAAAATCTTGCCAAGAAAAAATTCAATAGAAAGAAAAACTAATGGCGAAGGAAAAATGGTTCAATATTCTTAAGTATTGCCAAATGCTTTAAGATTGATTCATCAAAACCTTGTAAAGAAAAACTCAATGAGACAAAACCTTAAGGAAGGAAAAAAATATAATCAGCACAAGTCTTCAAGATATTTACTACCTTTGAAAAGTGCATGATAATAGATCTTGAAGTCTTTGCATTACAATGTTCTGCACAATTTTCTTGAATGCTACAGTTGGTAATGTCTTCGTGAATAAATCTGCCAGATTATCACTTAATCGTATCTGCTTGACATCAATTTTACATTTCTCTTGAAATTCGTGATTATAAAAGAATTTAGGTGAAATATATTTGGTCCTATCACATTTGATATATCCTCATCTGATTTGAGTGATACAAACAGTATTGTCTTCGTATAAAATTGTTGGGCTATCATTGATCATGGGAAGACCACACTTTTTTTAGACATGTTGAATCATTGATCTTATCCAAATACACTATCGATTTGTTTCATGAATTGCAATAATCTCTGAGTAATTTGAAGATGTGTCATATAGTGTTTGCTTGACATATTTTCATGATATGATAGTATCTCCATAAGTAAATACATATCCAGTTTGAAATCTACTTTTGTGTGGATCTGAAATATAATTTGTGTCTGCGTACCCAATCAACTGTGGACTTGATCCACATTGATAAAATAATCTCATATCAACCGTACTTTGAAAGTAACGAAAGACATGTTTAATACCATTTTAATGTATTTGAGTTGGCACAGAACTATATATTGCAAACAGATTAACTAAGAATATAATATCAAGCTGAGTGCAATTTGTAAGATACATCAAAATTCCAATTGCACTGAGATATGATACTTTAGGACCAAGAATTTATTTATCGTATTCACAATGACGGAATTGATTATTCCTTACATAAAGTGATCGACCAAATGTTGGAGTACTCATGGGATAGATTTTGTCCATATAAAAGTACTTTAGGACTTTCTCTATATACATGGACTGAAGAATAAAAATTCTATTGGGCAAGTGTTTGAGTTGTAAGTCGAGACAAAATTTTGTTTTGCCAAAATCTTTAATTTCAAAATTATTTTTTAAATATATAGCGGTTCTTATGATCTCTTCAGGAGTTTTTACAATATTTAAATCATCAACATAAACCGCATTAAGACAAATCCAGATTCTGATTTCTTAATAAAAATACATGGACATATAGGATTATTCTCAAATCCTTATTTCAATAGATATTCGCTTAGGCGATTATACCACATGCGTCCGAATTGCTTTAACTCATATAAAAATATTTGAAATTTGATATAGTATATACTTCTAGATGTATTTGTATATGCTTCAGACATTTTATATCTTTTAGGGATTTTCATATATTTGTCATGATTTAATGATCCATATAAATATGCAGTGACCACATCTATCAATTGTATATCCAATCATTTTGTAACTATCAAACTAATTAAAAATTTGAATGTGATTGCATCTATAAAAGAAGAATATGTTTCCTTATAATCAATTCCAGATTTTTTGCAGGAAAACTTGTGCGACAAGTCATATTTTGTACCGCACAATTTCATTTTTCTCATTACATTTTCGTATAAATACCCATTTATATCCAACAAGCATTACACCCTTTGGTGTTTGGACAACAAGTCCAAATATCTCTCGCTTTACTAGCGAGTTTAATTCAGTTTCAATAGTTGCTTTCCATTTTGGCTAATCATTTCTACGTCGACATTCTTTGATGATTTTTTGCTCATTTTCTTCATTACTTCTGGAAATGTCAAGAGTCATCTTATATGAAAATATTTTGTCGATAACAGTTTTGTTTCTATCCAGAATTTCTCTAGTACTCATGAAATATATTGAGATCTCATTTTTTTCAGGTACCTGTTTCTTTTCAGGGACAAAACATTTCATGAAACACATGTTCAGGAGGTCCATTTTCAGGAGATTTTGGAAGAGAATATTTGATTTCTTCAAGAGCATCAACTATGCTTGTAGCCTATATTGTGGGTATGGGTTCTTCAGGAATACCAAATTCATTTTGTATCTTTTGCACCAATAGGTTTTCCACGCTTCAAGCGTGTCTTAAACTCATCTATTGCTATTTTGACAATTTATCATTCAAGAACTTCAATCATTGCCGAAGCATTAACGGCAGAAATATATGATTTATCACACTTTTAGTGTCAGTAAATACATTTGATAATTGATTTACAACACTTTACAAATGGATAATCTTCTAAACTTCTAGTTTACATTCATTTGTAGGAAAATCCAATTGAGACAGGGCTTTATTATCCTAAATAATTTTTTGTTGTGCTTCAAGCACCGACTTTTCGTTACCCAGTAATGAAAAAGTGGATTCGTCAAAATGACAATTCTCAAAATGTGCTTTAAACATATCCTCTGTAAGAGGCTTAAGATATATAATAACAGACAGATAATCAAAACCAACATATATCTCAAGTCTATATTGATGACCTATTTTTGTACATTGTGGAGGTGCAATTGGAACATATACAGCACATCCAAAAGTACGAAGATGAGAAATATTTAGTTGTTAACTAAATGCAAGCTGTAATGGAGAATATTTATGATATATAGATGATCTAATTTGAATTAATGATGCTGCATGAAATATACCATGTCCCCCAGCAGAAACAAATAGTTTTGATTTCATAAGTAAAAATTTAGCGATTAACCGAAATTTTTTGATAAAAAATTTAGCTTGTAGAACCCAATGTTTTAAGTCTCGTATCTACATATAGATTTTGATGATAACAAATAAATTCAAGACTCAAACTCAAGTTGTCTGTGCATGAAAATATCTAAGCACATCAAAAAATCAAATATGAGCAAAAAGAAGAACAAGTCTACAAATGAAATTCATAGAGTAATTTTGTACATTTCTTAAAATTTGAAATTAGATTAAGTCTTAAAATTAAAATTTTTTCATAAAGTATCAAATTGTATTTTTTACATTTGCATAACTTTATTAAAATATTTAATTTCAAAAATTATTACTATTTTTCCACATATGCATAAAGATTTAAATTTGTAAGATGATTGATTGTCATCTTTAACATGTGCATGTGTTGTTTGAAAATCTTGAAGGGTGGTTGTGTGTTTTTTTGACAAATGTAAAAGATAGATGATTTTGTTTGAAAATCTTGAAGGGTGGTTGTGTGTTTTTTTGACATATGCAAAAAGAATATGCTTTTGTTTGAAAAATAAATCATGCTCATTTTGTCATATATAAAAAGTAAAAGATTATATTTAATTTCTTTGAAAAATTAATAGAGTTATCTTTGACAAATATAAAAATGAGATATTTTTATTTGAATCTTTTGAAAAGTGAATAATACTCTTATTTGACATGTGAACATTTTCAAATTTGAATATGAAAACTCATTTGCCTATAAATAGCTCACGTGAATTTTGTAAAAATTACAACAAGAGCTTATACATCAATTGCTAAGTTTTGCATCATTCTTTCAAAGCCCTTATTCTCTCTTTTCTAAATTTTGTGTCTTAATCCTTATTCATTTTGAGAGAGATATAGGTTGTGCTGTATTGTTCTTATTTCATTCATTGATGAGTGTGCTCTAATAATCTACCCACTATCAGCTCTTATATTTGTAAGAGGGTGTGTATAATCCTTGTGTATGTAGAATGTGTTCTACATAGAGAATAGTTGAATCACCAAGTGTGAGGTGATTGCAAGTGTAAAGGATGTTCTACATGGATTCTTTGTAGCGGTGTTACTCAAAAGTGTAATAAGTTTCTATCTTCACCTGAAGAAGATTGAATAGTGAATTTTGAATCTTCAAGGGATAACTTGAGGCGAGGACGTAGGCAGTGGGGCTGAACCTCGTTAAAATACTGAGTTTTCTTCTTCTTGCCCTTACTCTTTATTTCATGTTATTTCGTATTTTATTTATATTTTATATTGTGTATTTGGTTTATAAGTATTAATTTTTTTAATAATCCAATTCATCATCCATCTTGTGTTAGTTATTTGGGCAACAATTAGTATCAGAGCAATGGCTCTATTATAAGATTAATTATCTCTTGAGTTAAAATCATATGGTTAACATTGTAGTTACATTTACCAAAGGTCAATCCAATAGTCGGCCTTCGCTATTTTGTGGAGACAATTATACTTTCTGGAAAGTTAAAATGAGAATATTTCTTCAGTCTCAAGATCGAGAAAGCTGAAAATGTATTGTAAATGAACCTTATATTCCAACAAAAATTATTGATGGAGTAAAAGTCAATAAGGAATAAGAAGAGTTTGATCGTGAAAATGATAGACTTTTATACAGTGAATGGAATGATTATGAATTTACTGTATAATGCTATCAATGGTAATGAATTTAACAGAATAATGACTTGCAGGACAGTAAAGAAAATTTGGGATAATTTGGAAGTAACTTATGAAGGAATTTCGCAAGTTAAAGAATCAAAAATTTATTTTCTTACGCATGAATATGAAATGTTTAAAATGATTGATGATGAATCTATCTCTTCTATGTATACTCGTTTTACTAATATTATAAATAGTTTGATAGCACTTGGAAAAGTTTATTCTAGTTTGGAGATAATAAGAAAAATTCTCAACTCTCTATCAAAACGTTGGGAATCAAAAATAACGACGATTCTAGAAGTTAAAAATCTCAAAAAACTCAAAGTAAATGAACTCATCGGGTCACTTATTACTCACAAGTATATATTAAAAAAATGAGAAGAAGAAGAAGGAAAGCAAAATAAGAGCTTGGCACTCAAAACTGTTCCCCATGAAAGTGAAAGCGATGAAAACGAGGAAAGTGATAATAAAGATGAAAAAATTGCAATGATCACAAGAAAATTTCAGAGATTCTTAAAGAAAAATAAAGTTCCTCCAGGGAAATCTTTCAAAAAGTTTTCGAACAAAGATACAGGTAAAAATGATTCATTAATTTGTTATAAATGTAAAAAAATCTGGACATATCAAAGCAGATTGTCTCCTGCTAAAAAAAGATCGATACAAAGGCAAGAAAGTAATGAAAACTACATAGGATGATGATTCAAGTAGCTCAGACAGCGACGCAAGTAATAAAGAATCTGCAAATTTTTGTCTCATGGTTAAAGATGATCTTGAGGTATGCATGAAGTTCTCCATAGGTAAAAGTAAATGGTTTTTAGACAGCAGATGCTCAAGACACATGACAGGAGACAAAACTAAATTCATTGACATCACTTCTAAAGAAGAAGGACACGTAACATTTGGAAATAATTCAAAATGGAATATCATGAGAATAGGTAAAGTTGGTAAGAAGTCTTCTTTTATAATTGAAGATGTTCTACTTGTTGATGGTCTAAAGTATAATCTTTTGAATATAAGTCAATTATATGATAAATGATTTACAGTTACTTTCAAAAAGGATAAGTGCATTATTTTGAATAATCATAATTGCAATATTTGTTTTATTGTTCTTAGAAATAATAATGTATATAGAATCGAATTTAAAGAAATTGCCTCATAAGATGCTATTTGTTTATCTGCTCAACATGAAAATAGTTTGTTATGACGTAAAAGGTTAGGTTATGCAAACATGAAACTTATTTCTAAACTTTCAAAAAAATGATTTTGTGAGAGGTTTGCCAAAAACAAACTTTTAAAGACAAAATCCGTGATGCATGCCAGTTTGGTAAATAAACAAAAACTTATTTCAAAACTAAGAAACATATTTGCACTACTAGACTTTTGCAACTAATACACATGGACTTTTTTGGACCAAATAGAGTTGCAAGTTTGGGAGCAAAATATTATGCATTTATTATTGTTGATGATTTTTCTAGATATACTTGGGTCATATTTCTCACTCATAAAGATGAGGTACATAATGTCTTTACTAAACTATGCAAGAGAATTCAAAATGAAAATGGCTATACTATTTCAAACATCCGAAGTGACAGGGGGAAAGAGTTTGTCAATAAAGATATTGAGTCTTTTGTGATGAAAATGATTTTCTGCATAATTTTTCTACTCCTCGAACTTCTCAACAAAATAGTGTAGTAAAGAGGAAGAATAGATCACTTCAAGAAATGGCAAGAACAATACTTAATGAGAATAGTTTACTTAGTTATTTTTTGGCCGAAACGGTAAGTATTGCATGTTATGTTATAAATAGAGTTATATTAAGATCTAATTTAGATAAAATCCCTTATGAGTTTTAGAATGAGAAAAAGTTCAACATTGGTTACTTTCATGTATTTGGACGCAAATGTTTTATACTCAATGATAGAGATAATTTATGAAAGTTTGATGCAAAATCTGATGAAGGTATCTTTCTTGGGTATTCAATAAATAGCAAAGCATATAGAGTATTTAATAAAAAGACTTTGACTGTACAATAATCTATGCACGTAGTATTTGATGAATTTAACCCTCTCCTCTTCAAGAAATTTATTGATGAAGAATCAGAAGGTACAAATAATACAAATAGTCTCAATCTCAACAAAGAGAATACAATAGAAGAAATCTAACATGAAGACATCAAGAAAAATCATCAAGACTTAGTACAAGATGCAACCAAACAGTAAAAACATGTGAAAGATCATCCAGTAAAACAAATTCTAGGAGAACATTTACGATGTGTAAGTACTCGATCATCTTTTAGAAATATTTGCAATCACATTGCTTTTCTATCTCAAATTGAACCCAAAAATATTGATGAAACACTACTTGATGAATCATGGATCTTAGCTATGGAAGAAGAGCTAAATTAGTTTGAAAGAAATGATATTTAAACACTTGTTCCTAGACTTAAAAATCATACTGTTATTGGAACAAAATGAGTTTTTAGAAATAAGAAATATGAGTCCGGAATTATTACTAGAAACAAGGCTCGACTTGTAGTCCAAGGTTTCAACCAAGAGGAATGAATCGATTATGATGAGACGTATGCACCTGTGACAAGATTAGAAATTATTCGAATGTTAATTGCATATGTATGTTATAAAGATTTCAAACTTTTTCAAATGGATGTTAAAAATGCTTTTTTAAATGGTTTTATAAATGAAGAGGTATATGTTGAGCAATCTCTAGGTTTTGAAAATCATATTTCTCCTAATCATATTTTTAAGTTCACAAAAGTATTATATGGACTCAAACAAGCTCCTAGAGCTTGATATGAGAGGTTTAGTAGTTTTTTGATTGAAAAAAGTTTTTCAAAAGAAAAGATCGATACAACTCTTTTAATCAAACATGAACAGGATGATATTCTTCTAGTTCAAAATTATGTGGATGATATAATATTTGGTGTTACTAATGAAAATATGTGTCAAACTTTTGCTAAGAGTATGCAGGACGAATTTGAAATGAGCATGATGGGAGAACTTAACTTCTTTTTTGGATTGCAAATCAAACAAACAGAAAGTGAAACATTCATTAATCAGTTAAAATATATCAAAAAATTACTCAAAAAGTTTGAGATAGAAGGTGTGAAAGAAATTGGGATACCAATGAGTCCAACAACCAAACTTGATAAAGATGAAAATGGTAAGCCAGTTAACTCAAAGGTATATCGAGGTATGATTTGTAGTTTATTATATTTGACAGCTAGTAGACTAGATATTATGTTCAGTATATGTTTATGTGCGCGCTTTCAAGCATCTCCAAAACAATCTCATTTGATTGCTGTTAAACGTATTTTTAGATATCTTGTCGGTACCATTGACCTAGGGTTATGGTATCCCAAGTACACTTCTTTCAATCTTATCAGTTATTCAGATGCAGATTATGCTGGTTGCAAAGTTGATCGAAAAATTACTAGTGGAACATGTCATTTTTTAGGTCATGCACTTGTTTCATGATTTAGTAAAAAACAAAATTCTGTTGCATTATCTATTGCTGAGGCAGAGTATGTTGCTATAAGTAGTTGCTGTACTCAAGTTCTCTATATGAAGCTACAACTTGAGGATTTTAAATTTATGTACAATCACATTCCAATCAAATGTAATAATACAAGTGCTATACATCTTTCAAAAAATCCAATACAACATTCTAGGACTAAGCGTATTGAAATTAGATATCATTTTTTTAGAGATCATGTGCAGAAATGTGATATTGTACTAGAATTCACAAGCACACACGATCAATTGACGGACATTTTCACAAAACTCCTACCAGAAGATAGATTATGCATGATTAGAAGAGAAATATGAATGATGCATATCATAAATATCTGTTGAATATTTTTATTCTATTATTTCAAATGACTTACAAAAACTTGAGACTTCTAGCCTTATCTTTTAACTGCATTTGCTCTTCATAGATCGATGTGTTATTTTCATCTAAAGGATTAGGCAGTCGAAATGAAGAGGCAAGTAATGATTTTAAATCCTTATTTAGTTGCTTTAACTCTACTATCTTCTATTTGACTCATAAACAAGTCGTTGAAGTACAGAGACAGTCTCGCTAAGCTTTTCAATTTTGAGAGTTTTGAACTGCAACCGAACGAAAAAGGCAATAATGGATTATAAGTATCAAGTCCCAAGACCCACAAGCTCATAAATGGCGTCATGATCTGATTTATTAGCTAAATCAGTCTCTTGTTGTTTCATGATACCTACGACAGGCAGAAATAGATTGATCATGAAAAATACTGAAGGGAAATTGACGAGCCATTAAAAATTTGTAGAATGAGAATGTAGGCGAATTGCAAAGATGAAAAGAAGATTTGATGCAAATTAGATAAAGCTAAGGATTGCTCTTATAGAAATGGAAATATGAATAAGACACACTATTATCTCTTCAAATCTTACTTAGTCAAACTTACAAGATATGCTGGATGAGACGGATGAGATGACTGATTGAGACGGTTCTTTTGTTCAAATCCAGAAGATTACCAGAAGAAATTTTCTCCGCCATTCTATCGTTTTGGATAAACAGATACTATAACAATTAGAAATGTAAGAATTTTCTTATGAGTATTCGATGGGTAAAAATTGTCATTCAAATAGAAATCGAAAGTTTTCCAATCTAAAATCTTGTTTGTCAACAACGTCAAGTGGATTCAAATTTCCTTCCGTACTGAATTGCTAGAGCTAGGCCTCCAGCCTTTGCAGTTTTTGTCGGACACAGGTGACTCTAATTATTCAACTCTCTACAAAATCTCCTTCCACACTAAATTGCTAGAGCTAGGCCTCCAGCTTTTACAGGTTTTGTCGGACATGGACGCGGGAAGAAATCTCCTTCCGCACCAAATCTCGATAATATTTTATTTATCAACAACAACAAGCGGATCTCTGCACCGAGACAATAAAGTTAGGCTTCAGCTTTTATAGATTTTGTCGAACACGGACGGGAGAAGAAATTTTACTGAAACCAATTGCGGTTCATTTTTAATGATGTCAAAAGGGGGAGAAGTCTTATACTAGTATTATACTACCCTGTTATATATGCTATAATCATATCTATATTTTACTTGAAAAATTAACGCATGTTTTCAGGGGGCTTAAGTATTATACTGCAGGTCGCAGATTTGTACTAAGTATTTGTCATCATAAAAAATAGGGAGATTGTAAAACCTAAGATTTCAAGTCTTGTAGCTATGTATAGATTTTGATGATAACAAATAAATTCAAGACTTAAGCTCAAGTTATTTACGCATGAAGAGAGCTAAGTACATTAATAAATCAAGCACGAGGAAAAAGAAGAACAAGTTTACAAATGAAATTCATAGAGTAATTTTGTACATATCTTAAAATTTGAAATTAGATTAAAACTCAAAATTAATATTTTTCTCATAAAGCATCAAATTACATTTTTTACATTTGCATAACTTTATCAAAATATTTAATTTCAAAAATTATTATTATTTTTTCACATATGCATAAAGATTTGAATTTGTAAGATGATTGATTGTCATCTTTAACATGTACATGTGTTATTTGAAAATCTTAAAGGGTAGTTGCGTGTTTTTTTGACAAATACAAAAGATAGATGATTTTGTTTGAAAATCTTGAAGAGTGATTGTGTATTTTTTTGACATATGCAAAAAGAAGATGATTTGATTTGAAAAAAAAGTTATACTCATTTTGTCATATATGAAAAGTAAAATATTAGGTTTGATTTCTTTGAAAAATTAATAGAGTTGTCTTTGACAAATATAAAAAGGAGCTGTTTTTATTTGAATCTTTTGAAAAGTAAATAGTACTCTTATTTGACATGTGAACATTTTCAAATTTGAATATGAAAACTCATTTGCCTATAAATAGCTCACTTGAGTTTTGCAAAAATTACAACAAGAGCTTACACATCAATTGCTAAGTTTTGCTTCATTCTTTCAAAGCCCCCATTCACTCTTCTTTAAGTTTTGTGCCTTAATCCTTGTTCATTTTGAGAGAGATATAGGTTGTACTGTATTGTTCTTATTTCATTCATTGATGAGTGTACTTTGATAATCTACCAACTATCAGCTATTGTAATCGTAAGAGGGTGTGTATAATCTTTGTGTGTGTAGAAGGTGTTTTACACAGGGAATAGTTGAATCACCAAGTATGAGGTGATTGCAAGTATAGAGGGTGTTCTACATGAATTCTTTGTAGCGGTGTTGCTCAAAGGTGTAATAAGTTTTTATCTCCACCTGAAGGAGATTGAATAGTGAATTTGGGATACTCAAGGGGTAACTTGAGGCGAGGACGTAGGCAGTGGGGCTGAATCTCGTTAAAATACTGAGTTTGTTTCTTCTTACCCTTACTCTTTATTTCTTGCTGCTTCGCATTTTATTATATTTTATATTGTGTATTTGGTTTATAAGTGTTAATTTTTTTTATAACCCAATTCACCCCTCTTTTGTGTTAGTCATCTGGGTAACATAGCTAAATCGTTTTGAATGTGTGTATGGACAACATGATGTTCAACATCTATTCCTATTGACATGAAATAGTTATCAAAAGTTTGAGACAAAAATTCGTCTGCATTATGCAATCGAATAGTTTTAATTGGATAGTCAGGAAATTATGCTCATAATTTAATTATTTGGACAATAAGTCTAGCAAATACAATATTTCTAGTGGAAATCAGACAAATATATGACCATCGACTTGATGCATCAACCAAAACCATAAATTTTCTAAATGATCCACTTGATGAATGAATATGCTCGTATATATTTCCATGAATCTTTTGTAAAAAAAATGGAGATTTAACAACGACTTTTGAGAGAGATAGCCTGATAATCAACTTATTTTGGGAACATACAGAGCACATATATTCATTGGGTAAAAGAATCTTTTGATTTTTTAAGGGATACTCATCCGAATTATCAATGATTCGTCTCATTATTATTGATCTTGGATGTCCAAGACGATCATGCCAAGTCATAAATACTTTGGGGTCAATACACTTCTGGTACATTACCACATACGATTCATTTGTTCTCATTCTTGTATAATACAATCCAGAAGATAGAACAGACAATTTTTTTAATATGAACTTCTTGTCCGATATTATTTTAGTAATAAGAAGATGCTCTTTATTGCCTTCGTTGATAGTTTCAATATGATACTCATTATAACGTATATCTTTGAAATGGCTAGGTTTGGAAACAAAAATTTTCAAATATTTCCTACTATTATTCACTACTTTATTATTACTTTTCACATACTTTTATTACTATTCATTATTATTCAATATTTTATTGTTATTTTTTACTATTATTCACAAACACTCACAAATACGCTCAACATCCAAAAGTAACCAATAAATTTCTTCTGAATTGTGAAGAAAATAAAGTATCATCAATACAAAATTTAGTGCCATTAGGCAATACAATATAAGCTTTTTCAGAGCTCTCAATTAGATTTGATGAACTTGATATGGTATAGACATAGACTTTACTTAATGTTATATTTTGAAAATATTTTTTATTTTTGAAAATTGTGTGAGTTGTAGTACTGTCAGCCAGACATATATCTTTATTATTCAACTCAGAGATAAAAAATTTATCAGTGTGATTCATGATTCCACAAAACACACAAAACTTTCATTACAAATATTAAAAGGTTCTAAAAAAAAATACATTAATTAGAATGAATACTTCCATCTCCAATCAAGTGATCGATTTTATCATCAGGGTCTTCAAAAAAATCAGAAACATCAAAATAAATAATATTTTCTCAATTTATATATATTAAATCATTTGATGGTCTACTAAATTTGTTTCAAATATTTTATTTTTTTCTTTTATAGACGCTTGATATAGATCAACCAAATATCTGGCCGTATGACAGGTAAGTAACCAATGTCCAGTCATACCATATCTATAGCACACCTCTTCACATATCTTTGAAGAATTATTTTGAGAGCTTTTACTCCTATTTGAGTTGAACCACTTCTGGTGATACGATATATTTATATTATTATTCCTTTTAGTATTGTTTCTTCTGAGACTAACACTTGTATAATTCTTTCTACCACGTCCACGCCACCGATTTCTTCGAAATGATGCACCATTTGTTTTTGGGAATGATATAAATTCAGTACCATTCACTTCAGGAAATGATATTGAACCAGTAGGACGTAAATGGTAATTTCTTAATAAAAACTTATTATTTTACTCAGTTACTAGAAAATAAGATATAAATTTAGAATATTTTTTGAAATTTCGCTCTCGATACTACTATTGCAGCAGCACATTCAAGACATGAAATGTAGTATATGTCTTTTTTAATATATCATTATCGGTGATTTTCTCACCCCATACTTTTAATACTAAGCTGATTTTAAAGACTGCAGAGTTATGCTCACTAACACTTTTAAAATCTTGCAACCTCAGGTACAACAATTCATAACAAGCTTTTGGGAGGATAACAGTTTTCTGATGTTCATATCTTTCCCTTAAATTATTTCATAAAATAAAATGGTTTTTTACTGTAAGATACTCAGTTTTTAATTTTTCGTGAAGATGGTGGCGAAATAAAATCATTACCTTAGTATGGTCTTGCAGAGACGCTTAATTTTCATTTTTTGTTGTTTCTCTTAGGTTTATTGCATTAAGATGGATCTTAGCATCAAGAATTCAGGATAAATAATTTTTTCCAGATATGTCAAGAATAACGAATTTCAACTTTGTAAGATTTGACATTTTTTACATATATAAATAGTGAAATAAATATATGTATATGAGAAATATAGTTATAAAGTCACGTGAGTAAACGCAGATTTTATCAAATAATAATCAGCAATATAATATTTCATATTCATCTCAAAGATTGTAAATAATTTATTAAAAAACTTACTTGAAGTAGAAAATCACTAATTTCAGATTTGGTAGAACCTCGTACTGATAACGTATTATAAAACTAAAAAGGAAATTATTATTGTAAGAGAATTTATAAAAGGAAATATTTAAAATTCTTAAAATCTGAAATTTTCTTCTTTTTATATAAGATTTTTTGTGCGTGTATAACAAATCGATTGAAACTTATATTTATAGGCTTTGATTATTGTGCAAATACGTGTTATTCAAAATACATGTCCCAACCTTTAATAAAAGTAGTGGGAGGGGGCGTGGGCATGTGGGGAGTCATTCATTGCCCTTCATTTCATTATTATTCTTACAATGTTTATAATTTTTTTTTCTAGTTATTCTCTCATATTTTATTAAATAATATTTAATAATAAATTCCCAAGAAAAATATATCATTTTTTTTAGGCAAAGATATAAAAAACTTTATTTTATTTATAAATGAGGAAAGAAAATAGATCGCTTGCCAACGGGCAACAATAACATACCACCACGTTGTCGGACCACCCCTCCTCCCTCCCTGTTCTTCGCCCCGGGTCCTTTGCCCTGAGAAGGAAAAGGTTCAGAGTCGGTTTGCCACATGGCCTTGCCAATTCCACGCAGCAGTCGTCGAACTACGTCACTCCAAGACACCTCCGAGTCCGAGAAGTTGGAGCCCGCCTCTAGCTGGGATGCCCTCGAATGGACCAAAATCGAGGTTTATCTTCCCTTCTATGCAGTTATCTCATATCCTCTTCTATTTTTTCAATTCTAGGGTTTCTTTTCATCTCTCTTGCTGTCTCATACATACCGCCATCTATGGACTTTGCTTCTCAATCACTTTTCTTCTCCCAATTTATATTTTCTGCAGCCCGTTTCCCGGTACGTTTTGCATGTGAATTTGGACTTCCTTCTTGAAGCTGAAGAAGTCGTCGTCGAGGTGCGTCCAGTTCTTGCTTGAATTACTGGATTCTTTATTCTTCCCAGAAATTCATTTATTTAGTTCTCATGTCCGCGACGGAAAGCGAGAGTTAATATTTTTCTGTTTGACGGATATTAGAGACAATTTTTTTTTTTTGATAAGTAAGAAGTAAATTTTATTGATAGGAATGAAAATAGGCATAGTCCATGTAGACATAGAGTATACAAAAGAAAACGTCTAAATACATTTTAAAAGTTCTAAATTAAAGACAAAGGACACAATGGCTGAAAACAATGATTAAAGTGTGTAGAAAAAAATTCTGAGGCTCCGCTATTGTTCGCTCCCTATCTTTAAAGCACCACACATTTTTTCCCGAGCAAATACACCACATAATGCATAATAGGATCATGTTCCATGCTGTTGCCACCTGAGACAACCTTGGATGCCCTTCCAACAAGCAAGCACATAAACTATCTTAGACGGTATAACCTAAGCAGCATCCACTCTGCTAAATATCCCATTCCACAAAGCTCTTTTCACCGTGGTTAGAATATTTCCAAGAGCAGTAGTCCACACAAAGAAAGCCATTTTGAAAAGTACGCATGATTGCCAAATGCTTTTCCACAAAAAAGATACATTACCTTGTGATGCCAATATTTTATAATATGTCTTGACTGTGAACTTCTTGCTACCTATGGACTGCCACTGTATCCTATCACCCAATGCCATTATACTTCCTAAGGAGTATATCAAGCTGAAATTTTTTGAAATGTTAGACAATTCCCAGTCATGGTTATCCTTAGTGAATAAGATATTCCGCTAGGGGGACCATGAGCAAAAGCAAGCAAAACTACCACCGAAGCCTCCTTGTTAACTACGATGATAGAGAGTTGGAAAGGCTCTCTCCAAAGAGTGCTCTTCATGCCAAACGTCGTGCCAAAACCTGATTCTAGTGCCATCACCAACCACAAAGCAGATATTATTTTTGAAACATTGCCAACCCCCCCTAATATACTTCCACAAACCCACACTATACCCCCTCATTGCATTGGTACACCAACCCCCCTAGGAACTTCTGTGTTTAAAGTCAATAACTTCCTTCCATAACGACTTCCCTCCCAAGTGATATTTTTATAGTCATTTCCCCAGTAGTGCTTTATTGAAGATCCTCAAATTGCGCACTCCCAATCCTCCACTTGAGATTGAGGAGCAAACTTTATTCCAATTAATAAGATAAAATTTAGTTTCCTCCTCCAAACCACCCTATAAGAAAGCCCGAAATAACTTTTTGATCCTATTTTCCACCCTTGCAAGCAATGAAAATGGAGATAAGAAAGGTCGGAAGATTAGATAAAGTGCTCTTGATTAATTGAGCCATCCTCTTTCGATAGATACAACTGTTTTCACCCAGCCAACCTTTTCTCAATTTTCTCAATGACCCTATCCCTAAATCTAGCTTTGAAAGTTGCCCAAACGGAAGGCCCAAGTATTTCATAGGCAGAGAAGACACTTTACAACCCAAGAGATCTGCTAGTGTATTGATACTAGGCACTACACCCACCGCCACCATCTCGAATTTACCAAAGTTTTAAGCTCCAATACAACTTCAAAACATAACAAGAGTGCTCATAAAGCTTGGATTTGGCCATAATCCGCTCCACAAAATAGAAGTGTATCATCTACAAATAAAATATGTGAAATCATGATTGAGCCATTAGTACCATAATTTACTTAAAATCCAGCTAAAAAACTTCCATCAACAATTGCCTTCATCATCCGACCAAGTGCTTCCATAACAATTACAAAAGAAAAAAAACCGGAAACAACGGGTCCCCTTGCTGCAATTCACGAGAACTGTTGAATAAACCTGCAGGTGTGCCATTAACTAACATTGAGAAGCGAACAATAGTGGTACAATGTCAAATCCATGAAATCCACCTATCACCAAAGCCACATCTCCCATGCAAGTAAAAGAGAAAATCCCAATTCACATGGTCATATGCTTTCTCTTTGTCAAGCTTGCGTAAAATGCCAAGTATGCCTTCCTTCAGCCTATGATCCAAGCACTCATTGGCAATAAGAATTTAATCAAGTCTCTGTCCCAAACAAAGGCATCTTGAGGTTTTGAAATGATTTGCCCCATTGCCAAGCTTAACCGATTAGTGAGAACCTTTGAAATAATCTTGTAAGCCCCATTCACCAGGCTTATAGGTCTGAAATCTTCAATTTCCATTACTCCATGTTTCTTTGGTACGAGGGCAAGGAACATCGCATTGAGGCATTTCTTAAACTTTTTGAAAGCATGTCACTCAAGAAAAATATGCATAACATCACCTTTCACAATCTTTCAACAATATTGAAAGAAACCCATCGAAAAACCATCCGACCAGACGTTTTGTCTTTAGTCATACTGCTAATGACCTTATAAATCTCATATTCTTCAAAAGGTCTTTCCAACCATCTTACATTGTGCATATCAATATGGAAGAACTTCTTACATATATCACCTTCTTTTAACCAAAAGGCTCTAGATTTTCGCTGCCACGAGGTCTCTTTCATCAACAATACTCTCTCCATTTCAGTCACCACCGCACTCTTCCTCACTAATACCTCTTCCGAGGAGTCTCCCATCATATCTGCCCCTCCAACTCCTGTAACTCCCCCATTAAGGTAGCCTTTTAGCTATCAATACAACTAAAAACTTCCAAGTTCCACTTTTCATGGTCTTTCTTTGAAGCCTTAAACTTACTTGCAAGAATGAAACTGTGGGTACTTGGGAATTGATAAGAAGACCACCAAGCATGAATGTTCGCAACAAAATCGTCGGCTACTAACCACATATTTTCAAACTTGAAATACTGGCATCTCTTGTGAATACTACTACAATCTAACAAAATGGGGAAATGATCCAAACAAACCTGAACCAACCGCTTTTGACACAGTTCCGAAAAGTTAGCTTTCCAAGAAGGAGGGACGAGAAACCTATCCAACCTCGACCACCCCTTGCTATTGGACCATGTGAACTTACCTCTAACAAAGGGGAGGTCCATGAGGTCCAAATTAAATATAAACTCAGCGAACTCCTCCATGGCCATACAGGTACGATAATTTCCCGTTCGCTTGCTAGGAACGCGGGTGATATTGAAGTCCCCACCCATACATCACGGCACGTCACATAAACAATATAAGTCCACCAATTCCTTCCAAGGTCTTCTCCTCTCTCTATCCAAGTTAGGCCCATATATGCCTACGTAAGCCCACTCCCACCCATCTGTTACATTTTTTAAAAGACTAGCAATTGGGAAAGTCCAACACACTCACACTCCTCTACCGCCTCCATCACTCTTTTATCTCACATTAAAAGTACGTTTGGATAATGAGATGAGATGTGAAGTTCTCAAAATTTCTTGTAATTTTTTTTTTCCAAATATCCCTTAAATACAAAACATTTTTTAATATCAAATCTTTTAATCTTTTCATTTAATCATTACTTAATTATTACATTTATTACAAATTGCAAAACAAAACACAAAAAATAATACTACTTTTTTAAACTTAAAAACAAAAAAAATTAAAAAATTATATTCAAACAATTTTTAACTTTATAATATTTTTTATTTATTTCTCTGGAAGACTTTATTAATGTGGGCCATTGTTATAGACTTTAATGGTCTCAACTTTCATCATTTCCTTCATTCCTTGTATTCGTTTCTAGTTCCTGACTAGGTGTAATCACATGTATATTTCCTGTGTTCGTGTTGTGCTTATTTCAATATCAATAAAATATCTTCGTACTTAAGAAAGAAAAAATTCAACTTTTTCTCTTTTATTTCTCAAAATTCAATAAAACACATTAACTTAACCATTTCACTACTATTTACAGATCATTTCACTACTATTTATAGAATTATGAGATACTCCAAATATCTAAAGGAGCCCTAATATTTTTCTTTCTGAACTTTTTATTGACCAATCTATTTTATAATAGAATAGAGAGCAAGAAAAGGGCAAAAAGGTACAATGATGAATTGTTTGTACAATGATAACGCAAAAAAGTAATCATCAAGAAGTTTTGAGTTAAGCTTGAGCATTTTAGCTTGAAAGCATGCGAGAGAAATTGCAAGATAGGTCAGCTGAGGAAGGTCATGTCATCTTGAAGGAAGTATGTGAGTGGGTCTATTTAGTGGACAGGGAAAACTAAGCAAAATTGGCTCTTGTCTGTGCGTAAGGAAATCCAAGCAAAATTGATATATCTGCTTCTTTATTTTTTGTTTGTGGTAAGATATATAACTTTTCAACCTGTGAAGATTTTTAATCTCCAAGAATTCAAAAGTTGTGATGGATAGCTGTGGTATTGCAGTACTTTATGTCCAAGAAATAGTGGTTCCATTTTTTTTTTTTGGCACACTTTCTGCTTGTTAGCTATCTAAATGTATGAACAAGGTTTATTAAGTATTTGGACTTTGTTTCAGGGATATGGCGTCGTTCTTGTTAATACTGATGAGGCGGGTACCTTGATAGTAACCAATTTCCGTCTTATTTTTCTTGTAAGTAATGAGTTAAATATTATCTGCACATTTACATATGGAAATATTACTGGCATCAATGTGCACTGCATTCCGGTAGTGATTTCTGGCTGTCATCTATCTTTTACAATGGTGTCTGTCACAACAAATAAAAAAAATAAAAAGAAGAAAAAAGAGTAGAAGAATGAAGATACTTTTGTTGCAGTATCGAAACCTTGATTCAGTTGTATTGTATCTTGTGACCAGAGGTTGTTTGAGCTGTAGTTGACAAGATGTTTGGATTGCAGTAGAATTTCTATGACTTGCAGTTTATACTCTAAAACATGTAAACAGAACTGTAGAGTACATAAAGCATAGAATTGTGCAGGTGTTGGACGGATCTGTGTTTCCTTACAACTTGCTACCATAAATGACTTATATCAAAGAATAATATCATAATGGTTAGACTTGGAATTGACCGGAAAGAATGAAGAAGAACAGAAGACAAAATGGCATATATGAGAAGCGTTTTAAATAGGGGTGTCAAAACGTATCATTGTGTCGTGTCAAGACATGTACGTTACACTTAATGGGTCAACACGAACAAGACCTGTTAAGGATTTCGTGTCAAAAATCTCAACACTAACACGACCCTTTAAGATTTCGTGTTGACACGACACGACCCATTAGGACACGTTAGTCGATACAATAAATTTATACAGCACTACACGACATGACATGATCTGACACGTTTGACCCGTTTTGATCCGTTTGCAGTAATTTATTTTATACAAGTATTAAAATATAAATGATAACTATAAAATATTAAATATTAAAATATACCACAAATATGATCCACAACCTCACGTGACACAGTCACACCACAGTCCAGACATTGTAAGATATTAAAATTACATCCCAAATATAAATTATAATAAACAACACATAGTAAATATATTAATTTTACAATCTCAAATATAATAAAAAAACCCTAAGGGGTAGCTCAGTTGGTCAGGCCTTGGGTTTGCTCCCCAATGGTCACCAGTTTGAGTCCCCTTAGGGCCACTGGAGGTTTACCTGGCTGTTAACTTCAGGGCCCCGTGGGATTAGTCGAGGTGCGTGCAAGCTGGCCCGGACACCCACGGATATAAAAAAAAAAATATAATAAAAATACAAATTTAAACAAATTTAGAACTTGCTGAAGGAGGTGGAGCATCGTCATTGCCTTGGTTGCCGTTCAACTCCATTACATCTTTAGTTATCTCATCCAATTTAGGATTTTCTTGTATTTCTATAAAAAAAAAAACATCAAAATCCAATTAAGTATATACGGATTAATAAATCAAGTTATAAAAATTAAAACCAAGAATTATATGAAATATCACAATACAAACATATAAAAGAAAATATGATGCATTCCAGTTAAGTATTCAATGCTGTCTCTATATATATATATATATATATATATATATATATTATGGGAAGAGATCAAGATACACCAGCAATTGTATAGGCTAGAATTTGGACCAACATATAATGAACCAAATTAGAAACCAACCTAGTTTTGTTTTAATGATAGGTTGAACAGAGAGAAGAACAATTTCAAGTACAAAGGTAGCAGCCCTCATGGTTAGACTATGATGAGAAAAGGACTCTGGTTAATATAATCCTATCATCCATGCAACATGTGGCTAGCCACATAGATGGATAAACATTTAACTATCAAGGAGAAGCTTAGCATCCGCTAATTGAATGATCTTAAAGAGCCTAATTCATAAGAATGTTGCCTATGTTCTTGAGTATGGCTGCAAGAGATATCTGCTAAAAGAGCATGGTTGTAAGTTCATTACTTAAATTGTAGCACATAAATGAGACATACAGTGTAATCAAATAGATCAAATTTTATAAATGCAGGGAAGATAGATTCTTCTGAATTAATATATTCACTCGTTCACCTGGATGACAGGGACATCCAAACCAGAACAACTCAGTTGATGTTAGTATGAAGAACAACTCAGTCGAACAAAAATTAAACCCTAACTCTAACAAAGTTACAAAATCAGTAAGAAACTTTGTGATCAAAATATTGAAATGGAAAGATCCTAAGAAACTTTGTTATATATTCCCAATCTTTTGAATTAGTGTATATATATATATATATATATATATATATATATATTGGGAACACATCATTGTGACTACTTTTTACCTCACGCTTCAATTAAAAGATAATAACTTGGAATCAGAAATAACTACTTCTAAAAAAATAAAAACATGGAGGAATGAGGACTCAAGAGGGAGAAGTTTCCATATATTGATAAAAGAAGAGCTCTCTTTGTAATCTTTTCCCGTATAAAATATAGTGCGCCTGACCTTCAGCATATTTGGGACTAAGGAATGCAGCTCTCACTGGTCATATATTATGAAAATTGAGTTTATGTTTTAATCCTTTTGATCATTCATTAAGGATTTTATTGATGAGAAAAGGGCATAGCCCAAGTAAACGAGACATATACAAGATTGAGTTTATGTTAAGTATGATAGATTAACAATTAAGACTCAGTGACCTTTCTCTTTTTGCTTGTTTGGTTCCTTAGCCTGTTAACCTTCAAAATCAAAACTAATTAAGTTTTAAAAGTATTGAAAAAGTTATCAATTAAAGGTTAAGAAACTACCAAGGTCAAACAATCGTATGACTCCTGCAAATATGTACTAGTGATTTAGTAACAAAGTAATCAATAAGCACAATAGGACCAGAAATTCTATTTCAGCATGTTTCATCAATAGTCTGTAACATACAATCTTCATTAAATCGATCTAAAACTACATAAGGAGTAAAGCTTACATGGTTTATGTCATCTAAAAAAATTTATGTTATAAGGAATACATGCCAAAATGAGATTATGAGATATCCACAAAGCCTAACAGATTTGAAGAGCCTCCTATTATAAAACCGTGGTCAGGGTATTGTACAATACCAAAACATTACAATAAATAATGTATGGCTGTTAGTAAAATGGGCATATATTCCTTTTAACAATAGTTTTTTTTTTTATAAGTAAAAATGTATTGTGGCCCATAATAAATAGCCCCTAATGAACATCGCCTAAAACCTTTTAACATTAATTAAATGATGTTTACTCCTTTCTTCAAATTTCAAATCAGGCTTCAAATTTTCAACCAATTGAACATTGTAAACCACCCAGAAAAATAAATACATCCATAAACGAGAGTGAAACAAAATAATAAAAGATTTATTTACTATCTCAACTGCACAAATATTATTCCATTGTTCAGTAGAACAAATTGAATCTTCAAACTCTTTCACAACCCAAAATTTTGACTGACAAGAGAAGAGCCCTTAGATGATAAGTTACTCAAACGATAGGAGATGAAGCATATATGATAGGGGAGGCAGGAGATACGGTACATGGCCATATAAAAACGTACTCCATTATTGTTCAATGTTCACAGAAATTTAACTAAACCTGCAAAAAACTAGCATACTTGGCACCCAGAAATACAAAATATCAATATCAATATGAAGAACAGTTCAGTCGAACAAAATATGAATAACAACTCAAATAGTCAAACGTGCTCTGGAAAAATAAAATATAAATATTAAATAGTAAAAATTAAACCCTAACCCTAACAAAGTTACAAAATCAGTCCCTCATTTTACTTTCAGATCAACATATGAACTTAACTTTAGGGATTTTATGAAGAGGTGCAGTGTGAGAAGAGTAGGGGCCGAAAGGATCTGTGCGTGGGTGGACGATGCCGCGTGAGAAGAGAGACGCCGATTCGGAGGTGAGCTGTCGACGGCGATGAGGATGGCGCAGCGTGCTCGTGACTGTGAGAAGAAGAGAGAACAGAGAAGGCGAGAAGGAAGGGGACTGGAAATGGAAGGAAGAGTCGAGAAGAAGACCGGGAGCAGTGGGATGAAAAAATGAAAATGAAAATAAAATGAGGGGGGGCGGCGGGGGTAATCAATTAGGGTTTTTGTGAAATGGACTTAATGTTTAAAAATAAAAAATAAGTTATATATATAATCGTGTCTTATCGTGTCTTAACGGGTCATAACGGGTTTTGACCTGTTATGACCCGTTATCAAATCGTGTCTTAACGGGTCGACACGATTTGATCCGAAACCCGTTAAGCCTAAACACTAACCCGCTTTTATCGTGTCGTGTTCGTTTCGTATTAACGTGTCGTGTTATATATTGACACCCTTAGTTTTAAGGTTCCCTTCTATTATTTTAATATAAATAAGAGAGGAAATAGTAAATAGAAATACACTAGCATGTATTCTTTCTTCATCTTTTTTGGACTTTTTATTAGAATCTGTTGTATATACATATTAAGTGCATGTCACTGGATGTATAAATACATGTAAATCACATATACATGTCTTTATAGTTATTTATTTATTTTGTATGCTTGCCTGTGAGTATCTGTCATAGCTTATAGATTCTAATATTATTTCTTTTCTTTGTAAGGGTGAAGGAACAAGGAATATCATTGGACTTGGCACAATACCACTGGCCACTATAGAAAAGTTCAGCAAGATGGTAGGCTCTCATTTGTGTAGTTTCTTGTTGAGAGTCAGTGGGGGATTTTAAGGCCTCTCTCTTCAAAACTCTTTATATGTTTAATTTTCATCTGTTCCACTGCTGAAAACACTTCATATCTTGGTGTCAGCTCAAGTTAGTGCTAGCTTTCCTCTTTTTATTTTTTGGATAAGTAAAAGATAAATATTTTTGATATGAAAGTAGTAGGCATTGCCCGTGTACACAGGGAGTATACAAAAAAAGCCTAATTACATTCTAAGAGTGATGAATTAAAGACAAGAAATCATGAACATTGTCCCATTTAATACAATCGCTGAAAACTAAAATAGTAACGTGTGGAGAAAAAAATTCTTCAGCTCCGCCATTGTGCGTTTCTTATCTTCAAAGCATCGAGCATTCTTTTCCAACTAAATGCACCATAAGAGACACGACGGGATCATTTTCCACACTGGTGCCACTGAGGACAGCTTTTCCACAACTCTCGAAGGCATGACCCAAGCAACATCAACCCTTTGGAAGATTTCATCCTATAACATCCTAGCTTTTCTTCTTATTTGAAGTGTATGCTTTTCTGTTTTTCTTCACCTCCTTAGTCAGGAGCCTCTGTCCCAAGTGGAGCATGAAACCCCAAGTTCTGGTGCATCAGTACTTCAGTGCATTTTACTTGTATTAGCAACGTTATAGATGACTCCAACTTGGTTGTCTTGGCTGATTTTCTGCCCTCAACTTACTCTTGTCAACTATTACTTGGGGGTAGTAGGAAGAGTCCGGTTATGTGACAAACTCATGCTAGAAAATTTTTGCGCTCGGTTTATTGCTCTGATCTCTAATTACATAGGAATGTTTGCCATTGATGGAAGGTTGAGGATAGAATGCTAGGACACTTATAAAAAACAAAAAGGATGCTAGGAGATGAATGGTTGAAGATTCAAGATAGCATGAATGCAAGAGGTAGGATTTAAAAATCAAGGGAGAAAATGGGGATGCTTTTATCATTTTTTTTTATAGGTTGTCAAGAATTTTTATTCATAGGAAAAGGAGGCCTAACCCAAGTACACAGGATGTCTTGATCAGGTTTTATCAACTCTTCTATGCACAGATCATGGAGTTATTCTTTTGGCCAAATAAATGGTTATTGTCTAAGTCTACTTATGCATGATATGCATAAGTCTGGCTGTCTGCTTACTTCAAGTTATATTGGAATATTGAGGCTTGCTCTGAAATGATTTCGGAATTCTATCGGTAGAATAAATCAGTCCTGAGCTTAAGCTTATAGATAAAATCTAATCCAACACCCTTCTTCTCTATCACTAACTTTAGAGGTGTTGGTTGATGCGTGTCCTTGCAGAGGCAACCTAATTCTTCCTTCATACTTAACATCATCATCATCTCTCTCCCTCTCTGATCTTCTAGGAGATGAATGAATGAATGAACTGTAAATTACAGACATGGTAAAAGTATGGCTTGATAGGAAGGTATGAGAGGTGCTGTGTGCTGCATCATTTTTCAAGTACATCCTGAAGTTCTCTCAGGTGATGAAATATTCATCTATCTGATATTATTCATTTTGATTGTTATTCTGTTGTCTTGATTGAAACCTTACTATGTTTATCAGTCATGTTATTTGACATTTGGATTTCTACCTCTAATTTTTGGTATTCTTTTGTTCTGAGGTAGTTTCATGTTTAATTTACTATTTTTAAGTGAGTGTAGGCTGCAAGGGTTCAATCAGCCCCTCGCCAATATGACAAGACTCCGTCACAACGACTTCTTCAGGTCATAGGTATGCTTTCTAATAGTTTCCTTCTATTGAAATTTCTCGACATTTCTATTGTTCAATAAATTATCATTATATCTTATACCAATCATTCCATGGCTGTGCTTGAGAGAGGTTTTGTTATTTCTTTGAGAACTTACTGGCTTTTAATTGGAATGTTAACTGCATTTGCTCTTTGAGCCATATTTATTCCAAGGGATGGGCATGATGTGTTGGCAGTGAATGTTAGTGTTCTAGGCGGTATCTAGATGTTGCCTTGGTGGTGGTGATGGTGTGAAGGACAATGCTGTTATCCAGAAAAGAAAAAAACAGCCTTGCATGTTGTTATGAGCCTTAATGCCTCCAAATAAGAACAGACATCGAGTTGTTCACCACATTTTAGCTTCTAATACATGCAATAGGTGCTTTCATGTTTAACTAGTATACCAAATCAAAAGGAGAACTCACTGACTCAGGTTCCCATTTATGAAAGGCATGAGTAAGTCTAAGATTCTGGGAATGGATTCTCACATCTGCCTTGAATTAGACTATAATATAAAGTAGCATCTACAAATCTTTTCTGAAAGAAATCATGCATGAGATCTCCAATATATTAGTGTAGATTATATTTTGTTACTGGAATAATGGCTACATGTATAGCTAGTTGGCTATTTTATTATGTCTTGCAGACCCCATACAACATAGCCAGTTATTTTAATTCTTACTTGCTCCTTCGTGATGATGGCAAGAGAAATAAAGTTCCCCGTCATATTTTTCAGGGAAAGATATGAGAATTATCGTCTTTGGTTTCCGCCCTAGAACGAAGCAGGTTAATTTCACTTTCAGTTGTTGCTATGTTTGATTTCCTATGTTTAATGTTCAAAAGGATAAATTTTATGCAGTTGTTACCAAGCGCATTTTCTTTTCTTGTTAGTTGTAAGTTTTAGTTTGTAACTTTGTAATTTAAAATGGTTAATTAGTTGACAGTGCCTTAAGCAACAATCCCACATTGCTAATCATTGATGTTCAATTCCCCGCATGTTGTATGAATTTTGAATTCTACAGAGGCGTGCTGTATTTGATGCATTACTGAGGTGTACTAAGCCTGTGAGCCTATGGGATCATTATGCTTTTACTTCTGGACCTTCCAAATTCAACAATACTAACCCAAGGGTGCGGTTACTAAATGAGTATTTCCGACTTCTTGGAAAAGGTTCCTATTGTGCATCTATGAGTATGATTGAGAATGGGTCATTCACATTATACAATGATATGTGGAGAATAACTAGCATAAATTCCAACTATACAATGTGCCAAAGTTATCCATTTGCCTTGATTGTGCCAAAGGGCATTAGGTAAGACAGTGATATCTATGCACTCTGATTTTTGCTGAAATATTTGTAATGTTGATAAACTTTGACTTCAGTTTGAGACTATAACTGGGCGTGTAGTAACTTTGCATGGCTATTGATGCTAGTGATGAAGAAGTGATTCAGGCTTCAACATTCCGTGCAAGATGCCGATGGCCTGTAGTTTCTTGGTGTCATCCTGGTAAGCAACGACCATTTTTTGTTCTTGTTGGTAATGACTTGCTTATGTATTACATTTGTGTTGAATTATAGGAACTGGAGCTGTCCTTGCACGTTCATCCCAACCATTAGTCGGCCTTATGATGAATATGAGGAGGTAACCTGTAATTTCTGTCAAATCAACTCCACCTTTTTTTTTTTGATTCATATGCCTCTTCTTGAAATTTCATGGATTCACTTCTCTATATTTGTGTGCAGCAACACTGATGAAAAGCTTGTTGCTGCACTTTGCACTCAACTTTCTGGTATGAGTGGAGTACGAAGGTATGCATATAAAACTTGTTCCTTTCTTTCTATCTTCCATATGATGCAAAATGCTGTATTCTGTGATTTTACCAAATAAGTGCAATCATGAAGCTTGTTGTTTAACTACTGCATGTGGTACTCGTGTTCCTATCCTGTACACTATTAATAAAATTTGAATGACATATATAAAAATGGAAAAGAACTGCTGCATGTGCATCGATATAATCTATGTAAGTGTAGAGCCACAAAGATTTGCCGCTTTGCTTTTTACTCTCTTGAGAAATCTTTTCTTTCCATGCTGATAAGAAACAGGTTTTATTTATTTTTTTCGGAAGTAAGAAACTGGTATTATGTTATCATTTCAATATTTATATTTTGGTAAGAAATGGTAGTTACCTTTCTGATATAATTAATGTTTATGGTTACATTAAAGAAAAGTGTTGTGATGGGGTATTAATTATGATTGTTAACATTTGCTGCTAATTTCTTCCATAATGCAGGTTCAATAAAATAAGCTAATTTCTTGAAAGCTTTATTTCTTCTGTTTTTTTCGGCTAACGTTGATTGATTTTTTATTTTTCCCTCTTTTTTATTTTTCTCCAAGGAAGCTATATATTGCCGATGCAAGACCTAGGAAAAATGCTTTGGCAAATGGTGCAATGGGAGGTGGCTCAGAGTCATCTTCAAATTATTTTCAATCTGAGGTCTCTCGACAGCTTGTCAAATTATTCGTCTCATGGTCATAAACTATGATTTATAATATTTGACCATTTCATATTTCTTCTTTGTTATTTTCATCAGATAGTGTTCTTTGGGATAAATAACATACATGCAATGAGGGATAGTCTTGCTCGACTTAGAGACTACTTGGACACTCATGGCGCTACTTCATCAGATGGAATTTCATCATTTCTGGTTAGTCTCAGACATCTTATATAGATCTGGCTTCTTAACCGCACTGGACTATGTTAATTGATTTGTTTATCTGGGAAAGAAGTCCATCTCCAGAGATATTAGATATTAGTGAAATTTCTGGTTCTGGACTATGTTAATTGTCTCACCTTTTCAAGGGCCCCGAGGCAGGGATAATCTCACAAGTCATTTTCATTTGACTTTGATTGATAGATTATTGTGCCTTTTTGATGAACTTTGTTTGCAATGCCTTGTTTGTAATCATGACAGTATTGATACTAATTTTGTTGACAGAGGCATGGTGGATGGAGTTGGGGTGGAGGCAATCTCAGCAGCATGTCTGCTTCAGTGTCAACCCTTGGTGACAGTGGTTGGTTGATACATGTTCAGAATGTCTTGGCTGGTTCAGCTTGGATTGCTGCACGTGTTGCTTTGGAATCGGCATCAGTTCTTATACATTGCAGGTTACTGCTCTTCACAACTAAAAATGTCCCATTTTAGGAACATCACTATATTTCTACTCATAATAAAACCCATCTAGTTGTTGCTATAGCATTTGTACAAAGATCTTTCAGTTCTTTACCTATGAAAAAAACCAAAGATATATCTGTTTGTTGCCTGCATATGAAATTTGTAGTGAATTTGTAAGATGTTCTACACTTTACCTTATCTATTTTTCTGACTTGACTCTACAAGCACCAATGTTTTGTGTAGTGATGGGTGGGATAGATCAACTCAGTTGGTTTCCCTTGCTAGTCTGCTGCTTGATCCATACTATCGGACATTCTCAGGGTTTCAGGTATGAACTGGATGTTACTGGTCTATGTTCTATAAGTTTTCGATTGTTTTTTTTTTATAAGGATTCTATCAAGAAATAAAAGAGAGTAGCTGTCGAACAAGGAAAGCATGCAAGAGACAGCAGAAAGAAAGAAGGAAAATTCTGACTCCAAAATTAAGAAGATCAAGAAAGACCAAAAAGAAGGAACCGAGCAAACTTGCCCATCACTCTATCCAATTGAGAAGTGATATCAAGAGTGACTTAGTTACTTCGGATTTATTCCTATTCCAAGTGTATGAGGTTTTGGATCTTTTATCTTTGTACAGGCACTTGTTGAGAAAGACTGGCTAGCATTTGGTCATCCATTTTCAGATAGAATAGGAATTCAAGCAGTATCTTGTAGCAGCAGCTCTCCCTTTGAGTTATCAAGGCAGTCTTCTGGAGGGAGTTTCACATCACCACCTATACGCCAGTCATCAGGATCATTTACGTCTCAAGCTCCAAGTTCATCTCATGTGCAGAATTCAAACAACTATTCTCCCATATTTTTGCAGGTTTGTGCACCTTGATATAAAATTTAAGGAGACAGAAAGCTCATCCTTTCACCAGACTGAGTCACTAAAATTTGTTTATCAGCTGCTTCTCATGTCATTATTGTCGGTGTCCTTATTTATTCACACTTTCAGCTGGCCCAGCATTGAGCCCAAAAAGCTAGGGCAAGGTATAGAGATGGTATCGAATCCCAGTGGGCCCAGCCTGAGCTTAAATGATCTAGGTGAGATTTAAAGGGGCCCACGATCTTGGTGTTTAATATTCTGGCTTATTTTTATGAATGTATTCATAATAATGGGGTGAAGTGTGTGGTTTGACTCAAATGGCACTCCTTGACAAAAGGTTTTTAGACTGATGGTTTTCAATGTGTCACCTAACAATTATTTGGTGCATCCTGTAGCTCATTGTCAAAACTCTCCGGGCCCATTTGAGTGCGTATGGTTTCTTCACTTGAGATCATGCTAAGAGTTGATGTCAAGCATGGCAAGAAATGAATAAAGTTTAAAATGACAATTGGTCTCATGCACTCCATTTTTTTCCTGCCTCCTTTCTGTTTCTTTTTTGCATGATGATTTGGTTGTAGTTAATTTTGGATTTCTATATATTTTGCAGTGGGTTGATTGCATTTCACAATTGTTGCGGATGTATCCTTTTGCTTTTGAGTTTTCCTCGGTATGCATCCCTCTTCCAATGTGACAATAAGTGTCAGTTTTTTTTTGTTTGAATATTTGACTGTTGATGAGCATCTTATTTTGCTCCCGTTTATTTTTTTCCTTTTGGTTTGAAAATAATTGCTCGCTGACATGTATGCCGTTTGGTGGTTTAGGCTTTTCTGGTGGATTTCTTGGACTGTGTGCTTTCCTGTCGTTTTGGAAATTTCTTCTGTAATAGGTAAGTTTCTTATGTCAGCATTGGCCTCGATATGAGGGATTTGAAGTTGCTTTTGCCAGAGACCAAAGACTCTGGTTTCTAGCATGCATCAAAGTTAGCATGCATCTGATTTGTGTAACTTTGCAATTTTGCATTCAAACACTGGATGTGGAATGACACTTGATAATTAGTTAACCATTCTGGGAAAGCTCATTTTTGTCGCTTTTGGGGTGCAATTTTCTTACTTGGTTCATTGTGTAATTATCATACTTGTAGATAAAAAGCTTCTTGAACGTTTGGTGCTTGTAGACTTATAGTGAGTGCATATATAGCATTGGACTTATAGTGAGTGTATATAAGCATGGTGCTTAAATGGGGAAAAATAGTCTGGAATGCATCAAAATCTGGTAAAAAAGTTTGAAATGGAATGGAATTGACACACGTATATGTGCTGAATAGGAAACTCAGAAATTGCTGGGCAAGTCTAAATTTAAGCATATTATGTGGGTGAATGGTGAAATTTCTCTTACGCCAGTAAACTGGTATCATATTATTTCATGAGTTCATGGATTAGGTTAACATTTCTAGTTCTTGAGCGCTGGAATCTGGTTTTTTGTCTGTGTTGCTCTATTTGCATCATGAGTCATATGTTTTCTTCTCTTTTCCATCACATTGTGCTATTCATGTATATGGAATATCAAAATTTTAACAACTAGAAATCCAGATCTTATATATTTTTTTTGATTGGCACCGAAACATTATCCTGACTAATCCTGGGGGTGCATAGACTCTCAGCAAGGAGTTTCCCACAAGTGCACCTCTAGTAATTCAAGGAAAAAATCTCCTAGTCCTATGGCCTTAGAAATTGTTTGCACCCAATGAGATTTGAACTTTTGACTTAGGGGGAGCATGCCCCTAAGCCAAGGCCTTTACCACTTTAGCTAACCCCTAGTGGTTTCAAATCTTATAAATTTGTGATGCCTGATGGTTTTGTGGTTGTGAAGAAATAAAAAATAATAATTCAATGCCTACTCTTATGATATCTATGCCTCTTTCTTGCGTTTGTTTTTTTTAACACACTTGAATGAATACAAAATTATCCAAATGACCGGTTTATCATCCAATCATATAAGGTTCTATCAGGAAGGTAGATGAACATTGTGAAATACACAAAAATGGAAGTGAACTTCTGTGATGCTGACTGTTGCAGGAAGTAGTCAGTTTTTATTTTTATTTTTATTTCTTTCTTCTCATTTTTTCCCTTATCGACTACTTTGATGTTCAGCGAAAAGGAGAGACAGCAATGTGGTGTTTCTGAAGCTTGTGGATGTTTGTGGACATATTTGAGTGATTTGCGTGCTTCGGAGGGAAGCTCTCATGTGCATTACAACCTCTTTTATGATCCATTGAAACATGATGGTCCACTATTACCTCCTGCAGCAGCCTTAGCCCCAACACTCTGGCCTCAATTTCATCTTCGTTGGGCTTGTCCTTCAGAAGCCCAAGCTGGGGAGCTTGAAGCTCAATGTCGAAAGATGGCTGTAAAATTTTCTGAGCTGCAGAAGGTGGTAGACGTTTCTGTCATATGGCTATAAAATCTTCCCTAATAGACCACTCCCTCCCCCCCCCCCCCCCCCACAACACACCCACAAAAACAGGATTTCTTTTTGGATGCACTTTTACTTTGTTCTAAAATTGGTACTTATATTCAAACTGAGTTGGATGTATAAACAGGTGAAAGATATTGCAGAAAGGAAATATAAAGAAATTACAATTGCCATGGAATCATTGAGTACCGAGTTACGAAATGAGAAGCAACTCAGCAGCTTGGCGATGAACCTAGAAAAGAGGGCCAGTAAGGAAGGTGAAGCCATAAAGCGAGCGGTACAGTCTCTGGGGTGCAAGGTTCACTTCTCAAGCAGTGGTGATTGTACTGTTGGATTTGAGAGCAACCCAGCAGAAACACCACAGAAATTCATCAATTCCACTTCAAAAAGAAAATCAGATGGTACTGTGCAGCATGATGAGAAATCAGATCTCTCTGTATCTATTACGGTAATGGCCGAGGATGTTGTTCCTAACAATCCGATTGGTCGAGTATGTGAAACTTTATGTCCGTTACGCACCCGAGATGGGGTCTGCAGGTGGCCAGAAGCTGGTTGTGCTCAGCTGAGTAGTCAATTTGTTGGGCTAAAGGCAAATTTTGATGCATTTGATAAGCTTTCTATTTATGATAGTTATTTTTAATCCGAGTAAAAAGTCCAGATTTGGAGCCAGGGGTGAGCTTCCAGCACCAAATCTGTCGCAGTACTTGGTTGAGCTTCACTGTTCGGTTAAGGATTTAGAGATTGCTCAGAAGAGATTCGTGTTTTTTTTTATTTTTAACCTCACTCGAAATGAAATGGACTTAAGATGGACCCAGGCATTTGGGATGGGTCCCAGAACTGTTGGTACGGAGGATAAGAGTTTAACTGAGAACCATCTTTGGTATAACGAGGGAGGAAAGCAATAAGAAAGCTTGAAGAAAGTGTACATATAAGAACTAAAGTTGAGGTAGGTTCTGTCAGGATGTTGAGCCAGCCCAGGTAAATTAATTACAGTGCCATTAATTTCCTGAATTAGATTAGCTTTTGTAGAGGCTGCTGGACTGGATATTAATTCATCTCTTCTATGTTAATGCCGTGAATGTAAATGACTAAAATTTTGTAATTTGCGAAGCTTTCTGTTGTGTTGTCCGTGTACTTTGGTGATAGTCCTTAATGTTTTAGTCATTGATGTTTTAGGAACTGTGGCATGCCATTATATCGAAGGTTATTCGACCTCAATAAGATTTTTTTTCTTGTTGAGTTGTATAAGTAACACGAGTTATGGTTCATGAGCTCTTGTTTTTTTTTTTTTTTTTTTTTTTTTTTTTTTTTTTAAATCAAGCTTATGGAAAAGAAAAGAAAAAAAAAATGGCAGTGGGTTCTATTTAGGTCGAATACAACGTCTGGCTGCTTATTGGCATTTTGTGCTTCTCCAGCTCAACCACACGCCTACCTTTCGTTTCACTTCCTGTACAACACAAACTTCGGTCTTGGGTCCTTGCTTCAGAAAATTGAGTTCAAGCCTAAACTTGAAGAACTGAGAGGAGAGGCTTAGAAATGATTGCTTAAAATGTGAGGTTGCTTTGGAAGTGGCGGAAAATACAGAGCAAGGGAACGAAGGAAAGGGGTTTTGGGTTTTCATCAAGGAAAATGATGAATACACATCTTTTTCACAACATATTATACAATCATGCTTTAGCAAGGTTCGTTTAGTAAAACACTTAATAAAAGTAACATCATTTTATAAAAATAAAAACCCAAAAGGAAAATGATGAATACACATCTTTTTCACAACATATTACACAATCATGTTTTAGCAAGGGTTGTTTAGTAAACCACTTTATAAAAGTAACATCATTTTATAAAAATATTCTTACTTTACGACACGGGTTGTAATATATATATATATATATATATATATATATATATATATATTTATACATTGTGGGTGGGGTGGGGGATCGAACGCAAGTCCTCCATTTTGGAGGGTGGGTTTGTGTCACCAGGCTAATAGGCCTTGGTCGCGTGTTGTAAAATATGTTGTGTGAATCTCATTGCTCGTTCATCAAGGTATGGGGAAGGGGGATCTATTTTTGTGTGTTCGGAAAATGTATATTCATAATGCCAAAATGTTAAATGATGCTGTCAGTTCAATTTTGCCACGTCAGTCACAAACAAACCTTAAACCCTAAGTATCTAAATTCTAATTTGATCGTAAAGAAAAATGATAAATACATGTCATTTTTACAATATATTGTATATTTATATTTTAAAAGAAACAATTTTTTAATAAAATTAACACCACTTTAAAATATTGGTAATTCTTAAGGAGCAAAAATATGAGTCTTAATATTATGTCTTATTTATTTGTTCTTTCTATCTTACTACAGTGAAGCAAATACCACCTATAAAATTTTCAATTTATTATTTTAAAATAAGCACTGATGTAATAATTTAATAAAATAAGACCAGTCATTATATAGTCTCCGATATTAAGGATGAAATTGTGGTTGCTTTAATTAATTAAGATCTCATTATTTTTACAAACCTTCTTATTTTATGTAATTATTATAATTTTCTTAATTTTTAACTTTATATTAATTCAACTCTGTGAAAGACAAATGAGGCCTAATGGTTTGACATTCAACATTCTATTGTAATAAATAAGTTGCACACCGATAATGCGTACAAAGGCGCCCATGGCCTAATGGATAAGGCGTCTGACTTCTAATCAGGCGATTGTGGGTTCGAGTCCCACTGGGCGTGCCAATATTTTTGTCTTTTTAACTCATTCGTTGTCCTTCAGTTGAACCCCACCTACATTGGACCAAATAAATATATTGATTGAAATTATTAAATCCCCTTACCGACATAAACCCAATGGGTTAACCCTATAACAGTTTATTTTTCATTTCTAATCATTTGGTGAATGAGAGCAAGTGATGGATCGAAATCCAAACCTTACTTTTAAAGGGAAAAAAACACTTGGCACAATACAATTAATCATGGGTCTGAGCATATAATGGCACCCAGATGTTGTAGTTTACTGTCACATTGAGAATGGCTTTTTAACTATATCTGTCAAGTCTCTGGTTCATTCAGTTAAAACCCATATACACATGCTTAGGCCATCGAAAAGAGAAACAATTACATACAAATGAATTCAAAATAATAATAATAATAATAAAAAAGAGTAGCTGGACCTCTGCAAAATCCAAATCTGTTACAACCGCACGAACAAAATGAGTTCGCATTGGTGGCAACCCAATATGTTGGTGCTTTTCCCTTCCCCATCCAAATCCCTCTTGCTTGTTTCCAATCAGGTCAAAGTGCCTCTGAAAAACGTAAATCTGCAGGGCCAGGACCCAAAATTCCTTTCTGGTCATTAATCTTGCCTAATCCAAGAGGTGGTGGCTCTGTATGCCCGTTCTTTTCATCGTCTCTCCGACTAGTCCCCTGCCACTCTCTCTACAAGATCAAGAGAAACCAAGCAAAAACAAATAAATAATTGAAGAAAAGATTATCAGGGCCACGCAGAGAGAATTATTTCGGCATCAGAAGAGCAAAGCTACCGATTTTGAGCTAATATCAATATTTGCCTTTTAACTTGTTTTATACCAGTCCCATTCTTCCTTTTGAACCAGGGGAAATTCTCAAATCTACCGATTTTGAAAGACAATGTCACACATCATCCTCTAATTTTAGCCTATTCCAGAAATACTTGCCTCATCATGATTGTAACTTGTCTCCGGCAATAAAGGGGTTATTATTGGAGGAGCAATATCTGGGTCTGGCTTTTGAAATATAAAGGTGGTATAAAGACCTGTAAAAGGAAAATGCCAAAAGGACCAGTCAGCAAACTGTTTAACTGGGCAAAACGCAAGCGATAAATGGCAGAGAAATGGCTGAGAAGTAAAAAATGAAATGTGAATGCATCACCTAGAACATCAAAAGATCGAGGAAGAAGTCTCCCTCGTGGGTCAACTAGGTTTGGACCACAATTCATTAGCATGGCTGCAAATTGGGCCCTTTTGGCAAAAACCAAACAAGGAAAATAAAAAATCAGCTTCACTCGGTCAGACAAATGTCAATTACAAGCAACTTACTGCACAATCTTAATCAAAACTGGAGTCTAAAAGAAATGATTGGATCATTAATATTTTAATTTCTTTCAGAACTTAGCTAAGGAAGATAGCACAAATCTGCAAACCTGTTATCATCATAAAACTCTGTTAAGTTTTGAATCTCGACATACTCAAGACCAGCTTCTCTTGCCAACCTGAGTTATATATCGGGGAAGCTTATCATTAGAATATTTTGCACCCAACATCAAAGGAAGAGAGCATTGAGAATTAAAAATAAATAAATCATTCCCTTAATTCAAACCTAAGAATTAAAGTACATATAAAGAAGGAGAAAGTTCAGTGATATGCTGGCTATCTAGTGTGAGTTATAAGATTAGCACTCTTTCCGCACAAAGTTATAAACTCTAATTCTGGCGAATCTGCAGTCACTTGAGGGCCAGAAAGGGTTCATGTCAGTCCATAGGATTAAAGAAAGTCTGCAACCAAAATAGAAACATTGCTATAAAAGCTTTCTAAATCAATATGGGTATTCCTCGCAAATGATTGGACCAGAAAGTGGGTTTTCCATGTTGCTAACCAAAGCAAAAATCCTAAAACTAGTGTTGATATGTTCACAAACAATGAGATAGAAACAAACCTGATGAAACTTGGAAAATGAACCAGGCAATGGGTTTCAGCAGATATATCACTAGCAAATTTCAGCTGGTATTTCTTTCCAAATAATGGGAACCTGGAATGATTGGACCGACCGAAGGACCAATTTTATTACACCCATCAATTCGAATTAAGCATGCTTAAGTTCTAAAATTTATACATACTTCTCTTCTTCCACTTCAAAGGTGATCATGTAGCTTTCTGATCGAATGCAATTGGGAACAATGCTTGGCTTCATGCTGCTGCTTTTGTTATGGTATGCTTCAACATTCTTCTGGTATTTTGCCCTGTACGCCCAAATTGTTAATTTTGTAATATAACCCTCATTTTATAAAAGGAAAGATCGTATATGGCACTGGTCACGATGACCAGGAATTAGTAAGGTCATGAGTAGAAGAAAAGATTATGGAAATTGAGCGCAAACTCATGAGTCCTGGCCCAAACAAGGCATGTTATAGTCTTAACATCACAATTTTTTTTTTCTTCATCCAAAATAAGTTTGGTATTGTCAATCCCAGACTTGAGTCACTTGATGCTGATGAAACACCATCTACGCCTCCCATGTTAAATAAATACAATTAAAACCATTTGATAATTCCAACATGAAATCAGATTTCATTCAGACTGCCAACCAAAAATATGACCGTGAGCCAATGGAAACTGAAATCAACTATATATACTCTCCAAAAGTTTTAAAGCACCTCAGTCCTGTGAAGATCCTAAAAGAAATTAGAACCACAATATTGGATAAATAAATTTGATTAATTTCAGCAATTTAGAATCTGATCACAATTCAAAATCTTTCTACGCTACCAAATCAACTGAGAGAGAGAGAGAGAGATGAGGTCCCCATTGTATTCATTCAGTACCAATAAAGCACCCTTCATTATGGAAAATGCTATCTATACTTACAATTTTACTCACATAACCATAAGTGCTGACATGTCAGCTATTAAATGGCGAAGATTTTGAAATTCGAAATTAAAATTAAAAAAGAATAAATTAATAAAATGGGACAGATACTCGATATGTATAATATTGTACATAAAATAGCACATACATGTAGCACTACTCTTATTACATAAACAACTAAGGAATTACCAAATAAACTCAAATGTTTGAACTGGCCAGTCCCAATGCATACAAGCAAGCATACAAATAAAATCCCAATGCGATCAACCAAGTAACTCCAAAAATAACAGGTCTTTAACAATCACTATTTCATACCATATTGTAGATGAGTCAGGAGTAATACCAAAAAAATAACCCCCCGGTTTCAGCAAAGATGACACATTCTGTAAAAGTTTCCTTGCTCTCTCCTCAGTTTCGAAGCACAACTGCAAGTAGAGATCCTTTAAATTTTGGAACCTGATACTCTGAAGGGAGAGGGAGAAGAAGAGGGAGAGAGAGGTGAGGAGGATATAAAAAAAACCTGCAAATTCTGCAAGCAGCACACTAAATCAGCCTGATTGGTCTTCTCCTGTAAATGCATCTCTACATTTTCCTGCCAAAGCATTATAATGTCAAGCAAGGAGGATAGGAAAAAAAAATGTCTGGATGAAAATTAAAGCAACCTAAGTACCAGCCAAGGTAATGCAGCATTCCAACACTACAACAAGAATTCATAGTATAGAGCTATCAAAATAAATTCTAGCACCAGGTAACACTGATGCAGTATTATTGCGTCATAAAAATAAGTGAAAATGAACAAGTGTAGACTAGTAATTAATAATAAGAAAGAAAAGATCACCAAGCAAGGGTCTAGCTCAAAGAACTCAGAACTATAAGCCTTCCTTTGGCTCTCCCACGCTTCTCTTAGTTGGCTTATTCCAGAGGACGATACATCTACATCATTAACAAAGAACCCAATCTCATTTCACTTACAGAATAGCTAAAAAAATTAATGTAACCAAAACACAGAATCCATGAAAATTAAAAAGGAAATAAAAAATTGTATACCAATTCCCATGTAGTGACCAATTTGGGCTTCGTCCCACTTGTCCATGTACAGTCCTCCTCCACAGTACAACTCGCACACACTGGCGTAAGGGTGGGCGAAGATCTTGATGAGGGCAGTTTTGGCGAACTCATGAAGCCTATGGTGAGTCGACTCCGTCCTGGGGCACGCGAGTTGACTCATTGTCTTTTTTTTTTTTTCGAGGCACTGCAGAAATGCGTATGCGTGTCCGAGGGCGCGCGGGACACTGGGGATGGAAGCCGAAATCTGTATTAAAATAAGTATCACTGGGCCTAGGGTCCAAATGGGTTGTGCCCTAGGCCCAAATATTAGTTTGGTATTAGTGATGGTAAAGCGCAGACAATAATAAAAAAAAAAAAAAAAAGGAAAGAAGACAGCTTTTTGAACAGGAGTCGCACGACGAAGATAATAAAAAAACAGTTCCAAAAAAGGAAAGAACACGGAGTTTTTTCTTTGTTTATAACTCCGGGGCCGTGCGAGATGAAATTCTCATGCACGGTTTTGAACGAGAGAAAATGGCAGCAAGATGGAGCCGAGACCTTAGTAGAAGCAGCGCTACGAGTCCTCGACACGGCGGACCCATACGAGAAGGCCCGGCTCGGCGACTCCTTCGCTTCTCAATGGCTTCAGGGAACCATCATTCAGCCCTACAACCCTTCCGTGGACCTCCCCGTCCCAGAACGCCCCGCCAGATTCGCCAATGTATTTTCACTCGAAAGCTCCCCGTAATGATTTGATTCTATTGGAATGCACATTTGAATTTATCGTTCGATAAAATGCCGCAATGAAAACGTTTACGCAGGTTAAGTTGGTGTCACCGAGTCTCATGCCGAAGCTCGGAAAAGCTGGTAGCTTGCAGAGTAGGCAGGCCATTGTTCATAGTCTTGTGCACACGGAGAGCTGGGCTATTGATTTGTCTTGGGTACTATTTCTTTCACTGATTTCTTTGTGTTTCGCGGAACACTTATTGTTAGGAAAAACCCAGAAAATCATTCTATCGGAAGATCTAACAGAGGATTATGCATTAGGAGATCATGCATGAATAAAGATTTTACCCATTAAAAAGAAAGTTTGAAAATTTTCGAACATTTTATTTTGGGCGCACGTTGATACTGTTTTAACCTATCGAAGGCTAAGAACTGATATCCAAATGTGAAGCAGGCCCGCCTGGGTTTTTCAAGGACATGCTCATGTACTTTAACCTACTCTCTTATGGATGCATTAATTTCCATTTTTATGCATCTCATGCATTTCTTTCATTGGTCTGTCTTATAATTATCGTATTAAAAAAATAGTAATTCTGGATTCTTATAGGATATAATTGCTCGTTTCGGTAAGCAAGAGGCAATGCCGAGAGAGTTCTTTACCGATTTTGTTAAGGTGGCTCAAGATGAGGGCAGACACTTCACTCTCCTACTGAAACGGCTGAAAGAGATGGGTTCTTTCTATGGAGCATTACCTGCTCACGATGGCCTATGGGACTCTGCTACTGCTACTTCCAACGATCTCCTGGCACGTCTGGCGGTTGAGCATTGTGTCCACGAGGTGCTTTATCCTTATATGTATTAAGGGGGAAAAAAATTTGAACTGTTTTGAAAAGGATTTATTTGGACCAATATGGACCGTGGGGTCGCATGAGTATTGACTATGAATTTGAAATACATACGTTTTTCCGTATATACATTATTGTAGTTTGTATATTCTATGTTTGTGGCTTTAGCCATATATTCTCTGTGTGCGTGAGGATCAATGGAGTTTTAATGCACACTAGACTGTATCCTTTTTTTGGCGTCTAAACATTCCATCAGTGAATGACATTTTCATGCTATTTGGGTTTGAACGCAGGCCAGAGGACTTGATGTGCTGCCCACAACAATTTCTCGTTTTCGCAAAGGAGGTGATGATGAGACAGCAGAATTACTAGAGAAAGTGGTTTACCCAGAGGAGATTACCCATTGTACTGCTGGTGTTAAATGGTTTAAATATCTTTGCCTGAGGGCTAGAAATCCAGCTCAGTATCAGGGCGGCTTGGAATCTCCAGATGGGGCTGGAGAAAGGGAGGAAGACGAAGTAATTCAGAAGTTTCACTCAATAGTGAGGACATATTTTAGAGGACCATTGAAACCACCTTTCAATGAAGAGGCAAGAAAAGCTGCTGGGTTTGGCCCTCAATGGTATGAACCACTTGCTGTCAAAGGGATTACCCTAGATTGACAACAATTCTCAACTAGAGACACGAATCTTCTGATAATTATTCAGGAAACCGAAATTGTTCCTTACTTTTCTCTAGAGTTCTAAAGAAGCAAATGTGTCCTTAATTTCCGTTCTCCTCTTATTTTAGATTGACAGCCGCAGTGTGGATCCTAGAAATTCCAAGAGAGTTTTTCAGTCCATGGTGACTGTGTAGCTGGGTTGATGATGGTCAGTGTATCTGCTCTACTTTTTGTCATTGTCATGGGGGTTTGCTTTAATACAAAGGGTCAGGGTGAGTGGGTGACAATCAGGTTTATTTATTTTGTGCTCTAACTGGCAATTGGCGTAATCCTTCCTCAGTTTTTGGAAATTAAATTTACTCTGATCTTTTGTTGTTCGTTTGTTCAATTTCTTATTTCTGTAGCTTCTGATGAAGTTGACGCAATGGTATAATTAAATTTATGACCGTAGAATGCATCGTTACACTGTTGCAAAAGCAGATACATTTGATTAAAAAATTTTATGTGCAATTATTTTTAAGTACTCTTTAAACACTATTAATAATATGATTAATTGCATTACTTTTTTTTTAATATAGAATAACTGATTTGATTAATCACATCAATTATGTGCATAAAAAGTGTGCAATAATTATCCAAACGAAGATTGGAATCGGGCTTTGGTTTCATTAATGAACTAAACAGTGCACATTTCACCATCGCCATCAATACAATCAATATTACCGTCCGAAAAATTCTCGGAGGCTGTTGATACAAGAATAAATTCACTGTTAAAAGAGATTTATTTTTCATTGTTCTTTTATACATCTTTATTCCTACTGTAACATTAAGCTGTTTGATGATAAACATCAAAACATTGGCACAATTGCTACGTTTTCTGGTCTAGAAAACTTGAGAGTAATTCTCTTTTAAAACCTCAGCATTTGAAACCTAAATGCAAAACCTCTTCATCATGGCTTATGAACTCGACCATTCAATTCTCCGTTGGCGAGTTGGAAGGAATCAACAAAAATCCCGTAAACAAGATGATACAAGAATAGAAAATCAAGCAGAGACACCCCACGAAAAATAGAATAACATGGTTAATCTAAAAAAAAAAAAAACTCTCGACTGAATTTTGAATTGCATCCGCCTCCATGGTTGATCTCTGGAAAGTCCCATGAGTCAATTTCAAAGCTCCACTCATCATATTACAAAAGAAGTCTTCGGATATCACTGAAGTTTGAACGCAAATCAGAGAGAAATGCACCTGCAAGATAGAAGAATATCCTTAACCCAATAAGCAAGTACTGCAATAATATAAATAGATATGACTGATGAGACTATGTTATCACGGGCATCCAGACAGCCTCCAACTGCTTATATAGAAAATCATCTCTTGATCCAATGATCAAGATAATAGAAGACTACAAATTTAAACAAGAACAACAAATCAGAACCCTTTATCGGTTATATATTTTCTGTCACCAGCAATTAGAATTTAGTGCATTTTTCAAGTCTGAGATTCACTGCTTTCCAATATGAATAGCATAGAGAATTCATATGGAACATTAGCACAAAACCTTCCATATTGGAAAAAGAAGATTGTACCTCCAACTTTGCCATCAAAAACACGATGATCAGCAGATAATGTTAGGCTCATTTTTGTGACAATGGCAGGCTTCTCAACTCCTGGGTAAAAAAAAAATTGTCATCCAATCCGGTATTAAAGGTTTACAATATTTCAAATAATAGGCAAGAAATATCTTACCATCACTTCCGGTTACTGGTTCAACAACTTTGTTGCCTCTACCAACAGCTAGGATGCCAGACTGCAGGAAATGAACAAATTGATACAAGAGACAATAATGGATGCAAAATCAATTAAATGTAGAGTACTTCAAGGTTGATTTGCTATCCTTTTTTAAACCATTTTTTATATTCTGAAAATGAAAAAGATGATGGTGCAAATAAATAAATAAATAAAATTGGCAGCTCAAACTACCGTCAATAATTTTTATTTAGGCAGGTTGCATTAAGAAAACAGGGAAGGTTATTTGCCGCATATGCAAAATGAAAACTGTCGAGCAAACTGTTGAGTTCAAAGCAACCCTAAATTTATGTCCTCTTAATATTAGAGTTCTTGAAATAACCCTTGGTGTTCCTCTACCAACAAGAGAAATCCTGCATTTAATTTTTTGAGAATGAAAAGAATAGTATCAATTTTAACACAGACCTAATTTTACCAGGGGATTTCTGTATTCTAGAGCTGACTGATCAAAATAAAAATTCTGTTGTCTAGAGCTGATATCATCACTCGTAATGTTACTGACCAAATAAAGAAATAAGTAGAAGTAGATCATGTTAGACAGAGAGAACCTGTGGGGGGTTTATAATTGCACAAAACTGGTCCACAGGAAACATTCCCAAGTTTGAAATGCTGCATAAAGAAAAAGAATAAAATTTTAAAATTGTACCTCTTAACAAAGTGAATAAATAAATAAAAAAAGTGTTTGCAGTAGAGGACATTAAAAAACAATAAAGACATACAATATATTTACCTAAAAGTTCCTCCTTGGAATTCATTTGGCAAAAGCTTCCCTGTCCTTGCCTTCTCAGCTAATTCCTTGACCTGAAGCCCAAAAATCAGCAGAGAATTTAATCAATGGTGATTCAGAACAAAATCTAATGATGATCAGAGAGGAAGTCAACCTAGAAAAATTATTTTCTTTTGATAGCAGTGGATTCATAAAAATATAAATCCACAAATCTACTTATAAAAAACAAGAATGTACTTGGTACAAAAGCAACTTATTAAGAACAAGAATATTCTTATATGTATACATATAAAGTAGATCCACAAAAGCACTACATTTTTTAACTTATTTTTTTTTTGATGAGTAAGAGGTAGATTTTATTAATGAAAAAGAAAGAGGCATAGCCAATGTATACGGGGAGAATACAGAGGAACACCTAATTACAAACTATGAGCTATAAAGAAAGACAAGAAGTCATGAACATCGTACTACATTTTTTAACTTTAAAGTCCTTGTTTGAGTAATACCATTTTCTTGCAGTAGATTCATCCAAATTTCCTTTTATTAGGCATCATAATAACAAAGAGGGCATAATTATGGATGCATGTTTCTGAAGTGCAATCATATCCAAGCAGATGATGGTTTCCTTTCAGAAAAATACCACAAAAAAAAAAAAAAAGCCCAGGCTTAAGTTGAATAAGGAACCAATTTTTTTTTAGTAATGATACAAGCCTTGGACAGGCCCTTTGTAAAAAACTTGGGTCCCACTAAAAAAGAAAAGGTATTTTTTACACTTTTTATGGTGGGGTCCACTCTTTTTACATGGACTGCACGGGCCTATCTATTTGGGGCTTGTACAAATCATTATTCTTTTTTTTATTGACACCGGGCGTTTGAGAACAAAGTCCAGACTAATCTTGGAAGTACACAAGCCCTTGGCAATGAGTTTCCCGCAAGTGCACCTTTGAGTAATTCAAGGGGAAGTTCCCCCAGTCTGATGGCGCCCTAGAAATTGTTTGCACCCAAGAAGATTTGAACATTAGACCTAGAGGGAACATACTACCAAGACTTTTACCACTTAAGCCAACCCCTAGGGGGGGTTTGAATAAGGAACCAAAATGAAGTCATCAAAACTAAAAGCTACTCAAATTACTAATAGAGTACCTCCAAGGATATTGATGATATGGTCTTCTGATCTGCATTCCTCACTATTGGAGTCATCAATCCCTGAAGCAATATAATATGATGAGGTTGGGGATGGTTTAAAACTCTTTGACAATTTTTTTTTATTAGTACCAAAACATCAAAACTGTAACAGAAGAGCCAAACTTGCAAACCAAACAAAGAGGAGTACAAGTATTAGATTTCAGCTTTAAGCCACAATTATCAGCATCATACCTTCTCTGTTGCCACTGCAATTGAAATGTCAACAGTATTGCATAGAATGACTTCTCCTTTCTCAACACTCCAGTAAGCTACCATGTATCGAAAGAACAGATTTCAGCATTAGAATACTAAAGAGAGATTTCTGTTTTCTAGCATAAAACCAAACCAAAACGATCTGAGATATAACTGCATATATGTATCCACACAAACAAAGCATCCAGAATTAAAAGTAATGAACTCCTCAGTATTAATATAAATATCAAGCAACATATTCCATTGAATTCATCAATCTGGCAGACAAATAATACACAGGAAACATCCTCAAACAAGCACTGGTGCATAATTTCAATGCAGGAAATTTAAGGGAATACTCCCAAACTTGTAAGTAAAAAGATGTCAAACATGTATCTCTAATACAATTCCCCTGAAGAGGGATAGCTGCTAATACAATACAAACCAATAATGGAATGGAACATCTACATTAATCAACAGGAAGACAAGCTAAAGGTTGTTGGAATGATAGAAAAGAAACGTTGGCAAGACTTGTGAATATAACAATTAGAAACAAGCAATACGAAGAGCAAGAGTGAAAAAATGAAGTCCTGCACACTGATTATACAGGCATCGAGTTAGAAAACCATCCAAGTGATATGTCTTTACCATTTGCCTCTGGTACATTTCTCAGAGCAACAGCAACAGCTTTGATGACAATGTCATTCACTGAAACTTTAACATCATGCTGCTCTGTAAGTGAGAAACTTAAATGAATGATTTTCCAGAGTACTTGTGCCCAAGAAACCAAAGGAAAATATTTGAAGTCTATATTCCTTACCTTTGAGTTCCTTCCTAAGAGAAAGAAGAGGATCCAGTATAACATCTGATGAACATCATTGAGTATTCCAGACAGATAAATTATATTAGCAGCCGTAGAATATCAACATTATAAAGATAAAGAGTAGACCATAGAGTGTTAGAACCTGATGATAAATACAAATGCGGGGTGTTTTGTTTTGAATCTAATAACCTTCTAGCTATCACCTGCATAATATTAAATCATAATGTTAACAGCAGCAGTAACTATCAACTGCAACTCAAGCACCCCCCCCCCCCCCACACACCACAACAACTAAATAAAAAATAAAAAGAATAAAGAAAGTTAATAGAATAAGAGTCTAGAAATCAGAGGTTGTAAAGCTCAAAGGTATCGTTATTGGTGGCCCATAATTTAGATTGGAATTCAATTTTAAACATGGAGTCTTAAGCAATGGCTAAAATACAGTTCGTGTTAGGCATTTAAATGTAGTAATAAACAATTCCAGTATAGCTGATGCAAATATGTAACACGTGTGTGTGTGTGCACGTTTCATATTTTCATTGCGTACACATTAATTTCTTGTTTATCATATCAACTGTGCTCGTACATCAGACATAGTAGACCTATGTATTGGATTTGTCACTTAAGGGCACTTTCAAGTTTTGGTCCTGTTAGTAGGATCTTACTTGGAGAGATAAGAAAACAGTTCTGACCTTTTGCATGTTTGCATGGAGTGGTTGTTCTCAAGAATTAAACCCACGCATTATCAAAAAAATGAAAAAAATTTAAATCTACACATTTTTATGGGATAGGTAGACTTTTACAATTGCACAAAACAGTGGCCCTAAAGGTACATAAAAACATGAATTAACTAGCTGTTAAGGAATGAAAATGCTTGACCAAAGATATTACATATACTTTTATGACATAATAGACTTATTGACTAAAGTCAAAAGGGGTGTAGCCCAAGCACAGGAAGTATACAAGAAGTATGCAAAAAGTCAGCTTCTAACTGTTTTGGAATATATTTGTTTTCATTCAACAAAGCGGTGGAGTTTTTATTTACTCGTCTTAATACTTCTGAATTAAATACTTTTCACAAACTCCCCATTATACCTACCAAGGTCCATGTCAACACAAGTCAATGAGATCTCTCATCTGAACGAGTAAGAATCATTGATAGAATTCCTTTTCTTTATATTATTCAATCTACAACTACCGATCAAAAAAAAGTTATTCAATCTACAACTGGAACACATTACTGTGTTTTCCTTGGGCTTCTCTCCTTGTCCTAGGTTGATCAGCTTGAACCAAGGACTCCTGGTTCTGGGGCAGTCAAAGAATATTCTCTAGACCATCTTATCCACCTTATTCTCATCATGCCCTGTATTGTTGAACCTCTGGTAGTTATCACCTTCCCATAGTCATAAATTACACCATGGGCATCTACTCTTTTGAATGTATTGTACACTCTAGGACACTAGCATGGCTAGTGTTAGAGCCTTCTATGAAGTTTCTTTAATTTTACAAGTACTCATCAATTACCCAAGAAATTAAAAACTGTCAGATATATGTAGCGTAGGTAATGAGCCAGGAATACAGAGATATTCTCTTAAACTTCAATCCAAAAAACTACGTGACAAGAAAAAACATTCTATTCTAAACAGAGAAAACTTTACTCAAACGTAACAAGCAGCCGAATAAAACCTACCTTGCGAATTTGACTATTGGGAAAATCTTCAAAAGAATCTGACTGCTTTAATTGAGACCTTGAATCTGGTGAGACAGCTCTTACATGGGTTTGAGGTGATGCAGATTTCCCCTCTTTAGATGAAAAAACTTTTGAAGATCCTTTTCCTGACTTAATTGCATCTAAAACATCCCCCTTCAGCAGTGTACCATGAGCACCTGATGCCATTAATAACGATGAATCCAATCCATATTCTGTAATTAACAACTTTGCAGATGGACTAATCCTTGCAATGCTTGTTTTCTGTGCTTTAACTTCATTTCTATCAACGTGATGTGCTGGCTTTTCCTCTCTGATTCCCGAACCACTGGTAACACTATTTTTTACTATTTCAAGATCAGATGGATCCTCAACCTTGCAAAACAACAGGCAATAGTGTTTACATTTGGTGCAAGTGGCTAGAACCCTAATAAAAATTAAAGGATATTATTTCCATGAAGTAAAAGTTCTGGAAGAAACTATCTAACAAGCAATTGGGGGGAAGGAGGGGCAACAAGACAAATTAAAACTTAGATCCCAACAATGTCAGCAGTTACAGGTGTGGACTGAAACCATTTGCACCGTTAAGGTGAAAAGCATTTTGTACGATTATAAAAGCATTATCACACTTACTGTTATTGCAATAGGTTGTCCCACAGCCACGTCCTTTGAACCATCAGGTGCTAGTATCTTAGCCAAGTACCTACAGCCAACAATCCACATAAAAATGCATGCAAACAAATTGGGGGTAACCTAAAGAGGGCCTCATTAGTAACAATTCAAGCATCTGCACATCACCAAGAAGAAATATCCTTTTTTTTTTTGTCAGGGAACCTCTCTAAGGCAGGGCCCCCTTTGGACCCACCCCTGCAAAGTAAATTCCGATCCCGTGTACGACACCCTTGGAATCACCAAGAAGAAATATGAAAAGAAAACTGGCACTAGCATTAGATCCAAAAGCTGTAAATCAATAACTGACTCTGCAATTATGTTACATTCCAACATTATTAAACTCGCTATTATGAACTGTTCTAATGATGTCAGTGACCTCACATCAATCATACTTGCAAAGAAAAACAAACACAATGGTGATCTAGACTCCAAGCAAATAAATATCAACTTAAGCCTTGGACTATGTATCACTTCCATATCTAGTATCAGCCAAACTAAATGACTCTACAACAATAAACTAAGCAAAAGGAAAGAATATTACCCCTCTTCAAGACTTTCAAATTCGAGGGTAGCTTTATCTGTCTCTATCTCACATATAACATCACCCACTTCTATCTGTCAGTTCAAGAAAATGATCAAGAGGAAATATTAGCGCAAATGTTCTATACACACCAACTCAAAAGCAAGTAGTAGTACAGTAGCAGATTTAAAACCTTATATTAAAGACAACTAACCTTGTCACCTTCTTTCTTTCGCCACTTTGCAATGTTTCCCTGATTCTGTACAAGCATATAAAAACAGCTTTAAGCTTCTGCAGGAGGACATAATGGAGCATAATAATCCAGGCAAAGCCAGTTTCTGTTCTTTCTTACCATAGTTGGGGATAATGCTGGCATATCAAGAACAACATGAGGAGGAAGGTCAGATGTACTTGGCTTGATAGAATTCTTCTCTAGGACTACATCATCATTTTCTTTATTTGTTGATTTTTCTTCTTTAACCTCAGAGGCACCTGTCACAGTAGCAGGGACATTTTGGATATCATCTGGATCCTCAACCTAGTAAATGCACATAAGTTAGTTTAGAGTCTAGACAACAATTAATTCCTTGGATATATACTCAAACAGAAGTACTTAAAAGCAATTAAAACAGCACTGCCATGTATTAAAACTTAAGGGTAACACCAACAAACAAAAATTAGTTTGTAAAAGATCTAGGATAGAGAAGGCTTCAAAATATCAGATCCCCTAAAAGCATAATAATATTTGAACAACATTTATCTTTTCTAAAAAACAAGAAAAAATTAAATACTAATTGTAGCCTAAAACTAACATAAGAAATGAAGAGGGGAGAGGGACAAAAGAGTTTTGACCTAATAAAATTCTCAAACGATAATAGATGCCCCCATAATATATATATTTTTTTCCATCAACAAAACATTGTACAAATTGAATATGTTCCCTAAAAGGGAATTAACTGGAGATGGCTTTCCGTGAAAAGAAAAGGCAATCATGGATAAAGGATTATCACAGGTTACCGTAATTGCAATTGGTTGTCCAACAAGTACATCCTTTGAACCGTCAGGTACCAGTATCTTAGCCAAAAACCTGCAGTTCAACCCATCCAGGACCAGCACAGAAAGCATTTCAGGATGGATCAGAATTTGCAATCTTTAAGCAGCTCTGATCAACGTCTCATATAAAAAATAAAAATTATTATTATTACTTTTTTATAGGTAATCAAGAAGTTTTATTTGTAGAAATAGGCACAACCCAAGTACATAGGGAGGTATACATGAGAAGCTCCTGGATAAAGTTAAAAAGAAAAGTGTGTACATAATAAAGATTAAAAAAAAAAGTTTAAATTATTATTATTATTATTTTTGATAAGTAAGAGATAATTATCATTAATGAGAATGAAGTAGGCATAGCCCAAGTATACAGGGAGTATACAAAAGAGCTCCTAAATACATTCTAGGAAGTGGAAGTTTAAATTATTATTATTAAATTAAATAAAAAAGAGAAAGGGATATATGGAAAAAGGTGTATGCATAATAAACAGGGAATGGAAAGATGACTGATAGAGAAAGAAAAGAGTCTTATTGTCAATGCTAATGAAACAAATGACATGAAGAGTGGTACCAAACAATGCACTGGCTTGCATCATGCATTCAAGTATTACATGTCATTTAATATATAAAAAATAAACTTTACCCCTCTTCAAGACTTTCAAACTCAAGAGTAGCTTTGTCAGTCTCAATTTCGCAAAGTACATCACCCACTTCTATCTGTGAATTAGATAAAATCAACAGTCAGTACAACATAAATTTTGTTAATGAGATGAACAAACTGATTTCTTTTCCATCAAAGCAGGATTCATTATTCAACAATTATCCTTGAGCACATTGGACTGAACAAAAAGCAGCTTTGAACTCGCAGAATCATATGAAAATTTTGGTAGAACTGACCTTATCTCCTTCTTTCTTCCTCCATTTAGCAATGTTACCTTGGTTCTGCACAAAAGAGCATCAATTAGGATTACAAAAATTAGCCAAACCACACACACAATTACCATTGTGGACAACATTTTAAAATCAATTCCTTCTTCCATATCTATGCATATCTTACCATTGTAGGAGACAGAGCTGGCATCTGGAGTACTGTATGTGACTGATCTGCATGAATACTTATGCATATCTTCATCATTTTCTTGAGACTTGTAAAACCATACTCCAAGAAATAAAAACTAATCCATAGCACGTCAATACCATAAATCTGTTTAACAATCTAAACAACTAAAAGAACTCCATTTCTTGAAGGAAAGGAACACTTTTACCGACAAATAAGAAGGGTGACTGACAAATAAAGAAAGGAATACTCCATTTCTAAAAAAAACTACTGTGACCGCTGCAGCGTACTGCCCAGCATAATTTTTTTTTTTTCTATTATCATTTTAAAATATTTTTAAAAAATATGAAAAATATATCAATTTCTTAACCATTAAGTAAAAAAAATTAAAAATTAAAAAAATTAAAATAGAAGAGGTGTCAAAATAGGTGGGCATACTAGCATTTTCCTAAGAAGAAAGGTGATACTTGAAACCTATCATGTTTCAATTCTTGCATGTCTCACCATATGACATAAAACAGAACACAGTATTAAGAAATTAGTTTTTACTTATCAAAAAAAGTACCAAGGAATTAGTTTAGATTTTATCTTGTTTTTATCGGACAACCTCAGAGAAGATCCCTTTCTGATAGGTCATATTATTGTGGTTGATTGGTGTTGTGTGTGAGAAAGGACAGCAAATCTGTAGACCACCTTTTACTCCATTGTGAGGATGCCGGAGCCTTGTTATGAATCGTATGATGTCTTTGGTAGAGTTAGGTTGGCTTGAGTTATACTTTTTTTTTATAAGTAAGCGAGATTTATTAATCAAAGAATTGGCAAAATGCCAAGTTACAAGTACGATGGCCCTAACTAAGTAGGAGCATTAGACAATGGCTTGAGTTATACCTAGAAGGATAATCAACATCTTTGCAAATTGGAGAGGCTTATATGGGAGTCCACAAATTGTAGGAGTGTGAGAGATGGCTCCTCTATGCTTATCATGATGTACTTGGAAGGAAAAGAATAATAGAAATTTTGAGAACCATGAGAAGACAACGGAAGAGCGTAAAACCTTCTTCTTCAATACTGTGTTTCTTTTGACAGCTACTTTATACACTAATGGGCTGAGTTTTCAGAATTTCCTTGTATCTTTTTCTGTTCCTAAATAGGGTTCTATCATATACATCCTATGTACTTGATCTAAGCCTTTGTGCTCTTCATAGAAGTTTCGACGGCCTGTTCAAATAAAGTTATAGCTTTTTTTTTTTTATAGGTAATAAAGTTATAGCTTTTAAGTGAAGAAAAATGTCACGAAAGATTATTGTACTTGGGAAATGGATAACCCCTAGGGGTTGGCTCAAGTGGTAAAGCCCTTGGGCTTCAGGGTATGCTCCCCTCAGGTCTAAGGTTCAAATCCCCTTGGGTGCAAATAATCTCTAGGGGCCATCGGACTGGGAGATTTTCCCTTGAATCACCCGAGATGTACTTGTGAGAAACTACTTGTCGACGGCCTATGCACCCCCACAATTAGTCGGGATGCTATTTCTAGACAACCCAGTGCCAATCAAAAATGAATTATACTTGGGCCATGAAAAGCTTCAAAGAGAAGAAAAGGGACCGGTCCTCATTGATTTATAACAGCATATTCTGTAGCCCTTAAGAGTATCAAACAAACACATTGAGGGCATAAGAATAATTGGAAGAACAAAAAGCAAATTGTAAGAATACAAGCAAAGATTAGTAACTAAATGGAAAAGGCATGCACCTGCAGAAGAGAAGTGCTTGACACCACCAACCCATGGCTGAAAAAATTGTGAGAGCATCAGAAAACACCCTTGCTACGAAGAGCAATTTAGGAATACATCTCAAAACACTAACCTTTAGCTTCAAAGAATTCTCATGAACGCCAGTGAGCATAAATAAACTTGCAGGCCTGATTAGTTTTAGTCAGTGAAAAATAAAAATAAAAAGGGAATCTTTTTAGTCTTCAAATTATTCCAGCAAGTGCAACAAAATAGTTATATTTCAAGATAAAAGTTAATTCATGAGTCTGGATATATGAATCATAAGACCACGTAAAGCAAGTGTAACTGAATTCGAAAGATAATGATGGATGGAGAGCAGAGGAATGCAAACCTCAGTAGAGATCCATGACCACTCAAAAGAAAATTTTGCACATGGTGAGAGCTGTACCGGTAGTTAAAAATAAAAGCATGTTACAAGCAAATTTATGCAGCTGTATAGAGGAAAAGGTTCTCAAACACTACACACAGAAAAGAATAACCTATCCAATATCAAGAAATTATAAGGAGTTATAGACCAGAAATAGTTCAAAATGTAAAAACTGTAAGAGCAACATGTATGCCCAAAGCAAACACAATTACCAACATTTAGATAATACTCTCAAATGTATTTATATCACATATGCAGACATACTATAGAAGAAGACCATTAACGTAGATCAATACCATCTTAAAAGAAAGAAAAATAAAAATAAAAATTGAGATACAGGCTTGTAAAGACCAATCTTTCTTCAATCTTGTGAAGGCCAACATGTAGGAGGTAGGAAAATTAAAGAACTAAATCCAAAAGGTGTCAAGAATACATGATAGGCAAAATGTAACAGCAAGCTTCTGGTTTAGTTTTATTTAAATTTGTTAAATTATGGAATCAAGTATCTTTGTAATTTCAAAGTTTCTTGCACAAAATTGTGGTAAGGACCCATGGATTAAATTATGTCTTCCCTTGGGGTAAGGACCCAGGGTCACGCTTGCATAATATTTTTTATATAAGTAAAACCTAAAGTTGATATTACGTAACGAATGCGGTGTTTCCAGGATCAAACGATAATGAAGCAACCATTGATCAGGATAGTCACAAACGTTAAATATAGCGCCCGAGCCATTGTACCAAGAGGAAACATTTATCCACAGAATTGGTCAGAGTACAACTGGAACAGAAGCGGGAAACCCGAGTAACAGACTAATTAAAAACGTATTACATGTTAAGAGTAAAACCATTCGGTCCAATTCAATCCTCTGTTCTGCTAATTGTTGCACTCCACAACAAACGGGAATCAGAGTACGCCATCAAGTTTAAGTCGAAGTAACCCATTTCCACGGGCTAGCTACTACGCAATCAACAACACCAAATTCTTTTGCAGAAGGGGTACCAAACCTTTCATATGATCATCCAAATAGAGCAATCAAAAACAAATCCTGACGCATTATCCCCAGCCTCTAGAATCCCAACTCTCATAAACTTCATCCTTCCAGAACAAATTCGATTAAATGCAAGACATTCAATGATATTTCACCAATCTAAACATCCCCAAGAAAGTGAAAGGAAATAACATGTAATCAACGCGCGAGAGAGCGAAAGAGAGAGAGAGTACCGAAAGAGGGATCTAGAAGCTCCGGATGAGAGAAGACGGGCTCTTAAGAGCAGGCACGGATCGCGAGATATCACTTTCACTGGATGCCGAAGACGTGAAAGCGCCATTTCTTTTCCTATGTCTTCACAGGGAGATTTGCTCGATTGATTATCGCTTTAATTAACGTATTTGGGCCTTTTTCTTTGGGGGGTGAACGAACAAAAGAACAAAATATTTTTTCTAAGCGCAAAGCTTTGACTCAGGGAGAAAAAGTCATGTCGGGACGCCAATGGCGAGCTCGTGGCGAGTTTGCGACTGCGGAACGGTCCCTGTTCTCGCTCCCACGCACTGTATAACAAGTTAACAACTACAAGTACAAGCCCACCTACCTACCACGCTATGGAGATTAATAGTTATTATTTAGAGGAGTCGTGGCCCACTCGTGGGTAAAAGTCAGGCTGGTAAAAGTCCCATTTATAGGAATAATATTTTTACTATTTATATAAATTTAGATTGCACCCAAATTTATTATTATTATTATTATTATTATTATTATATTAAGCAAACAATATAATTCTTTAGAGAATTGTTGCCACTAAAAAAAATGAAGTCCGGGTTTAATGTAAAATAAATAATATTTATAATTATAGAATATCTAAGTATTACATGTTTTTTTAAAAAATTGTTAAATATATATATGAAATTTTTAACTTTTTAATAATGAATCTTACTATTTAAAAAAAAAAAATACAAAACATTTGCAAAATTTATAATTATATTTAATATTATACTTAGATTATAAATTATTTTTATTATTATAACATTTATTTTATAATAAAAATATCTTTATAATCTAATAGATTATTATTAAGCAATCACATTAATTGCAAATTTATTTTTATAAAATTATTTGTGATTAAAATATCTTTTAATCATACCGTGTTTGGTAGTCTTCCTCCCTACACCCCATCTTGCATGAGGCAAGAAGTGGGGTGCTGCCCCTCCTTCTCCCCTACTAAGCGGGATGGTAGATTTCCAATCAGCCCTACCTAATATTTATTTTAAAAATAGAATACATTCTATTAAGTTTAAAATTTATTTATAAGTTAAAAAGTGATCAAATATATATTTTTAGACCTAAATTATAAATTAAAATTTTATAAATATAACTATAATTTAACAATTATGTAGTTTTTAAATTTTCTAGTACATATTTTATGTAAGTTATATTTTTAAATTATGTTTTTTTTTTTAATTTGTTAGTGCATATTTTGAACAAGTCTAAGAAAATGTAATATATATTTATATATACATAATTTGTAAAATATAAATATATTTATGTTATATATATAAATATAATATTTTTACATGCATATATAAATAATATATATATAAGTGGGGGCCGGGGGGGTGGGAGGAGGTGGCAGTTGGGCCCCCCGCTATAAGGGCTAAATGTGGGAAGAGATTGTTGCAGGGCAGACGAGGATGAGATAGCGGGGTGTGGGGTCTCCTGCCGACCCCTTATTTGACGTATACAAAGATTCTACAAAAATATATTTATATAAAATAAACTATTTTCTCCTAATATATCATAATTCAAATTCATTTTTATTATAAATATTACTATTATTACAAAAGAATCATATTATTATATAAGTTTACTTTTAGGGTGATGCTATACTCATATAGGATTCTCATCGAAAGATAAATTTTTATTTTTATTTTTTAAACATTTTTAAAAATATAAAAAATACAAAATTTATTAAAAATACTTCTTTAATCATTAAATATATAAACAACACAATTGGTAGGTTTTATATGTGGAAATAATATTTCCTTACTTTTATATGATTTTTGAGTTGTGCGTTTTTCTTTTTTTTTAAAAGAGAAGTTCTAACCTTCCTCTAAAAAAGTTCATTTTCATGCTCTTTCATGGTAGTGTTTTTTTTCCCTTTCTATTGGTTTGAATTTTCTCAAATTTATTGCATTCTGGCCACTACAATCGACACGCACCCCACCACGCTACTCCTCAATTGCCAATTTACTAGGATGACGTGGAACCGCCTCATAAATGTTGGTGTGTGGCACTTACATATGATGTGAATCCCGCGCGTGGTCTTCATATGCCGTTGCACTCCAACAACTCCAGCGACAACAAGTGTCACACCAATAGAATCTTCACCTTTCGGTCTTTTTAGATCAGCCTCACCCCACCTCCGAACCACTGACGCGTGGTTCCCATAGGCCACTCCCAACACACAGGATGACTATAGCTCCATTTCAGATTTGTAATTTCAATGTCGGTATTCCTACTATATTATTATTTTTCTTAATAATAATCTTATAAAAGAGACTATGAATTTCTCCCAAAAAAAATCTCAAGATAACTAATTGTAGTGCACCCACTTACACTGCATCTAGTATTAGCTTACCATTACAACGTCTCTTAACATGGTACTCTCTCTGTAAAGTATGGGTAGAGACCAAAAAATTGATCTCAATTTTTTTTTTTTTTTCATTTCATTATCTCTATTGCATTGTGATCATTATATTTGTTGGAGAACTCCAACTCTTCAATATATATCATCTTTTCCATTTTGAATGAATTTTGCTTGATTAGAAAAAATATAACTTCTGGATTCAAAGTCAACAAGATGATACCGGTCAACTTAAAATAAACATATATTTTAATGTTATGTGTTATTACTTGCGTTTTTATTTTTAAATTTTGTCGCATAAATAGTTATATACATGCACAATTAATTATCAGCAATGATTACTATAGGCATAAATAATTAAACTTTGTTGATCAAGTTAGACAAAGTTGTAGTATCACTTCATTATGTTAAAAAAATTCGAAATGGATGAAAATGGGACACTCAACATAATTTATAATTATGTGACGAGAGTGTCAACGGATCTGACCTATTTTAATTAATTGTTTTATATTAATTAAGTCATATAGAATTAAAAAATGAGTTCGTCTTTGTGACGATTTGTTCATAGAGATTAAGTCTTTCTTTTCTACAAAGGGTGATATTGAATCTCTATTTAAGTGAGAGTATTATCTTTAGACGTTTAACTATAGAGAATATTAATAAAGTTCAAACTAGCTCAACAATATATCAAATAATTGATATGGATATATCCTGCGCGTATTTAGTCATAAATATAAATTTCTTTTAATAAATGAATAAATTATAGCATTTTCCTTCAAACAGTTTCATTGATAAAAAAATAAAAAAATAAAGAAAAAAAAACAGTCATATGCATAACTGAACCCTATTACTCCAGAAGACATGAACTCGATTCGTAAATCCAAATGGGCCACTCGGCGATATTTGCAACCAGGAGAGATTATGCCCAGGTGTTCAGCGGCCCAAGGAAGGACGTGGACCTTGGACAAAACAATCCAATTCCAACACTACTATTAGAATCCAGGGCCGTGAGAGGCATCTTGGATTCTGCGGATTACTAGTAGATTAATACTAGGGTCACATACGGCGGGTCCCGACTGGATCCCGCCTAGTTATAATTTTTTTTGTTTGTTTATATATATATATATATTTTATCACTGTTAAACATTTTTTAAAAATTAGAAAAAATCACAACACTAATAAAATATATATTTTTAATTATATAATAATAATAATAATAATAATAATAATAATAATAATCTTACATTCTGTAATCCTAGTCGAGATTCCGTTTGGACTCGAACCCATCTCTCTCGTCTCTTAATATTGTAATTTCGTGCTCTTTGAGCCAACATTCTTTAGACTCCTAGTCCTGACCTCTCTCTACAACTATAAATGAAGCATCTCACTTTCAGTCTCATCACTCACACTCACCTCAATCAGTAATTTGCCCATACCTTACAACTTTTGGTTCTTCAACACTCAGAAAAACCTAAGCCAACAACGTTTGTTTGCATACAGATCAAAGGGAACTACGATGTCTCTTTTCTCAGCGATTTTCAGTTGTTTCATGCGCTCATCGTTTCAGGTCTCTGATGATGTTGGAGGCTCGGGATCCGGCATGAAAGAACGTTCTTCAGATAAATCTAAATCATCCGGAGCTCCGATTGTTGTTTCCTACTACCCAGTTGGCTCAAATTTCTTCCACTTGTAATACTATAAATAGATGTATCGACGCTTTGTCTGCCCATCCCTCCTCTTTTGTAATGCTTTTTGAGGATAATCACTCACTGATCATCCATATCTGCTGTAGAAAGTGAAACGGCCAAATTGGCTATCCTTTGAGCCGGCTCTACTTCAATCTTGGTCATGAACTGATGACATATATATGACCCATCATATGAATTAAATTTTTATTATTATTGCTAAGCTCCATGACCTCTATATTATTAGCTTCTTTGCTTTTTAAATTTGGTCAACGGATCGGATTGCTCATATTCAAAATCTTTTTAATCAGATAAATATTGCACTTATGTTTGTGCACTACAAAAAAACCAAGGATTATTGGCATTTGATATACGCCGGCACTAGTCCAAAAAAAGACCGCTAATTCCTTGGCGGAGTTTTTGTCCCGGCATAAGCTTCCGCTGCTATTTAGGGGTCGCTATTTTTCCATTGCTAGCATTTATTCAACCGCCAGGACTTGAAAATCTCATTAGCGGCGTTTGTATAAACTTCAGTGGAATTTTTTAAAATGCTGTCACATTATATAAATTAACGACATTTTGCTTGACGCCGCCAATAGTTTGTTACCACTATATTGCAAAAAATAGCGGCTTTATAATAAACGCTGCTTCTATTATGTTGCTGGCGCATTATATAAATTGGCGGCATTTATTTAAATGCCACTAATAATATATTGGCGGCGACACATTGCATACAAATTACAATAACGACGTTTATTTAAACGCTATCAATGATTAAATTAGCAGCATTATCATAAACGCCGTCGCTAATATATCACCAACAGATCATATAAACTAGCGACATTTATTTAAATGCCACTAATATTACATTGGCAGCAACAATTTAAATACAGTAACGATGTTTATCCAAATGCCACCAATTATTAAAATAGCGGCATCACCATAAACGCCACAATAAGTATGCTACCAGTGCATGATATAAATTGGCTACGTTTATTTAAATGCCACTAATAATACATTAGTAGCGACACTTTGAATATTGTAATGACGTTTATCTAAATGCCACCAATTATTAAAATAACATCGTTACCATAAACACCACTAATTAGTACGTTATTGATACACAATACAAAATAGCAACGTTTATTTAAATGTCACTAGTAATACATTAGCTACAAATTGCATAATTTTTTAATGGCATTTATTTAAATGCCACTAATTTATTAATGTTATTTATCTAAACATCACTACAAGTTTATTACCACCATATTGCATAAATTAACAGTGTAATGTAAACGCTACCACTTGTTTGTTGTCAGCGCATTTTTTCATATTACTAGTGAATTTATATAAATGCTGTTGGGAATATGCTACTGGCACATTGCATTAATTAATGACATTTAAAACGCATTAATAATATGATATACCACAATTAGAAAATATGATATACAAATTAATAATAAATATGATTTAATGGGTCATTCATATAATAAAAAAATACAAATAACATCACATGAAAGTTCTTCATGTATAATTCTTCTTCTGTACATTCTATTTGTCATTAGCTTTCCGTCCATTTCTTTCGTGAGTAGTTCTTCTTTACATTTATCTAATAATTCTATGAAATTGTTATGCAATCATTGAGCCTGGAAAAGATAATAACCAAAAAAGGTCATACTAATTTGAGAGAGTAATATCAAATCACTAGAAAAATCCTAATGCATTACAGAATAGAGATCAAACTAAATTCCCTCATTCCAAGAAAATTACTATCAAGCATAGCGCCTTTGCTTCTACAATCCAAGAATCATTTATAATTCCTCCAAATTCCTGTACAATCACAACATTGCCTACGACAGTGCGACATCCCTGAGTACAAAAGCGAAACATGTCAATTACATATCATATTAGAACTCTTTTTTTCAGGGAAAAAAAAAAAGACGAGGGTTACATGTATACGAGTATCTCTCTCTTAATTTTATTAATATATAAACCTCACTTATAGCTGAAAAATTATTGATAAACCTCACTTGTAGCTAAAAATACCTTGACTACTCTTCAATTAAAAAAAAACAACCAAAACAAGCCTTATACCCAAAATATGCTTCTTCGTTTCAAATAAAGTACTCCACAAGCATTTGTTAAAAATTTGCTAGAACCTCAAAATATGCTACTCCATATCAGAACTCATTTGAGAAATACAACGTCAAATGAAGAACCATCAAACAAAAAAATCACAAAATAAATCAGGCTATTACAACCAAACCAATAACCTCGCTGAAAAAGTTAAAAGGGGTATCTTACCAAGGAGTCAATGACCCCCAAATTCTGATTTCAAAAAATAAGTCAAGCCTTCCAAATGCAATCCCAGAGATTTAACGCATAAGAGCCACACATTCGAATGGTATTTCTCCGCCTTTAAGAACAATGCTCCGTTCTTCTTGCTTAAGATGGAGGCTGGTTCTACTATAAAAAAGAAAAAAAAATCATTGAGTGTTGCAAAGGCTAGCTGGAGGAAAAGAGACGGAGATAGGAACCAGTAGAGGAAAGCTCGTCATGGCTTACTGAGAGGATGACGTCGTAAATGTAGCGGCGTGAAGTACCCAGAAGTGTTTACTGTACAGGTGGTGACGATGGGTTCGGGTTGGCACCGAGGGGTGTTTTCGACTAGATAAGGGCTAGGCTGTTGATGCTCTGTTTTGGTGAAGCAAAACAGAGCATGGTTTTCCGTTAAGGCTTTTGTGCTACGGAGATGGGTTTGTACCAAAGTTTTAAATTCCGTTCTGTTCCGGCCCCGGAATGGATAGACCCTACATTTTGTATCGGAGTAAATTTCGGCCTTTGTGTTTTGGCTAGAATTCTGGATTTCAGGAGGAACAGCAGGTTCCGGACCGTAATCATCACTTAATGGCAATTTTGTAAATATCCCTACTCCTTTTTATTTTATTAATTTTCCTATTTCACTCTAAGTCCCTTCGACTCTTAGTCTTCGAGTTCGACATCTGCTGTGTTATTAGATAGCCCTAAGCCCTTAACATTGCCGACGGTTTCACACCTCTAGGCTAACATCGCCGACGCCCACTACCTTTGTCGACGCCTTTGCATCTCCCGATTCACTTCCGGCGCCTTCTCCATCGCCTACTGTCGAGCCACACCCACGACCTAAAACTCTCTCCTTTGCGGCGCCGCCTCCCTCCTTAGCTGCTTCTAAGCCTCTGATCGCTGACGACAAGACGCCAATCGCCAGAAATCCAGGAGAAGATCGGTCCACTGGGTTAGTCGATCTGTTTTCCCCTTTGCCGCCGAGTAGTACTCTTTGATGATTAAGTAAATTTATTCATGTTATTTTATTTTATAAATTCGTTTAGATATTATTGGTTCTTTGGCATAATTTTTTTATTTTTTATAAAAAAAAATTTGGTAATTTTCAAAGCCACTGACTTGAATTCTTGATGGTTACCGTAGAGTCAATGATCTATAATTTATAGATGAATGTGTTCTATATATTTATTTTTGAAAGTTGAATATTTTTTCTTGATAAAGAATGTTAGAAATTCAAACCATATTACCGATTTATGAGAAGGCTTCTACGTAAGTATTAAATAAATAAAAATCTATCATTTTTTATGGTTCAAAGACTAGCTTGGTTCTGGCGTTGGTGCTTGACTTGATGGTTTCTCCATTTGTATTAGACTATTAGTGTTTGAATTATCCATTTGTTGTTTATTGCCATTTGGTGTCTTTGTTACTGTTGGTGCTTGAAATAGAATTGATCTAATTTTTATAATTATGTAGGGGTATATAAAATTATAAATGTCTAGTTGTCAATCAAATAGTGCTACATCTATGACACTTGCTCCTGCTAGATCAAAGGATCCAGCTTGGGCCCATGCACGTGCAATGCCAGGGGCAAGAAGTAGTACTGAATGTATTTATTGCAACAAGACAATTAAAGGTGGTGGAGTCACAAGATTGAAGTACCATCTGGGTGGGATTTCAGGTGATGTAGAAGCATGTAAAAAGGTCCCTGCTGATATAAGATGGCAAATGAAGGAGTTAGTTAATGAAATGAAAAAAAACAAAAAGAAGAAAAGAAAAATAAACTCATAGATTGGAAGTCCTATCGATTTAACATATGATGATATTGATGTTGATGTTACTGATGATGATGGAAGACACATTCATAGTTCAAAAGGGAAGGGGAAGGAGAAAGTAGGCGAAAAGTCAACAAGGGAAATAAATAAATTTTTCGCTCAAAAAACAACTCTTGGGTCTCAGCCTTGTATTAAAAGTGCTATGTGTTCAAAGGAGATGATTGATAAAGCAAAGATGGCTATAGCAAATTAGTGGTATGATGCTAATTTACCTTTCAATGCATCTCAATCTAAGTTTTATCAGCCTGCTATTGATGCCATAGCTGCCATCGGGCCAGGATTTAAAGGTATTCTTTGTATGAATTGAGAAGAAATCTTTTGAAAAATTCTGTGACTGAGGTTCAAAAATATCTCTCGTTTATTAAAACATCTTGGGAGAAAAGTAGTTGTTCACTAATGGTAGATGGTTGGACAAACCAGAGGCAACAACCAATAATTAACTTTTTAGTTTATTGCCCAAAAGGTACAATGTTTTTGAAGTCTATTGATACATCGAGCCTTAGAAAAAATTCTGAAATACTATTTAACATTTTTGATTAAGTTGTTCAGGAAGTTGGGGTTGAGAATATTGTGCAGTTCATAACGGACAATGATACAAATCATAAGGCTGCAGGAAAAAAATTACAGCAAAAGCATGGTTCTTTTTTTTGGTCCCCTTGTGCTGCTCATTGTATAGATCTGATGTTAGAGAATTTTTGTGATCCCAAACATTTTCCTATTATTGATGAAACTATAAAGAAGACAAGAAAAATAACAAAATTCATTAACAACAATGCTTGGGTTTTGGCTTTGATGAGAAAAGACTTCTTCAACGGTCGTGATTTATGTCGCCCTGCACTCACAAGATTTGCTACAAATTTTATAAGTATCTAATGTTTACTTTTATTTAAGAAAGAGTTTAAACAGATGTTTACTTGTGATAAGTGGGTTGCATCAAGTTATTCTAAAAGCAGCATAGGGAAGGAAATAGTCAAAATTGTTTTAGAAGATGGAGAGTTTTGGATTCAATGTCAGTTTATTGTAAAAGTCTCGAGTATTACGACTTGTTGATGGAGACGAGAAGCCTGCAATGAGATATTTGTATGATGCAAAGGAGAGAGCCAAAGAGAATATAAAAGCAAGATTGAAGAACAAAGTTACTGCATTTATGCCATTCATTAGGATCATTGACGCGAGGTGGGATAAGCAGCTTCATAGTCCATTACATGCGGCAGGTTGTTTTCTTAATCCTGGGATTTACTTCAACCATTGCTTTAAAAGTAAAAATGATGTTTTAAGAGGGTTTATGAGTTGTGTTATAAAGTTGGAACTTGATACTTATAAGCAAGACAAAATCATAGACGAAGTTGAATTGTATAAAAATGCAAACGGTGATTTTGGAGAACCTTTAGCAATTCGTCAGCGTACAAAAGTTTGTCCAGGTAACTTCTATACACTTTGTTAATTAGTGTGAAATTATCTTTAAATTCTTTTATTTGTTTTTAAGTAATAATTTATGATTTCTTTTTTACTATAGTTGCATGGTGGACTAATTATGGAATTGAGATTCCAACTCTTCAAAGGTTTGCAGTTCACATATTTAGTCAATGTTGTAGTGCAACTGGTTGTGAAAGAAATTAGAGTACATTTGAATTTATTCATTCGAAGAAAAAGGAATAGATTAGAGCATAAACGATTGAATGACTTAGTATTTGTACGTTATAACTTGAAATTACGTGAAAGGTAAATTTTTTTCCAAAATAATAATCTATTTACTTTTGAAAAATATGTAACACTTACACTTATCTGTGACTTTTATTTTGGCAGAAATATAAAAAGGGGAAGAGATGCTTTTGATCCAATCAATCTTGAGAATATTGACTTGATGAAAGAATGTGTCGGAGAATAACCAGAACTTATTGAAGGAGAAGACTTAGATTGGGGATGTATTGAGATGCCATTAGACTCACTAAATTTAGAAGATTGTGATAATGTTGATCTTGATCATGATGATGATATTGAAGAAAATGTTTTGAATAATTTTCCACTTATTGATTCTTATCGTCTTGTTGAAGACGAGGAATATATGTTGGATTGAGAACTTATGATATTATGTTATATTTCAAAATATGTGTTTAAGATTTGTATTGACTATTGAAAAATATTATTAATTTTATTAAGCATGTATGCTTTTAATATTTATGCATATGTTTATTTTAGAATATAGTTAATATATATATATAATTTATTCATATAATGTCTATCCTGAAACGGAATACCGGAACAAAACGGAATCGAAATATTCCCTTCCAGTGCCTTAATTGGAACGAAATTCAAAATTTTGGTTTGTACGCGTGCTTGGGTATGCTTTGGTAATATCTTTGCTTCTCAAGAAGCTTCTCCCTTGGTCGAACTGGTCGTTCTGTGGCTTCTAGAGAGAAAGAGAGGGTTGTGGTGCTGGAAGATTGAGGTAATCTGCGCTAATATTCTTGAAATGAGGAACAAACTACAGCGGAGGGAAATTTAAATTTTCTGAAAATTTGAGGGGGTTTAAAGGTGCCAACTTAAATTTTGTTTAATTTTTATTTTGAGGAAAATGTTATGTGTGATTATATATCTACGTCTCTTTCTGTCGACTATATTAGTTACTACTAAGTAATATTATGCTTGCAGCTAGGTACTTCTTGATTCAAATATTCCAATTTTTTTCGTAATTATGATGTATGCTTTAGTATAATTTATATTATATATAGATTTATATTATATAATATTTATAATAAAATCTTTTATATATAAAATGGTTTTATTATAATATTATGTTAATATATTATATAATAACGTTATTATAATTTTAAATCACTATATATATTTGATCCTATGGTTTAAATATAATATATATTAATAACATTTTATCGCTTAATAAATATCGTATATATTCATTTTGATAATTGTATTAGTAAATTAATAATACTAATATACATTATATACTTTAAGTCTATATGGTCTTATACTAACACTATTACTATTAGTAATTAATATACTAAATCTATATATATAAATTATTATATAAATCACTATAGTATTAGTTATACTAATACTATATCACTTATGATACCATTAATTATAGTGGTATAGTAATTCTAATACTATTAATGATATAGTCTTATATATCAGTATAATAAGTGATATAGTAATACTAATATTATATCATTTATTATATAATATTAACTATATATAGTGATATAGTAATACAAATATTATTAATGATATACATTTTATACTTAATTTAAGTGACTAAGTCTATATAGTCTTATATATACTAACGCGTGTATTCCTCTTAGTAATACTAATATTATATCATTTATTATATACTATTAAGTATATATAGTGATATAGTAATACAAATATTATTAATGATATACATTTTATACTTAATTTAAGTCTATATAGTCTTATATATACTAACGCTCTTTTATTAGTACTAATATACTTTAAGTCTATATATATATATAAATTATTATATAAATTACTATAGTATTAGTTATGATACTATATCATCTAGGTCCAACACTGAAGTGAAATACCGTTCTCTTGTTTTAGCTATTGCTGAATTATAGAGGTGGACTAACACTTTGTCCGTGAAGAGGTACTCAATCAAGACAATCAAATATATATTTACCTACGATCAAATTGCAGACATTCTCACTAAAAGATTATCATCGCCCATATTTCAATTTCTCAAGACCAAAGTTATGGTGGTTTCCCTCATTAGTTTGCAGGAGGGTGTCAATTAATAAACTCAAACCTAAAGATCATGTTGTTGTTAGTGAATATTCGGCTAATATGGATTATGTTATTATTAAAGATAAGCTTGTTGTAGATATAATTAAGAGCTTGAGATTAGTTCTGTTGTAATATGCTATCTTATCTATAATCGTATTATTCAAATTCAAAGTGTACTTATAAATATTAATAGCGTACACTTTGAATTTGAATAAGCTTGTTTTGTTTTAGAATTTGAAAAATATTGTTTTGAGATTTGAAAAAGTTGATTTGTTTATTTTATTTTATATAAAAATTTGAAAAAATAATAATGATGAAATGATATAAAATAAAATGAGATGTAATTGTTTGAAAAAATAAATCAGACCTTAATTTACAATTATGGATGTCCTTCTAGACTCTTATTAATTTTTAAGATGTACGTGGTGATTGAGTTATGTTATAAATATATAGCCATAATATATATATATATATATATATTATTATATTACAGATGTTGGATTCATTTTAATTATTTAAGAGTTATATGGTAAGTATATATAAGTTTCAAATAGATAAAATTGTTCATTTTTTTTTTGTAAAAAAATAAATCTCACTTAAAAGAATAGATTTTTTATTTTTTAGAAATTTCAAATCTATGTTTTTAAAATCTATCATAATGATGAAGGCAATCATTTTTAAAGTTTTTTATAACTTTATTTTGAATTTAGGTTCTATTTGTATGAAATAATAATACATCTATAATTTTATCAAATAAAAAAAATACATCTATAACGATTTAGGTCCCTAGTATATATATATATATATATGTATGTATGTATGTATGTATGTATACAAACATTATATTATATACGTATACAAACATGGTTAATATTGCGCCGGTTTATCTTCCCCATTAGTGAAATAAGGTTGCCGATTGTCTTCACCACATTCACAGTTTACATTAGGTTTCCCAAAGACCATATACCATGCCGCTTTATCTTCCCCATTGATGAGAAACTAGGGTTGTCGTCTGTTGTCGCTTTATCTTCTCCACCGATCGATCGAACATCCCCTTTTTTGCACTCACAAAACAGAGCACTCCATAGCAGTGCACATCCAGACAACGTCCCTTCACGCCGTCGCAAGCAGCTACAGAATACCTCTTCGGAGAACAACTATCCGGTTATGACACAATCTCATATGTAGTACTAGGGACTCATAGACTGGATTTTGATTTATTAGTATTTTGACTCACTAGTAAGCTGTAATGGAGATATTGTTTCATGACTAAAATCTTACAAAATGTTTGCAAGTTAAATCTTAGTGCCCTTGTACGTACATGTGTTTGTTTTACACATTATCCATGCATATCCATATGTGTCAACTATTGGGTCAATTAATGAGGGGCTTATGTGATCCCAAAATGTTTGTGGCATCTGCATGTAGTCGTACCAGAACATAAAGAAGGGTTCCCAAATCCCACCAACTCCATTCTAAATAAAAGGGACACTTTGTGAATATGTATATATATATATATATACATATTCACAAAGTGAATATATATATATATATATATTCACTTAGTTTTTAAGGATGAAATCATAATTAAAAGGCACAAATGGCATAGCCCAAATAAAGATGTATACTATCAAGTGTTACTGTGAAGGAATATTATAAAAAACAGGTTAAGGAATATAGCTTATATGCTGATACCTCATACTATCATCTACATATTGTTAAGACCCAAGAAAAGCAAAATATTATCAACATAGCATGCTAATAATTCCTTTCCAGAAGTACTATTATAATGGGTAATTACCTTTTCTTGTCCCCGTTGATTTCAATATATTAGGTGGTTACCTTCGTTTAGTTAATAATATATCATAATCATGTAGGTTTTTGGCTGTGTTTAATGATTGTGGACATTCATGCTTTTGGAAGGACATTTGTGTAATGAGATAAAGAAGCATGAAATATTAATGCATCTTCTAGAACTCAACTGTATATATTGCACGTTACATTAGAATACATCTGGTTTAAGAAATTAAACCTATGCAGCTAAAATAAGAATAGATTATCTCTGGTGTAAAATAATTTTTAACATATAAGAAAACAACAAAACAATATCTTGAGTCTTGACAATGCAAATTATAATTGATTTGCATATATGTTAGACGCGAATCTTGACAATGCAGATTATAATCTTGGGTAAAAACCTATGCTAGAATCTAATTATAAATTCTATCTCATATCATGTCTAAATACTATTCTTATAATTGATTTGCATATATTTAAGTGTTTTTTTGTGTAGGTTCTATGGGTCCAAAAAAGAAGGCAAAGACTACCATACTATAGTTGCGAAGACAATCTACAAGAGTACAAGTTATCCATAGTGATGTGCAATCATACCCATCTTCTGATAGGGAAGCCCATTCATTACCCTTTAGCGACGGGCCACCCCCTTCCGTTGATAGGATGGTAGAGTTGTTACCTTTTGTAGATTGTCATTCCCAGCCATCATTACCTTCACACTAAGGGACTCGACCTTCTACATCAATACAAATGGGAGGCCAACCATCAACACATATAGAGATCAGCAGAGAGACCCAACCATCATTATCTTCACAGTAAAGGTCCCAACCTTCTACACCGATACCAATGGGAGGCCAACTATCAACACATACGGAGATTAGCAAAGACACCCAACCAGAAACATTTGTGCCAATAACACCACACCCCGAAGTAGAAAATGTCGACTTGTCAACCGACATTGAAGATAATTTTGTTGTCATTGTTGGTATGATTTTGTTTTTCTTATTTACTTATTTCACTATGAATGCACATTTATAAAATAGTAATAATGTCACTAATCCAATTTTGCAAATAGTAATGGAAATAGAGTAAAGAGAAAATTGTACACGTTGAATGACATTTGGTATCTTCTAGAAGGAGATTGAATTGATATAGAGCTCAATCTACTTGGTCAACCCATCAACAAGCAAGACTCAAAGGTGATAAGGTTTGGTGGTCGGATTGCAAGAACTAATAATTTAGTTCCAATAATTTATAAGGATTGGAGGTCGGTGCGTAAAACCATAAAGGAGGAAGCGTGAGATCTTATAAAAGTACAGAATTTGTATTAAACCATTATTATTAATTAAATAATTATACTTTAAAATTTTGTTAGAAAACTACTCACTCACTTGTGTACCACATATTTTGATTGTAGGGTAAGTTTAAAGTTTCTGATGATAGAGTGGATGTTTTCAAAAAATGGATACTAAAGGACATAGGGAAGAAATGGAAAGATTACAAACACGAGTTGAAGAAAAAATTACTTTGTGCAAAAGACACATCTGCAGCATAAGTTGTGGCAAGGGCAACTCCCGACTTGGTGGACTTAGAGCAACTAGCAGAACTAGCTAATCTTTGGTTCGATCCAGAATATATAGTAACAACGCGCATTCCTCTTATAGCTTTAGAATATGAACCAACTAATTATTTCAATAATTATTTTCATAATCTTTGTGATGTTGTAGTCAAAATGTAATAAAAATAAAGTGTGTCGTAAGAAGCTAATGATTGTCCACAGTAGAGGATCAAAAAGTTATGCAAGATATACGCTTGTGTATGTTCAATTAGTTTAAAAACTACGAAGCTTTCTTATATTGGTAAAATTAGCGATTTATAAACAAACCTTATTATTTAAATCCCTTGAATTTATATATTTTTCTCAAGTCAATCATTAGAATTCACAAGGTTCCCAACATATTTTAATATATTCTGTTGTAAAATTCACAAGCACTACATTCTTTTTTTAAAAAGAATAAATATGACATGCATATTAAAAGATCAAATTTTAAATACTAGACTTAATTTTTTCAAAAGGAATGCTTAATAGTTTACTGGCGTAAATTCGATCAATTTGCGGCATTTTGTAAAACAACACTAAATCTATATATTATTACCGGCATAACATTTTAAACGTCGGAAAATAAAGTTTAATTTACCGACGTAAAAATGTTCAATTATTGACATTTGTTTAAATGCCGCCAAAGCATATACTATTATCGGCATTACAATATAAACGTCGGAAAATTGATAATTTACTGACATAAAATTGAAAAATTGATAGCGTTTTCTTAAACACGGCCAAAGTAATATACTATTATCGATGTAATAAAATAAATGCCAAAAAACTCAATAATGTACCGGCATAAAAATTAAAAATTAAGCATCGAAAATTATATGATTTTACCCACGTGGTGCCAATTGACAATTGTGTTCCATCGATCGCATCCTGAATCGAAGGCCGCAACGATGGAACTTCATAGGCATGGCCACCCAAAAAATTTGAAAATATATATATTTATATATATATATATATAATATGTTCTTTTGTACATTCTATATATATATAATTCAGATTAATGTTACTGATTAGTACAGACCCATGAGTCCTGGCATACCCTATCTGGACTTGTGAGGGAAAGTCCAGATCCAAATTTTTTAAGTTCTTATTTATTTTTAAAAATGAAATAAAATAAAAATTAAAAAAATAAAATATTATTAGAAAATATTTTTTTATTATTAATATTGTATGAAAATTTGAAAAAGTAATTTTGAAATTTAAAAAAATAAATTTTTTTTATTATATTTTATATAAAAATTTAAAAAATATAATAATAAATTTGAGATGAATTTAAATTTTTTATGTGTTGGTCGTCTTCTTTGCGCCCCCACGGAACTACAATAATATAGTATCTTTATTATACTTTTCTTGATACCAACGGCGGAACTGGGGAGGGGTTCCTAAAAATTTGAGAAAAAATATATATATTAAATTTTTATGATTTAATAAGATATTAATGTGTTGGCTTTCTTTTTAAAATATTATTTTGACCCGATTACTTTAAAAAAAATTATATAAAAATTCTGAACAGATGATCGTAGGTTTAAAGCAAGAAACACTTCAAGCACTCTTTAACAACGATCTAAATAATGTGAACACAATAAATGCATCGTGTAAACAAATTAGGAAAGTGATACACATATATCATAATTATACAATACATTTTATAATAAATTTTAAATGATGAGTAATTTTATAAAATATTTTATACATACAACATTTTATAAAAATATCATTCATTTAATATATTCTTGTGAAATGTGTTATGTAATTATATTGTGTATATATCATTTTCCAACAAATTAAATGTATGTAAACAATTTATTTTTTTACCTCTGTCACACTCATTTCTATTTTTTGTTATAATTATAAATAAATTGAATTAAATAGGTTTTGAAGTGAAAAAAACCACATGCAAATTTAAAAAAATAATTAAATATTGATTTTTATAAATTTTAATTTAAATAAGAATTTTTTAAAAAAAATTATACAAAATTATTTTTTAAAGATGTTAGAAATTATTTCTAATAATAATTTTTTTATTACTAAAAAATATAAATAAAATTATCATTTTACTATCATTAATAATCAAATCAATCAAAAGTCAACACTCAATATATTTTATACATCTAAACAACTCAAACTATTTTCAATAGGATCCATAATCTCACTCTAATCTCTATTCAAACTATTCACAAATGTTATCAGAACTTCTTAACATTTAAATGCAACCTTAATCAACACAAAAGTAAACCATCTTGGTGTCTAAGAAAATCCCAGCCTTGTGAAACTAGAGTATCAAACATGTATCAACCAAAAGAGAGAAAATAGCAATAGAGCATAAAACGTTGACAGATAAAAGAGAATTTGTTTTCAATACAAAAGCCCAAAAGTAAAAACTTGGAACAAACATAATTCAAATGCTGAGGACGATCTCCATCATTATTAGCACCACCCCTTTGTATGATTGCAGAGACAAGCTCGTCTAAATTAATGTTCTGCAAACTCCTCCGAGAGCCTAAAAAATGAACGGCCTTTTAAAATTTTCCATTATTCTTTGATACTCTTGACTATTGACCCAAAACATGACAAAGATTTCATGAAAGTGTAGGCATCAATTATTTTGTAAGGAGATGACTAATTTTGACAAAAATTTAGAGATTTTTGGACAATCACCATACAAGAAATCTCACCGCCAATCTACAATAGGTGAAGAAGATAAAAATGAATACTTACGATTTAGGATTTTTCATAGATGAGATGAAGCTTGTTGACATCGTTATCTCTTTTCTCTTTTCTTCATGTTTTCTTCTCTTTATTTATTTATTTTTAATAACATTAGGCATCTGACAATATTGTCCACATCAGCATGATTGATACATAGATGAATTCGCAAAATCGCTTGTAGGCAGCAAAATTGCAAAGAAAAATGTCACCTTTTCTCCATCCTTTTGTTTACGTATGATCACAAGGACAAAGACCGGATATATTGATAGTTGCGTGCGTAGAGTCCTACAACTAGTCTGTGGACCCTAATTGCCAAGCAAGTTTGTCTTTTGGTAAAATTATCCTTTATCTCAAAAATTGAAGTCAACAAAAATAAAAATATTTAATTATATGTATTATATTCTTAATTCTCTGTTTACATGTAGGCCATACATTTTTACGATGATTGAGTCCAATACAATCCGTCTAATATTTAATTAAATAAAAAATAGTATGAAGTCAAAATTCAGACTTATGATCTGGATCCACTATAATATTATGTAAAATGATATTACTTATCTAACAAAATTAATAAAAAAGAAATATTTAGTCTTGATTTGGATTGAAGGATGAGTTAAGATTATAAAATGAAATCATCTTCAATTCAAATGACCCATTTCTTTTTGAGCAAGTTAAACTTTATTAATCTAAAAATGATATATGAGGAGGGGCTGGTGGAGTTTTCTAATAATCGTCCTAAAATAAAAAATAGCAGTATGAGTGGTGGAAAAAGAGAAAATAAAGCGGGCTTATTTGGATCAAATTTCTTGGATCTTATCAAAGTCCTAAAATAGATGTCATCTTATATAAAGATGAAAATAAAATAGTCGCTAAAAAATGAAAGATAAAATCACCACTGATGTCGGTAGAAGTTTCATTAAAAATGATGAAGGTGGTGGGTTATATACTATCACATTTTGCTTTGAGTTGTTTGATGAAAGGTCTAAGATCTCTCGTTCAAGATCACGAATTAGGAAAATCGATAACATAAAAAAGCAGCAGTTATCTAAGTCGAGTCACTGCAATGAGTGGTGGCGCGTGAGGCGATGGCCTCAGAAGCCGCTCCAGGCCGCGGCTATTACTAGATTTCGGAGACGTCTCTCGCATGATCCAGACAAAGGAAGTTAATACTCTCACATTTCTGTTTTTGAGACTTTCACATTTCAAAGAGAAAGGCCGCTCCCAGTTCTTTTTGATCTTCGGCATCTATTTCTTTTTTCTTGGCAACTACAACTTGCAGCAGACCCTGATATACAACCAAACTAAAGTTAAATAAAAATATTAATATGTTGTATTAGTAGCTCAAGATTTTATAAAAAAAAATTGATATAAATATTTCAGGTTAATTATATTATTTTTATTTTTATTTTTATGTTAAAAATTTGAGTTAATCATATTTTTTTTTTATATAATTTGATTTTATAAAAAGATTGTCATCTTATAATATTATTATAGATGATTTTATAAGAAAATTGGATGTAATTTAAAAAAATTATTATTACTTATTTATAAATACATTTATAAATAAAACAAAATCATTATAAATACTATCCAATCATTTGTGGGACCTACATCTATCTCTCTATAATAATTTAAAATCATCTAATCTCACTTTTAATCCAAACACACAAAATTCTTAAAAATTATTTCAACTCATCTCAACTTATAAATCTCGTTATTATTCACAGACTATTTGAATTCATCTTATTTTATCTCTCAATTCAAATAAAGCCTTCATTATTCATATTATATTCTCATCACATACGACTATTTCTTCGTACATATAAAAATGCATGCTTTAAAGGTTGGATGCAGCACAGATATTCACAACATACCAGCATGTAATTTGTTTTAATTTGGAACTTTATTTGGTTTTAGTAATATGTTCTCTAATTTGCTCAAAAAAAAAAAAAAAAAAAAACCAGCTGCTAGCTTTCCTAGTTCGTACTTTTGGTCAATGTTATCCACCAATTGGACCGTTTGTGATGAGCTTTATAATTTGTCTTATGTATGACCATGAAACGTGTGGAGATGAGCTTTATCTAGATTATTGTACTTTTCTGCATCATGCTCTCCAATCAGAACTTAAAGTCTCTGATTTCACATGTTAATATATATATATATATATATATATATATATATAAATCATTGTTTGGGGTTGCGGTCAAAGCATAGGCGCAACCACGAAAGTACGTAGTGAGAACCATGTAGCTATTGATGGGAATATCGAGCATTGACTAGATTAAGAACTATTGCTTGGTCTTTCGCTTGCTCTCCAAGCTTTTTGGGTTCATCCCACGATCTCTCCACGATCTCTCTCATAGTCTCATGCATCATTGTTTCGTGCTCTCCAAGCCAAGATTTCCATTTCTCATAGAAGTACTTATAAATGGAGCATCTCACTTCAACTTTTCATCACTCACACTTAAAATATTCATTGCTTATCAAAAACATCTGAGCCAACATTAACATACGAAAGGGGAAACACAATAATCATGTCTCTATTCTCAGCATTTTTGGGTTGTTTCATGTGCTGTAAGTCTTCGGTCTCCGATGAGTCGGGAGGCCCCGGCCCTGTGAAAGAATGTTCTTCGTCAGATCAGAAAGCCAAAAGAAAATCAAAATCATCGGGAGCTCCAATTGTAGTATCCTACTTCCCAGTTAATTCAAACCTCTCCCGCTTGTAGTGATATAGATCATGGCTGCAGCAGGCCGGCTAGCTACAAGATGTTAATTAACTGAAGATGCAGGTGTACATGATATTGCTTGCTCAATGCAATCATGAATGCCCAAGAAAAGTTTTTGGAAATATATGAAGACCCAAACATGGAAATTAATTGAAGCTAGTTCTCATGGTGGTTCTAGTATGTAGTTTGATGATTTGGGAGTACTTGGGTTAGGGGCAGGGATCAGGTTCTACTGTATTATTTGTAATTAAACAAGACTTGTGTATTTGAATTTGTCAATGGGTTCTTTTCTTCTCTACTCCAGTTGCAGTTGTACGTATAAATTTGTTCGTAATTTACACATTAACTGATCAAGATTGGACATTTGTTTACATCTAAGCCAACAACGTTAATTGTTTACATACAGGAGGGAACCACGATGTCCCTAATTCAATTCTCACCGTTTTTAGGTTGATTAATGCATGCATGCGCTCTTCCTTTCAAGTCACCGATGATGTGGGAGGCTCGATCGGGCTCCGGCATGAAAGAATGTTCTCAGGAGAAACCCAAAAGCAAATCAAAATCATCCGGAACTGGCCATCAGTTAGCTCAAACCTGATCTCCCGCTTGTAAAACCATAAATAGATGGATCGATCATGGCTAGTACAATTAGTTCATGCTGAAGTACTGGAAGAAGGTATGCTTAATGTTCCCAATTTAATTCATGAAGACTACAAGGTATCCCGAATCTACTGGCCCACAAGATATTCCTAATTGGTCCGAGAACTTCTTGCTAAGTATGTTTGTCTTGATCACTCATTAAGCATTAAGAAAATGAAAGGAACCTACTATATCCAGCGTCCTAGTTCTTCCTTGCTCCATCTCCACTCCTCCAACGCTTTCCCTTTTTGTGATTCTCCAAATCAATGATGATCCACTTCGATGTTCGATCTACCCATCTGATCAGCTACTATTAAAAAGAAAGAAATAATAAAGAGAAAATAATTAATGTCAGTACTGCTTGGGAAAGTAAAGTAGGAAAAATAAGGTCTAAGAAAATGATGCATAAAGCGCTGCACAATAGAAAACTGTTAATGTCAGTACTGCGTGGGAAAGTAAAGTGGGAAAAATAAGGTCTACGAAAATGATGCATAAATCATGCTGCACAATATTTTTTTTAGTGACTGAGAGTGTAAATTAATAGCCAAAATTTAATAATTTAATATGCCAATGCTAGTTTGATAATTAATCGTGTATATTACTAAGGGTCACGCTATAATGTCTCCCATAAGTCACCGTTGGAGCCTACCGCCCAGCCAAAATCATTTTTTTTCCCTATTTTTTATCTCATTTTTTTAATATATTTATATTTTAAAAAAATATAAAAAAAAATCAATACACGAAAAATCACTTTCTTAATCATTAAGTCAAAAAAATTGAATAAAAAAATAAAATTAAGGAGCAGTCATTTAGAAGTATACATTTGAGATGACATGGTGAACTTATTCATATTACAAAAATGATAATTATAGTTCGGGATACGCATCACGTATGTACATAATCTATTCTATTATAATAGGTGGCTATCTAACGGTTACTTAACGGTTTTTCTCGTTTTTTCGTTAAGTGGCCATTAAATTTAACATCCACTTATTTTTTAAAATTTTAAACTAAAAAGTAGTGAAATATCTAATATCATTTCAAAATTTAAAATATCCTATACATATATTTTTCTGTGTTTGTAGCATATAAAAATATTTTTTTATTTTTTTACTTACTTCGAACGTTAGATATACTACAAGAAAAGTGACTTGTAGTGGCTCTTTCACTATTGCCGTAATAGAAAGTGACGGCAAAATTAAGTTATAGCAGCACTTTATCAGATTTGTCATGCTACCTAGATAAAATTGTTTTTTGCGGCAAATTTTATAGCTTTTGCAGCGCTACAGAAGCGTTGCAAATACTCTTTTAAAATTTAGCCGCATGTTAACACACCCTCCCTCCCTCCCTCCCGATATTCTCCTAAAAAGGGTCCCGCTTGGATTCGGAGACGAGATAAGTTGAGATGAGTTCAGTTTATTTTTTAATATTATTATTATTTTGAGATTTAAAAAAAGTGTGTTGAGATTTGAAAAAGGTGTATTGAGATTTGAAAAAGGTGTATAGGAATGTGTGTTTTATATAAAAAATTATAAAAATATAATGATGAAATGAAGATGAGTTGAGATGAGTTGAGCTGATCTTCGAATACAAACGGGGCCTAAATCTTCCTCACTTTCTTGAAACCTAATCTCTCTCTCTCTCTCTCTGAGATCATGCCGCCCCTTCGTCGTCATCACCCCTTCGTCGTCGTTGCCACCGTTCCTTCGTCGTCACCGTCTCTATTAGCGGGTGAGACTTATTTTCCCTTTCTCCAAGTTATTTTCGTTCTTTTTTCCCCTACGCACCTTCTCTCATTTATCCAGCGCCAAACTAGCTATCATCCTCTTCCAAAATTGATTTCGCCCTTGGGTTTAGATGGATTGTTTGGGGGTTGTTTAGACCCAAACTAATTGGCTTATCTCCTCGTGATCTCCATTGAACTCGAGTAAGGATTTTCAGTAATCCCCAAATCCTAGGGTTTATATGCACTTAGTTGATCAGTGAGCCTCAATTATTTGTGAATTTGACTCTTGTAAGAACATTCATTCAGCTTATTTTCATTACTTCTACTACGGTGGTTTTCTAATCTCTGTTTTACTAATATTTCCCTTGGTATTTTCTCAACTGGTTATGATGAAGACTAATTTATCTACTCTAGTATATTCCTCTTGAGTGGAAAAATTGGGAATCTGAACAACATTACACTTTAGCTTCACTTTCAGTTTGTTCACATGCTTAGTTATTATTTTCACGAATTTTTGATTCATTCGTATTGCCTAAAATTTAAATTACTATGTCTCTGTATCCTTCAAGCTGAAATTAGTTTTTTGAATTTTTGGCTGAAATTTTTGTTACTAATTTTATCTTAAATTTTTTGCTGAAATTTACAACTGTGCATACTTGTTTTGTTCATTAGTTTTGGGAGACGTACGTTAACATTTTTCATGAAATCTGCCCTCAAACAGGATGGTTTAAAAAGCCACATTTTTGGAGATCTGGTGTTGTGGATGATTTGATCTTCATGATTCTAGCAGCACCTTAAGTAGTTAGATTGTGACTTTTTTTTAATATGAGCAATTATATAGGACTAATTTGCTGTTTCTTGCGAACGTAAAATGTGATTGCTTTTTACAGTATAGTTTAATAGTTTAATTGCTCAAATTTGGGTTTGTTAAGAGTAAGTAGGTAAAATTTCAGAGTTCTTATTTTAACACTAACCGCTTTCACTTATTGGCATAGGGTTGTTGTTGTTTCAATCGAGATTAGAGCTACTAGAGTGGTGCGACTGCACAGGAGTGTAGTGAGTTGCACTGATTTCTTCCACAACTAAGGTATGGTTTGTCTGTGCTGCTAAACCCTGGACATCCTCTTCTATTTGTTTTTTTTTTTTTACACCATCATCGAGTTATGGTTCTCTTATTAATAACGAAGCTGCTAAGTAGAACATCCTCAAGGATTTATCTATATAACCTAATGCTCTAATTCTACCCAAACTGTTGAGAAATTGATACTAGGAAAAATTACAGTTTGAATTGCAAAAACTTATTAATGCTAGGAAAGTTGTTTTACTGTTGGATTACAAAGATTTTTTTTAGAAATTCATATTAATAATAGTTAATCGAATATGTCTACTAGTTTACAAATATTAATGTGTGCCACCTCTTTTGATTAATAAAACTTTTACTTATAAAAAAAAAAGTTAAAAAATATTAATGTGTTCATTTGTATTCATTTAAACCTGATGAGACAGTGATATAAAGGTAAATGTATCCCACTTATATGTCTGCTAGTTTAGAAACATTACCATTTAAGGATGTTTGTTGTTTCTAACACAAAGCATTTCAATAAAGTTAGTTCATTTAAAATAGGATTGTTAGGCTGTGGGATGGAGTTTTTATGTGTGAGAGCAGTTCAGATTTTACACATTTTAATAATGGTAATGTTATTAAAATTATGAGATTGCTAAAACTGAAAGTGCATAAATCTGAATGCATAACACCACTGGGTGAATTAGTTCCAAATTGTTACACTTGCAATTCCTATGTAGTATCACACCATGCAATATCACACCATCATTGGAAAAGCTTGATTACTCCCACCCCCCCCCCCCCTCCCCCCCCCTCCCCCTCTCTTTTCTTCCACTATATCTCAAACTGGATGCTGACCATGCAATATGACCATATAACATCTTTTTTTATTTGCTAAAAAATGACGACTTTCAATGTGATACAATAATTAGGTTGTCAGCAACTTTTGGAAAGGATTGGTATCAGTGCTGATGTTGTTGCCCGCACAGGGGATTCATTGTCAGAATTATTTGTCTTGAGTTAGGGTTCTTTATTCTTTTGAGTTTGACTTTTTAGATCTCATGATGTACCTAAACTTATATAAGATAAAATGCTAGCTTATTATATATTTTTTTAGCTCCTTGATTTTGTTATGTGCAGTAAAATCTTGCTTTGTTGTTTATTTTGCAACTACTCCATATTCTATCTATTATGTGGATGTAACATTCTAATAGGGGTAATGAATACATGTCAAAACCCAAACTTTATGCTTATGTATGAGGTTTTGCATCAGTGACTCATTCTTTTGCAGCATGAATCTATTGAGGTGGCTTTGGATGTGAACCTAATATGCCTTCCTGCCAGTTTTAATTGTGGTTATTGTACATTTGGTTTCTTTATCTTCTGATACTTGTTTTTTATTGCTTCTATTAAATAGGCTACACTGATTGATTTTATTCTTATTCCTGAAGGACTGATTGATTTTATTTCCGAGAAAAGTATTGTTTAATATTCTTATCCCGAAGATCAGTTGTTAATGTCCATGTAAATTTTATTTCTATAGCTATGAAGGGAGATGTGGTTTGCCAACTAACTTTGATTCTAGCTATTGCTATGCATTGGGTTTTGATGCTATTAGTACAAAATTTTGCTATTATATGTTTGTCATATTGATGGTGACGGTGCCTTTTGATATTTTTATTTTCTTGTTTATTTGTTTTGTTTTTTTTTTTCCCAATGTAGGCCTTCTCAACTTGCAAACTATCAACAACTCAATGAAGACTGGACGACCCAAAACTCACTACTGGCCAATTCTTCAATTAATCCCAAGTCGTGATTTTAATATCATCTTTTTCATATAAGATAATGTTTATTGCAACAACTTTCAATTAAGAACTATAACTCATTATATGCAAGTTTGTTGATAAATTTATTATCACTTAAACTTTATTTAAGTCTTCAGGATTCAGGATTTGTATGAAGATCGCAACTTATTTTATTTTATTTTTTATTTTTGTAAAAACTCGCGGCAAATGATCCTATCCCAAAAGCCTAACCAGGGTTAATAATTTATTTGCGGCAATTTTTTTTATCTTTTTGCGGCGACCAAAATTTACCGCAAAAAACCTTAGAACATCGGCGCTTCGCTTTCTTCGCAGAGAGAGAGTTATAGCCGCTCGATTATAGCAGCGCAGCGCCGGTGCACCAAAAAAAGCCAAAGGTGCTTATTTGCCACAATTTTTAAGTCGCCGCAAAAAGCCTTATATCTTGTTCACTCTTTTTTTTTTTTACAATTAAATCTTATGTTACCAAATGTTATTAAAGTAAAAATCAAATCCAAGTCGCTGCAAAAAGCCTTATATCTTATAGTATTAACATCTCACAAATTATAATGTTTGCAAATAAAAACTATCATTATTTAATAATAAAAATATTGTTTATATACGATTTTTGTACTTTTACATACATATCGTATAAAAATATTAATTTTATCCATCTTGTGATTTAGTTATTCGTATTATTTATTTTTAATTTTTTTTATTGTGTTTTATATATTTTTAATATTTTAATTGATGTAATATCATTTTCACGTTATTAATTCTGTAAAAAGTACACAGAATTGTGTATTTGTAATATTATTCAATTAATAATAATAGTCAAAACAAAATACTATGAATAAAAAATGCTTATATAAAGAGCAATATAGGAAATATGACCGTTTGATTTTAAACTAGAGCAGTACTGATAGACTTACAATTTTATTTATAATTTTATATAAAATAATATTTTTAGATTTTTAAACTAAAATTAAAATAACATATGATTAAACAAAGTTAATCTATTCTTTCTAATTTTGATAATCCAATAGTAATGATTTTACGTGCTTGTCAATCATGTCTAGCTAGGGTGAGTAATTATTCGTAGATATATAATTCCAACAAGGTTTTAATAGCCTTCAAAATTAATTTAAATGAATACAAAAGCCAAGGATAATAGATGGATACAAATGCCAGAGTGTAGTAAATAATTAACTAACAAAAATTAATTTATAACACGCTAGAAAAATAATATTTCTAGCCTCTTCAATTCACTCCAAGGTGGTCTCCATTATGTTTTCAAGTGATCTAAGTATAATTTTGTTTTTGTTTTTGTTTTTGCTTTTTATAGGTCTGAACTTACAATACCCAGAAAATTGAAAGGCTTTTTTTTTTTTTTTTTTTTTAATCTGCAATAGGTTTCATGGTTTCCCAAAACATATACTAGAAAATTCAAATGCCTCAAAAACAAATGCTTAAAATAAACAAGGTATAGTTAAAATATGAAGGCAACCGTCATATTAAAATTCCACTACCATTATGCATATTATATATAATCTAACATCCTCTGTAAAATAAACATAGCAATAAAAAATAGATATTTAAACCCTAAAATAAACAAATGCAATAACAGAACTAGCCAAACTCAAAACACTTCAAAATATACCTTATGTAAAACTGAATCTCAACTGTTACTAAATATGATTTTGGACTCCTAAACTCAGTACAACTAAATTCTTATGTAAAATATGATTTTGGACTCATCATTGTGTTTCACTAGAAGATAAAATGTAAAAACAACACATCAAAATATTAGATAAAATGTTCCGAGACATCAATAATTCAGAGTTAACATTTGGTGAAGAAGTTATGTTTTCGATGAAAATTTTCGACAGATTTTACCTATGGTTCGTAAAAGAACAAGACAAGAACAGGTTAATGTCAATTTGATATCTTCCTATTTGTGGCCTATAATGATCAGTTTTCATTTGACTGAAAATATGCGAGCACGATTGGATCTAGTTTTTTCAGAGTATGTATTAGAATTAGAGGATTGCCACCAATCACAGTTGATGAAACCATAAAAATTCCTGATATCATGTTTGTTCCCTATGAAGATGACTATACTTTTTTGGATTATTTAATAGATGTTTTTCATGATATTCATGAATATTCAATAAATATTTCAGCTATGATGAATCGGGCCATATTAACACCAAAGAATAGTTTTGTTGATGAAATAAATACATTATTAACTCATAGGTTTCCTGGTGAGTTTACGCGATATAATAGTTTTAATAAAATAATAGATCCATTTGAACAATCAGTTGTGGAGGATTTTCTAAATACTCTAATTCCAAATGGACTTCCTCCTCATGAATTATTACTGAAGAAAAACTGTCTTATCATGCTACTTAGAAACATTAATTGTTCAAAAGGACTATGCAACAAAACACGTGTAATTTATCGGGCTTTTGATCGAAATGTCATTAATGCAGAAATTGTAGTTGGGCAACATAACGAAAAAATAGTTTTTATTCCAAAGATTCTATTCTTACCATGTATTGATGAAAATAGTGACTTTCTATTCAAACGAACTCAATTTCTTAACAAATTAAGTTTCGCAATGACTATAAATAAGTTACAAGGGTAGATATTGGGTTTTGTTGGCATATATTTACCTCATCTTATTTTTTCACATGATCAATTATATGTGGCTCTATTAAGGGCAAAAATTGCCCTTAATAAAGCCACTTATAATTGATTGATCCATTATATATATATATATATATATATATATATAAGAGTTTATTTTCAAATATGGGGTTTAATGGATCAATCATGTTTAAATTAATATTATATGTAACGCCCCAAATTCCCTCTTACGAAAGTACGAGAATCGAGGCGTCGAGATTCTGACATTACACAGGTAACTAGGTACAATTGTATAACTTCAATTTAATGTATATTATAAAATCGTTATATAATTTTTGAATAGGAATTTTTGTCCATTGATCTCCTACCTTATCCTAATATTTATGAATGCCAAATTAGCTTGCTCTTGAGAAGAAGGAAACTAGAGAGATGATGATGGCACAAACCAAGTTTTACGTTTGAGTTATTATTATCTATAGATGCTTGTTAATTTTTTTTTAATTATATTATTTTTGTAAAAAAATTGTTTCACTTAATTAGGCAACGAGCTTCACACGTTGCTTTCGACCTAGTATATATATATATAATATATATATATATATATAAGAGTTTATTTTCAAATATGATTGATCCATTAAACCCCATATAACAGGCTATAATAAAATATTGTTGCCACGTAGAGTCCACAAACTCAAAGATGTATGCTGCAATACAGAGTATTACACAAACCCACCTCTCTTTCTCTCTCTCGCGAAACCTAAGCCCCATCGTAGCCTCACCCACTAACCATCAACATCTCTACTCAACGGTATACCGTCGTTTGTTCTTCATAACATTAAAGCTTCACTCCCTCATCTCTTCATTTTATTTTCTTTTTCTCCAACAATTTCATGATTTTCTTGGTTCATCGACATCGCTACTTCTTGCAGGTTCATGCCAATTAACATTAAAACTTTTAAAGGCGTTTGTCTTTGTGGAGGGGCAAAACTATCCGAACTCAACATTCACATTCAATAGGCACTACCGGGTTAGGCATCTGCCTAAAGGCGCTCATGGAGAGGATGAATGCGTCTTATAAGTCCAAGACAGAAGGGCTAACTCAACCCTGATTAAAGGGTAATCTAAGGTTGACGAGACAATGCGCCGAAGAAAGGGATGAGGCGAAAAGGCGAGGAGTCCACTCCTTGCTCCGCTAAGTTCATCCCTAAAATTGGTCAAGGCCACAAAAGGCCACCTTATGTAAGGCATTAAATAACTGTCTATTCCCAATCATATCGCATTAATGATAAAGCATTCGAGAAGAAGTGTTTTAGTTATTAACTGATACAAACTCGTCCCGCATTTAATGCGGAACGTGATCCCATTCGCTATCTACTAGAGCAATAAATGACCCCAAACAAAAAAAATTATGAGTATGATGAATCATCCTCATCACCAACGGATTCAGTCATCAAGGATAAAATCACATTACTTCTTGACCCCTATAAATAGCAAGAAATATTGATATTCGCAGGTATGTAATTTTTGAGCAACCTTTTCATCTTTATACGATACATAATTCCCTTTCTAACTAGATTTTTGGAGTGCTTATAGGGTTGTCAAGCCCTATTCCCTTTCTTAGCAGGGCCTGAAAACTTGGAATCGTTGAGTGGCCCAGGGTGTGGAACACGTATTAACAGTGACGCCGTTTGTGGGATCACACTAAGTACGTGTCATCTGCAAGCCGACCACAACGTGATTCCAATCTAGGAAAGAACACCTTAATGGAAGACCAACTAGCAGCAATGGAAGAGACTATTCGAAAGTTGACAGAAGAAAATGAGAGGCTACAGAAAGCTGAGGAAGAACGTACAATCCGCGTTAAGCCAGCTGTCACCGAACACGTGGATTCTCGTCAGGTGGGCGAGTCCAACTTGGCAGAAGAGGATAAGCGTAAGATGTACCTCGACCTTAAGGAGCTTGAAGACAAGTACGAAAGGACCGCCAAGTGAATAGAAGCACTTACCATCACTGGGCAACTATGCCACGGCTCAGGCACACCTTATAGCGGTAACGTGATGACAGTTCCCCTCCTTCCTAAATTCCAGATACCACAGATGGAGCTATATGATGGAAGCAAGGATCCGTATGAGCACATAGAAGCATTTATGACACACATGAACTTGCACGACTACCCTGGCGAAGTGGCGTGCCGGGCGATCTCCTTTATTCTTAAAGGAGCCGCATGTACGTGGTTTGGAACCATCCACACTGGTTTCGTAGATAGTTTTGATTGTCTAGCGTGCTTATTCCTAACCCAGTTTCTGGGAAGTCGCAAAAGGAAGCGCCCCACCACTTATCTCCTCGCAGTCATATAGCGCGGTCAAGAAAGTCTAAAAAATTACATCTCCCGGTTCAATAAAGAGCGTATGACCATCGGCGACTAGGATGAAAAAATAACTCTAGCTGCCCTCCTAAGCGGGAGGGCCCCTGGGTGAAATACGAACCATCGCTGGCGGCGTGGCCAGAGGAGGTGAGACCTCCGCTTCAAGGAAAGCATATGCCCGAGAGGCACGATATGGTGAAGTCTTCACAACCGAAGGATTGTCGAGACGAACACCTCTACCAAGGAATCTCCCAATAGTTTTTAATGAACAATACGAAGGAGTCAAACAGCCTCACGATGATGCCTTGATAATAACCTTGTTGGTTGCCAATTTCACAACCCGAAGAATCCTTGTAGATAATGGAAGTTTGGCTAACATCTTATACTAGGAAGCCTTTAGCAAAATGGGAATTGAGCTAGACAGATTAAGGCCAGCCCCAATGTCCCTGAAGGGATTCATCGGCAAGACAATCAAACTTGAAGGAGTGATGAATCTACCTGTCATGGCTGGTGAAGCCCTCAGAACATCTATTATCATGGTCAACTTTGTAGTGGTCAAAACCCCTTCCTCGTACAACGCAATCCTGGGGCGTCTAGCTTTGAACCGCCTGAGAGCAATCACCTCAACATACCACCTGAAGATGAAGTTTCCAACCCTAGGAGTGTGTGAGAGGGTTAAATGAGAGCAAACCATGGCACGAGAGTGTTACTCTTGGGAGCTGAGACACGAATATCAGATAGTAGAAACCGCAAATCAAAATGATGAAATAACAAAATTACCTCCACCCCCACCATTGACTTATTGGGGTGAAGAAGTTTGAGATGAGCATGCACTTAGACATGCTAAACCCAACGAACCCTTGGAGCTAGTCGCCCTAGACTCGACCAAACCAGAACAGAAAATTTAGATAGGCACTAGATTGGAACCCGGCCTAAAGCAAAATCTCAGGAAGCTCTTGGCAGAAAACCAAGAACTTTTTGCCTGGATCCATGAAGATATGACAGGGATAGATAGCAATCTCGCAGAACATCATTTAAATGTAAATCCTAATGCACGAAAGGTTAGACAAAAGATGCAAAGTTTTTGTGTTGAGAAATACGCCGCCATATCCGAAGAAGTCGACCGCCTGTTAGATGCAGATTTTATCAGGAAAGTATATTACCCCGAATGACTGCCTAATGTGGTGTCTAATGTGCGTTGATTTCACTGAAGACGACCTTTATCGTTATAAGATAATGCCCTTTGGACTGAAGAATGTGGGGGCAATGTATCAATGCCTAGTAAATCGGATGTTCAAACAACAGATAGGGCGAAACATGGAGGTATATGGTGACAACCTTTTAGTCAAGAGTAAGGAACCCAACAACACATAGGCGACCTGCGTGAATCTTTCGCCGTCTTGCACCATTACAAAATGAAACTCAACCCGAACAAATGTGTCTTTGGAGTAGGATCAGGTAAGTTTCTGGGATACATGATGTCCAAGAAAGGGATCGAGGCAAATCCAGAGAAAGTGGAGGCGATTTCCCAAATGATCGTGCCTCGAAATCACCATGAGATACAACAGTTGGCGGGCCAAGTGGCAACCTTAAGCCGCTTCATCGCTCGGTCTACAGACCGGTGCCTCCATTTCTTTCAAGCGCTCAGAAAAGCCCACAAGTGGGATCCATCATGCGATAAGACCTTCCGCGAATTGAAAGAATATTTAACTAGCCCGCTGTTACTTAGTCAGACTATACTAGGCGAGGTATTAATAGTCTATTTGTCTCACCTAATGCAACATTGGTGGCCCTGGTAAAGGACACCTCCGCAGGACAGCGGCCAGTTTATTACATCAGTCGGGCTTTTAGAGGGGCAGAGTCAAGATATCCTCAAATAGAGATGATGACTTTTGCACTAATTATCATGACTAGGCCACTCCGACCATATTTCCAAGCTCTTACAGTACGAGTACTCACTGACCAACCCTTAAAAGCTGTGCTACAAAGACCTGATACTTCGGGAAGGTTAACAAAGTATGCCATAGAGCTCAGTGAGTTCGACTTGAAATATGCTCCTAGAACAGCGATCAAAGGACAAATTTTGGCAGACTTCATCGTCGAACTTACAGGCTTCCCAGAAGAAATAAATTTCCTTAGTCCCACAAGGGAAACCTTGGATCGTGTACGTAGACGGGTGTCACGCAAAGCAGAAGGAGGCACGGGGGTCCATATTCTAACAAATAATGGCGAGCGATACAACTATGTAGTCAAGTTTACTTTCAAAGTCACCAACAACGAAGTTGAATATGAAGCACTCCTGACTGGGCTAATTGTAGGTCACCTCCTAGGAGCCAGAGAAGTTGATGTACGTGTAGACTCCCAAGTCGTGGTCAATCAAGTGTTGGGAGTGTTCGCAACAAAAGGGGAGCAGTTGAAGAAATATCTACGGCTAGTTTGTGAAGCACGAGACCATTTTCAATATTTTTCTGTGCCACAAATCTCGAGATCTGACAACCACCAAGCCGATCGCCTGGCACAGGCGGCTTCGGGACAAGACGACATTCCACTCCCCGAGCATACAAAAGAAAGAAAAGTCGACACTCCGTCCATTGGAAATGAAGTGCTCCACACGAAGACAACCCAACCCGAGTGGGCCCAAGACGTGATAAGCTTTTTACAGGATGAAAAATTACCCGCCGACTTGGGCGAAGCAAGGAAAGTGTGGAACCGAGCTGCCATATTTGTCCTTCTTAATGGGATATTATACAAGAGAGAATTCTCTGAACCTCTCCTTAGATGTTTGATGTCAGACAAGTCCCAATATGTGCTTACTGAAATTCATAAAGATATATGTGGGAGACACCCTGGAGGAAGGGCATTAGCTGTAAAAGTAACTCGGGTAGGCTATTATTGGCCAAACGCCATTCGAGATGCAAAGGAGTTCACTAGAAAATGCCACAAGTGTCAAGAGCATACTCCTATCTCACACCTCTTGCTTGAAGAACTATCATCCATCATAGCACTGTGGCCCTTCGCTCAATGGGGGCTCGATCTCATAGGCCTTTTTTCCAGTAGCCAGAGGAGGGCTAAATTTATTATGGTTGCAGTCGACTATTTCACCAATTGGGTGGGAGCGGAAGCTCTCATAACAATCACCACCTAATCTATCACAAAGTTTCTCTGGAAGTCCATTGTGTGCCGATTCGAAATATCCCATAGTTTCATATCAGACAACGAGAAACAGTTCGACTCCTCTCATTATCGGCAGTGGTGCGCAGAATTGAGGATCAAAGTACAGTTCTCATCACCTAGCCACCCGTAGGTAAATGGCCAAGCGGAGGCAACAAACAAAACTCTCCTATCCACCCGTAAGAAGAAATTGGGGGATCATAAAGGGGCGTGGGCGGATAAACTACTAGGCGTGCTATGGGCCTACCGAACGACTGTTCGAACTCCTACTAGGGAGACACCTTTTGCCTTCACATAAGTACCGAAGCAGTGATTCTCGTCGAAGTTGGGACCCCAACCCTGAGGATGTAGCATTTCGAGGCCCGGAATAACAAGGAAAAGCTATTGGAACAACTGGACTTCATCGATGAAAAGCAAACAGAGGCCGCAGTACGGGTAGCACACCACAAGCGGTTGACTGAGCAATACTTTAACAAGCGTGTCAAACCACGAGCTTTCAAGCCAGGTGACTTAGTATTGAGACAAACGAGAGTATCTACAGCTGAAGAACGCAAGTTAGGGAAAAACGCAAGTTAGGGGCCCGGTGGGAAGAACCCTACGTTGTCACTACCAGCAACCGCCTAGGATCCTATAGACTCAAAAACAGCCAAGGGAATGAACTCCTTAATGCATAGAATGCAGAACATTTGAAGAAATATTATGTATAGCATAGGCCCTCGCCAGGCACCTCTTGTATCATATAGCTCTTCAAGTTAATCAGATCGAAATATATTGTAAAGGCCTATCACCTACTTATCTCCCACCAAATGGATCGCTCGCCCAAGTGCACTCGCCAAGTCCTCACTTTCACACCTTCTCAACGGCGAAAATGCCCCCGCCAAATGGCTCGCTCGCCTAAGGCTCGAAACATAGGTTCATTCACCTAAGTGCACTCGTCAAGTCCTCACTTTCACACTTTCTCAACGGCGACACACGAGCCGCGGGGTCGTGTGAAAACACCCCCGCCAAATGACTCATTCACCCAAGGCTCGAGATTTGGGGGCATTCACCTAAGTACACTTGCTAAGCTCTCACCTTCACACCTTCTCAACGGCGACACACAAGTCGCCCAGGTCTTGAGACTTAAGAGTCATTCCCCCAAGTGCACTCAACATCACCCTCAGATTAAAGCCTTCACAGGAGAAACAAAAACGAAATTCCAAACCCTCGAAACAAATCCCTATCAAATGACTTTTGATAGAGATTTGCGGGGTACTAAACAGGAGCACACAATTGTAAAAATGGTCAACAGTATATCAAAGGTGCCAAGATTACATTACGTAAGGTGCCAAGATTACATTACATGTTAACAACACGGAAAACTATAAAAAGAGGAAAATCATCATCGATTAGTCAAAAGGCAGAGGAGAGCCAAACGTTCCAATGTTCATAGCTGAAGCTTTGGCAACTGGGTCAGGAGTAAGCAAAATAGGGTCCATACCAAGAACGTCGAATGAAGGATTGCGTAGAATCTCCTCCCTCAACCACCTCAAGCCTTCCACATAACCACAGCCCTATGCAGAGATGCTGATGGATTGAATCCGAGTTGCCTGGCGCCTAAGTGCTTCTAATTCAGTATTTGGCCCACTAAGGGCAATTCGAAAGGCTGCCAGCTCAGCAATATGAGCATCACGCTCATGTTCCATCCCCTCCATCTTGGTGCGAAGAGCCTCTAGCTCGACCTCCCGAGTAACGCGAGATTGTTTTGAGATATCTAAGTTTGTCCTTAGGTATCTCACTTCCTAGTTGGCGATGGCAAACTCATCCTCACGATCGGCGAGGGACTGTGCTGCCAGTTCTCGATCATTGAGAAGTTGCTCTCTACTCGCCACCAGCGACCGATTTTCCTCACGCAAAGCAGCCACCTCTTCCTGCATCGCAGCATGGCTCGTCTCAAGAGCAGCCTTCTCCTCCCCCAGCTCTATATTGGCAGCTTTCAACATGTCTCATTCCTCCACTAACCCTCTGGCGGATGTACCCAGCTCCTAGTACTTCCCCTCAAGCTCATGGATCTTCGCTCGAGCCTACTGCATGTTGTTATTTATCAATCCCGCTACTTTGGACCCAATTGCACCCGCCATCTGGTCGGCCTCCTACATAACATCCCAATTTCAGAAAAGAGAAGAATAAAAAATTAAAATTGGCGAACAGACGTTTACTTGGACCAAAAGAGATCGGAGTATGCACACCACCCTTTCAATAGGCTCGAAAGAGTGAGGTGGCAGGGGTGCCACGGGCAGTGTCTATTTGGGAGTGTGTGGAGATTGACCTTGGCAGGGTCCTACCACTGACTCCAATTCATCATCACTCACTCGGACAATCACCTGATGAGCATGGTCCCTAACATCCTCAACCCCTTGGTCGACAGGATGCATCACTGGCGGACTCATTATCTCACTGGTTCCTACCTCTTCGACGTTATCCTGACTGCCCGCCTCTTCTTGTCTTGCCGCCTCATGCTTGCAAACCTCATCATGGCGGTTAACCTCTATAGGCAAAGTGGGCTGCTCCTCTAAGGTGGATGGGACTGTTGGGCTATGCTCCATCTTAGAGCGTTCAGGAGAAGGGAGTTGCCTGATGGCAGCTTTTTGATCTTCTTGAGCCTGAGCAAAACCCCTGATGTATGGCTGGAAGTACAATGTGCCAGCAGCGTAGGCTGGAGGATGAGATAGGGCTATAAAAAAAGCCATCTCCACCTCATCCACCCCTTCCACCTGCTGAGGCTGAGGTTGATCGGCTGGTGTCATGGTGGGAACCTGAGGAGAAAATCGGGGTAAGGTCCCTTGCGAAACTACCTCCTCCCGCTGTGAGGCGAATCCACCCTTCTAGGGGGCTCCGACCCAACCTGGCGGCGAGCAGCTAAGAGGGAGTTGGCAATCAGCCTTCTCGCCTCCTCTTCACTCAATTTCCTTACAACACCCCCTTCGGGCGTAACAAGGACCGGAGGAGGAAGAACAAGAGGTTGTAGCAGGGGCAGGTCGACGTCGGACAATTTAGGGCGAGGTCGAGAAACACCTTGAATAGGTCCCCGAGAGGAAGTGCCTGCCACATAAGGGCCCATTTTCTCGTGGCGAGCCTTCACTCGCCTTTCAGGAGGGAAGAAAGAGCCCTGTGCGTAACGGGCGGGACTAGGCGCTTGGATCTACCTCCTCGCCAGGGCTCCACCAAGTGGGTTTAGATATTCTCTTCCGTTAGTAGGCGGTCAAACTCCAACGCATGAAAGTGGCGCTTCACCCAAGTTATCACTACTTCAACCCGGGCACGTTCCATTTGGTTAAAATCTATATTTAGAAGGGAGGCGAGAGGCAAAACCCCCCAGTCAGCCTGAACGGGAAACTCTCCCCTGACCTCATCCTCGAGAGACTATCATCCATCCCTCTTTAAATAGAAAATTTTCTCTATGTACTCCTTGGGATTGGAGTACTAACTCTCAAGGACACATAACTTTGTCTCTCTGTCTCTCGCCTGGAAGCCAACCAAACTTAGAGCCGATTTGCGAATGAGACAGTATAGGGCAAAAAACTCCCTGGCGGTTAAGTCGGGGTACGCCTCTCATGACTCAAGTAGCGCTATGCGAAACACCACACAAGTCACCAATAACAATCGCCAGGCATTGGGAAGAAGTCGTGCTAGGGTCAGGCTCAAGTAGTGGAGCATCTCCCTAACATAGTGAATAAAGGGAAGATAAAGTCCATTTTTGAACATTGCCTCATACACCAGCACGTGGGGGGATTTTCCCTCTGCATTGCAAGGGAAATCATGAACCACTTCTAGACCTACGAATCTCGGAATATGCCCAAGGTCACGAAGGGAATGAATGTCAGGGGAGCAAGATGGAACCCATTTGTGCCCAACAAAGATGGAAGAAGAAGAAGCCATTAGAGAATTGAAGCACGAGGAAGAAAAGAAACAGGAAGGAATCACAGCAGAAGTAATAGCAAGAAAGTTTGAAAGAAGAAGGGGAAGAAAAGCCTCTATTTATACCCAGGTGAACATTTGCTGCTCCCGAGGAACCAAGGGACATCCACAAGGCACATTAAGGCGCGTGAACTACACAAACCAACTGCAGTAAGGGTATGGGTGAGAGTTTTGGGAAAAATCATTATGGTACAGCACATCTGCAACACGCCCCAATCAGCCTGCGCAGGTGGGAAACGCCTAAAAGGAAGTTCAAAGCTCTGGAGCACGATGATGACAGGGCTAGGACAATCGAATTAATGAAGGTAAAACATAGAGGCACGAAGCTCAAAAGTCACACGTTATAGATATCTAAAAAGTATAGCCTACATCAACGTCAAATACAGGAATTGCAATTGTCGCCACTCGTCCATCCCACTAGGGAGTCACACTCACACGCCCACTCTGTACTTGCCTACCGAAACCTAACAAGTCATATGAAAGTTACAAATCCAATAAGGACGGAAGAAATCCCCATCAACATCTCGTTGATAGGGATTCGTGGGGTACTATGGAGGGGCAAAACTATCCAAAATCAACATCCACATTCGATAGGCACTACCAAGTTAGGCGTCCGCCTAAAAGCGCTCACAGAGAGGATGAATGCAGCTTATAAGTCCGAGACAGAAGGACTGACTCAACCCTGATTAAAGGGTAATATGAGGTTGACGAGACAGCACTCGCCAAAGAAAGGGATGAGGCAAAAAGGCGAGGAGCCCACTCCTTGCTCCGCTAAGTTCATCCCTAAAATCAATCGAGCCCACGAAAGGCCACCTCGTGTAAGGCATTAAATAGCTGTCTATTCCCAATCATATCACATTAATGATAAAGAATTTGAGAAGAAGTGTTTCAGTTATTAACTGACACAAACTCGTCCCGCATTTAATGCGGAACATGTTCCCATTCGCTACCTATTAGAGCAATATACGACCCCAAATAAAAAGAATTACGAGAATGATGAATCATCCTCATCACCTACGGATTCAGTCATCAAGGATAAGATCACACTACTTCTTAACCCCTATAAATAGCAAGAAACATTGATATTCACAACTACGTATTTTTTTAGCAACCTTTTCATCTTTATACGATACATAATTCCCTTTTTAACTAGATCTTCGGAGTGCTCACAGGGTTGTCAAGCCCTATTCCATTTCTTAGCAAGTCTTGAAAACTTGGAATAACTAAGTGGCCCAGGGTGTGGAACACGCATCAACAGTTTTTAAACTTTAAGAACTTGAAAGGAACCTCTACCTATTCTTCCTTGCTCTCCAATAATCCTTCAATACTTGCTCCCTTTTTTATGTGATTCTCCAAAATGATACACTTTGAACCTCTATACATCTCCACTAGTAGAAAGAAAGAACATAATAATAATAATAATAATAATAATAATAAATAACTACTGTCATGAGTGCGTTCAACTATAAGTACAAATTTTACAAATTGACGTAGCTAATTAGGCCTGTTAAATCATGTCAACAGATCGTGTTCATGTCATATCAAGACATGTATATTATACTATATATGTCAACCATAATCCGACCCGTTAAACTTATCGTGTCAAAATCTCAAATCCTAACACGATCCATTAACATAACATGTCGTGTTGTGTTAACCCGTTATGACCTATGAGTGAATATTACGAAATAGATTAACACGACACAATATGACTCGTTTCAACCTGTTTATGTAAATGGATTGAATATGCCCGAAATTAACCCGTTTGACTAAATTAGATTTAGCATAATTTTATATAAATGTTAAAATCACAATATTTATAAAAAATTATAAAAATAACTATAAGTCTGAATTACAATCTAAACAATAAAAATATCGAAATTAAAATTCTAACAATTTTACTTTTAAGTATAAGAGTATAATTGTAATTTTAACTTTCTTAACTTGTCATAACAGGTCAAAATAAGTTGACTCGCTATTAACCCGTTAAGCAATCATGTCGTAATGGGTTAATCCATTTTGATCCGAAATCCATTAAGACTAAATCATAATCCGCTATTATCGTGTCGTATTGGGTTAACGGCTCGTGTAATATATCGTCACCCCTACGCGACTTTATGTGATCTGATCTGTTAGATCTATCTTATAATAAAATTAGTAATCTAACAATTTGACGAATCATATGAATAAGGAATGTCGATTTATGAGATTATTTTTATATAAATACTTTGTAGTTAGAATATTTTTCATAACTATAACATGCAACACATATATGAACTTTAACAACTAGATCTTAATTGAGAGTGTAAATTGCCAAAATTTTATAATTTAATATGTCAGTTGTTAGTTTGATAATGAATGATGTATATTACTAAAAGAGAAATGATATATTTGTCATCTTAAAGTGTGCAAGCTCTGCACACTTCTTTAAAATTAAAAGTTGATAAATATATGGGATCTACTAAAAAAGAATTATTAATTTTAATGGGGTATCTTTTAAAAAAAAAAATGAATACACGAGATTACATAATACTCTAAGACTATATTTAGCTTTACTTATAAAATATCATGACAATAATTACTCCATTAATATATATATATATATATATATAACAATAATACTTGCACCCATGTAAAACATGCATATATATTATATTTATTATTAATAATATTTTGGGATTTATTTTGAAAGTTATGAATTATTTAGGGAAAAGAGTTATGAAATGTTTATACCTTATATAATTTGAGAAATGATATATAAAAGTCCCTAATTGCATAAGTCTTTTATAAAAAAATTGGATCTCAACATAGAAAAGTGTGAAAAACCCATTTTTTCTCGATAGGATCCATATCATTACAAAAGAATAGTATAAATTAACTTGTATATTTGAGACTTATACCTAACATTATTCATATAATTTTGGATCCATATATGAAATCTAAGCATCCAATAACTTTAGTGTTATCGATACTCTTGAATCACCAAGATGTCTGGCGTTAGAATCACCCCCATAGCCACAATGCACAAAGCTTGAAAAATAAATGCCTAAAACGCACCTAGTCGGTTTCAAACACATGCGAGATGGAAGGAAAGGAAGCATGGTGACCATTGGACTTAAGTCGAATCTTTGTGTCACTTGGTAACAGGCATAACAAATATATATTTTTGTATCATATTACAAAAAAATGAAAAATTATGATTTTTCATTCACATTTTTTGGTCTTATATAAATTGACCCATTAGCCTACGAATTTAAGAAGTCTAGAAATAATTTTTAAAACTCTCTTTAAAGTCTTCATTTCTTCAAATCCTTTTATTAGGATTTATTCATTCAGTAGAAAACAATTTTATAATCTCTTAATTAAATAATAAAATTTAAAGATATTCAGAATCTAATTTTATGTGCATAATATAATTAGTCAAACAAATTTATTCTAATTTTTATTATATTTTAAAAATAAATTTATTTATAATTCGTGTGCATATCATTATTAATGAAAGCAAATATTAACTTAAAAAAAAATAATATTCAATCATAACATGTAAATTAAACTTTTTTGTTCTCACTAATTTTTTTTTTTAAATTTTGGAGCACCCTTTACACTGACAAAAGAAAAAATATTTGCTGCAGCCGGGCTTTAGCTGCAGCCCCTTACATGAACAGTGGAAATACTGTTCATATGAATAGTGTTTCCACTGTTCATTTGAGGGGCTGCAGCTAAGCAATGCCCCTGACAAAAACCCGGCCCCTTCTTGTCCGTGATCAACTTCTGTATCGTCATATGATAGTACGTGGCCGTCACATACGACTTTTTGCTCAAAAACATAAATGCATGTGATGTTTGAAAGGTAGCACAGATATATTCACAACATACCAGCTAGCTAGGTTCCTAGCTAGTACTTTTGATTAGTGTAATTTCATCCACTTCGATCGGCCGTTTGTGATGAGCTAATTATAATTTATTTGTCTCGTGTAGGACCATGCTTCGTGTTGAGGACGTGTCTCGCCAGCCTCCTGCTCCTGTTACCTGCAAGAAGAATTAAGGGAAGATGGTGGCTTTCCACCCGAGATAACTCCGACGCTCAAGTTAGTGATCACGTATTTACGGGAAAAATTCTTAATGTCCATAGTTGAGGTTTACCTGGTCTATTTATAAGCCTCTGGGGCAATACATGTCCCTTGTAACGCCTTCCGTAATCATCGTGATTGTGTATCTGCATGATATATCTTTTTGAGTTTGTTGATATTTCGTATCTACTTAAAATCCCTATAAAGGTGGCGACGGGTTTGATATATATTTTGGATTCTGCAGAATTGGGCCCTTAGCATGCTTTTCCTTCCTGGTGGGCTCCCTTGGCTGTTGGGCCTTTGGGCCAAATCTGATCCCACAATTACCCCGCAAATTTTCTTCGCCTTGAGGCGTAGGAAATTAAATTTTTTTTTTTTTTCCCGCGAAGGCAAACTTGGGAATTCGCTCATTTCTCTGGATCATCGGGCGGGTGCTGTCCTCCTGTCTTCTCATCTGACGGTTACACCTCTGTCTTCATGTCAGGTCATCATATCTGCGCCTGTTGGTATGCTGCATTTGTTTTCTTTAAATACCTCTTCTCTTTCTCTCTTCATTTTGCTTTTCTGCATTTTCTCGTTATTAGACTCTTTGCGTCTCTGCTTTTTTGTTGCTTCTTGCTTCTTGCTTCTTGCATTTCTTCTTCTTCTTCATCACTTCCCATGGCAGACCAAGGCAGCGGTTCGGTCCAGCCTTTTGATATTCCTGAGGGCACGACCTTTGAAGGTTACGTATGACGCTCCAGTGTTCGTGAGAAACACTTGGCTGGGATCAGGGAAGAGTTCAAGATCCCCAGTTCAGTTGTAATGAAAGCCCCTGATTCGGGTTGCTGTGATGATGAGGGGTTTTCGGGTTGGGTGGCTATTTCCGTCGCCCTGTTATCGCATGGCTTGAAACTCCCCTTCTGCCGCCCCATTCGAGACATTCTGGAACTTCTGGAGCTCGCTCCTATTCAACTTCACCCTTTTGCTCTGAGGGTGTTTTTATGTGTTTGCATCGTTTTTCGGATGGTGCTAGAGCCCCTTCGCGATCCTTACTCCGATCTCACTGCTCGTGAGTTTTTGGCCTTCTACGATGTGAGGGCGGCCACTAAGGGATGCGTGGCAGGTTTTCGCAAGAAGGAAAAAGGTCAGTCCTTGGCAAGGTTCGAAGGAAGGTATTCTAATGCCAAGGCATGGACCACCAAGTTCTTTTTTATCAGTGGTCAAGGATGGGAGTTCCCTGGTCAGGAGGAGGTCTTCAGGGATTTTCCCGTTAGGGCTATCTGGCGCCCAATCCCAGATGGTAAGCGCTTGTGGTCAACCATGCTCCCCTTATCCCGTCGAGAACTTGACCGGATTGATGCTGTCAATGCTTGGGCCGCAGATCATCTGGAAGATCTCTGGACTGACAAGCTGTTGACGCCTGCGCATATTGATCGGTTCTTGACGTCTCCGAACCGTTCTTTCGTTCAGGGGCTTGACTTCATGATCACTGATGTCATCCCCGCCCCTCTGTCGACGCCCTCAGAGAAGACGGCGAGGGGTGCCCTTTTCGTGCGGGATGCTAAGAGCAAGCTTAGGGAAGCTGAACGGCCAGAGACTGCCGCGGCGGAGGGTAAAAAGGAGAAAAGGTCCAAGAAGAAGAATGATGAGGGTCATAAGAAAAGAGACCGCCCCGAGGGCTCTTCCGCGAACCCCCCGCCCAAGAAGAGTAGGGCGCCCTCAGTTGGCGACCAGAATTTGACACGGGCAGCTCAAATTTTGGAGGGGAGCTCGACGCCCGAAGTGAGCGCCCCTGAGCCAACGCCCCAAGACGTGGTTTCTCCAGGGGGCGGTGAGGACGCAACGCTGATTCCACCTGAGGGGTCTAAGTCCTCGGGTGACCAGACTGTGGCGCCCATTTCCTCTGCGGGCACTTCCTCCGCGAAACCACAGTCCGCCGGCTTGGGGGACAGAGAGATGCTAGCCAACATAGCTCTCTTTAAGCTGGCCGCCGCTTTTCAGGCTCCCACCCCCTCCAAGTTGAATACCCAGGCGTCGGCCCCAGTTTTTCTGGCGCCAACCGCTGAAGGTCCAGTGCGGGGCGGCGAGCTCCCTCCCTGTGTTGCTGCCGCCCTTCGCTTGGAAGGATTTGAGGAGGCGAGCGTTCCTCCTGCGAGGTTAAAGGAGGCGAGCCGCGAAGGAGAAGGAGGTGTTTTATCCCCCCCTTCTGATGGCGCCCACTGCCTTTCAATGGCTGGCCCGCCCAGCTCGGAGACCCCTCCCACGACCGTGTCTGGAGGTAAAACTCCATCCCTGGTTGGGAGCGGGGAGCATTTTTCTCCACCGCCTCTGCACGCCCCTTCGTTCGACGGGGGCCGGGAGTCCCTCACTGATGAGGAGCTGGACCAGATGCTCCGTGACGACTCCCACCCCGCATGGGTCGGGTCAGCTCATCAGGGACTATTGCCCGTATCTGGGCATGTGCCGGATCCAGCAGTGGGTGTGGCTCACCGGGTGGCTTCCCCTCTTCCTGTATTTGCCCAGGAGAAAGCTGCTGCCAACATGGCCAACTAGCTGAGGGAGTGGTTCTCCATGGTATTATTCGGATTAACATTATTTCTTGCTATTTTTTGGTTTTGCTTGCCTTTGTTGCCTGCCATTTACTTGGATTACCTTTTCTTTCTCTGCAGGGGGTTGAAGGCTTGGCGGCACAGCTCGCAACTGACTTCCTTGTTCGGGAAGAAAGAATCATCGAGAGGTGGCGAGCGGACAGGGCCAAAATGGAGGCCCTGATTGAAAAAAATAGGGAGCTTGAGTCACGGGTCGCCCAAGCAGAAGGCGTCGTGGATGCTCTTCAGGGGGAGCTCGAGCTACGTGAGGGAGAAGTTCTTGAGCTTCATGATGCTGTTCGCCTCGCTCAGGAGGCGAAAGCCAGAGAAGACTTCTCCCGCCAGGTCCTGCAGTCGGAGAGGGACCTGGCGATGGTGCAGCTTCGTGAGGCCCGACAAGGGTTTGATGCCGAAATCGCCCGCTTGACTTCTGAGCTTCGCGCCAGCAGTGGAGAATTGTGCGCAGCTCGGGGGGAAGTTGCAGGCCTCAAGGAAAGGTGTGGTGGGCTGACCAAAGACTTGCTGGATGCCTTGGAGAAGGCTCGCTCCGCCGCCCAAGAGGCGTCCGAGGCGCAGGGTGCGTTGGTCGAGCTTCGTGAGTGTCATCAGAAATACAAGGCGAGCCGTGCTAATACGAACGAGGAGCTCAGGAAGGCCAACCTGGTTGCAATGGCCAGGGATGAGCAGTTGGCCCGGAAGGCTGCCCAGTTGACTGCTGCACGGGAGGAAAATTCCCGCCTCCGGGCACAGTTAGCCTTAGTTCCCCAAGTTCGGGACACCGCCTTCACCTTTGGGCATGGCTCCAGGATCCTGCGCCTTCGGAATCGTCTCTTGGTTGACCCGACGACCAACTTGCAGGCTCTTGATGTGAGCTTGTTTTCCCCTGAGCTGGCCGCTTGCCGCCGGACTGATACTTTTGGGCGCAGTGAAATCCCCGATGCCTTCACTAGGGTGCCCCCTTTGCCGCTTCCCGAAAAAAGCGGCGACCCGTGATGAAGGGTTGCCTTATTTTGTACATGTATTATCATTTTTTGTTGTTGTATGTTGTAACCAGAACTTGTAACTTGGATTGTATTTTACAATAGATTTTTTTTTTCTCACCTTAGCTGTCGCGTGCTTGTGCTTGTTACTGTGTGCGTCTTCTGTTTATTTTAAGGTGGTGTGGTCATTTGACTCTGCGCCCCTTTATTTTGCTTGAAGGTGGCGTGGTCATTTGACTCTGCGCCCCTTTATTTCGTTTGAAGGTGGCATGGTTATTTGACTCTGCGCCCCTTTAATTCGCTTGAAGGTGGCGTGGTCATTTGACTCTGCGCCCTTTTACTTTGTTTGAAGGTAGCATGGTCATTTGACTCTGCGCCCCTTTAATTCGCTCCGTTATTTCGTTTGAAGGTGGCGTGGTCATTTGACTTTGCGCCCCTTTAATTCGCTTGAAGGTGGCGTGGTCATTTGACTCTTCGCCCTTTTAATTCGCTTGAAGGTGGCGTGGTCATTTGACTCTGCGCTCCTTTACTTTGTTTGAAGGTGGCGTGGTCATTTGACTCTGCGCCCCTTTAATTCGCTTGAAGGTGACGTGGTCATTTGACTCTGCGCCCCTTTACTTTGCTTGAAGGTGGCGTGGTCATTTGACTCTGCGCCCCTTTACTTTGCTTGAAGGTGGCGTGGTCATTTGACTCTGCGCCCTTTTACTTTGCTTGAAGGTGGCGTGGTCATTTGACTCTGCGCCCCTTTACTTTGCTTGAAGGTGGCGTGGTCATTTGACTCTGTGCCCCTTTACTTTGCTTGAAGGTGGCGTGGTCATTTGACTCTGCGCCCCTTTACTTCGCTTGAAGGTGGCGTGGTCATTTGACTCTGCGCCCCTTTACTTCGCTTGAAGGTGGCGTGGTCATTTGACTCTGCGCCCCTTTATTTCGCTTGAAGGTGGCGTGGTCATTTGACTCTGCGCCCCTTTAATTCGCTTGAAGGTGGCGTGGTCATTTGACTCTGCACTCCTTTATTTCACTTGAGGTAGCATGATCTTTAAAGATGAGGTATTTCAAAAATCTAATTGATATAAGGACGACGGGATGGAATTTGATAAAATGCGATTGGGCGAAATTCAAAAAAATATAGCCGGAATGACTACTGGTAAATGCAGATTGACGAAACTTTTAATAAACAAAGCAGGAATGACTGCTGGAAAATGCAAATTGACGAAAACTTTAAACAAAGCAGGAATGACTACTGGAAAATGCAAATTGACGAAAACTTTTAATAAACAAATCTGAAATGACTATGAGATTTCTACTGGTAAAACTTCTTCAAGTGCTCTGCGTTCCATGGTCGAGGTAGCTCTTTCCCTTGACTGTCCTTTAGCCGATACGATCCTCCTATACTGTTTGTTACCACTATATAAGGCCCTTCCCATTGAGGTTCCAATTTTCCAGGACTTTGGGTGATCACCCCGTATTTCCTTAGAACCAGGTCTCTGACCTTGAAGGTTCGGGGCTTGACTCTTTTATTGAAATATCGCTCGGTCTTGGCCTTTTCTTGCAACAGTTTGGCTTCTGCCTTTTCCCTTTCTTCCTCCACTAAATCCAGATTTTCTTCAAGCTTGCTGTGGTTTTGGTTAATCGAGAAGTGACTTGTTCTGTGACTGGGCAGCCCAACCTCCACCGGCGGTATGGCCTCTATTCCGTACGCTAGGGTGAATGGGGATTCCCCGGTCGTCGTTTTGACTGACGTCCTGTATGCCTAAAGTACTCCTGGAAGCTCGTCTGCCCAATTCCCTTTCTTCTCTGTGACTTTCTTTTTTAGGATGGAGAGTAGAGCCTTGTTGGTTGATTCGGCTTGTCCATTAGCTTGGGGGTGGCCTGGCGAGGAATACTTGGGTCTGATTCGTAGCTCGGCACACCATTCTCGGTATTGGTCGGAGTCGAACTGCCGCCCGTTGTCTGTTATTATACTGTGGGGAATTCCGAATCGGTAAATTACGTTCTTCCATAGAAACCATGTTACCGCTTTGCTGGTAATCGTCACCAGGGGTTCGGCTTCCGCCCACTTGGTGAAGTAGTCTACGGCTACTACCATGAACTTGACGCCGCCTTTGCCTAGTGGGAAAGGTCCCACTATGTCCACGCCCCACTGGGCAAAAGGCTAGGGTGCCGTGATGGAGGTCAATTCCTCTGGCGGGGCGTGAGGTATAGGCACATATTCCTGGCACATATTCCTGGCACTTGAGGCATTTTCTTGAAAATTCCTGCGCATCCTTTATTGCATTGGGCCAGTAATAGCCCGCTCTGATTGCCTTCCTAGCCAGGGCTCTCCCCCCTGAATGGTTCCCACAGATTCCTTCATGTATCTCGGCGAGGACATACTGCGCTTCCTGTGGCGAGACACATCGCAGCAGGGGGCGGAGAGTCCTCTCTTGTAAAGGATCCCTTCGATAAGCACAAATCTCGTCGCTTTCCTTCTTACTTTCCTTGCTTCATCTCTTTCCTCCGGAAGTTTGCCCGTCGTCAGATATTCCACTATTGTGTTGGCCCATTCGGGAAAGCTACGGTCTATTGTTGTTACTTCTGCGCCCACGGCGGGTATCTCAATGACTCTGCTTTCTACTTGCCAGGGAAGGGGTGCCATTTCCATTCCCGAAGCCGTTCTGGCCAGCTTATCCGCCACTTCATTGTCAGTTCGCGGGACCTGGATTATGGTAAAATATGAGAAAAGGTCTCGTACTTCCCACACCCGATCCAAATACTTCTTTAGTTTTACGCTCTTGGTGGCATACAGTCCCAAGACTTGGTTGACAACGACTTGTGAATCTGATCTAGTTTCAACTTCTGTCACTCCAATCTAGGCGGCTATTAAGAGACCGGTGATCAGTGCTTCGTATTCCGCTTCATTATTCGTCACTCTGAATGCAAGCGTAGCCATGTAGTGTCTTTCTTCGCCGTTGGGGCTTATGAGGTGTATTCCCAGGCAACCGCCGGTCTTGCAGGATGACCCATCTATGTGCATTACCCATGGTGCTCTTGCTTGCGCCGTAGCGGCGTTTTGAGCTTCCTGGGAGAAATCTGTGAACTCGGCTACGAAGTCTGCCAGTGCTTGTCCCTTCATTGCCTTCCTGGGTTCGTACTTTAGGTCGAATTCGCTCAATTCGATTGACCATCCTATCAGTCTTCCCGTGCAGTCTGGTTTCCTTAGGGTTTTTGCCAGCGGTGCTTCTATCAGTACCCTTATTGTGTGGGCTTGAAAATACGGACGTAATTTCCTGGCCGCCATAACCAAAGCAAAGGCTAGCATTTCAATCTTTGGATACCTTGCTTCTGCTCATCTGAGGGCTCGACTTACGTAGTATACGGGATGTTGTTCGACTCTGTCTTCTTTTATCAGGACGGCGGACACCGTATGGGGGGAGGCGGCCAGATAGGCACAGAGCACGTCACCCCTCTCGAGCTACTTCAAGAGCGGTGGGTTGGCCAGGTATTGCTTCAGGTTTCTGAATGCTTCGTCACACGCCTCATTCCAAGGGTATGATTTACGCAACACGTGGAAGAAAGGCATACACTTGTCGGTTGACCTGGCTATGAATCTTCCCAGGGTGGCCACTTTCCCTGCTAACCGTTGGGTCTCGTGCAGGTTCTTTGGCGGCTTCATATTGATTATAGCCTCTATCTTCTCGGGGGAAGCCTCGATTCCTCTCTCTAATAGTATGAATCCCAGAAATTTCCCCGACTCGACGCCAAAGGCGCATTTGGCTGGGTTCAGCTTCATCTTATACTGACGCAACACTTCGAATGCTTCTCTTAGGTCAACGATGTGTTGGGAAGGATCCTTGCTTTTTACTAAGAGGTCGTCTATGTAGACTTCCATGGTCTGCCCCATTTGCTTTGCGAACATTCGGTTGACTAACCTTTGGTAAGTTGCTCCTGCGTTCTTTAATCCGAATGGCATTACTTGATAGCAATACAACCCCCGATCAGTTATAAACGCTGTCTTTTCCCTGTCCGCTGAGTGCAATAGTATCTGATTGTATCCTGAGTATGCGTCCATGAAGCTGAGCGTTCGGTGTCCTGCTGTTGCGTCCACGACGAGGTCGATGTGTGGCAGGGGGAAACTATCTTTTGGGCAGGCTTTGTTGAGGTCGGTAAAATCTACGCACATCCTCCACTTCCCGTTGGTTTTCTTTACCATGACGACGTTAGATAACCATTCCGGGTAGTGGACCTCCTTGATAAAATCGGCGGCGAGCAGCTTCTCGACCTCCAAGCCAATGGCGGCGTATTTTTCCGCGCTGAAAGACCTCTTTTTTTGGCGCACAGGTTTATGTGCTGGGTTCACACCCAGTCTGTGTTCAATGATGGTGCGGTCTATCCCTGGCATTTCTTCGTGGCTCCAGGCAAAAATGTCTCTGTGCTCTACCAGCAGCCGTTTCAGACTCTCTCTATCCGCAGGGGAAGAGTTTGTTCCTACACGCACGGTTGTCCCTGGGCGGTCTGCGAACAGTGTTATAAGTTCCAAGGGTTCGTTGACCTCGGCATGCTGCTGAATTGGTTCGTTTCCGACCTGTATTTCCCCTTGCAAGGCCTCGACCATGGTGGGGGGAAGTGGCGGGAGGAAGGCTTCTTCCGGTTCCTCGATTGCGCAAACTTCGTTTCCAATTTTCTTCAACTCCTGTACATAGCACTCCCTAGCTAGTGCTTGCTCTCCTTTTAATTCTCCTACCCCGCTGTCAGTTGGGAATTTTATCTTGAGGTGGTACGTGGAAGTTATTGCTTTGAGGCGGTTGAGGGTTGGTCTCCCTAGTATAACGTTGTAGGAGGAAGGGGCTTTTACTACCAAGAAGTCGGTCATGGTGGTTGCTGTTTGTGCTCCGCTCCCGGCGGTAACTGGGAGTGTGATGGCTCCTACTGGTTGGATTGCTTCACCGGAAAAACCTTTCAGTGTTGTTGGGGAAGTTCGTAACTGCCCGGGATCAATGCCCATTCTGTTGAATGCGTCCCAGAATAATATATCGGCTGAGCTTCCGTTATCAATTAGTACCTACCTAGTCGTGTAGTTGGCTATGATGAGGGTGACTACCAGGGCGTCGTCATGGGGGTACAGTATCCCTTGCCTGTCTGCCTCTCCAAAGGATATTACTTCTCGTTCTTAGTTCAGTTTTTGCTGTTTCGGTGCCCTATCCATTACATCTACTTCCTCGTACCGAGCTCTTCTGGCGTGCGCCTTGCGACTGGATATGGATACCCCGCCTCCAGCGAATCCTCCGGCTATCTTCCTGATTTCCCCGATTGGTTCTCTATTATTGTTATTTCTCGGGGGAGTCCTATTCTTGCCGCTTCTGGTGGGGGTCCTGCTTCTGCCGCCGTTCCCCCTGTTGTTCGCCCGGTTACGATCATTGCAAGGGTTGTTGCTGCGGTTCTTCGCTCGGGGCTGAAGCTCCTTTTCCTTCTTCGCCCAGTTTCTTGGCGCCTAGTAGGTTTTGACCGTTCTGCGGTCATGTGCTCCAACTCGCCTGTTCCCATTAGGTCGGCGACCCTCTTTTTCATGGTTGTACAATCTTCGGTCCAATGGGACATTGTCTGGTGGTACTTGCAATACCAATCTGCTGTCTGATGTGGGCGCCCTTCGGCCTTGCCATCCTCTTCCTCTCTGACACTTAGGTTATTATGCATTAACCTAGTGTATCGATCCACGTAGCTTTCTTGCCTTCTTTCCTACCGACTTGTTCCCGCTTTCTTGTCATCGCGCCCGCTTCGCCGTTCGCCCCTCCTGTTTTCTTTGCGGGGGTTTACCAACGCTTGTAGCGTGTCTTCGGCGTTGACAAAGTTGTCCGCTTGATCCATGAACTCCCTCAGGGTGGAGGGAGTCTTCTTTGCCAGATCGACCATGAAGGGGCTCTCAGGCCAGATCCCTCCCAGGAGGGCGGCCAGAGTGATCTTTTCGTCCTGGTCATCCGTTGTTAGGCGTTCTTTGTTGAACCGTGTGAGGTAGGTCTTGAGGTCCTCGTCCTCCTTTTGCTTGACTGTTAGCAGGTAGACGGTTGGTCGCCGGCGCCTTCTGCTCGGCATAAACTGAGTTATGAAAAGCTTAGCTAACTCCTCGAAGCTGTCTATCGACCTTGGCCTGAGGGTCCCGAACCAGCCCCTCGCTGTCCCCTTCAGGGTTAAAGGGAAAGCCCGGCAGGCGATCTCGCCTGGGAAGCCGTGGAGTGTGATGTGAGCTTTAAAGTTTTCTAAGTGGTCCACCGGGTCTCTGGACCAAAGTTTTGAATTCCGTTCCGGTGACCGTTCCGGTTGAGGCACTGGAACGGAATATTTCGGTTCCGTTTCGTTCCGGTGTTCCGTTTCGGGATAGAAATTATATGAATAAATTATATATATATATTAACTTTATTCTAAAATAAACATATGTACACAAATATTAAAAGCATACATGCCTGATAAAATTAATAATATTTTTCAACAGTCATTACAAGCCTTAAAGACATATTTTAAAATATAACACAATATCATAAGTTCTTACTTCTTAATCCAACATATACTCCTCATCTTCAACAAGACGATAAGGATCAATAAGTGGAACATTATTCAAAACATTTTCTTCAATATTATCATCATCATCAAGATCAACATTCTCACAATCTTCTAAATTTAGTGAGCCTAATGGCTCCTCAATACATCCTCAATCTAAGTCTTCTCCTTCAATAAGTTCTGGTTCTTCTCCAACCCATTCTTCCATCAAGTCAATATTCTCAAGATTGATTGGATCAAAAGCATCTCTTCCCCTTCTTATATTTCTGTCAAAATAAAAGTAACAGATAAGTATAAGTGTTACATAATTTTTCAAAAGTAAATAAATTATTATTTTGGAAAAAAATTTACCTTTCACGTAACTTCAAGTTATAACGTACAAATACTAAGTCATTCAATCGTTTATGCTCTAATCTATTCCTCTTCTTCGAATGAATAAATTCAAATGTACTCCAATTTCTTTCACAACCAGTTGCACTACAACATTGACTTAGTATGCGAACTGCAAACCTTTGAAGAGTTGGAACCTCAATTCCATAATTAGTCCACCATGCAACTATAGCAAAAAAGAAATAATAAATTATTACTTAAAAACAAATAAAAGAATTTAAAGATAAATTCACACTAATTAATAAAATGTATGGAAGTTACCTGGACAAACTTTTGTACGCTGACGAATTGCTAAAGGTTCTCCAAAATCACCGTTTGCATTTTTATACAATTCAACTTCTTCCATGATTTTGTCTTGCTTATCAGTATCAAGTTCCAACTTTATAACACAACTCATAAACCCTCTTAAAACATCATTTTTACTTTTAAAGCAAGGGTTGAAGTAAATTCTAGGATTAAGAAAACAACCTGCTGCATGTAATGGACTATGAAGCTGCTTATCCCACCTAGCATCAATGATCCTGATGAATGGCATAAATGCAGTAACTTTGTTCTTCAATCTTGCTTTTATATTCTCTTTGGCTCTCTCCATTGCATCATACAAATATCCCATTGCAGGCTTCTCATCTCCATCAACAAGTCGTAATACTCGAACCAAAGGTTCACCGACTTTTACAATAAACTGACACTGAATCCAAAACTCTCCATCTTCTAAAACAATTTTGGCTATTTCCTTCCCTACGCTGCTTCTAGAATAACTTGATGCAACCCACTTATCACAAGTAAACATCTGTTAAGCTCTTTTTTAAACAAAAGTAAACATTGGATACTTATAAAATTTGTAGCAAATCTTGTGACTGCAGGGCGACATAAATCACGACCGTTGGTGAAGTCTTTTCTCATCAAAGCCAAAACCCAAGCATGGTTGTAAATGAATTTTGTTATTTTTCTTGCCTTCTTTATAGTTTCATCAATAATAGGAAAATGCTTGGGATCACAAAAATTCTCTAACATCAGATCTATACAATGAGCAGCACAAGGAGACCAAAAAAAAAACCATGCTTTTGCTGTAATTTTTTTCCCGCAGCCTTATAACTTGCATCATTGTCCGTTATGAACTGCACAACATTCTCAACCCCAACTTCTTGAACAACTTCATCAAATATGTTAAATAGTGTTTCAGAATCTTTTCTAAGGCCCGATGTATCAATAGACTTCAAAAACATTGTACCTTTTGGACAATAAACTAAAAAGTTAATTATTGGTTGTTGCCTCTGGTTTGTCCAACCATCTGCCATTAGTGAACAACCACTTTTCTCCCAAGATGCTTTAATAAACGAAAGATATTTTTGAACCTCAGTCACAGAATTTTTCAAAAGATTTCCTCTCAATTCATACAAAGAAGGACCCTTAAATCCTGGCCCGATGGCAGCTATGGTATCAATAGCAGGCTGATAAAACTTAGATTGAGATGCATTAAAAGGTAAATTAGCATCATACCACCAATTTGCTACAGCCATCTTTGCTTTATCATGCATCTCCTTTGAACACATAGCACTTTTAATACAAGGCTGAGACCCAGGAGTTGTTTTTGGAGCGAAAAATTTATTTATACCCCTTGTTGACTTTTCGCCTACTTTCTCCTTCCCCTTCCCTTTTGAACTATGAATGTATCCTCCATCATCATCAGTAACATCAACATTAATATCATCATATGTTAAATCGATAGGACTTCCAATCTGTGAGTTTATTTTTCTTTTCTTCTCTTTATTTTTTTTCATTTCATTGACCAACTCCTTCATTTGCCATCTTATATCAGCAGGGACCTTTTTACATGCTTCTACATCACCTGGAATCCCACCCAGATGGTGCTTCAATCTTGTGACTCCACCACCTCTAATTGTCTTGTTGCAATAAATACATTCAGTACTACTTCTTGTCCCTGGCACTGCACGTGCATGGGCCCATGCTGGATCCTCTGATCTAGCAGGAGCAAGTGCCATAGATGTAGCACTATTTGATTGACAACTAGACATTTATAATTTTATATACCCCTACATAATTATAAAAATTGGATTAATTCTATTTCAAGCACCAACAGTAATAAAGACACCAAATAGAGGAACTATCAAATGGATAATTTATGCACTAATAGTCTAAATTCTAATACAAATGGAGAAACCATCAAGTCAAGCACCAACGCCTGAACCAAGCTAGTCTACGGTAACCATCAAGAAAAAATATTCAACTTTAAAAAATAAATAAACAGAACACACTCATTTACAGTTTTACACACTTTCAAAAATAAATATACAGAACACATAAAAGATAAAAAAATTAGCCCAAAGAATCAATAATATCTAAATGAATTTATAAAATAAAATAACATGAATAAATTTACTTAATCTACGGTAACATGAATAAATAACATGAATAAATTTACTCAAGAATTCAAGTCAGTCACTGTCAGTAGCTTCCAAAATTACCAATTTTTTTTTTATAAAAAATATAAAAAATATGCCAAAGAATCAATAATATCTAACTAATTTATAAAATAAAATAACATGAATTTATCACAATAAATTTTATCTACTCGGCGGGCAACGGAAAAAGCAGAGGGGAAAGCAGAATCGCAGAGGCTAAATGAGCTAATGGAAAGCAAATCGAGTTATTGACTAACCCAGTGGAGTCGTGGACCTCGGAAGCAGCTGCGGATGGAGGCGGCGCCGCAGAGGAGACAGTTTTATCCCGTGGGTGTGGCTCGGCAGTGGGCGATGGAGGAGGCGCCGGAAGTGACTCTGGAAGCCGCAAAGGCGTGGGCGTCGTCGGCAAAGGCAGTGACCGTTGGCTCGGCAGTGGGCGTCGGCGATGAGACCGTCGGCAAGGTCTGGGACTCTGGGCGGCGGGCGCACACCGTAGGGCTTAGGGTTGAGCTGTGAGCAATGAGAGAACTTAATGCGTGAGAAGCAGAAGAAAATTAGTCCCAGTGACCCACGGTCAGACGTCGAAATGAATAATAGGAAATAGAAAAATTAATAAAATAAAAAAGAAAGTAAATAAATTTACAAAACTGCCATTACTGATGTTCCGGTCCGGAATATCATATTCCGGCCGGAATCCGGAATTCCGGCCGAAACATATAATTCCGACCGGAACGGCCGGAATTTAATCCGGTGCAGAATGCAGTGGCTATCCGTTCCGGCTACTGTTCCGGAACGGTAAATTCCAGCCGTTCCGGCCGGAACGGCACGGAATTTAAAACTTTGCTCTGGACCCATCGTACAGTTCGATTTGGGGAAGTTTGAATTTTGGTGGCAAAGGGATTCCCATGATGCGCTCGTTGTATGGCAGGTCAGTTTGGCTTAGTATGCTGTCAATTGAAGAATGTCCCCCCACTTTTTTTGCTATTTCCTCATATTTGCCTGCAAGATCCTTCAACTCGTTGTGCAGCTTCTGTTTTTCCACGCGCTCAAGCTCGACTCCCGCGTTACTATCCGCCTCTTGCTCTCCTTGCCCTTCGACAGGAGGTACGGCTGTGTTGCTGGTGTTGATGTGTGTTCTGCACCCCTGAGTTGGATCGTGACTTCCAGTCCTAATCTGCAACAACAAAAGCAGGGAGTCGGGTTCCTCGATCCTGAGAACTCTCCGAAGATTTAGTTAGAGATGGAAGCGAGAAAAGATAAAACAGACAATAATTCAAATGAGCCTTAGAAAAATGTTCATACCTGTTTCCAGTGATCTATTCTTTCTTTTATATGGGTCGAAATACTGATCAGATACACGTGTAAGCATCCGGGAAGGTTGGAGAACATTTTACTCCTCTTCCCATCCTAGATTTCTCAAGATCATTTATTAGTTTTGTTTCTTCTAAATAATATCTCTTATAACATGATTACCTCCGATCGATCAATAGATCTCTTAGGATATCCTCATCATCCCGCATTTAATGCGACATGCCACCCTGCCAGGCATTAAATGTTTGTAGGATCTTCAATTATCACACTATCAATATGTCAGGAGTAACTATAATAGGCTAACTAGATTTATCGTCTTCGCATAACAAGGGTCCATGTGGGAGGAGTTTAGTTTGAGTAGGAAATACTCAGGATCCAACTTAAGGAATTTTACCGAATACAATTCCTCCTAAGTTTCTGGAAGAAAAGCGATAGGCGGGCGCCACTTCGATGGGCGCCCGCTACTTTGTCCCCTTTCGCAATTACCCCCCTCACAGCTGGATTCAACGTTCCTTTGTCGCAGGGTCTCGTTCTCTTTTTGAAGTGCTTCCAAGGCTTCCAATGTTGTTCTCAGTCTTTCCTCCGCCGTTGCTAACTGTGCTTCCATTGATGCTCCTGTCATTCAGCTTGCTACGGAACGTGTCACAGTTGGCATGCGAGAACCACGTTAATCATCTGTAAAGTCGGATCCCACAGACGGCGCCAATGTTGAGGACGTGTCTCGCCGGCCTCCTGCTCCCGTTACCTGCAAGAAGAATTAAGAGAAGATGGTGGCTTTCCACCCGAGATAACTCCGACGCTCAAGTTAGTGATCACGTATTTACGGGAAAAATTCTTAATGTCCATAGTTGAGATTTACCTGATCTATTTATAAGCGTCTGGGGCAATACATGTCCCTTGTAACGTCTTCCGTAATCATCGTGATTGTGTATCTGCATGATATATCTTTTTGAGTTTGTTGATATTTCGTATCTACTTAAAATCTCGATAAAGGTGGCGACGGGTTTGATATATATTTTGGATTCTGCAGAATTGGGCCCTTAACATGCTTTTCCTTCCTGGTGGGCTCCCTTGGCTGTTGGGCCTTTGGACCAAATCTGATCCCACACTACGCGTGGAGATGAGGCTACAAATTCATGCCCTCCAATCAGTTAAAGCTGCTGATTTCACATGTTAATATATCTATAATCTATCTATATGTCACTGTTTAAATGGGGCTGCGGTCAAACATAGCAACCATGCTTGCACGAAAGTTGTGAGAACCATGCATCTAAGACAATTAAGCATTGGCTAAATAACTATTGCTTGGTCTTCTACTTGCTCAAGCCAAGCTTTTGGGTTCATCATCGATCCCATGATGATCTCTCTCATGCATCATTATTCCGTGTCCTTCAAGCAAAGATTTCCATCCCTCATAGAACATATAAATGGAGCATCTGACTTCAACTCTGATCACTCACAAAACATTCATTGCTCAGCTCATCCATTCCTACTTTGTTCTATCTGTCGAATAGGAAAAATCTGAACCAAAAACGTCATACAGAAGGGGAAAATTATGCCTCTGTTCTCAGCATTTTTGGGTTGTTTCATGTGCTCTAAGTCTCCGGTCTCCGATGAGTTGGGAGGCCCCGGCCCTGTAAAAGAATGTTCTTCGTCAGATCATAAAGCCAAAAGAAAATCAAAATCATCGAGAGTTCCAATTGTAGTATCTTACTTTCCAGTTAATTCAAACATCTCCCGCTTGTAGCGATATAGATCGTGGCTGGGCTGGCTGACTATCTATACGAGATGTTTAATTAACTGAAAGAAGGTGTACATGGTATTGCTTGCTCCATGCAATCATGAATGCCCAAAGAAAAGTTTTTGGAAATATATGAAGACCCAGACATGGAAACTAATTGAAGGTTTAATTTCATGTTGGTATTAGTGTTGAAAATAGGCCACCAAAGTGTGAAATAGAAACCATTTGCAGTCCTTCATGGCTGCACCGTTTTCCATCCTTCAACAATGGCTGCACCACCCACCTCAATGCAGAGTTTTTCTAGTTTGGCTGCACCTACCACACCAACCATTTGTAAAACCTCTCCTATAAAAGGAGAGCTCTGATATTCGAAAGATAGAGCTGTGGAGAGCAGAGAGAAGTGGTGTGTGCATTTGAGAGTTACGTGAGAAATTTTTGAGTGATTTGTAAATCTCAGAAATTATAGTAAATTTGGCACCTATGGATGTAGGCAAATTGCTGAACCACGTTAAAATCGTCTTGTGTGATTTTTTTGGACAGGTTTGAATGCTTAACAATTGGTATCAGAGCTCTGGTTCGTGCTGTCCAGAAACCAAGTTGGTTAAAATTGTTTTTTGACAACTCCAGGCTGTTCCTTGCGTCGAGACGCATCCATAGGCGCAAACGGAATCGAAAACGGACGTCAGAAAAACCCGTACGCGCCGGTAGAAAGTCCGTGCGTGTACCCACTCGCCCCACTCGCAGCTGGAGGTTGAAGACGACTGGAAAACACGCGCCACGCGCCCCCACGCGCTTCCCGAGGAAGAAGACGCGTGAAACAGACGCTCCCACGCGCCAACCACGTGCAGCACGCGCTCTCACGCGCCACAGGACTCCTCTGCGCGTGACCTGCACGCGCCCACGCGCCATCACGCGCCGTAAACAGTCTACCGCGCGTGAACTCACGCGCTACACGCGCTCCGAACCCTTCTGGCGCGTGAATCCCACGCGCCTCACGCACCTCTGACCTCCTTCAGCGCGTGTATCACACGCGCCTGACAGATCTGGACCGTCCGATTTTCAGATCTGATTTTGAGCTTGATCTTAGCCATTTGGAGTCCGATTTCGACGATCAAATAGTGCTTTCCAACTATTTGGATCATTCCGGACTCATCCGTACGGTTAGAATTTTGAAATTTTCTTCTAAAATTTCTTAATTAATATGGAAGGTGTTGGGGAAGCTAGGAACTCTGGAAATGCCAGCAGTTCAGTGCGTAGGTCCACAGTTTCAAATGCCAAGTTTGAAGTTGAGAAGTGTGATGGAACTTCTAATTTTGGTATGTGGCAATGTGAAGTGATGGACGTTTTGATCCAACAAGAGTTGGATATGGCGTTGGAAGCGAAACCCAACGATATGTCAGAAAAGGATTGGAGGAAGCTTAACACCCAAACTTGTAGTACAATCCGTTTGTGCCTTACCAAAGATCAGAAGTATTTTGTCATGAGAGAGACAAATGCAAAAGAACTTTGGCAGAAATTGGAGGATAAGTTCATGAAGAAAAGTATTGAGAGCCGTTTGCATTTGAAGAAAAAGCTCTTCAGATTCCAATTTCGTGAAGGTATTAGTATGTCTGAACATTTGAATAGTTACAATCAGATTCTTGCTGATCTACTAAACTTGGATGTTGAAATCCAAGATGAAGATAAGGCTTTACTTTTGTTAAATTCCTTACCCGATACATATGATCATTTAGTTACAACATTATTGTATGGGAAGGAGAAAATTAGTTTTAATGATGTATCTAGTTCTCTGATTAGCAATGAGTACCGGAAAAAGGATAAGCAGGTACAGCTAGATACATCAAGTGAAGCACTTACAGCAAGAGGGAGATCGCGGTCAAGGTATCCCAGAAAGAAGAAAGGTTTTCAATCGAAAACTCGGGCCACATCACGTGGTTCATCAGTCGGCAGAAAACTCGCCAAAGATGAGTGTTCCTATTGTCACGACAAAGGACACTGGAAGAAGGATTGTCCCAAATTGAAGGGACAACAGAAGAATCAATCCACCACAGCAAATGTCGCGGACAGAGATGAAGATCTAGACATTGCCTTGACATGTTCATCATTGATTTGTCATCCCGATGAATGGATTATGGATTCCGGATGCACCTATCATATGTGTCCCAATCGGGACTGGTTTATTGACTTCACAGAGATTGAAGGTGGAGCAGTACTTATGGGCAACGACAGTGCCTGTAAGACTCGGGGGATAGGGAGCATTCGGTTGAAGCTGCACGATGGAACTGTCAGGATTCTGACCGAAGTTCGGTTCGTTCCGGATCTGCGGAAAAATCTTATCTCATTAGGATCTCTGGATTCAAAGGGATTCAGAATCACTATTGAAGACGGAACTCTCAAAGTGTTAATGGGAGTTCAAGTGGCTATGAAGGGTTTGAAGCGAGGAAACCTATACTTCTTGCAAGGAAGTACTATTGTTGGAAGAGCTTCTACAGGTTGTGAGAAGCTAGATGAGACTGATGCTGACACCACCAGACTTTGGCATATGCGTATGGGACACGCTGGAGAAAAAGCTTTGCAAACACTCGTAAAGCAAGGCTTACTCAAAGGTGCCAAGACTGGTAAATTGTCTTTTTGTGAGCACTGTGTATTGGGGAAGCAAACGCGGATCAAGTTTGGAACTGCTGTTCACAATACACAGGGGATACTTGACTATGTACACTCCGATGTTTGGGGACCTACCAAAATTGCATCTTTGGGAGGTAAGCATTGGTTTGTAACTTTTGTAGATGATTATTCTCGTCGTGTGTGGGTGTATACGATGAAGAATAAAAATGAAGTGCTGAACATCTTTCTTGCTTGGAAGAAGATGATTGAGACTCAGACCGGCAGAAAAATTAAGCGGCTCAGATCAGATAATGGAGGGGAGTATACTCTAGACCCTTTCATGGAAGTATGTCGGAGAGAGGGAATAGTCAGACACTTTACGGTACGAGGAACACCGCAGCAAAACGGTGTGGCAGAACGGATGAATCGTACTTTGCTAGAGAAAGTACGATGTATGTTACTGAATGCTGGATTCAGTAAACAATTTTGGGCTGAAGCTGTGACATATGCATGCCACCTCGTCAACAGACTACCCGCAGCTGCCAATGGCGGGAAAAACACCCATTGAAATGTGGAAAGGTACACATGCTACTGATTATGACTCTTTACACATTTTTGGATGTCCTGCTTACTATCATGCAAAGGAAAGTAAGCTTGACCCTAGAGCCAAGAAAGCAAAATTTTTGGGCTTTAGTTCTGGTGTAAAAGGGTATAGACTCTGGTGCATAGAGTCTAAGAAGGTAATTATCAGTAGAGATGTTACTTTCAACGAATCTGAGATGCTTAAGTCACATAAGCATAAAGATTCCACTGAAGGCAGCTATGATGGCGAAACACCTAGTGATTCGCAGAAGGTGGAGTTTATTACTCCAAATGATTCAAGAGAAGACAGACAAGAGGAGGATGATAGTCCAATCACAGCACCTCCAAGTCAAATTGAATCAATAGCAACCAGTAGATCGAGACGAGAGAAACGTGTGCCAACACGTTATGCAGACTACGTGACATATGCACTACCAGTTGAAGGGGGTGAGATCCCCACCACTTACAGAGATGCCATACAATCCAGTGAAAAGGATGAATGGATAAAGGCGATGACAGAGGAGATGCAGTCTCTTCACAAGAACCAGACTTGGAAACTTGTGCCACTGCCACAAGGAAAGAAGTCAATTGGCTGTAAGTGGATCTTTAATCAGAAAGATGATCAAGTTGCTAAAAATAGAATTCGATACAAAGCTAGATTGGTAGCCAAGGGCTACGCTCAGACAGAGGGAATTGACTACAGTGAAGTATTCTCTCCTGTTGTGAAGCATTCATCCATTCGGATATTGCTAGTTTTGGTTGCACAATATGATCTTGAATTAGCACAACTTGATGTGAAGACAGCTTTCTTACATGGTGATCTAGAAGAGGAGATTTATCTGTCTCAACCAGAAGGGTTTAAAGAGACTGGTAAGGAAAAATGGGTTTGCAGACTGAAGAAATCTCTCTATAGACTGAAGCAGTCACCTCGGCAATGGTATAAACGGTTTGACCGTTTTATGATGGATCTGAAATACACTCGTTGCCAATACGATCATTGTGTGTATTTCAGAAAACTTGCAGATGGATCTTTCATTTATTTGCTTTTATATGTAGATGATATGTTGATTGCATGTAAAAGCAAGGTGGAGATAGATCGTTTGAAAACTCAGTTGAGTCATGAGTTTGAAATGAAAGATCTAGGAGAAGCACGAAGAATATTGGGGATGGAGATCAGCAGAGATAGGGTGAAATGTACAGTTCACCTTACTCAGAAGCAGTATCTGAAGAAAGTATTGCAACGCTTCAATATGGACTCAAAGTTGAAGCCTGTGAGTACTCCAATGGCCCCATATTTTAAGCTCAGTGCATTGCAGTCTCCTAAAGATGATGAAGAGCGGGACTACATGAAGAATGTCCCGTATGCAAGTGTTGTTGGTAGCCTAATGTATGCCATGGTGTGTACACGACCTGATATCTCCCAGGCCGTCAGTTTGGTTAGTCGTTATATGCATAATCCTGGAAAGAAACACTGGCATGCGGCTAAATGGATTCTACGGTATATTCTAGGGACCGTAGATCTTGGTTTGAAGTTCGAGAAGAGTAAAGATAGTCTAGTAACTGGATACGTTGACTCAGACTATGCAGGTGATCTTGACAAACGATGATCGACAACTGGATACGTGTTCACTATGTCTGGAGCACCAGTTAGCTGGCGATCAAATTTGCAGTCTACGATTGCACTGTCATCCACAGAGGCTGAGTATATGGCTGTAACAGAAGCCGTAAAAGAAGCCATTTGGTTACAGGGACTGGTAACAGATTTGGGTTTTGAGCAGCAAGAGGTTACCATTTACTGTGACAGTCAGAGTGCAATTCATTTGGCCAAAAATCAAGTGTATCACTCTCGAACAAAACATATCGATGTCCGATTTCACTTTGTACGTGAAATATTAGAAGAAGATGACATATTACTTCAGAAGATTGGCACTGAAGATAATCCAGCAGATATGTTGACGAAAGTCGTCACAGGGATCAAGTTCCAACACTGCTTGGAATTGATCAATATTGTAAGTTGCTGAGCACCTTCGGGTGCATTGGCACTTTTGGGTGCATTTGGCGTCTTATGACGCATTTGTTAGTAGAAGACACTCACGTCAAAGAAGGAAGTGCATTCATTTGAAGAATGAATCAGTTTGGAAGCAGCCTAGTATGGCACACTCCGGTGGAGGCGGTGATTGTTGAAAATAGGCCACCAAAGTGTGAAATAGAAACCATTTGCAGTCCTTCATGGCTGCACCGTTTTCCATCCTTCAACAATGGCTGCACCACCCACCTCAATGCAGAGTTTTTCTAGTTTGGCTGCACCTACCACACCAACCATTTGTAAAACCTCTCCTATAAAAGGAGAGCTCTGATATTCGAAAGATAGAGCTGTGGAGAGCAGAGAGAAGTGGTGTGTGCATTTGAGAGTTACGTGAGAAATTTTTGAGTGATTTGTAAATCTCAGAAATTATAGTAAATTTGGCACCTGTTGATGTAGGCAAATTGCTGAACCACGTTAAAATCGTCTTGTGTGATTTTTTTGGACAGGTTTGAATGCTCAACAATTAGAATGTAATTTGATGATTTGGGAGTTGAGTTATAAGGGGGAGGGATCAGATTCTTCTGAATTATTTGTAATTAAATAAGACTTGTGTATTTGAATTTGTCAAAGGATTCTTTTCTTCTCTACTCCAGTTGCAATTGTATAAATTTGTTCGTTTACACATTAACTGATCAAGATTGGACATTTGTTTACATCTAAGCCAACAACGTTTGTTTACATACAGAAGGAAACCACGATGTCCCTAATTTTCTCACCATTTTTAGGTTGATTCATGCATGCGCGCGCTCTTCCTTTCAAGTCTCCGATGATGTGGGAGGCCCGGGCTCCGGCAGAAAAGAATGTTCTGATCCGGAGAAACCCAATTAATTAAAGCAATCATCCAGAACTGGCCAACAGTTTGCTCAAACCTGATCTCCCGCTTGTAATACCATAAATAGATGGATCGATCATGGCTACAATTAGTTGCTGAAGTACTACTGGAAGAAGGCCGTATGCTTATCGTTCCCAATTGAATTGAAGACTAGGTATATCCAGAATCTCCTGGCGCAAGATATTCCTTCGTCCGACAAGTACTTGTTGCTAAATTCGTTTGCCTTGATCACTCATTAAGCATTAAGAAAATGAAAGGAACCTACCCTTCCTCGTTCTTCCTTGCACTATCTCCACTAGGATTCCAATGCTTTTCTTTTTTCATTCTTTAGAAAATATATGTGTAATCATAAATTGTGCAATCATTTCATAATTATTTTAATTATTTTAAAAAGAGTGAAAAAATATAAGCTTATATCAAATAAATTAATTTTTTAATAATAAATTTTAAATTTTTTTAAAACGATTAAATGATATTTACACACCTCACAATTATAAATAAAATTACTCATCCCTTTTTGTGATTCTCCAAATTAATGATCCACTTCGATGTTCGATCTACCCATCTAATCAGCTACTATATATTAAAAAGAAGGAATTAATAAATAAAAACCATTAATGTCAGTACTGCGTGGGAAAGTAAAGAGGGAAAAATATGGTCTACGAAAATGATGCATAAATCATGCTACGCAATATTTTTTTTAGTGACTGGATCTCAATCGAGAGTGTAAAATAATAGCCAAAATTTAATAATTTAATATGTCAATGCTAGTTTGATAATTAACCGTGTATATTACTAAAGAAAAATGATAAATGTAGTCATAGAGTTACAAGCAGCGTGCAGTCGTTTTGAAAAAAAGTGAATATATATGGGACCCACGTGAAAAAATTAACTTTTTTTCTAAAGCGACTGCACGTCGTTTGCAACTCCACGACTGTATGTAGCATTACCCATTACTAAAATAATAATTATAGATCGGGATACGCATCACGTATATACGTAAAATATGAGTTTTACTAAGGATCAACAAGTATAGGAGTTGCACACCATACACCTACGTGTCACTCTTTTTTTTTTTCCAAGCAAAACATGTATTTTGTGTTGAGGAATAAATCTCACATTGCCTGTAGACAAAATTTTAGACATACTTATAATTAATGTACAAACTTATCTCATTGAACCAGTTTTATGAGATAAGTTAGGCCTATAAATTTTTACATAGTATCAGAGCCTACCACAGGACGAATGTGGGCCTACACTACTTACCCCGTGACAAGGATCAGAAAAATTATTGGCCTGCACGTAAGGGAGGGTGTTGAGGAATAAATCTCATATTACATGTGTACAAAGTCTTGGACATACTTATAAGTAATGTGCAAACCTCTCTCATTGGACTGATTTTATGAGATGAGTTAGGCCCATAAATTTCTACATTTTGTACTGTGGTCATTTCTTCCCCATTCGAATCCCATTCAAATTTTGGCATCCTGCTCAATTCATTCTCTTTCCTTGCTAGAATTTGTGTCAGCTTCCTTTTTACAACGCCTCCCCGTGATTGTGATTCTCTATTCAGCATCACCTCACGATACTCCTGTGTCTGCAACTCCCAATGAGCTGATTGAAAAGAGCAAACTAGGTCGCATCTTGCGAACATGCACCTCCTCCCTCTGCCCAGCGCCGCCCGTCCATCTTTTCAGAGACACCTAGCAAAGCTCATCCATCTACCAATGCTACGTACCCCTTCCTGTGAGCTCATTTAACGGACCAAACTCCTGACTCTGCTCTGGTGGAGCTTTGTTTCGCCGATCTCCTTGCTCAACTTCGTAAGTAAAGGTTTTAACATTTTTTCTTCAATACTATTATGTTCTTATTTATTGAGAGGTGATCTTTGGGTACTGTGAGATGTTTATTGTGATTTAGGGCATGGAGAAAAAACATTGTTCTTTGAACCCGAGTTCAGAGGCATGGTGAAAAAATAATGTTCTACGATTTTTACTATTTTAGTCTTATCATGCTTCTACTTTCATCTTTGTGTGCTTCTACTTTAACTGCGTGAGCAAAAGCAAATTGTCTAGGTGAAAGTCATGTGTAGTTGAAGGAACATCAATAAAACAGACTTATGTACTGCAAGCGTGGTTTTTCCTGTTGATATTCTAACTTATTCAAATCATAGTGCTCTTGGGAATCTAGCACAAATTGAAGCAGCCATCAAATAGGCTTTGATGTGAAATGGAAGGTAGATATTGCAGCCTACAGTAATGCGCAATTATGTAAACAAATACTCATTTCTCTCATTTAAAGATCTAATAGGATCACTGTACATGGCAACTTCTTATAAAAATTAAGATGAATTTGTTCCTAAATCATGTGGAATATCTCAACACACATTTTCACGTGTGAGTCGATATTTTTGATACCATTTTTGTGAGTAGATCATAGGAGTTTATCATTGATCATAAATTAACCTATTTTAAAACTATAAAAAATATTTATTTCTTTTCTTAGAATGCTTAATATAAAGAGTGTGATAACTCTTTATAAAAATTAAGTTTATGATTAATATTTTCTTAAGCAGTATACTTGAACTTCTCAACACTACGTTCCTACTACTTTTGGTCAATTGTAATTTCATCCACTTTGACCGTTTGTATTGGTGATCAGCTAATTATATATAATTTATTCGTCTCGTGTATGACCATTTGTCTCGTTTATGACCATGCAACGTGTGGTCGTGGAGATTATGAGGTACAAATTCTTTTAATGATGCATCTTATATTATATATTTTATATTTTTAAAAATATTTTTTATATTTATTTTATTTTATTTTTATTAAATTAATTGAGTTGTTTTATTTATTATTCATATATCATATATTTATTATAAAAAAGTAAAGAAATAAAATAAAATAAGTGCAATGTACCGGAGATGTGTGGAGAATGTAGATGATACTTAAGTACGATAATTAAATAGAATTATTCTCATTTAATTGGCCGGTTCGAGAATTATGGTTGTTTTGCTCTCCAATCAGTTAAAAGTTGCTGATTTCACATCATGTTAAATTCATGGCCGACTCAAAGCGGTAGGCAATAAGGTCACTGCCTAAATCCCAAATTTGAGTTATAAAGGAAAAAAAATATTATAAAAAATATTATCTGAAAACATTTTATTTAAGGAGCCGCCCCACAAAATATATTGCGGAGCCGCCCCCTTACGTTAATATATCTATATAATATATAATGTCATTGTTTGTGGTCGCGGTCAAACCATAGGAACCACGAAAGTTGTGAGAAGTTGAGAACCATGTGATCCATGTGATCCATGCGTCTAGGAAATATCGAAGAAGCAAATTAACTTTAGCTTGGTCTACCGCTTGCTTTTTAAGCGAAGATTTCCAACTCTCATAGAACTTATAAATGGAGCATCTGACTTCAACTCAGGCGCTCATCCATTCCTACTTTGTTCTATCTGTCAAATAGGAAACATCTGAGCCAAAAACATACAAAAGGCCGGGAAAATTATGTCTCTGTTCACAGCATTTTTGGGTTGTTTCATGTGCTCTATGTCTCCGGTCTCCGATGAGTCGGGAGGCCCCGGCCCTGTGAAAGAATGTTCTTCGTCAGATCAGAAAGCCAAAAGAAAACCAAAATCATCAGGAGCTCCAATTGTAGTATCCTACTTCCCAGTTAATTCAAACCTCTCCCGCTTGTAGTGATATAGATCATGGCTGCAGCAGGCTGGCTAGCTACAAGATGTTAATTAACTGAAGATGGTGTACATGATATTGCTTGCTCCATGGAATCATGAATGCCCAAGAAAAGTTTTTGGAAATATATGAAGACCCAAACGTGGAAATTAATTGAAGCTGGTTCTCATGGTGGTTCTAGTATGTAGTTTGATGATTTGGGAGTACTTGGGTTAGGGGCAGGGATCAGGTTCTACTGTATTATTTGTAATTAATTAAGACTTGTGTATTTGAATTTGTCAAAGGGTTCTTTTCTTCACTGCTCCACTTGCAGTTGTACGTATAAATTTGTTCGTAATTTACACATTAACTGATCAAGATTGGACATTTGTTTACATCTAAGCCAACAACGTTTGTTTACATACAGAAGGGAACCACGATGTCCCCAATTTTCTCACCGATTTTAGGTTGATTCATGCATGCATGCGCTCTTCCTTTCAAGTCTCCGATGATGTGGGAGGCTCGGGCTCCGGCATGGAAGAATGTTCTCCGGATCAGAAACCCAAAACAAATCAAAATCATATGGAACTGGCCATCAGTTAGATCAAACCAGATCTTCCGCTTGTAATGCCATAAAATATAGATGGATCGATCATGGCTACAATTAGTACGTTGTTGATCAAGTACTGGAAGAAGAGTACCGTATGCTTAATGTTCCGGCCAATTGAATTGAAGTTCGGCCCCGCTTGGATTCAGAGATGAGATGAGTTGAGATGAGTTTAGATAAGTTTAGTTTATTTTTTAATATTATTATTATTTTGGGATTTGAAAAAGGTATATTGGGAATTGAAAAAGGTGTATTGGAAATTGAAAAAGGTGTATTGGGAATTGAAAAAGGTGTATAGGAATTTGTGTTTTATATAAAAAATTATAAAAATATAATAATGAAATGAAGATGAGTTGAGATGAGCTGAGCTCACCTCTGAATCTAAGCGGGGCCATAATTTTCTCACAGAAGAGGAAAATTATGTCTCTTTTCTCAGCATTTTTGGGTTGTTTCATTTGCTCTAAGTCTCCGGTCTCCGATGAGTCGGGAGGCCCCGGCCCTGTAAAAGAACGTTCTTCGTCAGATGATCATAAAGCCAAAAGAAAATCAAAATCATCGGGAGCTCCAATTGTAGTATCTTACTTTCCAGTTAATTCAAACATCTCCAGCTTGTAGTGATATAGATAGTCAGCCAGCCCAGCCACGATCTATATCACTACAAGCGGGAGATATTTAATTAACTGAAAGAAGGTCATGTATATGATGCTTGTTCTATGCAATCGTTAACAGAAGAGTTATGTATACTGGTTCCTTCAGGTGGCCGGCAAATTTGCCTAAAGAAAGTTTCTAGAAATATTTGAAGCCCAAATACGGAAATTAATTGGAGGTTTAATTTCATGTTGGTATTAGAATGTAATTTGATGATTTGGGAGTTGGGTTAGGGGGAGGGATCAGATTCTTCTGAATTATTTGTAATTAGATAAGACTTGTGTATTTGAATTCGTCAAAGGCTTTTTAAATTTTTTTTTTTTTTTTTTCTCTAGTAGTACTCCAGTTGCAGTTGTATAAATTTGTTCGTTTACACATTAACTGATCAAGATTGGACGTCATTTGGTCTGCCTAAAAAACTGTAAGCTGGTTGAATTCACTACTCAGAGTCTCAGAAATTACATGATATAAGCCAACAACCTTTGTTTACATACAGAAGGGAACCACGATGTCCCTATTTTTCTCACCGTTTTAAGGTTGTTTCATGCTCTCTTCGTTTCAAGTCTCCGGTGATGTGGGAGGCTCGATCGGGGCGCTCCGGCATGAAAGAATGTTCTTAATTCCGAGAAACACAAAAGCCAATCAAAATCTATTAAGTTCTGCATGTGACTGAGAACGCTATTCAAGGAGCATTTGCCCATTGCAAGAATTCCAACCATCAAATCAAGTCTACAGTACTGATCAAAACAAGTCTGTAGCTATTATATATGAGATTATCTCAAACATAAAAACGATCGATGAGCTTAAAAAAAATAAAAAAGTATCATGCCAATGGTATTTTCTGTATTTTGTTTGTTTTCCTCCATCTCCCGAGAAAGGACGTGAGGTAAAATATGTGAATGTATTTGTTAGATTTGCTCGTAATATGGCATCGAAATGCATATTGATTTACTATTGCTTCTCTTTTAACTTTTAAGTGATCAAATTGCGGGATTTCATTCTAATTAATATCATTCTCGTCCTTTGTTGGGAAATGATATGGGTGGATTTCATCTCGGGAAATGAGTGAATTGCATCTCTTTTATTGAGCAATTTCAAGAAATTAACTTGAATCTTGTGCTTATGCTCAAAAATATATGTTTGAACTAAAGTAACTAACGCCCAGACGTGACCCATAAATTGGATCCTGCTTATGCTCAAAAATTAAACACAAATCATCCATCACAAAGATTTTCTCTTTGAATATTGAAGTGCATTAAAGTTAAAGTCAGTACACAAAGTGACCTAACACCATCAATTTATACAAATGGTTATCATCAAACCATTTGCACAACTTACGAGGCATTCAAAACAAAACTGATCCATATATTGGACTTTAACATAAAATTTATCCGAACCACGCTAACAATATTACAAATGCCAGAAGTCAATACAAAAAGAATAATTTTTGCTTTTACTTTTTATGCAGCTTCTTAATTACCATCTCTCTCACATCATCCTCCCTTTTTCGAAGATCGTGCTCACTCTCTTAGATTTTTCATAGTGTGGGAAGTCTTCAGCGGTGTTTTTAAACCACACCAACAAGTTAGTGCTTCCATTACATAATCATTAACTAAGGATGAGGATTGGCTTGATGCCATAGACATATTGCACATAAGCTCTGCCACATGAACCAACAGCAATTAGGTATTAACATTTGAATCAAGGAACAGGCAAATTTTTAAAGAAACAGATTAATATACAAATAATAGACCAAGAATCAAAAGAAATGAACTTGTGGTATTTTTTTATTATCAATGTGTAGAATACCATTAAAAAACTAAACACTTCTACTTTATAACCTTAACTACTACAAATTCCATATCTTCTTGGAGGCCTTTAAATCTGATAACCACAAATCAACTTTTCACTTGTATGAAGATACAGACCAAGTGATCTAAGATTTTTAACTTGTATTAAGCTACAAAGCAAGTGATCTAGAATTTTCTAGTGCAGTAATCATGCACTCGTTGAGTAATTGCCCATAAAATGTAGTGGTAGGAAGTTCAAAGTAATAAGGTAGTGGTTGAGGAAAATGTAATTATGAATTATGAATTCAGAATTCAAGATCATTATCAATAATGCTCTGCTTTTCTACAGTAAAATCACAGAATTTTGCACATCTATCTCAAATCATTCCAAATACGTTTCTTTACAACTACACCCTAAAAACATGAGTATTCAGCTACAAAATCCATACTGACCAAAATCTTGCAAAATCCAACAAAATCCAAAGCTTAAGAAAATAATTAAGAGCAATGCTAGAGAGCATCCACTATTTGAGAATATCCATCACACTCATGAATAATGTTTAAGGATAAATTAGTAAATTTATCCTAAGCATTGCTTATGAGTGCAATGGATACTCTCAGTAGTGGATGCTCTAAAGATTTTTTCAATAATTAAATATCAAGTCAACTACACAAAACTCAAAATCTAAAACCATTATTTGAATTAATCACGCAAAGTACAATGAAAAAATAGGGGAAAGAGAGAGAGAGAGATAGAGAACTTACGAAAATGGAGACCAAGAGAGGGCAGCGATTTGGGGGTGGGAGAGTGGATGTAATTTGGGGGGTTGTGCATAGAAGAGTCGCGATGGGGGAGAGAAAGGGTAAAGGTTTGGGTGGGAGAGACTGCGATAGGGGAGAGAGAAGATTCCAGCGAAATATTCGGCAATGAGGGACAGAAGAAGGGGAGAATTGGAATGCCGTGGGGGAGAGAAGAAGGAGAGTGAAGTCTCAGGGGCAAATGGGGAGACTGGATCGCGTGGGGGAATTAACTCAGAGGTTTGTTGGTAATTTCTCCCAGTGTGTCGCTAGGCTTCTCTTCCACAGGTTGCAACGTAGATTTATTCTTTGCACTGTGGTCATTTCTTCCCCATTTATATCCCATTCAAATTTTGGCATCCTGCTTAATCCATTCTCTTTCCTCGCTAGAATCTGTGTCGGCTTACTCTTCACAGCGCCTCCTCGTGATTGTGGCTCTCTATTCAACACCACCTCACGATGCTGCTGTGTCTGCAACTTCCAATGAGCTGATTGAAAGGAGCAAACTATGTTGCATCTCACAAAGATGCACCTCCTCCCTTTGCCCAGCGCCACCCGTCCATCTTTTCAGAGACACCCGACGAAGCACATCCATATGCAAGTGCTACCCCTCCCTGTGAGCTCATTTAACAGACCAAACTTTTGATTCTGCTCTGGTGGAGCTCTGTTTTGCCGATCCCCCTACTCAACTTTGTATGTGAAGGTTTCAACATTTTTTCTTCCATACTATTATGTTCTTATGTATTGAGAGGTGATTTATGGGTATTGTGAGATGATTTTTGGGTATTGTGAGATGTTTAATGTGATTTAGGGCATGGATAAAAACATTGTTCTTTGAACCCGAGTTCAGAGGCATGGTGAAAAAATAATGTTCTACGATTTCTACTATTTTAGTCTTATCATGCTTCTACTTTCATCTTTGTGTGCTTCTACTTTAACTGCTTGAGCAAAAGCAAATTGTCTTGGTGAAAGTCATGTGTAGTTGAAGACACTTCAATAAAACAGAGTTATGTACTGCAAGCGTGGTTTTTCCTATTGATATTCTAACTTATTCAAATTATAGTGCTCTTGAGAATCTAGCACAAATTGAAGCAACCATCAAAGGAGGCTTTAATGTGAAATGGAAGGTAGATATTGCAGCCTGCAGGAATATGCAGTTATGTAAAAAAATACTCATTTCTCTCATTTTAAGAATTTAAAGCCCTAATAAGACCAATGTGCATGGTAACTCTTTATAAAAACTAAGATAAATTTATTCATAAACCAAATGGGATATCTCAACACGCATTTTTACGTGTGAGTCGATATTTTTGATAACATCTTTGTGAGTAGATCGTAGGAGTTCATTATCGATTATAAATTAATCTATTTTGAGACCATAAATAAACATTTATTTCTTCTTTTAAAAGGTTTAATAAAAAGAGTGTGATACTCTTTATAAAAATTAAGATCATGATCAATTTTTTCTTAAGCAGTATACTTGAACTTCTCAACACTACGTTCCTATTACTTTTGGTCAAATGTAATTTCATCCACTTTGACCGTTTGTATTGATGATCAGCTAATTATATATAATTTATTCGTCTCGTGTTATGACCATTTGTCTCGTTTATGACCATGCAACGTGTGGTCGTGGAGATAATGAGGTACAAATTCTTTTAATGATGCATCATCTTATATTATATATTTTAAAGTTATTTATATACATATATATATATATATATTATTAAATAATTGAGTTGTTTGATTTATTATTCATATATCATATATTTATTATTAAAAAAGTAAAGAAATAAAATAAAATAAGTGCAATGTACCGGAGATGTGTGGACAATGTAGATGATAATTAAGTAGAATTATTCTCATTTAATTGGCCGGATCGAGAATTATGGTTTTTTTGCTCTCCAATCAGTTAAAAGTTGCCGATTTCACATCATGTTAAATTCATGGCCGGCTCAGAGGGGGTAGGCAATAAGGTGATTGCCTAAGGTTTCCAAATTTGAGGAGGCTCCATCCTATAAAAGAAAAAATATATATTATAGAAAATATTACCTAGTATATAAAATAGGAAACATTTTATATAAAATAGGAAATGTTTTATTTAACATAAAATCAATATTAAATGATAAAATTTGATTAAAAAACAAGTAAATATAAAAATTTTACTCAAAAAGATTTTATTTAAAATGTACAAAATTTCTAAATAATAGTAAAATTGGAATAAAATAATAAAATAATATATATTTTAATATAAACAAATTTTAATATGTTCTGCATTTCAAAATTTTTAAAAGAGTTTTATTATTTAATATTTAAATATTAATATTATTTTTAAATTAAAATACTATATATTTAATACTCGTCTAGCCACAAAATATATTGAGGAGCCGCCCGCTTACGTTAATATATCTATATAATATATAATGTCATTGTTTGTGGTCGCGGTCAAACCATAGGAACCACGAAAGTTGCGAGAAGTTGAGGACCATGTGGTCCATGCATCTAGGAAATACCGAAGAAAGCAAATTAACTTTTGCTTGGTCTTCCGCTTGCTCTTCAAGCGAAGATTTCCAACTCTCATAATACTTATAAATGGAGCATCTGACTTCAACTCTGATCGCTCACAAAATATTCATTGCTCAGCTCATCCATTAATCCTACTTTGTTCTATCTGTCGAATAGGATACATCTGAGCCAACAACATACAGAAGGGGAAAATTATGTCACTGTTCTCAGCATTTTTGGGTTGTTTCATGTTCTCTAAGTCTCCGGTCTCCGATGGGTCGGGTGGCCCCGGCCCTTTGAAAGAATGTTCTTCGTCAGATCAGAAAGCCAAAAGAAAATCAAAATCATCGGAAGCTCCAATTGTAGTATCCCACTTTCCAGTTAATTCAAGCCTCTCCCGCTTGTAGTCATATAGATCATGGCCGCAACTGGCTGGCTAGCTACAAGATGTTAATTAACTGAAGAAGGTGTACATGATGCTTGTTCCATGCAATCGTGAATGTCCAAGAAAGGTTTTTTGGAAATATATGAAGACCAAACATGGGACTAATTGGAGGTTTAATTTCATGTTGGTATTAGAATGTAATCATGAATTTGGTGATTTGGGAGTTGGGTTTTAGGGGGGAGGCCAGGATCAGATTCTTCTGTATTATTTGTAATTAAATAAGACTTGTGTATTTGAATTTGTCAAAGGATTCTTTTCTTCTCTACTCCACTCCATAATTTGCACATTAACTGATCAAGATTGGACATTTGTTTACATCTAAGCCAACAACGTTTGTTTACATACAGAAGGGAACCACGATGTCCCTAATTTTCTCACCGATTTTAGGTTGATTCATGCATGCATGCGCTCTTCCTTTCAAGTCTCCGATGATGTGGGAGGCTCGGGCTCCGGCATGGAAGAATGTTCTCCGGATCGGAAACCCAAAACAAATCAAAATCATATGGAACTGGCCATCAGTTAGATCAAACCTGATCTTCCGCTTGTAATGCCATAAAATATAGATGGATCGATCATGGTTACAATTAGTACGTTGTTGATCAAGTACTGGAAGAAGAGTACCGTATGCTTAATGTTCCGGCCAGTTGAATTGAAGACTATATCCAGAATCTACTGGCGCAGGAGATTCCTTGGTCCGACAACTTCTTGCTAAGTTCGTTTGTCTTGATCACTCATTAAGCATTAAGAAAATGATCAAAGGAACCTACCCTTCCTAGTTCTTAATTCGTTGCTCTATCTCCACTCCCTCCAATGTTCGGTCCACCCATGATCTGATCAGCTACTATTAAAAAGAAAGAAATAATAAATAGATAACTATTAATGTCAGTACTGCGTGGGAAAGTTATAAACTGGGAAAAATAAGGTCTACGAAAATGATGATGCATAAATCATGCTGCACAATAATTCTTTTAGTGCATGACTGGATCTCAATCGAGACTGTAAATTAATTATAGCCAAAATTTAATAATGTAATATATCAATGCTAGTTTGATAATTAATCGTCTATATTACTAAAATGATAATTATAGCTCGGGATACGCATCACATATGTACGTAAAATATACGTGCAATAAATCTCCGCTTATAACCGTTGCTCAAGGCTTGAAAAAACTATTCGATTTAAGCCACTTAAATTGATCAATTCCTAAGAAACCGAATCAATTTTAGTAAATATTTGAATCACTCCCTGAATCATTTCAATTGATCAAATTTTTCATTAATATTATTCAATAAGAATAGTAGAAATATTGAAAAATAAAACAATATGTAGTTCTTTATTTTTTAATTGAACAAAAAACTAAGGAGATCATGGCCGGATGATTATTTTATATTAAATAGAATATGGTTATGCATAAAATATTACATTTATCATGTATTTAAAGCTAATTAATGGTTTTTATCCTTTTCCTATATAAGACAAAAAGATGTGATCGAGACTTGAGGTTAAATACATAGATTATATATTTATCGAAACTACTAGGTTAAAGCAACATGCAAAACACGTTTGCCTAATTTAATTATACGATTATTTTAAAGAATTGATACTATTTTTATTAAGAATTTTTTTATTAATAATGTAATGCTTTTAGAAAAAAAATATATAATTTCTAACAAAAATTTGACAGTTAATCATAATAAAGACGTAGATGATAAATAATTACACACTTTCATTTTTTTTTCTTAAGTAGATGATAATTAAGTACTAGTTGAGAATCACAAGATAAATAGTTGTTTTATCTTGGTTTCTTCATGCCATTTATTTACTACATATTAAAACTAGAATAGTTACAAAATATAATCCTTTAAATTTTTCAGAGTATATGTTTCAACATGAAAAGCGTAGATGGAATTAAAATTATGCCGTAGAAAATCTGATTCTCGCAATTATTAATGGTATGTGAGAAGTGGGGAAAAGAAAAGATATAAAAGATCAAAGTGAAAATATAAGTCACTCCTATCTTTAGAAGGCCCTCACCTCTCCTTCACTTTCTTGCCCGATGCTAAAACACTACAAGCATAACTTTCAACTGCATGTAGGTCACCTCTCAGGTTCCTTTCTCTTCTACTTTCGAAGGTCAATGACATCAAGTGTCTCAACACCAGTAGGAGTTCTAGAAAAAAAACCACATCTAAGTAATGGAAAATGCAGTATACAATATAAGATCAGGCAATGATCTACAATAAGATATTTAAGCACACAAGGTGAAACATGAAAAGACCATGATCACAGCATTTGAACAAAATGAAGCTGAATTTGGAATGATAATTCTGATATGATTGCAAGGGATAGTCATTTCATCTATTCTGTTTCTGTTTCTTTTACCATTTTTGTTATAAGTAATCAAAATCCATTCCATCATTATGTGTAATGGGCCAGAAATTTCATTTCTCAGGAATTATATTAGCTGATTTGATTAAAATCTTTAGTTAACCATAAGAAAATAGATAATGGTACAATTAGTGGTTGTACCTGAAGGCATACGCTCAAATAGATTGGCACAAAAAGTAGCCTCAAAATCCCTATATATCGATACAGGATTATCGATGAAATGCGCGATTATTATGTCTGTCAACGTAAGAAGATAGATAAATCATTTGTATCAACAAAGAGAAAAAAAAAATAGCTAAAAATAATTCTCTTACTGACTATTAAAAGATACTAATTAGAAAAAGTAAAAAAAATAGAGATCTAGGATGCCTATGCTTGGTTTTGTATGTAGAAAATCTTAATTCCCATGTAGATTTCATATTTTTTTGTCATGTGTTCGGACGTACAACCATCTTTGCACAAAATGAAGTAGAAAAAAGAAAAACAGAAAACGTCACAATTTAGCATAAGATATTCACATGACAAAAAATAGAGGAAAGACACCTAACTAAAATATTTCCTTGTCAACTTAATCATTAAAAGGAGGATCTGTTTGCCAAGAGTGACAGTAATACGTGCGATAGTCTCCTCTCTCTTTTTTCTTTTTTTTTTCTTTCGAAACTATATGCATTTGATTTTGAAATCAAGAATAACAGGAGTAGGAAAACCCTAGAAAATACAAAAAATATTACCTTTCTCTTCATCTATCTTGTATCTAGGTTTTCATCTTGTACACTCCTTGTGTACTTGATTTTTGCTTATATAATGAAAAAGAATTCCTTATTACTTATAAGAATATATATATATATATATATATATATATATATATATTGGCTAATGCTCAACTTTCCCGGGCAAAGCCATAAGCTCAATACCAAAAAATAAGCAAGAAATCACCCTGACAACTTGTTCATATTCTCTTAAAAATCCAAAACTCCAAGAACAAAACTAAATCAACAAAAGAAAAAGCTCTACTTCTTAAAAATATTACCACAAACCCATTACAGGTAAGGGCATGGGAAAAACATATTGGAATTTTATAGACTTAAACATATCCCATACCTGTATCTTTGCCATGGTCTTTGCATCAAAAAACTTCTGTGCAGCAGGTCAAAGCATCTTTTTGAAGCCAGGACCAGCATTGACAATGCACATTTGATGTAAAGTCTGCGGATCTATTGAAACAATTATATATAAGCAATACAATATTTGAAAATCAAATATCATTGGGAAAACTCTAATACCTCAGGATGATAACTATTGTCAATTTTTGTCATAGCAGCTAAAATCCTATAAATAAGTACTTGCAAGTTACAGAAAGAATCAACCATTGTTGTTGGAACCATCCAATACCTTTTATATATTGGTATGCCTTGATTGTGATGTATAATTACTAATCAAAGTTTTTAAAAAAATACCATTTATTTAATATCAAAACTCCATAAACATTTGTCCCTCAACAAAACCAAAATCAGGGGGTTATATCAAAGAAGAATTCCCCAGTCCCAAACTAAAAATAGCCATGAAAAATTAGAAAATAAACAGAAACAAAAGTTCAGAAAACAACTTCTCTATTCTAGAAGCTAAATATCAACGGGAACCAAAATACGTGCAAACCCATCAAAAGCTTGCATATTTGAACGCATAAACATCAAGAAAATGAACGACAAACAAAAAGTAAACAAAACCTTAGAAATTAAATGCAAAACTATTTACACATACCCAAATGCACTAAATAGAGGTCCAGCAAACCCGCAAAAATCCAAATTCGAAGTACGAGATGCCAAAAACATTAACACAAGCTTGCATATTTGAACGCATAAACATCAAGAAAATGAACGACAAACAAAAAGTAAACAAAACCCTTAGAAATTAAATGCAAAAACCCTAAATGTAAAACTATTTACACATACCCTAATGAACGAAACAGAGGTCTAGCAAACCCGCAAAAATCCAAATTCGAAGTACGAGATGCCAAACATTAACACAAGATCCGGCCAGCAAATTTCCATCGAGCAGACTTCTGTCGATTGCAATTTCCGTCAAGCCTAGGAATCCATTTAAAAACCTCATAAAAACATTAAAAAAAAAATCTTGGTACAAGAAAATATAACTCTGAAAGAAGCAACTCACATGGAAAAACTCGAGCTGGTCCTCGAGGTTCTCAAGCGCGGTTTGAATGGCGTTGAGGCTCTTGGTCTCCTGAACGGCCGAGTCGTCGCTTAAATGAGGAAAGCTCGAGAAGACGAAGCGCTGAAATGAGGAAATAACAAAGGAATTGGGGAAGACAAAGCGAGAGTGATTTGCATTTACAAATGGCAAGTTAACAGAGAAATAAAAACGTTTAACAGGCGGATATTAAACCAATAAATTCCGTTAAATAGGCTTTTTATACATATAAAAATATTTAAGATTCATATTATATTTTTGTTGAAACTGGTCAATGAATATTTTGTACACTTTTATACATGATATAAAATGCTTGAATTGCATCAAATAAGATTTTTCGTACTTTTTATCAACTTTGAAATATCCAATTCAAAATTATCATAAATCACTCGATTCAATTTGTTTAATCATCCAATTCAATAATATTGAATCGGGCCTTAACCGAATTTTATTTTTCAAACCTTGCGACATGCCTTCAATTATTTCAACATGCAGGTGAAATATCGAAATTACTAATTACTAGTAGTGTTAGATAAGCAATTTGTAAATTAGCTGGGCAAAAAACTATTTGAGTATATTATATAGACTGTTCTGATCGCAAATATATAATCATTTTGATTGTAATGAAAATATCATACATATCAATTGTTAATTTTCTTGTAGTATTACGCTAGCTACAAGACAAATGAGTACATGTCATAAGTTATTTGCATTCAGATTATTGGACTCATTTTTGTTATAAAATGTCATTTTTGTAACAAATAACTGGCATGGCCACAAACATGATTTTCCTTGTAATTAATGATATTTAAACTCCATTTAATCATGTATAGGATAATTTTATGCTTTATACACCAGTTATCAATATCGAAATTAAAACTTTTAATTACTTTTAGAAAATAGAGTTCTTGTTATAACAAAACTTTTAAAGGCGTTTGTTTGTCTTCAAGCTTTAAGAACACGAAAGGAACCTCTACCTATTCAATTCCTTGCTCTCCAATAATCCTCCAATAGTTTCTCCCTTTTTCATGTTATTCTCCAAAATGATCCACTTCGAACCTCTATACATCTCCACTAATAGAATGAAAGTAAAAATATTTAAAAAAAAAAAAAAGAAAACCTAGTGTCATTAGTGCGTTCAACTATAAGTACGTATATATAAAGAGTGCTACAACCACAAAAATATTATATAAAAGTAATTTTATAAATTGATGTAATTTTATGAAATTTGATTCATTAGATCTGTCTTAAATGAATAAAAGTAACCTTACAATCTGATGAATCTTATGAATAAGGGATGTCAGTTTGTGAGATTATTTCTTATATATAAACACTTTATAGTTAGAATATTTTTCAAAATTAAAACATGCAACCCATATGAACTTTAATGACGGGATCTTAATCGAGAGTGTAAGTAGCCAAGATTTTATAATTTAATATGTCAATTGTTAGTAATTTGATAATGAATGGTTTATATTACTAAAAGAGAGATTATATTTTTCATCTTAAAGTATACAAGCTCCACGCACTTCTTTGAAATTAAAAATTGATAAATATATGAGATCTACATAAAAAAAAATATATGTATTAATTTTAATGGTATGTCCTTTTTTTGTAAAAAAATGAATATACGGAATTCCATAATACTCTAAGACTATATTTAGCATTACTTATAAAATATCATAACAATAGTTATTCTATTAAATATATATATATTTATATATATATATATATATATATATATATATAACAATAATACTTGCACCCATGTAAAACATATATATTAGATTTATTATTAAGAATATTTTGGGGTTTATTTTTGAAAGTTTAGAATTATTTAGGGAAGAGAGTTATGAAATGTTTATACCTTATATACTTTGAGAAATAATATTATATAAAAGCTTCCATTGCATAAGTCTCGTATAATCATTTTATAAAAAAAATGGATTTTATCATAGAAAAGTATGAAAAACTCACTTTTTCTTGATAAAGTCTACATCATTACAAAAGAATTGTATAAAGCTTGTACATATGAGACTTATACCTAGCATTACTCATATAATTTTGGATCTATATATGAAATCTAAGCATCCAATATCTTAGTGGTATTGATGCTCTTGAATTACCAAGATGGCTGGGGTTGGAATTATCACCCCCATAGCCACAATGCACAAAGCTTGAAAAATAAATGCCGAAGAGGCACCTGGCTGGCGGGTTTCAAACTCATGCGAGATGCAAGGCAGGGAAGCATGGTATTGGACTAAGTCCAATATTTGTGCCACTTGGTAATAGGCAAAACAAATATACCTGTTTGTATTAGATTATAGAAAAATAAGTAGTTACGATTTTTTTTTCACATCCTTTAATCTTGTATAAATTGATCGGCCATTGGCCTACGAATTTAAGAAGTCTATAAGTCATTTTAGAAACTCTCTCTCTTCCAAAGCATTCATTTCTTCAAAACTTTTCATTAAGATTTATTCATTCTGTAGAGAATAAATTTTTAATTTCTTAGTTGAATAATAAAATATGAGACTATTTAGAGTCTAATTTTGTATGCATAATGCAGTTAGTCAAATAAAATTATTCTGAATTTCATAATTATATTTTGAACCTAAATGAGCTTGTAATTTATGTGCATATCATTATTAATGAGAACGAATATGATCTTAAAATAAGTTATATTTATGATGCGTGAATTAAATTTTTCTCCCACTATTTTTATTTTGCAGTCACCTTTGCACCAACAAAACCCGGCCCTGGTTGTCCATCAACTTCTTCATCGTCATATGATGGAACGTGGCCGTCGCATACGACTTTTTGAAAACAAATACATGTGATGTTTGAAAGGTAAGATAATGCAACATATCAGCTAGGTTCCTAGCTAGTACTTTTGGATAATGTAATGTCATCCACTTGGAACGTGTGGAGACGAGGCTACAAGTTCATGCTCTCCAATAGTTAAAGTTGCCGATTTCACATGTTAATATATCTATATATATATATATATATATGTCATTGTTTTGGGTTGCGGTCAAACATAGCAACCACGAAAGTTGCGATCGAGCACCAGCATCTAGGAAAATATAGAGGATAGCATTGACTAAATAACTATTGCTTGGTCTTTTGCTTGGTCTCCAAGCTTTTTGGGTTGATGATCATAGATCCCATGATGATCTCTCTCATGCATGCATCATTATTCCGTGTCCTTCAAGCGAAGATTTCCATCTCTCATACAACTTATAAATGGAGCATCTGACTTCAACTCTGATCACTCCCAAAATATTCATCGCTTATCAGCTTATCCATTCCTACTTTTGTTCTATCTGTCAGATAGGAAACATCTGAGCCAACAACATACAGAAGGGGAAAACTATGTCTCTGTTCTCAGCATTTTTGGGTTGTTTCATGTGCTCTAAGTCTCCGGCCTCCGATGAGTTGGGAGGCCCCGGCCCTGTAAAAGAATGTTCTTCGTCAGATCAGAAAGCCAAAAGAAAATCAAAATCATCGGGAGCTCCAATTGTAGTATCGAACTTTCCAGTTAATTCAAACATCTCCCGCCTGTAGTGATTTAGATCGTGGCTGGCTGGCTGGCTGGCTGACTGACTATCTATACAAGATGTTTAATTAACTGAAAGAAGGTGTACATGCTTGTTCTATGCAGTCGTGAACAGAAGATCAGTTATATAGGCCGGTTCCTTCAGGTGGGCAAATTTGCCTAAAGAAAGTTTCTAGAAATATTTGAAGCCCAAATACGGAAATTAATTGGAGGTTTAATTTCATGTTGGTATTAGAATGTAATTTGATGATTTGGGAGTTGGGTTATAAGGGGGAGGGATCAGATTCTTCTGAATTATTTGTAATTAAATAAGACTTGTGTATTTGAATTCGTCAAAGGCTTTTTAAATTTTTTTTTTTTTTTTTCTCTAGTACTCCAATTGCAGTTGTATAAATTTGTCCGTTTACACATTAACTGATCAAGATTAAACGTCATTTGGTCTGCCTACAAAACTGTAAGCTGGTTGAATTCACTGCTCGGAGTCTCAGAAATTACATGATCTAAGCCAACAACCTTTGTTTACATACAGAAGGGAACCACGAGGTCCCTATTTTTCTCACCGTTTTAAGGTTGTTTCATATATAATTGCGCTATTCGTTTCAAGTCTCCGATGATGTGGGAGGCTCGATCGGGGCGCTCCGGCATGAAAGAATGTTCTTAATTCCGAGAAACACAAAAGTAAGTCAAAATCATCCGGAACTGACCATCAGTTAGCTCAAACCTGATCTCCTATTTGTAATACCATTATAAATAGCTGATGGATCGATCATGGCTACAAGTTGTTGAAGTACTGGAAGAAGGTATGCTAGCTTAGGTATCCTTTGGATTTAGAGATGGGATCAAATTATATGTTGAGATAAGTTTTAAAAATTGAATAAAATATTATTAAAATATTATTTTTTAATATTATTATTATTTTGATATTTAAAAAAGTTGAAATTGAGATTTGAAAAAATTAAATTATTAATTATATTTTATTTAAAATTTTAAAAAAATATAATAATAAATTTAAAATAAAATAAGATATAATAAATTGATATGAGTTCTTAATACAAAAGAGACATTAATATTCCATACAGTTGAATTGAAGAGGCATCCAGTTTCTACTGGCTCAAGATATTTCTTGGTTCGACAACTTCTTGTTAAGTTCGTTTGAAATGATGAATCGATGATAGTTCGAGATGCGCAATTAAAATATGTGATAAATCTTCTGTCAAGTTGTAGTGTGTATGTCTAGTGTATGTCCACTTACCGTGGCTAAGGCTTGAAAAAACTATTCGATTGAAAACGATTTAAATTGAGTCGGACAAAATCAAATCAATTTTAGTAAATATTTGAATTGCTCACTGAACTATTTCAATTAATCAATTTTTCTTTCATTATTATATTCAATAAGAGTAGTACTAAAAAAATTTGAAAGATAAAACATGTAGTTCTTTATCTTTTAGTTGAACAAAAAGATTAAGGAGATGGATGATTATTTGATATTAAACTTATGGTTGTGCATAAAATACTACATTTGTCTTGTATTTATACCTTAGTGGTAATTTTTATCCTTTTCATATGTAAGGCAAAAAGATGTCCACATGAATTGAGGTTAAATACATAATTACATATTTATTGAAACTATTTAGATTCATATTATGTTTTTATTAAAATTGGTCAGTAAATTTATATTTTATACTCTTTTATAGCATCAAATATGATTTTTAATATTTTTTTATCAAAATATCCAATTCAAAAGTATCATAAAATTAATCACCGGCCAATTCAATTTTTTGGATCGCCCGATTCATTGAATTGGTCCTTACCCGATTTTGATTTTTCGAGTCTTACGACATGGTTTCAGTTTTTTTAATTTTTATTTTCTTTTAGAGAGGAAACTATATTCCATTCATTAATAACAGGGATTACAAACGAACTTGAAATATACAATTACAAATTGACTAACCGACGATCTGTAGCTCTCCAATATATTAAAAATGACTGACTTTTTTAGCCCTGGCTGCAAAACTCTCTGGAATACCGTATGAGAAACAATTCTAACTCTGCGCAAAATAGAGTTACAACCAATCAAACAACCCAAACAAACCACATTTTCATACTAAAACGAACTAGGAGGCAAATTCTAAGGACCATATATCCTAGAGATTGGATTTTTTTTTTGTTTTTGCTTTTTATTAAAACTAAACAACAAACACAAATTAAAACTAACTGGAAAAATCGAAACCTAACGATCCGATTTTCAACTTTGGAAGAATTTAAAAAGCAACACAGGAACCGTTGTTGTTAGTAATGTGTGGAAACCACGTGCCGCCTAGAAGGTATTGGAGAGGACAGAGACGGACTGCCAATTTCCCTAGACCTGTCGACCTCGCGCGTGGCTACCAAAAAGACCCTCTGATGGTGACACACGGAGATCAAACTCCCACTTGGAGAAGCATGTGTGTAATGCACGTCACTCTGATCGCCATGATTCCATCGTGGCTGATAGATAGACACTCTAGGAAAACATCAGCGAGATGCGTGTGGATTCGAGCACGCCGAAGGCCTTCACATCTATCAACAAGCTCCACTCAAAACAACCAGTTTCCTACAAAAAAACCAACCAAAAGCTAAAATTAAAAAAAAAAAAAAAAAAAAAAAAAGAAAGAAACAGATGGGAAGGAGACAAGGAGAGGGGGCACGGGAAGGCCGAAAGAAAATGAAGATAGGGAGGGAGGGAGACAAAGTTGTGTAATCGGTAGTACCAATTTTGTATTTTTTAAAGTCGATTATGCCCCAATTAACTCCCAAAATTGGTATTACCAGTTTTATCGATTTCAGTCTAATTCCAGTTCGATTTTTCGGTTTTAATAAAATGTAAATTTATAAAAAACCAAATCTATTTTTTTTTAAATGGTTTAAAAATCTGTTTTAGTAAAAAAAAAATTATAATCCATTACAAAAATCTATTTTAGTAAAAAATATATGTCATGTGAAAAATATCTCCAATAAAAAAACTGTTATGAAGTAAAAATTGTTTTATAAAAAAAAACAATAAAAATCTACTTTTAAAGTCTAAATTCTAAAAGTCTAAAGTCTAAGATTACATTTTTATTTGTTATAACATTATCTTATATCTAATTATAATTTATATTTTTATATATAATATAAAACATATTATATAATTATACTTAAAATATAAAAATAAATAAAAGGAAATAGGACCGGTCCAGTTCCGGTCATTTTACCGATTATATCCAGTTCCTCATTTTCTAAAACTGGTACTGGATTGGACCGATTCAAAATTGAAATTTTTAGTCCAGTTCGATCCAGTCCACGCCCAATCTCCAATTTTTTTATTTTAATTTACACCCTTAATTACCAGTGTTAGGTAAGCACTTTTTAACTTAGCTAGGAAAAATCTATTTGTGAAAAATATAGACTATAAAAAAAATAAGTATATGTCACAAGTTATTTATATTGAGAATATTGGACTCATCTAGATAAGAAATGTCGTTTTCGTAACAAGTAACTGACCACAAATATATATATATATATATATATATATATATATATTTTGTAGTGATATTTTTAATCTCCATTTAATATAAAGGATAATTTTATACTTTACACACCGGTTATCAACATTCCCTAAAAAATTCGCAATGAACACCATCTATAAAAATTCAATGGCCAAAATATATTATGCTAGACGAGGCCGATCATGCACGACCTAATTATTACTGAAAATTAATATTTAGACGAGGATGCCCGGCGTGTCAAGCTATTTTAATAGTGGGTGAACTGCACAATATGTTAATGTTTTTAGTATTTTTGAGTGGAAAATGTTAAATATGTATTAGGTACGCAAAAAAATTATTTATTTATAATTAATTAATTATAACAAAATAATTATTTACAATTAAAAATAGTGAGAACCATCAGGCTTTGAAATATTGAAGGGAGCATTGACTGATTAACTTTTGCTTGGTCTTTCGCTTGCTCTCCAAGCTATTGGGTTCATCCCACCATCTCTCTCATGCATCATTGTTCCGTGCTCTCCAAGCCCAAGGTTTCCATCTCTCATACAACTTATAAATGGAGTATCTCACTTCAACTCTTATCACTCTAACTCTATAGTATTCCTCGCTCACTAGCTCATCCGATCCATTCCAATTTTGGTCTGCCAAATAAAAAACATCTGAGCCAACAACGTCATACGGATCAAGGGGAGAAACAATAATCATGTCTCTGTTTTCAGCGTTTTTGGGTTGTTTGATGTGCTCTAAATCTCCGGTCTCCGATGACGTGGGAGACCCTCCTGTGAAAGAATATTTATCACCAAATCAGAAAGCCAAAAGAAAATCAAAATCATCGGGAGCTCCAATTGTAGTATCCTACTTCCCAGTTAATTCAAACCTCTCCCGCTTGTAGTGATTTAGATCATGGCTATCTACAAGATGTTTAACGGGAAGAAGGTATACATGCTTGTTCCCGTTTGCCCAAGATCAGTTTCTGGAAATATTTGAAGACCAAACATGGCCCATGGGAATCAATTGGTTTTCATGGTGGTCTTACCATATGTAATTTGATGATTTGGGAGTTGGATTAGGGGGAGGGAGATTCTTCTGAATTATTTGTAATTAAATAAGACTGCTTGTGTATTTGAATTTGTCAACGTATTCTTTCTTCTCTACTCCACTCCAAGTTGCAGTTCTATTATATATTTATATATTTACACATTAATTACTGGTCAAGGCTGGACATTATTGGGCTCCTATTGGGCTTCAAGTAGGTCCAATTGGGCAGGTTATAACCCATGTCATGCCTACCTTTATAGGGTATGGAAAATGATGTGAGAGGGATATGCAGGTGTGTTGCAGCATAGTAATCACCCCCATAAGATATATATGATATCATTTTATCACAATCGTACCCAATCAGCCCCCATAGCATTTTCTGTGCAATACACATGCTATTGGAGAAATGAGTGAGATGGATTTGAGAAATTTGAGGTGTGATAGCCGAAATAATTTAGTGTGGCCGGATTTAAAGTTCTTAAAGTATAATAATTAAGGTGTCGGTTTGTTAGTGGCTAGGTGTGATACCTATTTTGGAGCTCATCCAATTCCTAGCCTTTTTCATTTAAATATATATATACCATAAAAAAATGAGTACATATCACAAATTATTTGCATTGAGAATATTTGACTCATTTTGTTAAGAAATGTCCTTTTTGTGACAAATAAATGGCATGGCCACAAACATGATTTTTCTTGTAGTTAGTGATGGAATCAGCAATTGTATTGAGGGAGACTAATTTTTCTAATGTAACACATTTATATAAAGAATAACGTTAAATATAATTTTAAAATGTATAAATTTTATACACTCTATTTGAAAAAAAAAATTCAACATTAAAAAAAAATTATTTTTCATAGGTCTTAAATTTACCTAATTTTTTTTAAATGGAATGGGCAGAGCTTAAGCTTCAAGAAAAATGAATTTTTATAATTAATTAATTTCAATCAAATGATTATTTATAGCTAAAATTAGTTGCAATGAACACCATCTATAAAAATTCAATGGCCAAAATATATTATGCTAGACGAGGTCGATCATGCACGACCTAATTATTACTGAAAACTAACATTTAGACGAGGATGCCATGCATGTCAAGCTATTTTAATAGTGGGCGAACGGCACAATATGTTAATGTTTTTAGTATTTTTGAGTGGAAAATGTTAACTATGTATTAGGTACGACAAAAAAATTATTTATTTATAATTAATTAATTATAACAAAATAACTATTTACAATTAAAAATAGTGAGAACCATCTAGCTTTGAAATATTGAAGGGTGCATTGACTGATTAACTATTGCTTGGTCTTTCGCTTGCTCTCCAAGCTATTGGGTTCATCCCACCATCTCTCTCATGCATCATTATTCCGTGCTCTCCAAGCCCAAGGTTTCCATCTCTCATACAACTTATAAATGGAGTATCTCACTTCAACTCTTATCACTCTAACTCTATAGTATTCCTCGCTCACTAGCTCATCCGATCCATTCCAACTTTGGTCTGCCAAATAAAAAAACATCTGAGCCAACAACGTCATACGGATCAAGGGGAGAAACAATAATCATGTCTCTGTTTTCAGCGTTTTTGGGTTGTTTGATGTGCTCTAAATCTCCGGTCTCCGATGACGTGGGAGACCCTCCTGTGAAAGAATATTTATCACCAGATCATAAAGCCAAAAGAAAATCAAAATCATCGGGAGCTCCAATTGTAGTATCCTACTTCCCAGTTAATTCAAACCTCTCCCGCTTGTAGTGATTTAGATCATGGCTATCTACAAGATGTTTAACGGGAAGAAGGTATACATGCTTGTTCCCGTTTGCCCAAGATCAGTTTCTGGAAATATTTGAAGACCAAACATGGCCCATGGGAATCAATTGGTTTTCATGGTGGTCTTACTATATGTAATTTGATGATTTGGGAGTTGGGTTAGGGGGAGGGAGATTCTTCTGAATTATTTGTAATTAAATTAAGACTTCTTGTGTATTTGAATTTGTCAACGTATTCTTTCTTCTCTACTCCACTCCCAGTTGCAGTTGTATTATATATTTATTCATTTACACATTAATTACTGATCAAGGCTGGACATTATTGGGCTCCTATTGGGCTTCAAGTAGGTCCAATTGGGCAGCTTATAGCCCATGTCATGCCTACTTTTATAGGGTATGGAAAATGATGTAAGGGGGATGTGCAGGTGTGCAGCAGCACAGTGACTACTTCTAATCATCCCCCATAGGATATATATAATAGCATTTTATCACAATTGTACCCAATCTATTCTATATTGTAATTTTCTGTGCAATACACACGCCATTGGAGAAATGAGTGAGATGAGTTCGAAAAATCTGAGGTGTGATAGCCGAAATAATTTGGTGTGGCCGGATTTAAAGTTCTTAAAATATAATAATTAAGGTGTTGGTTTGTTAGTGGCTAGGTGTGATACCTATTTTGGAGCTCATCCAATTCCTAGCCTTTTTCATTTAAATATATATATATACTATAAAAAAAATGAGTACATATCACAAATTATTTGCATTGAGAATATTTGACTCATTTTGTTAAGAAATGTCCTTTTTGTAACAAATAACTGGCATAGCCACAAACATGATTTTTCTTGTAGTTAGTGACAATATCAGCAATTGTATTGAGGAAGCCAATTTTTCCAATGTAACACATTTATATAAAGAATAACGTTAAATACAATCTTAAAATGTACAAATTTTATACACTTTATTTGAAAAAAAAAAGTCTACTATTAAAAAATAATTATTTTTCATAGGCCCTAAATTCACCTTATTTGTTTCAAATGGAATGGGCAGAGCTTAAGTTTCAAGAAAAATGGTTTTTTTTGTAGCCAATTAATTTCAGTCAAATGACTATTTACAGCTAAAATTAGTCGCAAATAGCATTTTATTTACTATTCATTAGTCACAAAAGCTGATATTTCTTGTAGTGCTTATACTGGATTAGAGGATTGTAAATATCATTTTTCTTCTATAAATTAAAAAGAGATTGAAAAATCATAAAGTCATAAAAACATAATTACAAACTATTTTTTATATAAATCATTAACCTTAAATAATTTTTCTTGTATTTAGACTTTGGATTTCATATTAAGAAAGCTAATATTGTATAGTAAAAAACTTTTAGATTCATATTTAAGTTTATTATTTCTCTTAAACTTAATTTTAATTTTAATTTTAATTTTAGAAAAACCACATCCTTAAAAATAGATAATATATAGAAACTAAACAAAAATTTCGGACTATAAAAAAAATTAGAGAGAGACATTTTTAGGTATGTTGAAATTTTGAAAAAAGAATTAAAGAGCATATGAAATTATAAACTTTTTAGGAGGTCATTTTCTATATTTTTAAAATTATATATAAAACACAGGGGTAAATATATCATTTAAAAAAGTTTTGGCCAGCAGTGGTTCGCCACTGCTTGTAGTGATATTTAAACTCCATTTAATGTATAGGAGAATTTTAAGTTTTATTCACCAATTATCAACATTCACTAAAAAAATTTGCAATGAAAACCATCAATAAAAATTCAATGGTCAAAATATATTCTGCTACACGACCTGTTTTCTCTTATTATTTAAAATTAATATTAGACGAGGATACATACATGTCATTATGACAAGCTTTTTAGGCCATGTTTAGATTTAGAGATGAAATAAATTTTAAAAATTAAAAAATATATTATTAAAATATTATTTTTTAATATTATTATTATTTTAAATTTTAAAATAATTGAATTATTTATTATTTTTATATAAAAAATTTAAAATATTATAATAATAAAATTAAGATGAGTTCAAATCCAAACATGATCTTAATAATAGGTAACCGGAGCAATATGATGATAGTGGGTAACCCGCGCAATATGTCAATGTTTTTAATATCCTTGAGTGAAAAGTATTTATTAGGGAATTTTTAAAAAAAAAATGTCTTTTAAGTACTGATTGGAAATATCGAAGGGAGCATTGACTAAATAACTGTCGCTTGGGCTTGCCCTCCAAGCTTTGGGGTTCAACCCATGATCTCATTGTTCCGTGCTCTCCAAGCCAAGATTTGAACTTAAAAATGGAGAGCATCTCACTTCAACTCTCATCACTGGGATAGATTTAGATGTTCAAAAGTGTTAAAAAAATTATGAATAATAGTAAAAAATAATAATAATATATGTAATAGTAGTGAAATAATAATATATATATATAATAATAATAATAAAATAATAAATAATTATAAAATATTTTTAGAATACCTGAAGTATTCTTAATTGCCAACCACAACCGGTACACTTAAAAATATTCATTGCTCGTCAGCTCCTCCATTCCAACTTTAGTCTGCCAAATCAAAAACATCTGAGCTAACAAGATACAGATGAAGGGGAAACACAATAATCATGTCATTGTTCTCAGCGTTTTTGGGTTGTTTGATGTGTGAGGTTCTGTTTGTTTTTAGAAATGAGATGAGATAAAAATATTTTAAAAAAAAGAATAAAATATTTTTCTAAAATATTTTTTTTAATATTAGTTTTGTATGGGGATTAGAAAAAGCGATATGAGAATTTAAAAAAGTTAAATTTTTTATTATATTTTGTATGAAGATTTGAAAAAATGTAATAATAAATTTAAAATATATTTTAAATTTTTAATCTCATCTTCTAAAACAAACAAGACAGCTCCGGTCTTGGATGATGTGGGAGGCCCCCGGCCTGTGAAAGAATATTTATCACCTGATCAGAAAGCCAAAAGAAAATCAAAATCATCGGGAGCTCCAATTGTAGTATCCTACTTCCCAGTTAATTCAAACCTCTCCCGCTTGTAGTAATATTGTATATAGATCATCATGGCTGGCTGCATGGCTAGCTACAAGAAAAGTTTTTGGAAATATATGAAGACCAAACGTGGGAATTAATTGTAGGTTAATTAATTTCATGTTGGTATTAGAATTTAATTTGATGATTTGGGAGTTGGGTTAGGGGGGAGGTATCAGATTCTTGTGAATTATTTGTAATCAAATAAGACTTGTGTATTTGAATTTGTCAAAGTCTTCTTTTCTTCTCTACTCCAGTACTCCAAGTTGCAGTTGTATTATATATTTGTTCATTTACACATTAATTACTGATCAAGGCTGGACATTATTGGGCTCCTATTGGGCTTCAAGTAGGTCCAATTGGGCAGCTTATAGCCCATGTCATGATGCCTACATTTACAGGGTATATATGATAGCATTTTATCACAAATCCTACTAAATCTACTCCATATTGTAACAATTAACAACTCTTCCTTGCACTTGCACTTGCGTGGAGAAGACAATTCATGCCAAATATGGAGAATGTGTTACAAAAACAAATAAATAACTTTCCCCAGAAGAAGTGCTTTGCATAGTCCCATTATTGTCAAATTTGTTTGTCTAAGCATTAGGAATGTGCAAAGGAATCTGCCCTTGTTTCCTTGCTCTCCGCAGACCAACTGTTTTTTTATGTATGGATATTTATCAATTTTGATTTAATTAGGAAAATTCTGATTTTTTAAAAAAAAATAAATTAAAAGCAAAATTGCTTTAAATTAAAAGTGTGATTTCGTGACGTGGTAGACAAAAGCTCCATTAATGTAAAAAGAGTCCCTCAGCCAAAGAAGAAAAAGCGTGGCTTCTTTGAAAGGGACGAAGAAAGATGAGGTGGTGCCACAACCGATAGCCGCGTGCGTACATAAAACCAACCAGTCATGAGGACGACCCGCCGTCCCTTGTGGTCGTGTCGTGACTCGTCACTACTCTTTCTTAATTTATATAATAATAATAATAATAAAACATGTAAACTTAACACGCATGTGAATGTTATGTTTTTAAGCTTCTATATCATACACCTAATCCAACCTTATAATTTAGAGTTGGTTATACATCCACGTATGATGGGAATCCTGATTGAAATTCTGTAAGTACTTTTCACTTATATATATATTTAATATTGTTTTACAAAATTATAATATTATTAAATAAATGCTTATTTAATTATTAAATAAGAAAATACTAGACGGGATATGTAAGAGCAATATTTCTCTATAATTTATTGAGTTTCATATGGTCAACCTGCAGCCACTTTGAACCATTCTCGATTAACTTGTCTGATTGATGACCATGTGCTACGTGGAGAAGAGGGCCCACATCATCTGGGGTCTAGAACTCGACTCTATTTCTCTATTCTCACAGCATGCATCCATTTATCCAGAACCCTTAGTCAAAATTGACCAATTCCAACATCCCCCAACTCTTCAGAAACTTCAACGTACGCAGTATCGATCACCGTGCCATTCTAAGATCCAACACGTGTAACTGGTTTCGAGACAACTAGTCAATTTCTGTCTATATAAGTATATGTCTGAGGGATACGTCTTTGTAATAACCAAGTTCATCATTCATTTCAATTTTCACCTCATCTGTTTCTCAAAAACTAAATCTTTTTCTCCTGCAAATTCAGCTCTGAATCAAGAATGTTGATGGAAAGCAGCTTAACAGACATGCTGATGAAAGTAGGCATGTTTGCTCTAGTCCAGGCTTTGGTATATCTCATCCTTTCAAAATCATCAACCATCTTCTCCAAGGACGAGAAGAACAGATCCCTTAGTTTTAGAAGACTTCGCTCCACAAGCATTAATCGTATAATTGCTTCTCTTGGAGACATGCCTTCTGGTGGAGAGCCCTCTCCTTCTCCAAGGAGCCCTCTTTCTCCAATCCCAGAAGAGTACTCAAAGGAGACATGATGATCACGGATCATACGCCATGTTTATAGATATCTTGTTCTTTTTTTTTTCGATGGTTTTGGTTTTCTCAGATTGATGGCACAGCATCAGTGTTGCTGTTGAGAGCTTCATTTTCTTGTTTAGATTGATTGTATTATATGTGTGTGCATATGGATTGAAGGGATTATTTTATCTTTATTAATAAATTGATATAGCTGAAGTTTTGTGCAGCAACAAATCTCTCTCTCTCTCTCTTTCTCTCTCTCTCTCTCTCTCTCTTTGTGATATGTTGAACGGGTGATTGGAGATGGATAATAATCTTATATGGAGGTAATCTGTATATTTCATGTAAATTTGTCTTGGGCGCTTAGGCACTTCAACTCCAGATTTTCCCTTTCCCATATCCTATAAATTCAAGGAAACAAGCAAGTCTTGCAATTTAAATCACCAAAAGTCATAACTCTCGCCTGAGTGAATTGGAACATTAAACATTTGCTCTAATTTACACTATTCAAGTTGACCAAGTTTCGATCCAAACTTGATTCCTGAATTGATCCCTCTCCCAGTTAGGACATTACTCACTGTCTTATGATGTAGCTGTCAGAAACAATCAGTAGATCAAACTCTGGAGAAATTATTTCTGAAATTATTATTGAAGGTGCTAGCTAAGTGGTCACAAATGCTACATATTGCCCTTCAGCATCTCCAGACTAGTCTCTTTTCAATATCCTCACAGGTATCTCAACTGGACTAAAGTCTTTCCAATGGTTCGCAACAAACAACATGTTTGGCTGCATATCCTTCAGTTTAATAATGCTACTTATCATCTTAATTTTCATCATCTTATGAAGTGACATTAGATGATTGAAAACTATTTATTGTATTTTACTTGTGAATCTATCATTTAATGGCACATCATGGAATTATGAGAAAAATGATGTCGATGATGAATAGATTTAGGTGTCGTTTGGATAGGGAGTTGAGATAAAATGAGTTAAGATAAAAGTTGAAAGTTGAATAAAATATTATTAGAATATTTTCTTTTAATATTATTATTATTGAAATTTAAAAAAGTTTAATTGTTTATTATATTTTATATCAAAATTTGAAAAAGTTAAAATAATGAGATGAATTGAGATTATTTCTCAATCTAAATGAGGCGCTACTCTTACTAAATTACCTCAATATGTATTAGATTTCCACAGTGGAAATTGGAAAAGATCCCCCAACTAGCCTGGCTATATGAATTTTGGTCTGTAATAGAACTTCTATTTTCCATTTGTCGTTATAAATATGATGCTTGCTTAAGGAAAAAAATAAAAGTTGACCAAGTTTCTCTCTCAAAAGCCCTCTTTCCTTCAAGTTTCTACCCAAAGCGCTTATCCCTTAGAACGTGGATTTGAATTTGATACCAAATTTGATGTCGAATCCAAGGAAGTATATAAACACATAAGAACATAGACGTGCTATATTCTTACCAGCTTTTATTGATCCTTGGCTATTCCAATCATTCTCGGTCATTGAGGTTTCTGCCGAATAATATCTTCAACCGTTGCCATATTATCATCACCTGATCAATGTTTGTTGGGTGAGATTTGAAGTGTCCATATCAAGGTTGAACTTTGTATAACTTAAGTGGTGGATGCTGGAATTCTAGCAGTACATAGGGCTCTACGAGAAGGGGAAAGGACAAAAACTTTTATAGGATAAAATTTGTTTAGTTTCTAGGCATAACGCCAACTAACACTGCTAATAAAAGTTTGTGATCATCATTCATGAGAAATTCGAAAGTTGAAACAACGCCTGTAAGCAAATTGAATCTGGCCAGTGCTTAAAAACCTTAATACAAATTAAATCTCGCTCTTTCTTGAGTTCACTTGTAAAAATTGAAGGAAAGGATATCCAAAACAGAACTGAAGAACAAGAAAGCACTACAAAAACTTCCTCAGCAATACAACTTGTTCTGTTGCTAGATTTTACTAGTCTAAGTTGGCTGCTCACCGCTTTCCACCACCACCTCCCAATTTGGGGCCCTTTGGTGCAGCACCTTTGGGCAGGCTTCCCCTGCTCTGAGTCTTCTGAGTCTTGGCCATCGCTTCTGCTTTCTTTGCCTTCTTCTCATCCTTTGTTTTCTTGATTCGCTCCTTAATTTCACTGCACAAAATGCAAGTATTCAGCAGATAATCATGTGCCAGAGCCATATGTGGTAAAGGGCACCCAAGTAATCTAGTACTGATATTCAAATCAAAAGACAGTTAGCAAAAATAACCTCCATGCCACAGGTTCGATTTCCCCCACGATCAAACTGCGATTTAAACGGGAGGCCACAGTGGCGGGTTGCCATGCTAGTCTCCCGGGAGTCCAGGTTCCACAGGTAACTAAGGGCTCTGACATGGGGTGATTCCCCCCATCATCATAAAAAGAAAGAAAGAAAGAAACTGTTTGCCCCCTCCAAAAAAAATAAAAAGTTGTATACCAAGTCTGCTCATATCCAGTTAAATATTATCAAAGTTAAAAGGTGTCCTCAACCTTTGCAGTGAGGAACACTAATATTATCAATACCCACTTAACAAAACACATCCAGTGATATTTTCACTCAATGTAAGCCAAACTCACTCTTCGCACAAAAAATAAAATAAAAAAGTTCAGCATGTCACTTTTTCATTAGTCACTTGAATGTTAAAATGAATAGAAACAATAGTTGTTTACAACTGAAGAAAAACATTATTTTGCACTGATCATGAAGCTGCAAAATCTTTTGCCAGGTGTTATAACACACATTTCAAAAGACTGGTTTCAAAACATGCTAACCAAACAATGCAATAAGTTAATAGAAGGAAAGGAAGCAATACCGAAGAGCAGCTTCCCGTGCTGCATCTCGTACTTCTGGTTTTTCAGTTCTCTTTTTCTGGATAATTTCCAAGGTAGCTCCAACGATGGACCTTGAGTATGGCTTCTTGGTGGCACGGCGTCTTTTTTTCACAGCCTCAGCAGCTATGTCCTGCAAGACACATGAAGTAAAAAAATAAATCATGCCAGACGGTTGTAGCATGAAGATGAGTTATCATCAAGATAATGGGAATATATTCCACCTTTTTATGTTGCTTTCTGTACATAGCCGTCCAAGTAAGCTTTGAAGGCTTCAATCGATTGTGGAAGTACCTCTTGCATTTTGAGTTTGCAAACAGGAAAACCTGAATTAATCGAACAATGAGATAAATATCGCTCTCACTGCACAAACAACAGGAAACTAATCCAATGCCGTCTTCTCAACCAAACAAAAAAAGTTGAAAAAAAAAACTCTTTTAAATGCAGTAACCGGAAGCTCGGCAATGATTGTTTCGATTAAAAGTTCACCTGAGAATCTGATCTAACAAATCGGATACCTTTACCAGGGTATATCTTGGCACCGCTGAAGCGGCAGAGTTCAGTCCTGAAACATCAGCAGTAAGAACTCAGCAAATACGATAAAAATTTTTGTAAATAAAAGAAGAGACAACCTGATTGAGCAATATGACAATTCAAAAAAAGCAAGAGTGTGTATGCTTATTCTGCCCACCACTAAACCACAATCAAGGCTTTGAATCCATAATTAACCTCAAATTACCCTTTTACATGAATGATAGAGAAAATCTTGATGTTATGGCTTCTATCATTTCTAGACAAGCATCAAAGCACACAATGTCGTATAAATATAGGGAATTTTCTAATAAACAATCAATATCTCAAGCTATCAATACAATCCAATCTATTATCAGCGGTAATCGAATCCATTTTATGGACCAAACATAGAGGCATAAGAAACCGAAACAAAAGGTAACGTACTTGAGAACCATGGCTGCTGCTCTCCGGCTTTACCCTTTGCAGAAACCCTAACAGGTAAAGTGAAAACCGTAAATAGAGTTGAGCTTGAGACGTGAAGATGATGATTGAAATTCCAAATGGAATTTCATTTGGGCCTATCTGCCTATCTTCATTCGGAGAGTGCCCCGAACACAAGTTCAAATAATTTTTTTAATAGAAAAATACGACAACGAAAATTACATAAAAATAATCTCATAAATTAATATGATTTGTAATACGTCAAATTGTACAGTTATTTTTATAGCAAAATAGGTTTAACGGATTCTATGAAACCACGTCAATTTATAAATTTACTTTATATAATCTCTAAATTTACTTTATATAATCTCTATCATCTGTGTCTGTAATAGTTCAAAAGAAATTAATAAGTTCATTCGGAAACCTTGTGTATTTTAGTGATTTTGATGTTAAAAACTTTTAATTGAATAAGAAGCCACTTAAAACTAGAAAAATAAAGAGTTTAAAATAAAAAGTCTAAAACACACTGTTACGATCCCTCTTCATTTGTTGTGGGACTTGTTATAATTTTAAAAAGTTAAAAGCACAAAATATTTCATCAAACTCATTTTAGTTGTGTTTGATGTGTCAAAGAAACATGTTTAAATATATTTTTTCTTATGCAATAAATCTTTTTTTTGACAAATTGAAAAATAACTTCCTGAAAGGACTAAAAATCTGATATCAAGGTTCCTAAGAATGTATCTCTTCATATCATGAAGGCAGTTCCCAATGCCAGTCTCCTTTAGTTGTAAGCTATTTGAAAGTTTTCAAGCAATGGAGGATTACAGATCAGTAGGAGAAAGAAATCAGCAAAGTTCAGTCTATCCATGTTCCAAGAACTCTTTCTGCTTTCATTATGGGAGGGCTAATTCAGTAGCATAATGCCAAGAAACAAATTGGAAATATCTCAAAATTTCTGTTATACGGTAATGGATCTAATGATTCCACAAAAACAAATTCCATTAATGAATTTTCATCAAATACAGTACACTGATGAGCCCACCTCTACAAACCCCATGGTTAAAACTCCACATTGTACAGATTACACTAAAATAACCTCATCACAAATAAAATTTAAGCATTGTGAGAGGTGAGGGCAAATTGAGGGGGGCAGCTTTCCACCTTCGAACATCCGCATGTGCAACTCAAAATTCCTTTGTTGAATAAATAATTCTCGGATTCAATAACTCTCGGGAAGTTATCGAATTTTTTAGAATCTTCATGTTGCCCTACACTATCATAACATCCAAAGAATGTACCGTCGAAGCCACGAACAAATTTTACCGATTTTGAAGTCCCTCGATCGCCTTTTTCCATTGCCATGCTCTTTGTTTTGCATCCTCCAATGACATCACCTTTTTTGGCTGAACCATTATATAAGTTTCAATCAGCGAAAAGGGGCAAAAAACAGCAGAATTAAACATATCTATTATTTTATCTCAAATTTTGCTACCAAGCTTAGCTATGTTTTATTGTGCAAGACAAATCAAGAAATGAAAAATTATAGGAAATTAGTGAACAGGAAATATGCACTTGATGATGATAAAGCAGTGAACAAGGATGCATACAGTGCAAATCTTGAAATGTGAAGGACTTGTGACTTGAACGCTGAGGTCATTGGGGTTGTCTGACCAAATTATGTTTCCCTTCACAATCAGTTTTGAAGGGTCCACATAAATCAATTTCGGCTTGTTGGTGAGGATAAGCTGCACCTTCTTGCTGGTTAATTTCTGTAATTTCTTCACCAATGAGATCATAAGAACAGATTCCCCAGGATCCAGGAACTGTTGCCTGTTAACATGGTCAGCATAGAAATTAGATATGCCCACTGCAAGTGACCCAGCATGTATGCATGCAAACAACCAAAACAAAGCAAAAAAACATCCCAGAATGGCCAAGCAAAACTCTGTTTGGATTTGAATAGCAGAATCTAAAGAAAAGAGGCCAAGACCCTTATAAAGTTTCAAAAGAATCTTCCTTTTAAATTCCTTCCAGAAAAGCATATGCATTATTAGAAAACCATGCAAATCTGAAAATCCATCCGCAAAGTGCATAAATATACTGCAAGGCATTCCTCAAAACCAACTCCATTGGAGGGGATGGTGTACTTAAGATCAGGTCCAACCACCATCTCGTGCACATTAAAAGTTGGGACTCCAAGTCAACAACAAGCACAACATAACATTTACAGTCTCTAAATGCTTAGAACTCACATCAGATCGAATTTCAGGTCAGAGAATCATAGGGTTTTGTGTAACAGTAAAACATGATTTAACAGCTTGAAGCCAAGCATGAAGCAAAAGATGTTGACAAATACCATTTTGAATCAAATGAGTCAATCGAAGCAAGCCTGGTTATATGGACAGGCCCTTCGGATGATGATGCAGCACCACAATTACCATCAGCTTTTACTGCTGAACTGTCCCCAATGTGCGAAGGGTTCCATGATGAATCTTGAGCATCATCACCCTCACTTGATTGAACCTAAAGTTTCCAAGAATTATTTTTAACCAAGAAAGTGATGCTTGGGAAGAGTGAGATTTCTTCAAAACAGTTTCAAGCATGACACAAGGCATACCCCTGGTTCTGGTGCAAGTTTTGGAGGGGTTTTTGCTCTTAAATTCTTCCAGTCAATTCCCTTGAAAAATGGGTGTGTCTTGAGTACTGCATAACCATCTGGTCCAGCACCTGGTCTCCTGCTGGAATCTAAATCCTGAAACATGGTTATGGCTGTTCAACACTTCACATTGCAATATGATCACGCATAATTGAGATTGCATCTAAAAGATAAATTATCGCATCTTAAAAGTAGATATTTTGTCATGACATGCATGTCCTTGTTGTTCCCGCATGAGGGATAAATTAAATTATAAAACTTCAGAGATCATTTATTGACGAATAAAAACGTATTCTCCTGATTTTGGAAAACTATCAGAATAGTATGCTCATATATGATCTAAATGCTGGAATTAGATGGACATTTCATGAATATCTGCCAATGGGTCACCAAAACAGAAGGACAAAATTCGGTCAGTAGAACACATCACTCTACAGAAGAAAGGACCTTCCACTTTCCAGAAAAAACAAAATGGTGGATAAATGACACTTTGATGCCCTAAACCATGAGTACAGTGGCAATATTTCTCTTCAACTATAAACACCCTAAATTGTGAGGTTAACTTCAATTCCCTCCTATTGTCAAATTTTCCCAATATTCCCATTAATCTTAAAGTTTAGGAGTTCATCACATAATTGCGTGATTACATGCCCATTTTCCTTTCATCCATTTTTTCTCTTTCTTTTAGCCATCACATGATAAACATATCAAAACTAAGATTGAATATGATGAAATTTCAGATTTTTTACAGAGCAGGAACAAACTAATCACATAGTTTAGAAGCTGACTGTTTAAATTTAAAGCTAGTAGAGGGGGGAGAATAATGCAAATGACCTCATAGTTCTGGGTAAGAAAGTTTATTGGATGCATTGTCAAACATGCTAAGAACCAATAGCGCACAAAAACGCTACACAGTCTTGGATTACATAAGTTCTCTACGAAGTCACTCTCAAAAGACAGTCATGTCGTGATATTCTTTTCAACGCATAACTGTTGGCAATGCAAGAATATGTGGGAGTTCAAGGGGGAAATGAAGGTCAATACTCTGAAATTCTGTAATCAACAAAGTAAACAAGCAGGACTCTCAAGGGAGTGATGATGCCAATACTCATAGTCAACCAGTCATTTTATGATGCTATACCTAGGCTCAGTAGACCAGGAAAGTGGAATAACTCCGGAAGACAACAGACCAAAATGGTGAATGTTTAAAAGCTCAAGTAATCGAAAAAGTAAATTAACAAGACACCCAAAGGTGGCAATGGTGGCCATTGCTTTATGTAGTAGGCATAGAAGTAGCAATAGAAAAAGGAGGACGAAGAGGAGGGACGACAAGCAAAAATGGAAGATGCTACATTGTTCCCAAGACCAACCTTCAATGTCTTCAACTGAAAACATTGGTTGCCTTTCTCAATTTTTTCTTCCAACAATTAGTCCTATGACAAAAATGGAAGAAGGGCTTCGGTTTCTCTTCCTCAAACAGAATAGATCAAACCATGTACCTTCAAACCAATGCCAACATGAGGTTGCCCAACAACAGAGTCATATCATAAATATTATAGCTGACCCACCATAATAACTTCGATGAATTCTACTTTGTGTTTACTCTGACAATGTTTTGATTAACTTTCCTAATAGCAAAATGAAAAATTCATAGATAGGGAAAGGAAAAAAAAAACTCTTTTGAGCAAAACTCTGGGAATTCCATATATATAACACTAGGCCTGTTCATCCGGGCCGGGTTGTACCCAGCCCGGTTTGAAATTTTAATATATTTCTTAATATTTTAATTTTTTTTTTCAAAAACATTGAAGAAAATTTTAAATCCGGGTTCTGGATTCCCAAATCCGGAACCCGGATGAACACCCTTGTATAACACTAGCACATTTACACAAGCACTACCACAGCTGAGGTTGTAGCTTACCAATAACCGGTCAATGATGTCTCTTGCCTCTTCTGAAAAGTAATCTGGAAATCTAATATCTCTGGCTATAATTCTTTGAAAAATAAGCCATTCACTTGCATCTTTGAAAGGAGAAGTTCCTGAAAGCATTTGGTACAAGGTGCAGCCAAGGGCCCAGAGATCATTTCTGTTTTGATATTTTCAAAGAAAGCAAAGGAAGTTATCCTACATAGGTATTACAAGTTAAAAAACAAAAACAAAAAAAACAAAAATAGAAAACAAAAAGAATGAAGTATGAAAGTCAAGTATTGAAATCATTTACGAATAGAATTATTGAGGTTAAAAATTTTGTATTTATTGCACTAATGATGCAGTCTAACTTGCATGCCTACTTAATCAAGAAAAGAGTCACTCACCCAAACGTTGCAGGAGAAGAATTGAGAACTTCCGGAGGAACATATGCAGCTGTCCCCACAAAAGTACAGGCCTTATCATCTGGGCAAAGCATCAATTGGAATTTTTTAATTCATCACTCAGAACTAGTATTAAACAGCTTCCAGTTGATAATAATCAATCTAACCTGATGCAGCATTTGGAGGAACTGTAATTCGGCTGTCCTGCATAGGCTTTACGCTCCCAAAATCAGCAATTTTAAGATGTCCTTCCGCAGTAAGCAGCAGGTTCTCGGGCTGCAATTTGAGAAGCTTTTAAAGTTATTCATCCACTGAGAGAATATTGTGAGTTAGGAAAATACCTTGATATCACGGTGTATCAAGCCCAGACTATGAATGTACTCCAGTGCATCTACAACTTCAGCTGCATAGAAGCGAGTTTCATCCTCTGACAAACGACCTTTCTGCAGATAAAAGTAACTGATAGTGGATTTTGCAGAATGACAAGCAAAGGCAATACCACTTACTAGAGACATAAAAAAAAAATTCAAGATATTTTGACAAAGCAAATAGTCAGGAAAAAAAAAGATTTTGGGTTGCACTGTGTTAAATGTAATGCAGATAGCTTTAACATCCTGGAACAGAGGCAAGTTAAAAGGGAAGAGTAGGATGACTGGAAAGCAGCTCAGCAGCTCCATTATCATTATCTCTAGTGAAGGACATTTGGTCACAAAGAAATAAAGGACTTTTGAAGGCGTTTTCAAGGTAATTCAAATTTGATAATTCCAGCATATGAATGCTATTACTTCATTATAAGCTTACCCTGGCAATTTGATCAAAAAGCTCTCCACCTTCACAGGATTCAAGTGCCATATCTACACAGTATAATAAAAGAAATTGATATCAAATAATATCCCAAATAAAGCAAAACCAAAAAAGCAAGACAAGAACAAAAGAATGCCTACAGAATACTGGTACAAAAGATGAGATATTAAGAATAAATTACAACTAAGAGTAGAGTACCTACATAGTGAAAAAGTATCTTGAAATGTAAAAAATAGCCTCACTATGCCAGGATGATCCAATTGATCGAGCACAATGCGTTCCAACTTCACATAAGATGTTTTATTTTCTTTGGTAATGAATTTTTTGTCCATGATCTTCAGTGCATATACAGTTCCTGTATCCTTCTTCTTTGCCCTAACAACCTGTTTGCATCATTTATTTGTCGTTCAGGAAGACCAATAATAAGAAATTAATACAATGTGCCCACATATGCAAATGTTGCCAAGGATGAGAGACAGGCTAAAATATTAAAAAGGACAATTAACTGAAATTAACTAAAACCAAAATATAGCAGCAAAAAACAGGTAAAACATATGTAGCAGCGACAATTAACTGAAATTATATGAGTGCGATATTTAAAGCACAGAAACAGAAAGCCTAATATTTGATTCAAGCTCAGCCTCTAGATCAGATGAAAACCATAACAATTCAAGTAAATGTGTCTAGCAGTGAAAATAACTGGTATCCTCACAAAGCATCCAATAAAATTTAGTTAAAAAAAAGTCAGTTAAAATGGACAAATTATAGCCAATCCAAACCATCAATCAACTGAAAAAACCACCATGATAACATGAGCCGCATCAGTGATTAGCATTTTTTTTGCATTATTAGAGGAGGCTTGCATGTATTGCCACAATGCTCTTTCAATGTAGCAACTCAGTCAGACTGGTCGATAATAAAAGTTCGAGATTTTTAAGGCTTCTCTATGGATATTTATATATTTGCTCTAAGCTTCTAAAAGTGCAGATGAGACTTGAGAAGCTTCACTAATCTTAATAGGCCGTGTTGTCTCAAGAAACCACATGATCTCCTCAACTCAATAATTGTTCTCTTTTTCTTTTTCTTTTGTGGCTGAGAAGTAAAAGTTCTAGCACACTATAAAGCTGAACACAACCATACTACTTGGAAGAACCCCATTTTTCATTTGCTGAAAACAACAAAGCACCAATGCAAGGATCAACGGAATAAGGGAAAATGCAACCTTTGCCTGAGTTCTCAGCAACCCAAGGAGAGGCTCCGATATCAAGTCCCATATTCCGTCACATCCCATTTCAGGGCCCAATTATCAAACAATCTTACTAAAATCCAACTGCCCTATTGTGCTATACCCACCTGGGTTTATCATAATTAAAAATCACATTTTTAACATACGAATGGAAACCGCTTTAGAATGCCAACGAACCCTCATAATTTTATTGCGCAATGCCCAACTGATCATCATCAGAAAATTACTTCCAATTTATAAATATTCCCAAAAACGGCTTATATAAATTTACAACATTCAGTACCCAATACCACACAACCATCAAAACGTAACAATCAAAATATAATAATAATAAGAACAACAACAACAAACTGATACAACCCAGATTGCACGAAAAGGAGAAAAAGCAATTGAACAAATTAAACAAACAAAAAAGCCATAATTTGCCAAGATGAACATTTAGAAAAAATAAATATATAAATAAACCTTGGAATAGGAACCGACGCCGTAGATCTTGCCTAGCTCAAAATCCTGAATTGTAAAACTCTCCTGAGGTGCCCTAAAAGCAAAGCTCTTGGATCTCTGCACATTCCCGCCATTGGAAGAATTCCCCTGAATTTTCAACTTGGAATCAAAATCCTTCTCCATTGCCAACATGTCCCTCTCTCTCTAAAATTCTCTACATATCATCTCTCTACACCCGCCATCACTTATCTCCAAGAAAACAAAATGGCAGGAGAGCAGAGAACAATTAGAACAGAGAGACAGTCTCTCTCTCTCTCTCTCTCTCTCTCTCTCTCTCTCTCTCTCTCTCTCTCTGCTTGATATTATTCTCTGAAAAAGAAAAAGGATAGGTGGTAAGTATTGCCCTTATTGAGGGTTTGTATCTTATGGTTATCTATATGTTGTATAGGTGAAGGTGATCAGCTTTAGCTTTGGCTCTGGTTTTTCAATTTTCAAAACCCTAGAAAGTATATATTGGATAATGAGATAAAGAGAGAGAGGATCAGTATCGTTTTTTATGGAGGAGAGGAAGGTATGGGGATTGAAAAGAAGAGAATGGCACATGGGATTGAATGATGGAGATCATCTCTCTCTCTCTCTCTCTCTCTCTCTCTCTCTCCACCTAAAAAAGGGCGAAGGAGGTTAGGGGTGATTCTGATGCTCCATGATTGGATATGGATACACCATGTTCAGAAAATAACATATACAAATGTATATTTATTATGTATATATATATATATATGTACATAATGTCTCCATGAAAGTTAGTTTGTAAATAAAATTCTTGTAAATTTTTTTCTCCATAATCAATTCAGTATAATTTGACAAAGCTATTGTTTTGATAAGGAGCAGAATTCCCCATATCCAAGATCAAATGTTATCAAATATCAATATCTCAAATACACAAATTATATTATTTCCTTAAAAATCAAACTAAATCAGAATAATCTTATAAGAAAATATTTTCAGTAGTTTTTACATGAAACTTGAATCTGGTTTCTGTAAATTTAGTATGAATGTGAAATGGATCTTATAAAGATAGCCGAGGAAAAAACAAATCTGCTAAAGATCTCTCTTTTTTAAGAATCTGGGAGACCATTTGAAGTCACTTTTGCTTTTGAAGGTGAGACTTGGCAGTACTTCAACGTGAACCCAGAGTTTGGAAAAGTTTAAAAAAAAATCAAGGTGGTCAAACTGTCAAGTGCTCGGATAATTAAATTCTAATTTGTTTTTTCAAACATTCTTATTTTATTTTATTATTATTATTTTTTAAAATTTTTATATAAAATAAAATAAAGAATTTAATTTTTTTTAAAATTTCAAAATAATTTTTTTAAAATTTTAAAACAAAACCAATATTAAAAAAAATATTTTATAATAATATTTTTTTAAAATTTTAATTTTAAATTTTTATCTCATATTATTTTATAGATATTTCATATTATCTATAAAAATAAATCAGGACTAAGATAATAAGACAATGTACTGATCTTATTAGAAGATATACATTTTCAATGATTTTATACGAGGTTTTTTTTTTTATCGAAAAAATATATTCATTTTCCTGTTAAATATCATCACCTCAACTTTGCTATATGGTTTTAAATTATTAGATAATAAATATGTGGTATCAAATAATTGAATAACAATTCAGAAATGATAAATAGTTTTTAAATTTTATTTATTTATTTTGTATGTTATTTTGTTAAATTTTTGTAAGTTTGGCAGTTATCATATTTAATGCATGACGAAGAAAAGAAATCAAAATAGAAGATTAACAAATAAGGAAAATGTGTGTGATAGAGAGGCCAAATATACGATAATGTCAGAGAAGTTCGATCCCCCAACAAAAATAAGAAGCACTTAATGAGAGTAATCAAACCAAAAATAAATCCCTTGAGTTTAGTTTTGCCCTCTAAAGTTTATTTTTACTTGCAAATTAATACCCATCTATTTATACATAAAAATAATTTAACTATAATTATTTTTTTATAAAAATAAGTTCTAAACTGACATGATTTAATGTAATATGTATATTATAATATTTATATTCTCTCATATAAATTTATATAAAGATGCTAGAGAGTAGGGGTGTTCATTCGGGTTCCGAATTCTCAAATCCGAAATCCGGATTCGAAATTTCCTTAAATATTTTAAAAAAAAAAATCAAAAGTATTAAGAAATAAATAAAATTTTAAACTGGGCCGGATACAATCCGACCCGAATGAACAGGCCTACTAGAGAGTCCAATAGATGGTTCCCTTTTTATACCCACTTAGTATATTTTTTCTTTTATTTTTTATTTTTTTACATCATTTTTAAACACTCTTAAAAAAATTTTTTAAAAAATCATAATATTATTAAATAATATTTTCTTAATCTTTAAATAAATAAATAAAAAGTAAGCAGACTCCAGAACAGAACCCTCAACGGGCCCTTTATCATTTTTCAAAAAATATCGTTTTTTCTGTATATTATGATCTAATATTTCTAACAATAAATAAATACATTTGCATTGTGAATACAAGGGCACCATTCGCATTCCACATTGCTTTACCATGATTCTTACCCAATATTCCAAGGGAGAGAGTAAAGATAACCCATACTTGATCATTCTCGACAAGAAAACAGTGAAAACAAAAACTATGACAAAACCAATATACATTTTGCAAAAGATGTTTATACTTTATACCTAAAGTTCCCCGAAAACAATTCACACCAGGGGAAATAAATGAACAGCAAATAACCAAAAATGATACCAAATTAAGAAGAAAGACAAGATGGAAGAGTCTTGAGCTTTGCTGTTGACTTTTTTTGGTGTCCCTAAGTATCCCACCCGTCCGTCCGCATGTCGAATTCCACTTTGCGGCCAGCCAAACTTCCATACATCTCTGAAAATTTCAGGAGGCAGTTGCTTCTGTACTGATAATGCACTTTCGTGTTTCGGCTAATCGCTGCACCGGATAACTTCGACGTATCTATTGCCCATGCTGGTCTTACATATTCTACAGTCCTCAAAGAGCTTGCATTTGCATACAAGAAATTTAGTAGAACATCCTCGCAGTTGAAGTACTTGTCGACCAATTCCCTCCCTTGCTTGGCTGCCTCTCCCCAATACCTCTCAAAAGCTACTTGACTGTCTATGAAAGCTGCCCCAGTAAGAATCATGTTATACCCTTTACGTCTTCGGGCATATTTCTCACCCCTGTACTTCAAAGGGCTTCCCCCGATGAGCCGTGGGTAGAACCCCACAATACGATCCGGGTGCTGACGCCAAACCTTAAACCCCCGCTCGATATCATCACATGTCATCATAATGTCGTCATCAAGCTCCAGAACAGCACGAGTCTTTATTAAAGGATCCATTTTGAACCGATTATTCAGTGAGTTCTCTTTCTCTATTCTAATCCTGACTGGCACAGCTGAGTCCAGATCACTCAGATTGGGAGGTACTCCCTTATTCCACACCACAACAATTTCTCGCACCGAAGAACACCTTGAGTAATGCTTCACATACATTTTCAAATTCCAGATCCTAGCATCATATGTCATTGTTAATAACGTGAACTGTGAGTAGTGGCCTTTCCACAGGTAAGCTTCTTCAGCACCGTTACCACCATAGATATACTTGACTCCTGTACACATTAATGCAATGACTATAACAACGATTATAGCAATAACTAGTCTACCAACACAGGTATTAGGTCTTATCCGTCCTCGGAGAAATGAAGGCGCTCTGTTCAAGCGGCTGCAAAACCGTCTAAGTTTGGAAGAAAGCAGATTTGGCCTTTCCCATGCCAAGAAAGCATAGCTTCTCTTTCCTGAGTTGTGAACGCACCAGTTCAGGGGAATGATACACTTAACAGCTCCAAGTAGCACACCAAGCAGTATGACGAGTACAGCAACAACTGCAACTGAAGCACAACCAAGAATAAACCGCCGGAATATATCTCCTGAAGGTACCCGGTCCCCATCCATAACCCCGACCCATTCACCAGAACTTAACTGCTGCACATCAAGTTGATGATAGCGACGACCATTCCAAGAATTACGACCTTTATTAGGCTCCGTTAAGCCGAAGGGGACTTCAACTTCTTTAAATTCATCAACTGTAAGAACTTCTATACTGAATATGCGCACTCGTCTCCCATATGTTTCGCCACAGTCTTGGCCAATGCGATAAAGGTTTCCATTGTAGAAAAATGGTCTCCCTCCATTTCGAGCCCCGAAGCTCTTGTCAGCATTATATACAGGATTCTTCTTGTGTGGTTTCCAAGGACCAAATGGTGAGTTGCTATACCAGATCTCCAGCTGTCCATTCTTGCTGGCGCCAAAACCACTGTGATCCGAACCAAAAAGCCAATGCTTTCCATTATAGTCAATAATGAAGGAATCGACAAGGGGCTTCTTCATGATGACCTTTTCCAGTGTCCATTGCAAAGGAAAGTTGAGTGCACGGTAAAGACGAAGTTCTCCTTTCTCGCTACTCTCAGGCATCATATAAATCTGTGAGAAACAACATGAAAAACGAAGCAATGCAATCAATGCACAAACCTTTCACTTAAATATTCTGGTAATGGAATTGTCAAGTGTATGTTTCTAGCTTCTACATGATTCCTTGACAATTGCCTTTTAGTAGGAGACATTTGATAATTTCACTGTTTGAAGTTTGAACAAGTTTTGTTACTTAAATTTCAGAATTTTAACATCTGCCCCCCCTTTAAACAGAGTTCCAAAAAAGTTGTAAAAAATATTTGTGTATCGATACTCTTTCGATATATTGATGCCAAAGGTAGAACATTATCAATTATTCCATTTTGTAGCTTCACAAATGATGTTATAAGGTGCCCTAAGGATGTTTACTTATGTAATGTGTCTATATGTGCACACACACAAAAAAAAAAAAAAAAGATTTTAAGTCTTACTTGGCCAAGGTAGTTGAAGACATATGGATAAGAGAGATGCCAGTCCTCATCCAAGGCAATGCCCACTTGTTGCCAACTTGCTCCCTTATCAGTACTTTTAGCGACTCCAATGTCTCCTTGTAAAGTGATGGAATTCTTGGTTTCATAGAAGAGGTAAAGTGTATCACCCTGATATATGATTCCAGAACAATTAAAAATTAAACTAATTTCCCAAACAAGGTAACAATGAAGAAATCTAATATAGACTTAAAACAAAAACAGCCTAAGAGACCTTCATAAATAACACAATCCTGGGTTTAATGGGTTATTAAAAAAGGATGGATTTTTCAAAACCAGTTAACTATGGACCTTCAAGGGCAACATCTCCACAATATTATATTATGTCAACGTGACCAAACTTGGAAGATAAGCATAAAATGGCAGAAATTAAGAACAGATTCATCCACTTTTTTCAGAAAAATAGATAAAAGCATTAAAAACCATGCGCACACACAAAATCAGAGGCATATGAGTTGCATAGCATAGATATATTAAATTAAATCATGAAAGAACACTAAGTTCATACAAAAAATAGCCAATTAATTTATATCTTCATTTTTCAGTAGGGGGCTTTTACATTCACAGTTACTGATTTCAAAGTGGAAGGCCTTCCCTGGCAAAATTGTGCACCACGGATTTTACTTCCCCCTCTGGAGCATTGTTTTCATCTTTTTTAACTAGTTTTGGGTACGCTTAAGAAAAAAAAAATACGACTCCCAAATTCTCACACTTGAAACCAAGTCAACTTTCAATTCATAGAAGCCAAAAAACATGCTAATTGAACTGCAACCCTTAGTCCTTAGAGATAAAGTTTGATCATAAACACAGAACGTACTTTTTTTTAATAACACAACGTATGCAAACCAAACACAATTATAACCTTACACCATGGAGCCTACTGTTATATTCTTGGTAACAAACCCCTCTGTATTTCACCAAACTTTCAAAGCCTTGTTAATTTCACCAAACTTTCAAAATCTCAGAGAAAAACGGAACATTTCCAATAGCTGCACTAACAAATCTACCTTGAATAATACTTCCCGAGTCCCTGACCCAAATTGTAGAACAAAGTAGCTATAAATCAAGATAAAAATCCTTAAACAAAAGGAAGTTCAAAATTTTGAACCTTACAAACAAAAAATTCGTATGGAAAGAAAGGTGAAATAAAATGATGTATTCATTTTTAACGCGGCGTCTGTACAGATAGAACTATTCAATTCTTTTGCTTCTATTCTTCAAGCACTAAACAAGAATTAATTAGCCAACTTCGTTACACGCATGTTACATCAAAGTTCTCAATTACTTACAATAACACGACATATAGACAACCTCAGCAGAGTGAAGAAAATGAATCTCAAAGGGGAAAATTACTAATAAAAAAAAATGAAACTCAAAGGGGAAAATCCAAAATAAGGGAAAGAATCACCACCTTAATATAAAGAAAAGGGTCAGCAACAAAGTTGCTAGGGAAGCCAGAATCAGAAACCGAAGAACACGTTAGCACAGGGTTTGCCACCGGCCAGGCCGCACTCCCATCTTTCCACACATTCATCTGCACCCAATTTCCCGACCCCAGAGTGAAGGAAAATTTCAAAATACAAGACAGACCCACAATTGCTTATATCACAAAATACCCAATACCAGTAACAAAAGAAAAACCCTATTAACATCTAATAAGATTAAGAAAAATCAACCCTTTTTTGTGCGTATTTTTATAATGAAAAAAAAAAAAAAAAAAAAAGAAGGGAATGAATGAACCGCACCGCCTCGATAGGTTTGAGAGAGAAGGGAGAATCCCCGTAGAAAACACCAACCGACCAGGACCCCTCATTGTCGTCCTGGCACCCAAGCAAAGAGGACGAGGGTCCAGAACCAGCCATGGTTGTACGGAAGGTGGGCGTAAAGGCGAGCCAGGCGTAAACCATGCCAATCGATCCCAACAGCACGAAGCAACCCAAGAAGAAAAGCAACCCAGAGGAGAGGAGACGGTGATGACCGCCGTGCTGGTGGTCCTTACAGTGCCATCTACACCAGCACCTCACGCTCATGTCGCAGCAGTTACCAATTGCACCCCCGCCATTAGCGCCGCCACCACAACCGGCCGCCGTCGTCGCCATCGTCGTCGGACTCAAACCACCCATACCGGAGACACCCAAAACAACCTCCTCGTCTCCAAACTCCCTTAAACCAAGGCGGCATCACTCGACCGCACGATCACCTGCATTTGTCACAGACTCACTCAGCTTTTGTTTTTTGTTTTTTGTTTAATTAATGTTTCTCTCTCAAGGGTCGACGCAAAGACGTCGAGTTTTGCAGGGCAATGTGCGTGTGTGTGTGTGAACGAAGAGATTATGATTAGCAAAAAAGGGAAAATATATGTAATCAGAGCGAGGGACTATAGCTATATATATATACATGGCTGTATGTATATACCCTGCGTGACATCTTTCTGTGTTTGTTTCTTTATATCCATTTTTTTTATTTTTTTATTCTTTTTTGTGATTGGAGATAAGGATTATGCAGAGGATGGAGAAATTTCGCGATCTCGAGAGTAAGGGAAAATATTTTGAACTTCCAACACATGGCGGCCAAGTTTCAATGTGTAAAATGTAAGGTTTGACGTGTGGATATAATTGGTCTGAGATCCTTCCAGAAAAAAATAATAATAATAATATGGTCTGAGAAATTATGTAACCCTTTAGCTCCATAGCCAAATAAATAATTATAGTAAGATTATAAATTTATATAAAGGAGCATAGAGAAAAATAAATTTTACAAAAATAAAGATATTTTCTATAATAATATTTCGTTTGAAACATGATTAGGTTAATGCAGCATTTGTTTTGAATTTATGATAATTTACATATCTAAGATCGTGATATTTGCATGTGATTTTAAAGTAAACATAAATGGTGAGAGAAATATATATATATATATAGATTCTCAACTCTCTATAATTGGGTTTTTTAGATTTTTTACAAAAAAGAATTAATGAGATGGAATGCATACTTCAATACTCAATAGGCAAATAATTCTCTTTAAGAATGCATTAAAAAGGGCATAAAATCCGACTTTGGACGTATTAATTTGGAGTTTTGGAGTGTAATGGATAAAGACATGTCCATCCGGTTTGGATTTTGTTCGGTGTAATTTTGAAATTTTTTTTTTTTTTTAATATTTTTTTTTTAAAATTTTAAAAAAATTATTCATCATCCCAAATTTGAATCCAAAATCCTGAGACGGTTAGGTTTGGAATTAAATGCATGGATGCGCGGTAGGTGGCAAATAAGCTAAGCCATGTAGGGGTATATAAATAAATAAAAATAATAATATTTGCTTTTTATTCAATGCAACTAGATATGGCTCGTCAAAAAAAAAAAAAAAAAAATGCAAGTAGATATAGAATAGAATGACCAGTCTAATGTTTCACATTGTGCCATACATAATGGAATCGTTGGAAATCTCAAGTGACCTAAAAGCCATCCGTATACAAGCTAAAAGTATTCAGATTCTTTTTTTTTAATAATTAATAATAAAATCAATAACTTGAAAATATAATTTGAAAGGTCTAGAAATAATGAATAGAATATTGTTTTTGGTGGTTAGATTTCATTAAGAGTTTTTAAAATCAACTTTGAAAAATAATTAAATATTGTTTTATGATATTTCTTTTTCTTTTTTTGGAATTTCCTTTTTCTTTTTCTTTTTTTTTTTTATAAGAAAGAAAGATTTTTTAAGAATTGTGTTGTTGTCAAACAAGGAAATACACTTTGCCTTTAATTATGAAACAGCTAATATTCTTTAATTCCATTTGATTATGAATTTATTTGGTAAAAGCGAAAGTTTGAATTTGGTAGCCGACGTTCACAAAGGGTTGCATTTTGCAACCGCATCCGGAATTTCTTAATCGTTACGATTAGTCTTGATTCGTGTTAATTTGGTTCATATTTTATATGTCACGAGCATTCATGCATGAAATTTGGAAAAGGCCGGTAAGCGTGCGAGCGTGGTTTCTACTATGTACAATTATAAAATGCATAAATAATTAATTCTTATAATAAATTTTAAAAAAATTAATTATTATTAAAAAAATAATGTTTTACTTATTTTTTTAAAGTACTTATGTAGTATTTGCACACTTCACAATAATAAATATCATTTTTTTAAAAGTTTTACTTTATTTTAGAAGGTTATATTAATGAACTCATGAAGAAAATAGGAAACATTTCATACCAAATGCTGGCTATCCCATCTGTAACATGGAAACAGCTCTTCTGGGGTGGCAATTGACTAGGCTGCTTTATTTTGGAAAGGTTTTATTCATGTGGGTGCTTATTATATGAATTATATTATCTATTTTTATCTATTTTTCATACATTTGGGGGAGGGGAGTTTTAAATTCCAAACTTCCATTTTAAAGATTGAGAATTATGCTAATCAGACCACAAGCTTTTAAAACTTATATCATGATGAGTTATATTATCTATAATTACAATTGCGTATTTTTTATGCATTTCAGTGATATAATTGGTTAGAATAATTATTTATATTCAAAAAAATGATACAATTAATTATATTAATAGAATGCATAAAAAATAAGTAAAAATGATTACACGTAAAATATTTATTGTGATACTAAGTCAAATATTTCGAACGTTGAAGTGGCCCTTGATTTGGCTGGAAGATGCATCAAATGAACATCACATATATAAATAACACAAATACAAGCTACTTTTTTTTTTCTTATAGTTAGTGGGATTAAAAATATAATAAAAAACTAACGGCAGTACTTAAAGTGGTTTTCAACTTTCAAGTTAACCTATCTCCAATTCATGTAAAATAGATTATAGGATGCCTGCACTAATCATTTTAAACTTGACCAAGTTCTTAAAAACCCCATAAATATGCATTATTAACAAGCTAGTCAATGACCTAATAACTTTGAACTGTCGATAATCAAGAATATATAGTGCAAGATAGTGCTGCTGCTTTGATCATCAACATCTTGATCTAAACTTTCATTAAAATTTCAAGAATTAAAGTGTGAGAAATATACATTATATTAAAGTTTAATATTGTTTTTTATCACAATAGTCGTGTTAGTGTTGCAATTAATTGATCGTAAATACCTCTTTTTTTAATATAATGATTGGGATTTTTTTTAAATCTCAAATTCTTGTATTTTAGTGCCATGCATTGCTCAAGTTAGATCCATGCATGATTATTCATGAACTTGAATATAAATGATTGAATATTCAATATAATCGATAAACTTTATATGAATAATAATAAAAATTCAATAAATATTATAGGATTCATTTTAGTAATTTTAAAGGATTTTAAATTGAATTGATCACTAGAGATAAAAATAGTTATCCATTATTTTATCTTCTCGCTAAGGGATTAAGTATGGATATTAAAGTTTTAGATCTCATAATATTCTGCATTAATAAAGCTCTCAATTATTAAAAGACGTTTGTTAATATGTTAAGAGCGGTGCTATTCTCCCTGTGTTACATTTAGTATATATCTTAGTTTTTAAAATAAAATATCAATACACTAATAATTATTATTTTTTTAAATATTAATATATTAATAATTACTTTTTTTAAATAAAATAAAAATGTATAAAATATCAAAAAGAAATGTTAAGCTTGATGTGATCCATGACATATAAGTACTTTTCGTATTTTAAGTGGCACCCTTTAAAATGTCCCAAAAATAACACAATAATTTGGACCCACTTCCCACAAATGAGTCGCTCCATAAACCTTATCACATAGCTATTCCATATCCTATCCAGCACTAACTCATGGCATCAATGATGAAGAGAAAAGACGGGGCGTTTCTAGATCATATGCCATTAATTTAATTAAATAAAATACGCATCACAATTTCCCACCAAGTCGTGCCAAAATACCTGTCTAAATATATATATATATATATATATATAAATATATATATATATTATCGGTATGCATACGATAAGGATAATACGAATTATTATTCCGTGGCAAATATAAATTAATAACTATTTTAAAAAAATGTTTTTATTAATTTCAACTGATCGTATGGACCGAATTTGCTTATTTTTTGTTAACCTTGAATATTGGAAAAATGCACAAGTAAATTAGCAAACAATACAGTTTAGACAAACAACTTTCGAAGTGTTATATATTGTAGTTGTTTGAATGTTGTGTTTGGTAAAGTGAAGTAATATTAGATTACTTCATTACTATTTGCAAACAATTTATCATCACCTCACATCCAAACAAAGTCAGCTTCAAATTTGGCAATCACGTTTGTAGTAACCTTAAGTGCAGTAAATTAATTCATGTCAGTGATGTCACTACAAAAATAAATAAATATTTATGATAGATTATTATTTTTAATAATAATAACTATTTATGATAAAAACAGACTTATTTTAACAAAAAATAACTAATCACAAATAAACAGTTTTCTTATAATATTATCTTGGTATAAAATAATAGAAAATATTAGATCACTCTCAAATGTGGCAATAAAGATATTTTATTTTTTATTATTATTATTTTTTTAATAATTAAGAAAATTTTAAATATACTTAAAAAAATTCATTTGCATTAGTGTACATATTTAAGGGCGCTCATATTTGACGTCAATGATGTGCACCCAATTCTAAAAGAAATTTTATACTTCTGGTCAAGATATTGATCATATTTTTCTCTTGAAGTATGCAAGATGTTTTGAAACAAAATTTTTTGATAATTAAATAGACATAATATGGAATAAAAACGAATATAAAAAGGGGGATTTTTCTTTCAATCTTTTAATTTGTAACTAGAGATCTAGAATATAGTACATATAATACTTTGAGGAAAATAATACATGCATTACATCTATTCCGCTATGCTAAGTACATGACATTGTCCATTAATCTATTTTCATTTTAAAAAAATAAATAAATAATTCAAAAAATAATCATCATCACATTTTTATGAAAAAGAAAATTAATATTTACAGTTATCTAAAATGCACAAAAACCATGCTTACAATCAATTTTTAAAAAAGTGAATAAATATAGAATTTATATAAAATAAAATTAATAGTATTTTTTTTTTAAAGTGATTACATAATATTTATATATATGTGATTATATTTAATATTATTGTATTATAAAAGTGTGTAATTTATAGCTAGTATTATTCATACTTCAATTATTATATCAGGACATGTCTAGACTCTACGTCGTGCTGGTCCCCTTGCCACGGTCTGGGGGAAGACGAAATTGCCAAGAAAAACAATTTGTAGCAATGAATCTACGTGACGAAGTTTCCAAGAAAAAGGAAAAGTTTGTGCCCTACTCCTGGCCACTGCATGGAGTTCGCATCCATCCACAGTTACCCATTCATCGACATTTTTAATGTTGGGCAACAATATGGATTTGAACAAATTGGACACGTAAACGTACCCAAAGATCATCAAACAAAGGAATCTTCCTGCCAGCCATCAACACGCAAGCATGACACATTTTGACTGTTCTAGACAGTTCTAGAAATCATGTTTCAACTTCTTTTATTTCTTAAAAGAGAAATTGTATTTACCATTCTTATTTAGAGAATATATGTGTAGATTTTTCATTAAATAAAGGAAAAAAATATCATTTTGAGAGGTATTATTATAAAATTATCTAAAGTTACGTGAACCTATCTTTTCAAAAATGTTCAAATTTGAATATGACTGATTGTAAGCCTCCTTCCGAAGAATGAAAGATTCAAAAGAAGATGTTATGTTAAAGACGGCAGTACTGTGTGGGAATGAACATTTATCATGAAAGCGGGTCTGCCATTCCAAATTATGGAACATTTTTTTAAAATTTTTTGAGAAATAGATTCATTTTCATTCATTCAAGAAGTCAAAGTTACACAAATGTGACTATATCTCTTAAACAAGTATTTGAAAGACTAATCACTACTTTCAACCAGAGACATTTGCTAAAATTTATACTCTAAAAAAAAGAGAGACTATAATTTTATAAATTAAAAGTCTGAAAGATTATTTTTTATTATAAAGTTTTTTTTATACTATACAAAATTAAATAAAAACAACTAAACAATACAAAATAACACAAAACTCAGCAAAATATTGGTTATGATGGCATAAGAATAATACGCGTCATTCTAATAAACGTGAAAACCTACATGATTGAGTAGTTTGGAGACCGTAATTCTATTTAGAGCTGCATACGGTAAAAACAAAACCTAGAATAGCGAGGCGCGTCAAGAAATTATGGAACATTCTGATAAAAGACATCTCAATTGAAGTTGGTTATTAAAATAATAACAATAAAAAATAATTTTCATTTTGCTCTTTTAAGTAGTTTGAAAAGAAAGTTGTCACAAGAACCAAAGTTGCATGGAAATCAAAGCCACGCTTATTGCTTAATATTCTTTTTTTGAATTTTCAAAGTCAAGCTGCTTCTTTAGAAGGCTTGACCATCCTGTGTGACCACTTGACCAGTGCCCTTCTCTTTACGTTCTCATGATGGCGGTTTGACCAATTTATAATAATAATAATAATAATATTATTATTATTATTATTATTTTTCTACAACTCCTAACATGTATATATAATATCAATCTTATCTCATTGAAAACATTTTAAATAAAATAATAATAATTTATATAAATTCGTGCTAAATCTCTTTAAAAAAAGAAAAAAAAAAGTAGAACATATTGTTGTCTGTCGGGGAGCTTTTATCCTAGATTTTCGTGTTTCACAATGTCCGATTAAAAAAATATTTAAAAAAAAAAAACACGTGGAACGACTTGAATAGTCCATAAAGCTTCCATAATTGCTACAACTTGGTCGTATTTAAAATAAATAAATAAATAAATTAGGGCATCTATAATTCTATTATGAGATGATGGTGTGAGTCCCAGATGCAATTGTCCATTGTTTGGATTTTTGTAATCGGGAAAGTGGAAAGTCCAGACAAGGAGAACGGAAAAGATAAAGCTGATCACTTGCAGCACACTTTCCAGATAAATAAATAAGAAAAATATTCGGAGGCAGTTTCGATTTTTATTTTTTATTTTTGTATTCTTCTGTTTGGATGAACAATGAATATCAATTCCTTCTTATTTCCAGCAAATCGAGATCAGCAATATTTATAGTTGGGGTTTGCTTAGCTGTAGCCCAGTGGTGAAATTACTGTTCATATAATTCATTATTACAGTAATTCTATTGTTTATATAATTGAGATCAGCCCCTCATATAAACAGTAATTCTACTATTTATGTGAACATACAGTAATTTTATTGTTCATATAAGAAACTGTAACTATAGTCCGAATACAGCTAATATTTTTTTTTTATAGTTTACCTTCTCCTTTTTCATCTTTAGTGGATTTCAATCCATAATAAAGGTGTACCACGATAAAGGTGTACCATCAATTATTTCCAGATTTTATTCCTCCTCTCTCCCCTTTTTCCTCCTTTCTTTTCCCACTTTTTAGTCTTACATCGTACCATAATCTTATTTACAGTTGTTGGGATGACATAAATTAAGCAGGCGATTAATTTAAAAAATTAATTTGTTAAGAAATGATTAGGGGTGAACAAAATGGTCGTACTACCGACCCGTCCGACAATCCGACCTGCTTCCGACCCGATAAACTGACCCGATATCAATACAAACGGAAGACATCCTTCTGATACCCGTTTCCGACCCGTTTGAATAATACCCGATAACCCATTTAAAAACACTTCCGCTTGCGTTTTGATTTCTCTCACTCGAGATTTCACAGTTCTCCCTCTCTCTCACCGACGACGATTGCTTTTCTCTCTCGCCGACGACGATCGCTTCTCTCTCTCGCCGACGACAATCGCTGCTCTCTCACCGACGCCGATCACTCCTCACAAATTCCCAGGTTTGTCTTTTCGAATCTCCTCTCATTCTCGCAGCAGACCATTGATCTCTCGCCTCTCTTTTTCTTTCTTGCGCATCTATGTCTTTTCTAGTGACAATCAACGACGGGGTTGCCGCCGGCATCGTCTTCCTGTGTTAAATTGAAGACCAATATTATTATGCAATTTCAAGATGCACAATTGCGAAATCTATGGGGAAAAAAATTTCACTATTTTTCAAAAAAAATTTCCTGGCAGCATTAGTGTTCTTGGCATTCTATGTTTTTCAGAAATTTGCACCGTTTGTTTCACATGAGCAGATTCCTAAACTTGTTGATGACTGGGTTTTTAGAGAGAGAAAAACAAAAAAAAGCAAGCTGGGGTTTGCTCTCTTGATTTTCCTAGGATGCTTCAACAGGTTCAGGTTCTTCTTTGTTCTTTTTTTTTTTAATGGTTTGTGAGCAACGGCAACGACATAGTTAATTCTTACTCACCATCGATGTCCTCACAGCCATCACTCATTGTCGTCTTCTTCGCTCATTCTCACGGTTGGTTTTTTTTTCTCTGCTTTCGTTTCGTTCACATCTTCCATATCGTCTTCATTGGGAACGAACTTAAGTCGAAAATAGAATCTGTCGTCACTGTCTTCGTGAGTCTTAACTTATGAGCCAAGCTTTTTCCTGCCACGGAAGCTGAAGTCCAACCCGCAAGATAATAACTCAATGAGCCAAGCTGAATGCGGGGCAACAATGAAATTGAGTATTTCAAAGAGTTTGCATCAGTAGTCTATTTTCAATGTATTTTTTGTAAAGTAGTTAATATATATTTTGATTAGCCATAATATATAATATATACAGCTACTTTAATTTATTTGTCGCATGGAATTTTTTTTTAAAAAAAGGGCTTAACGGAATACCCAATTATTTATCGGGTCGGATATTCGGGTTATGGGGTATTTGGCTAAACGAAAGACAGTGTAATCGGGTCGGGTCGGGTCGGAGGACATGTTGTCGGGTCGGCGCGCACGCCTAGAAATAATACTTCAGTTGTAGAATGCGAAGCATCATGTAATATTTTTTTTAAAATAAATAAATACGGATCTAAATAAAAAATAATAATAATTTATTAATAATAGACTCTACTCTTGTTCAAAATAATTACACTACACTCATACACTTCACGATTATATATAAGACTATAAATAAATCAAACTACTTGACAGCCTACTCGATTCTCGCTCAGTTAAAATCGAATTGAATTCGACTTGTGGAAGGAAAAAAAAAAAAAAAAAACTCGCTCGTAAAAACAGATACCCACTCAATTAGTAAATGACATATACTCAACAAATTTCGACTCGACTCGACTCGACTAAAACTTGTTAAGGTTCGTTCGTTTATGCTCGAATCGACTCGTTAGTTCGACTCAATTAAAATTTATTCATGTATTAATAAATATGTACACATATATATGTTATATGAATGCATTGCGAATAATATAAGTATAACACTTTTATAATTAAATATATAATATATGATCTAATTACTTATGTGTATATAATGAATATACTTCATAACTCTATTTTATAATTTGTATAATAATTAATTTATAAATTTTAAACATTTTATATATTAGTATATGAAAGTCATGTATGAAATACATATATCCTATCATACTATGTGTATTTATTAATTATATATAAGCATATAACATATTATTATGATAAATAAACTATTTAGATATTAAGTATTAATTTTTATTAGATTTTTATTTATTTATTTATAGATTTTATTCCAAAAATTAAAAAAAAAAAAAAGGAGCTCGAACTCTACTTAATTTGAGTTTCTTTATGGGACGAGCTCGAGCTCGATCTCGAACTCGAATTAAAAAGTTAGCTTATCAAGTCAAATTCAAATAAAGAATAAATAAAATCTCAAGCTTAGGCTCAAGTTCGAGTTCGAATATTTTGAGTTGAGTCGAGCTCTGCAAGTCAAAGTTTAACTTAATTTGACTCGTTTACAACCCTAATTTTATGTAAAATTACTCTAAAATTTCTGAGTTTTGTACTATTGCTATGACTTGGTAGTTGTAATTAACTTATTATTATATATCTTTCGTACGTGTCAAAAAATATTAATTTATAAATTTATTTTTATAAGATGAGACATTTGTCGTTATTTTATGTTTTTTCTGATTTGTTTTTTTTTTGGCTGAATAGTGAACTCGTATTAAATTATATCAATGGTCAAAGTTGTTGGTTAAATATATATTAGAATATGTAAAATAAATTTATAATTAAGAATGTGTTATATATTCGAGTTGGTCTTATATATGAAACGTTAAACGCCTGAAACAAATCGTACAAGTTAGTAGTTGATGACCAAATCATTAAAATTATGTTTAAGTGGTTGATTACATATTCATATGAACATTTTTTGTTTTTCACTATTCGTTCATACACGCATGCCAAATGAAGCTTTTTAATTTTAATTTTTTTTATGAATAATACTTTCCTTGGAATGGAGATATAAATATATGTATAGATATTTGTGTTCAAATTAGTTGTATTTAGTATGCAAGTAGTAATCTTTTAGAATAATGATATATTTACTATTCATCTCCCATTCTTTTACCATTTTTTTTTTTTTTTAATTTTTAATTTTTTTTACTTAATAGTTAAGAAAGTAATTATTAGTGAAATTGTAGTTTTTTTAGATTTTTTTTAATAATTAAGAATGTGAAAATAATATTAAAATATATATATATATATTAAAAAAAATAAATAAATGATAAACCAATAGTAAATATATACTAATCTAATTTTTTCCCCAGATCTTTCTTCCCCACGACTACCTGATCATCGCGATGAATGTACGTTTTGATTAAAATTATGACAGTTGGCACAACAGAGAGCGTTGTAGTTTTTAATTAGGAATTAATGGTATATCTTAGGAATTAATGGACCGACCCGACCGAGCTCATGATCTAGTTAACAAAATCATAATTGTTTTGGATACAAAATTTATTGTAATAATTTTCTTTTATATTTTGTATAAAATCATTTTGTTTTTATTTTTTGCCACGAAAAATAAGATAGAATTATTTTATAATAAAATTATTTTTATAAATTAAAATATTACATTAAATCATGTTAATTTATAAATTAATTTTTAGAAAAAAAAAATTATGACAAATATATATATTTTTCCGTACATGTTCTAGAACAATTCCATTGAGGATTCTAGAATTAACCTACACTAGGTTTCTAAGAGTGAATTTAGTTTAGTTGGAAGAGTCCACCTTGAATTTTGACAAATTGGCAACATAATAAATTATATGTACGAGCTCAGTTAATTTCAAATATATGACCGTTGCCTAGCCGTTAGCCTGCCATTTGCCACCAAGTACTATTCGATCCTATTTTCCTATAAAACGTAAATTCAATGTAATAAATATAATAAAAATGTTATTTGTATATTGTTTATGTACCTTTTATATATATGTTATATATAAATATAATTTTTACATATTTTTAAAATTAATTATTTAATTAATTATTTTAATTTCTTTTATCATGTTTTTATTTTTTTAATATATTTTTTTAATATTTTGATTAACATAATAATAATATCGCGTCATTAATTTCGTAAAAAATACCGTTGCTATCCCTAACATTATTCCAAATATAATTAGTTTCCTCGTGGACTAACAGAGGATAACGAATTTGTGGTTGAGAAGTTTGAAAGGGAAATGATATCCTTATTATTCACGGATCAGTGTCCATTTTCTCATTGCTTTCACTATTTTGTCTCCGTAATTGATGTTATCATTCTACTTGTCACTTGATTTTCAATACGAAGAAAAATTATAGGGAGATATTGGGATCGGTGGGGCTGTTCTAATCAAAAACAACTTCTTATTAAAATATAATAAAAAAATTTTAAAAATATAATAAAATAATAAAAATAGAATAAATAATAAAAATATAATAAAAAATATAATAAAAAAATAAAATTAAGATGAAATTAATAGATGATTCGGCCTGAACCCAGATAGTGTCGGTGCCGACAGTGGTGTCACCCACTGAAGATGCCGCATCCATTTTTCAAAAAAATCGGACGGACCAATCTTCGTATATTTCCAAAATGATATTCAAATTAATGTCTAATATCTTGTATTTATATATTTATTTTTTAATAAGTATGTGACGTAAGATGTAAAAAAAAAAAAAAAACAAAACATGTGACGTAAATTTGTTGAATAAAAGTATAGAATAATTTTAATAAAATATAATTTTAATTTATTTAAAAAAATTGAAATATTAATCTCACGTACTTTTATGGTTTTGGTTAAGGTGCGGCCACGTCAACTTTATCAGCCATATGTGCCGAAAATCATACGAACGGAGGAACTTATTTTCATCTTATTTTCAGATTGATAATTTAATAAAAATGTAACGGCTATTATTATTTTAAAAAATGAAATTATTTATACTTCAACATTTATCATGACATATTTATATGAATAAATGGGCATATATAATTTTATCTATAATATTATACGTTTTGAGTGGCTGACTAGTCAATTTAATCATTATTTTTTTTAATTTAAATTTTAAATTTTTTGCTTTCTTCAATAATGACAACTACTGTTTTCCTATTTTTTTAATTTAGTAATTAGTGTTAAGAAAGTTTCATACAGTTTAAGAATAAATTCATCTTGATTTTTATATGGAATTATTGCATTCTTTCTTATTAAAATTTTTTTTAAAAAATAAGTGTTTTCTTTACAGTATTAGAGCAGGTTAATTTATAATTGATAATAGATTCTTATGACCTATTTATGATAATAATATCAAAAATATTAGCCCATATTAAAAAAAATCTTATCCAATTTAAAAATAAACTCATTTTAATATTTATAAAAAGTTTCTCATTTTTTTATTAAACTTTTTGATAAAAGAATGAATAATTTTTGTAGGTTAATCCAAAACCTCAGTATGGAGATCTGGGTGTTTTGCCCCATCAAGCCTTTCGACATTATACATATTATATTATATTATATTATATTATATTATATTTGTGCTTTTCAACAATAATGGTGGCTTTTGGTGCATAGAAGAAAACGCCACGCTTCTCTCACAACGGTCAAGAGTGGGTTTGAACTTATCTGAAAAGAAGTAGAATTTGCTACCGCGTAGTTTTTATAGGACCAAAATAGACCTGGTCTCACCTTAAAAAGAGTGAACGGATAGGTAAGTTAATACAAAGAAATGAAGAAACGAGAGGGAGGGACTGAGGGAGTTGGGGACTGGGGTCTAGGGGGAAAGCGATATAACGATAATATATTGTAGAAATCACAATCAATTAGGGCTTTGCCATAATGGAATCGAGGTGGCATATTTTCATGTATTTTGATAGATGAGAGGTTAGAGTATTTTTAATAGAGTAGCTAAGCTTTCTTTTATTTTAATAATAAAATAAATAGGTCCAAAAGCTACTTTAATAAAATAATTAAAATAAAAATATTTTGAATGAATGAAAAGTAATTACATTACATGTAAATCAATACTGTTCATGCTTCAAATCATATTTTATTATTTGTTGTTCTCTGTTATAGTGTCATCTCCCACGATTACTGCTATCGTTTTCAAGGTTCGACTCATTGCCGGCCACTACTAGCTAAACTGTCGATATCACCGATATCTCCTCACGCCAGCGACTAATTCCCAGCGATCCCAGCTCTGGCAACGGACCAGTTGTCTCCCACGAGCAAATCGAAAGGTGAACATGGGTTTCAGACTTCATGAACTTCGTTTGACCTACTGCCAGCCACCATTAGCTACACCGTCAGCATAACTGGTATCGCCTCGTGCCGGCGATCAACCTCTGACAATCCTATCTCTAGAAATTGGTCTGTCGTCCCCACGCGCAATCTTCATTCTCGACAACTACAGTTCGAACTCCATGATTTTTTCATTTCAGACTTTTTTTTTTAATTCGTAAAATAAATATAATTAAAATAAAATATGAATATTTTAAAAGATATAAAAAAAAATAGAGATTCTGATAGATGGTAAAATATAAAAGTAAATAGATAAAATAACAAAATAGAATTTTAATAATATATTTTAAAAGAAATATAGCTACTTTATTATAAATGCTCCTAGGTGTTCCAAGTTGTCATGAGCCAATTTAAAAGATGGGAAAATGTTATTGATTTCTATTGGGAATCTCCATTTGAAATTTTGATTTACATATTATTTTTTAAAGTTTTTTTTTATAATTAGATAAATATTTTTAAATAATAATGTATTTTTTATATTTTTAAAAACTATTTTTAGATGTCAAAAAAATATTGTAAAAAAATCATGATTTTTTAAAAAATATAAAAAAAATCACATTATTATTTAAAAATAATTACTAAATTATAAGATTAAAAAAACTAAAAAAAAAAAAATACAATCTCAAATCAAAATTCCAAATAAGAATAAATAGCATTACCCTTAAAAGATGTGCATTTCAATTTTGCTTCTATTTTCAATGGAGTTAGGATCAAGTTATGCCTCGAATTCGGCTTTTAAAAAAGTTTGTCAATTGCCGTCTTCTAGACCTCTCTTTAGACTTGGGACCTTCCCAATATTCTAGATGTTAAATGTTATTATGATCACGTCCCGATACATGGTAAGTACTGCTGCAATTACGCTGCTTGTATCACTGACTGCGACATCAAAGATAATATGAAGTGCATCTTTTGGTTTGGATGTGAGATCTGGGCTGGCTGCTAACAAGCTTTATTTTCTATTCACTTTGCCTTGACTGACGTATAAATTGGATGGAGGGTGCCTATGATCATGAACTACTTCATAAATTATTTCTATGAAACCAAAAGTTATCCGTTGCAAGAGTATTATAATTAGATTACACATTTGTATTTATAAAATTTGTCTACTCTTACATTATTTTATAATTAATTATTTTATTCAAAACTTATTTTTATATTGATTATCTATTTTTTAGTCAAAATAATAATAAAATATTATCAATTTAATAATATATATTTTAATTACATTATATTCTTTTAAATAAAAAATATTAAAGAAATAAATGTCAATCATGAACGATTATATATATATATATTTTTTAATTACATTATATTCTTTTAATTGCAATTGGCTATATATATATATATTTAGTTGCATTATATTCTTTTAATTACACTATCACAAATAAAAATATCTTAACTTCAAAAAGAGGGAGAAGTGGATAGAGAAAGAATTTCTTAATATTTTAGACTTAGCTATAGTGATAAGCAAATTTGACAATAGAAGTTGCTCTTACCGTAATTAAAAGCCATCTCTCTTGTAAATGCCTAATTCAATGTGAGAAATTATTGAGTTTTATTATGTAAATGCCTAATAAGAAATTTACAAATGCATATTCTAATGAGAGTGCTTTAATATTGGCAAAGAGTTGGAATTTTTGATGTTCATCTTCAAAAATTTTCAAAATCAATCTCGAATTTAAGAAAGTACTGATCCAATTAAGGTTATGGACACTGGAAAATATCTATCGGGATACTACAAATATTGGGTAGCAAGGAAAACTCATCCATCACAAAATTGATGCACGCACAATCTTGTGCTATTGTGCAATGGACATCATTAACGCAAGCCTATGAAAACATTTCTCCTATAAAAATTTCACCTAGCTTGTTATGCTTTCATAGTGGAAATGGTCCACCTTAGTTGTGTTTGTAATTTGTAATAAAGAATTAAACTCTAACTTCGTATTTCTTTTTATTATCTATGAAGAATTCTGACTTGATAGAAAAAGAAGAGAAAATCAAACAATACATGTATTCTTGAAGCTAGAAACATATCAAATAAGGTTGTGTTAGTATATTGAGCTGGGTTAAGCTTTTTTATGAATAGTAATGAGTTAAGATGGTAGAGTGAATGTTAAATTCGATGAAACCCTGGTTTCTTTCTAACAGCTCACAATCAAGTTAATACCAATGAATGAAAATAACGTAAACAAGAATCAAAACAATAAAGTAAAAAGAAAGCAAGAAAACAGTACACTGCAGTTTACGTGGTTCGATCCCTATTGAATCTACATCCACAGTGTGAACTGGCTTAGAGGTCTTCTTATTGATTAATCCTACAAATACAATGGTGCAAATTCAAGCCTTGATAGCTTTAGCTTCCTCAAATACAAGCTTCTCTCACACTCAAACATGGATTTGTACTCTCAATATTGACCCAGATTCGCAACTAACAAACCCTAGCCACTCTGTCTCTCAATCTTCGAATACCTTATACAGAGAACGAATCAAGTGGCTTATATATGAGGCGGCATAACAAAATAATCCTAACTATCCAAATAGCAACGCGTGGTCTCTTCACAGACCATTAGATTACAGGCCACTTAAAATAATATTACTAAAATAACCCTGTGAGATCAACTTAATTACACAGATACTTTACAATCTCCACCTTGCGATTAACTTGATATTCATAGCAGCTCCCTTTCTAAGCTGGTAGCATCCTCCTTAAACAGGCAGCTTCCTTTCTTAGGTCAACAACTTCCTCCCTAAGCCAGTTCCTACTTCTAAGTCTTGTTACAACTTCCTGTCATGTTAATGAGGTCCATGAAGTATTTGAACTTCTGATTTGATAAGAATTTAGTCAGTATATTTGATGGATTGTCTTCGGTTGGTATTTTCTCCACCTTGACTTCTCCATTAGATATTATATCCCTTACAAAATGCAATCTGATGTCTATGTATTTTAATCTTTCATGAAAAATCTGGTTTTTAGCTAAATGAATGCAACTTTGATTATCACAGTATATACTAACATTACAATCAAAGATTCCTAATTCATTAGAGATACCTTTTAATCAAATTACCTCTTTTATGACCTCTGTTAAAGCCATATATTCAGCTTCAGTTATAGACAAAGTTACAACTGATTATAAATTGGATCTCCAACTTATAATTCCACCATATGCAGTAAAAACATAATCAGTTAATGATTTTCTAGTATCTATATTAGCAACAAAATCAGAGTCCACATAGCCACATACTTCTTTTCCCTTTTCAACATTTTTACTAAAACTTAAACCTAAACATGAAGAACCCAAGAGATATTGAAAAACCCATTTCAAAGCATGCCAATGTTGTTTTCCAAGATTTGTCATAAATCTACTAACAACACTAACAACATATGCTGAATTAGGTCTGGAACAGACCATGACATACATAAGACTACCTACCATATTTGAATATGGTATATTCATTGTAAACTCTCTATCTTCATTAGTTTGAGGGGTTTGAGTAATGGACAGCTTGTAGTGCTGTCCCAATGGAGTACACACTACACATGACTTTAACAGACTCCATATCAAATCTTTTCAAAATCTTTAACAGGTACGATTTTTGAAACATAGAAGTAGTCTTTCATCCCTATTTCTTATTATCTCCATACCTTAGATTTTCTTGGCAGGTCCAAGGTCTTTCATTTCAAATTCTGATTTAAGGATTTCTTTAACAAGCTCAATTGACAATTTATCTTTGCAAGCAATAAGCATATCATCAACGTACATCAAAAGATAAACAATGCAGCCTTCAAAATCCTTAAAATACATACAGCTATCAAAATTGCTCATTTTAAAATCATTTTGAATCATATGAGTGTCAAATCTTTTATACCATTGCCGTGGTGATTACTTTAAACCATACAAAGATTTTTTTTTGATAAATACACATGATTTTCATCATCTTTATTATCATCATCTTTATTATTAAAGCCCTCAGGTGGTTGCATGTACAAGGTTTCTTCCAACTCACCATGCAAAAAAGCAGTTTTGACATCTAAATTGCTCCAAAAACAAGTCATGATAAGTAGTGTAAGCCAAAATGAGTCTTATTGAACTATGCTTCACAACATGAGAAAATATTTCATTAAAGTCTACCCCTTCCTTTTGAGTGAAACCCTTAGCTACCAACCTAGCCTTGTACCTAGGTTCCTCTACTCCTGGAATACCCTCATTTTTCTTATAAATCCATTTAGAACCTATAAGTTTGGATTTTTCAGGTTTAACAACCCAATCTCAAATTTTATTTTTATTAAGAAATTCCATTTATTCTTGCATAACAAGAAGCAATTTATGAGAATATTTACTTCTCATTGCCTCTTTATAAGATTTTGATTCTGATTCTTCTATTTCCTGAGCAACAGAGAATGCAAAAGCAGTAAAGTCAGCTTGTGCATATCTGAGTGGGGGTTTAATAGTCCTTTTAGGCCTATCCCTTACAAGGTTATAAGACCTAGCACTAACCTGCCCAACTTGTTCTAGGTTGGTGTGTGAAATATCCCCATAAGTTTGATCTGATTCATCAGTGGACAAAGGTGATGGCTCTACCTTAACCTGTACTCTTTCAAGGGCAGATTTGCTTCCTGGATCTTCATTGTCCAGTGATGTCATTGTCATCTGTAACTTATTAAAAATCACATCCCTACTAATTAAACACTTTTGTTTTCTTAGATCTAGAACCCATAGCTTATACCCTTTAATTCCTTCAGGGTATCCTATAAAAATACATTTGACTACACTGGGCTCTAATTTATCAGTTTTAATATGTGCATAAGCTATACATTCAAATACCCTCAGATTAGTATAATCTAGGATTTACCAGACCGTAATTCTTGAGGCATTTTCAAGTTAATGGCAGAGGATGGGCTTCTGTTTATGAGATCAACAGCAATGTTAACTGCCTCTGCCTAGAAGGTTTTAGGTAATTTGGCAGTCGACAGCATACACCTAACCATTTTCAAGAATTGTCATATTCATCCTCCCAGCAAGACCATTCTGTTGTGGGATTTCTCTAACTGTTTTATGCCTAGCTATCCCTTCTTTTTGACAAAAAATATTAAACTCATTAGACAGATATTACAGCCCATTGTCAGTCCTCAGTTTCTTAACCTTTCTCCTAACCTAATTTTCAACTAACGTTTTCCAGTCTTTTAATTTTTTAAAAGTGTCACTTTTGTGCTTAATGATTTACACCCAGACCTTTCTTGAAAAATCATTAATAATGGACAAAAAATAGTTTCCCCCACCATGGGAGCTGACCTTTGCAGGTCCCCACAAATCAGAATGCAAATAGTCAATACATTGTTTAGTATTATAAGTACCAGCTTTAAAACTAACCTTAGTGGACTTTTCCAATATGCAGTCTTCACAAAAAGATAACTCATCTAGGTTAGTTTTTCCAAGAACCCTCTTTTTTGGAGTTCTTGTAAGCCTTTCATACTAACATGTGCTAATCTTCTGTGCCAGAGCACAGATTTACTAGTCTCAGATTTCTGTGTAACAGAAGTCTACCCAATAACAGTTTTACCTTCAAGGGTATAAAGACCATTCTTTATAAATCCTCTCAACACTATTATGGACCCATTCATTACCCTCAAAGTTACTGCCTCAGCCTTAAATATACAACCAGATTTATCAAACATACCAAGAGAAATTAGATTTCATTTTAGTTCAGGTATGTATCTTACATCATTAAGAATTCTTTCCATATCATCTTGCAATTTCAATCTTATTGTACCAATATCAAGAATTTTGCAAGACTTATTATTACCTAATATTACATGTCCCCCATCTAAATCCTAAAAGGTTTCAAACTAAGATTTAGAAGGGCACATGTGGAAGGAACAACCAAAATTAAGATCTACTCTTTCCCATATTTTGTTTCAGAGATACATAAAATATCAGCACTCTCATAGCCATCAACAACAACAGAAACATTCCCTTCAAATTTTGACTTATTTCCACCATTTGATTTTCTTTCAGGACAATCCTCTTGAAGTGTCCCTTTTTATGACAGTTAAAACATTTTAATTGTTTCCCCTTAGACTTTATTTTATTTTTGTTTTTCTTTCCTTTATTCACAAGTTTTTTAGATTTTTCCTGAGCAAGAAGACCTTCACCACCCTCAAGTTTTGTCTCAGCTTTTTGCTATAATTCTCTAGCATGCAATATGGACTGGACTTCATCTAGTGTCAAACTTTCTTGACCATACATGATGGTTTCCTTGAGATTAGCATAGGTATTATCTAAAAAACTTAATAAAAGGATGGCTTGATCATCATCCTCAATAGTTATATCAATGTTTGCAAGATCTAGGATGATTTTATTGAAATCATCGAGATAATCTTCCAAAGACACCCCTGAACTCATCTTGAAGGTGTATAACTTGGTTTTTTTGTATAGACGGTTTGCCAGGGACTTGGTTATATGGAATGATTCTAATTTTAACCAGATTCCTGCTGTCGTCTCCTCACTGGCTACCTCCCTAAGAATCTTATCACCCAAAGATAAAATTATGGCACTATGTGCCTTTTGTAGAATCTCAGATTTTACCTTCTTAGCCATGGAGGAGCTAGCTTTTTCATCTGGTGAAGCAGCGGTAAGTTTCTTGTCTCCATGAAGCGCATCTTGGAGTCCATTTTGAACCAGAAGAGCTTTCATTTTGATTCTCCACAGGCTGAAGTCATTCTTGCCTGTGAACTTCTCCACATCGAACTTGGTTGACCCCATCTCGAAGTGGCTCTTGATACCATTTGTTAAATTCGGTGAAACCTTGGTTTCTCTCAAACAACTCACAACCAAGTTAATACCAGTGAATGAAAATAACGTAAACAAGAATAAAAACAAGAAAGTAAAAAGAAAGCAAGAAAACAGTACACAACAGTTTATGTGGTTCGATTCTTATTGGATCTACGTCCACAGTGGGAACTGGCTTAGAAGTCTTCTTGTTGATCAATCCAACAAATACAATGGTGCAGATTCAAGCCTTGATAGCTTTAGCTTCCTCAAACATAAGCTTTTCTCACACTCAAACATGGATTTGTACTCTCAATATCGACCCAGATTCGCAACTAACAAACCCAGCCGCTCTGTCTCTCAATCTTCAAATACCTTATACAGAGAATGAATAAAGTGGCTTATATATGAGGCGGCAGAACAAAATAACCCTAACTATCCAGATAGCGACACGTGGTCTATTCACAGACTGTTAGATTACAGGCCACTTAAAATAATATTACTAAAATAACCCTGTGAGATCAACTTAATTACACAGATACTTTATAGTGAATTTTGTGGAGTCCACCTAAGATGAATTTAAATATGTTTAGATGTAAGTGAATTTATATGTATTTATGAGAAGTTAAAAAAAATTGTATGTCCCTCGTATAAAGAAGTGTTGAATTGAAAAAAGTTATGAGTCTTATATGTAAAAAAGTTTTGAATTGAAATGAATTTAGTAATTTGAGAGTTATATTTAAAAGATAGATTCAGTTTAAAATTTTTGGTCCGGTTTGGATTTAGAGATGAGATGAGATAATTTTAGATAAAAGATAAAAGCTAAATAAAATATTATTAAGATATCAATTTTTAATAATAATATTTTTTTAGAATTTGAAAAGGTTGAATTATTTAATATATTTTATATTAAAATTTTAAAAAAAATCTAAACGAGTTCTAAATTGAACTGATTCCAATTGAATCTGTGAACCAAACAGAAGTAAATGATATACATATATTAGTTGGGCCGAACTCAGGTTAGGGTGAAAAACTTCGACAAAACCCCAAGCGGCCTAGAAATCGAACAATCTGGACAAATGGGTAATAATATTTGATCTAATTACCAACGAACTGGGGATTTCTAGGATAAATGGCTTCTTCAAAACTCTCAAAAGTCAAAATAATATGCTTGAAGGTGATAATGATATAGCTCAAGTGGTTATAAGAGTATTTGCATCTCACACAAAAGGGACGAGTCGATACTTAAGGTCTCCATGCTATTCTTTTACTTATGTTTGTTTTTTTCACCAAGAAAGCAGAGAGTATCACATCATGAGTATGGATCAATATTAATTTCAAACACCTTGAATGAAAGTGATCGATCATTGAGATCATGGTAATTAATTTGCTGGGATTTCAGGGATATTGAAAGATACATCGATCATTCTCTCACTTTTCAGGATTAATTTCGTGGTTAAGAAATTCCTATATATGCAGCCACATTAATGATTTTTCCTATGATATTGAATGATCGTAATTGATCAAAATTAAAATTGTCTTTAATCTCCTCTATATATTACGTATTCATGTAGACTTTAATTTTGCATGTGTCTCGTATATTGATCTTTATCGTAATTACCATGCGAATGGTAATTAATATTGATGGAATTTAGTTTATTTTTTGTTGCTAATAAAATCAATCGATTATAAGATTGTATGTAGTGAATTAAAGAAATAGATAGATTTTGTTCTCTAACCTCGCGGCTCGTGATCTTGTATTATTCCTAATTTTCTAATTGTTCTAACACAATATGTTCATATAATAATAACAATACTAATAATAATAAGAGGATCATAAGTCTAGATTTAGAATATATTTAAAATATTATTCACTCATTTGTCCCCAGATCTTTCTTCCCTACGATTACCTGTACCTGATCGTGATGCATGCACGTTTTGGTTACGTTTCGATTAAAATTAAATGACATGAGTTGACACAAGAGAGCGTTGTAGTTTTCTCCTCCTTTTTTTTTTTTTTTTTAAAAGAGCGTTGTAGTTTTCAATTTCATGGCGTTTCGATAAAGTTTACGAAATTACGAGGATGACATGCGCGATGCATGGCATTAATTAATCCTCTTTAGGATTAATGGGTCCAAAATGAAAGGAACGTGTTGGAAGGACAGTTATGGGAGTACTCGTATAGAATAATTTTTTTTACAATTCATATTTATGAATTGTATTACAAGTTTAAGTGAAATACTATAATTTTATGAATAAATAAAATGAATTTTTTAGATTTTTAAAATTTTTGATTTATAAAATAAGAATATTTTAGTCAATTTTATTTTAAAATTGTGATTTTCTTTTATCTATTTATTGCTTGAATTACAAAAGAGCCCATAAAGATATATGTGTATAACATTGTCCACTAGTATATATTAGGAATTAATGTACCGACCAGGCCGAGCTTATCTAGTTAACAAAATCATAATTGTTTTGGATAAAAATTTTTTTTCATTTTTTGCCACGAAAAATAAGTTTATAATTTATAATAATAATTATTTTTATTTTATAATAAAAATAATTTTGTAATTTAAAATATTACATTAAATCATGGTAATTTATAATTTAATTTTCAGAAAAAAAATTATGACTAAAATATATATTTTTCCATACATGTTCTAGAACAATTCCATTGAGGATTCTAGAATTAACCTACACTAGGTTTCTAAGAGTGAATTTAGTTTAGTTGAAGAGTCAACCTTGAATTTTGACAAATTGGCAACACAATAAATATGCACGAGCTCAATTAATTTCAAATATACGACCGTTGCCTAGCGGTTAGCCTGCCATTGCCACCAAGTATTTGATCCTATTTCCCTACAAAAAGTAAACTCAACGTAATAAATATGAGAAATGATAAACTACCAACTAAAATAATAACTTTTTAAATTTTGGTTTTTATTTTGATTTGATGTATCTAGAATTTGAAAATTTATATTTTATAAGAAAGTAGTAGACAAATTATAGATGGGTTGTCAGCATATCCTTGCTCACTAAGGTCTCGTTTGGATTCATCATTATATTTTTATAATTTTTTATATAAAATATAAATTTCTATATATATTTTTTAAATTTCAATACATATTTTTTAAATTTTAATATATATTTTTTAAATTTAATAATAATAATAATATTAAAAAATAAATTAAATTCATCTTACCTTATCCCATTGATAAATCTAAACGGAACCTAAATATTCCTCGTGGAGTACTAGAGGAGATAACGAATTTGTGGTTGAGAAGTTTGAAAGTGAAATGATATGTCATGTGACATGTCCTTTTTCTCATGGATTTCTCTTCCCAAGCTTTCACCATCCTGACGACGGAAATGGTGAAAAATTACAAAAAATACTAAAGACAAATATTAAGAATAAATTACGGACAAAACTTGTATTTTTTTTATTTGTTGTATTGTATAATATTTATGAATTAAAAAAAATAAATTAAAAATTAAAAAAATAAAAACGATATATTTTATTTATTATATTATATCAGTTAGTATTTGACTATTATTTATCTCTAATATTTATCGTTAGTATTGCTCGAAAAATTATATCCGTGTATATTTATTCAAAATGTCCAATATCCCGTGTTTATTTATTTATTTATTTTTCATTATTAAGTATGTGACTTAAGATCGTTAAATAAAATTATAGAATAATTTAAATAAAATATATTTTTAGTTTATTTTATAAAATTTGAAATATTAAGTACTTCATGTACTTTAATGGTTTTGATTAGGATGCCACGCCAACGTTATCGGCTATATGTGAGGAGAATAATACTCAAGCATTTAAAAAAAATGTAATGGCTATTATTATTTTAAAAAATGAAATTATTTATCCTACAACATTTATCATAACATATTTACTTGAATAAATGGGTATATATAATTTTAATTTTATCTATAATATTATATGTTCTGAGTGAGTGACTGACTACTCAATTTTATCATTATTTTTAATTTAAATTTAAAATTCTAAGATTTTCGCTTTCTTCAATAATGACAACTACTATTTTTCTATTTAGTATTTACATAAGACTCTCGGAGTTTCCTCTATTTTAATATATATATATATATATGATACAGCCAAAAAAAATTCATAAAAAAATATCACAAATTGATATATCACATTATAATATAAGTGATTGAAATGAATTAAAATTTAAAATAAATGACTGAAATAAACTGTAAGTATGAAATAAATTATAAATAATAAAATTCAATTTTAAAAACAAATCGCGCCTTAATCAAAAAAATAAACAGTCATTTTCCTTCCCTCTGTCTCTCTGCATCCATCTCTTTCTCATTTCCCTTTCTGTCGTGTCTTTCTCTTTAGTTTTTAAAATTGTTTCTTCTATGTATGTCCTGTATGCGACTCTCTCTTTCAGCATTTTTTCCAAATTGTTTGTTGTATGTATGTGACTGCCCCAGATCTACGTCGGCTTCGTCTTCGTACCTGCAGAAAATAAAACGCCATCAATCGCATGTTAGTTTCAGTAATCAAGTACAAATTAAAATATTAGTTTCATAAAAACAATCCCAATAAAAAAATATTAAAAAAAAAAAGAAAGAAAAGAAAGTTGAGTTCGAAGATATCGTCTTTCTGATTGTTTGCATAAATTGTCTTCAATTCTAAAATCTCAGTTAAATTATCTTCAATTTTCAAAAAATTCATCTTTTCACCTTCTTGGTTGTTTGCATTTAACTGTTAAGAATATAGAAATCTTGACTAAGACTGCTTTTTTGGTTGGAGAGTAAACGGGGGATGTTAGAAATCCCAATGTCTTAAAGATTACGGTGATAGTGGACTGGGAAAAGAAGGTAGCAAATGGAAGAGAGAGCAGGGGAACGGGGGGAAAAAAAGTTAGGACTGCCAGAGAAGGGGGAGTATGGGAGAGAGAGGAGAGAGAAGAGAGAGGAAGGCACTACAAAAAAAATTGAACATCTGTAATCAATTATTCTCTATCAACATGATTATTAATTACGAAAATTAATAAAGAATAGTCATTTTAACATAGAATAATTGGTTATAGATACTTAATTTTCTTGCAGTGAGGGGAGAAGATCAAATCCAAATATATAATTTTGTAAATTTTGTTTGTGAGATTTATTTGTGACGCTAATGATTTTAATATATATATATATATATATATATAATATATTATACATTGGAAGAGGGAATTGTGTTGAAAAACTTCTACAAGGTTGAATAAATTTATCTTAATTTTTATATAGAGTTATCATATTCCTCTTATTAAGGTTTTTAAGAAGAGAAATAAGTAATTTTTTTATAGTATTAGAATATGTTTAACTTATAACCGATGATAGATTTCTATGACTTATCCACAATAATAATATCAAAAATATTAGCTCAGAGGCATGTTGAAAAAGTCACAATTTAAAAATAAATTCATACTAATTTTTATGAAAAATTATCTCCCTCATTTTATTATGTCTTTAAAAAAGATTAAATATTTTTTAGAATATTTTTTTAAGTTGGAATCCAAAACTAATTTGCCATCAAGTCTTCTGGCATGATACATATTATATTAGAGGATATGCTATTTATTATTTTATTTATTATTATTTTTTTATCATCTTATGAAATGATATTAAATAATTAAAAATTATTTATTATATTTTATTTATTAATCTATCATCTAATACTATATTATAAAATAATAAAAATATGATAGAAAAAGATAATGATAAAAAATTTTATTTATTATATTATATTATATTTATTTCTTCAACAATAATGGTGGCTTTCGGTGAACTGCACCATAGAGAAAACGCAACGCTTCTCTCACAAGGGTCAAAAGTAGGGCTTGAACTTATCCGATAAAAAAGTAGAATTTGCTACCGCGTTGCTTTTATAGGACCAAAACCCTAGACCAAAATACGCCTATAATAATTCTACATTAAATTAATTTTTAAGGAGTCAATGAAGAATCTATTTTGATTTAAAAAAAATTTCCATTTTTAACATTGATTTTAATTTCTATACTAAAAACAAATTAATAAAATTTATTAAATTCATGAAAACAATATTAAAAATATAGGAAATCGTTTTTAAATCAAAATAATTTTATATGGAGTTGATTTTAAAAAATCGATAGAGAGCCAGTTTTAATTTAAAAATTCTCATTTTTAACTTTACTTTTATGGATCTAATGAGATTCATTGATTTTTTTTTTTTTGGTATAGAAATGGAAAATAAAGTTGAAAATGAGAAATATCATGTAGAATTATTCTTTAAATTAAAGTCGACTTCTTATTGACTTCCTAAAATCGATTCCATGCACAATTACTCATAGGCCTGGCCACGCTTTAAATAAAGAGAGGGGGGGGGGGGGGGGGACACTGCAGCCCTGCACGGCATTCCCTAGTTAATACTTAGGTCGCATTAGGATTCAGAATCAAATTTATTATTATATTTTTTAAAATTTTTATATAAAATATAATTTTTGATATAATTATTTTAGATTTTAATATAATTTTTTAAATTTTAATATAATTTCTTTAAATATCAAAATAATAATAATTATAATCTTTTATTCAATTTTTAAAATTCATCATATCTCAATTTCAAATCTAAATGAAACTTAAAAAATGAAAAAACTCTAGAGAGGGACTGAGGGAGTAAGGAATTAGGGTCTAGCATCTAGCGTCTAGGAGAAAACGATCTAACAAGAATATATTGTAGATGTTACAATCAATTAGGGCGTTGCTATAATAAGAGGTGACATATTTTCATGTATGGATGATGTTATTATGCCCATTCTGTTGAACACATTTTTTTGATATTTTTTGCATTATATTTTATTTTTTATTTTACTTAATAATTAAGGAAATGATGATTAGTATATTGATATTTTTTTATTTTTAAAAAAATATTTAAATATATTAAAAATATGAAAACAAAAAAATATATTTTTTTCTATTTTTTTTATCATCATTTTCTCATCATTTCAAAATATTTTAAAAAATATAAAAAATATTAATACATTAATAATTACTTCCTTAATCATTAAATAAAAAAAATTTAAAAAAATTAGAAAATATAAAATATCAAAAATAAATGTCAAATACCGTGAACATATTAGCATTACCCTTTCATATATTTTGATAGATGAGAGGTTAGGTGTTCCAAGCTGTTATGAGCCAATTTAAAGGATGGGAAAATGTTATTCATCTTTATTTGAGATTTTGATTTAGAATTTTAATTTTAATTTTTTAATTTTTTTTACGTTATAATTAAGTAAATATTTTTAAATAATATTGTGGTTTTTTTGTATTTTTAAAAACTATTTTATGATGTTAAAAAAATCATGTAAAAAAATCATGATTTTTTAAAAATACAAAAAAATTCATATTATTATTTAAAAATATTTACTTAATTATAACGTAAAAAAAAAAAATACAAATCAAGATTCTGAATAGCATTACCCTTAAAAGATGTGCATTTCAATTTTGCTTCTATTTTCAATGGCGTTAGGGTCAAGTTATCCCTCAAATTCGGCTTTGAAAAAAGTTTGTTAATTGCCGTCTTCTAGACCTCTCTTTAGAATTAGGACATTCCCAATATTCTATATGTTAATTACGATCACGTCCCGATACGTGGTAAGTGCTCCTCGTGCCTCTTTGCCTTTAATGTTTCAATTAATCTGAGTGAAAAATGAGTACGATGTTATTGTCTGTTTTTCACTTGGGATAGTTTGCAAATTCAAGATGGAATTAATGGCAACAACTGCAGGACTGAATCAAACGATTGGGATTGGTACTGTTGATCGGGTCTGTTACTGCAAAGACTGGTTCCCCTCACCTGTTGAGAACTACTCTTTTTGCATTTGCTGCTGCAATTAGGCTCCTTGTATCACGGACTGCGACATCAAAGAAAATATGTGCATCTGTTGGTTTGGATGTCGGATCTGGGCTGACTGTTGTCGACTTGACTGACGTACAAATTGGGTGAATGGTGACTTTGATATGAACCACCTTATTTCAAAAGTCCGATTTGTTTTGAAAAGTGGGTTTAACTCATCTCATCTTATTTTATATTTTCAACTCATTTTAACCACTCATTTTAAATTTCAATTAATCTCAACCATTCATTTTATTACTATTCATAACTCATATCATCTCATCTCTGAATCCAAGCGGGCCTATAATCCAAAAGTTATCCATTACAATACTAAGAAAGAATTGAAAATTTTGATGTTCATTTTTAGGAATTTTCAGAATCAATCCCGGATTTAAGATAATATTGATTCAATTAGAGATATGGAGACTAGCAAACATTTGTTGGGATATTGCAAATATTGGGTAGCGAAAAAAATTGATATGTACATAATCTTGCACAATAGACAACGACAACTCAAATTTATGAAAACATTCATCTCATAAAAATTCCACCTAGCTTGTTATGATTTTATAGTGGAAAGGATCCACTTTAGTTGTGTTTGTAATTTGTAATAAAGAGTTAGACTCTGACTCTCTATATATTTTTTATTATCTATAAAGTAGTTCTGACTTGATAAAAAAGAGAAAGAATTAGACGAAACATGTATTTTGGATGCCAGAAACATATCAAATAAGGTTGTGTTAGTATGTTGAGCTAGGTTGAGTTTTTTTATAAATAGTAATAAGTTGAAATGGTTAAATGAATTTTGTGAAGTCTACTTAAAATGAATTTAAATGTGTTTAGATGTAAATAAATTTATATGAATTTATGAAAAGTTAAAAAAAAAATTGTATGTTCCCTGTATAAAGAAGTGTTGAAAAAAATAGTTAGAAGGCCATGTATAAAGAAGTTTTGAATTGAAACGAATTTAGTAATTTAAGAGTTATATTTAAATATTAGATTCAATTTAAAATCTTTGACTTGGTTTGGATTAAAAAATGAGATGAAATAATTTTAAATGAAAGATGAAAGTTGAATAAAATATTATTAGAGTATTATTTTTTAATATTATTATTGTTTTAAAATTTGAAAAATTGAATTGTTTATTATATTTTATATGAGAATTTAAAAAAATTATAATGATAAAATGAGATAAAACGCTTTTCGAATCTAAACAGAGCTAAATTGAATTAATTTCAATTAAATCTATGAGAATATTTTTATTGGATTATCTAAAGCTGTCATTCAAAAAGTATCAATTTGTACAAATTTGACTTTTATTAGACAAAGTTTTAATTTTACTATTCACAAAAATACTTTTATTCTATATTTCTTATTTTTATCTTCTCATTTTTAATCAAATATAACTAAATCTTTTTGATAAATATATAAATTTATATTTTTTTAAAAATAATTTTAAACAATCTAATAGTAATAAGAATGCTTTGAACCAAACGGAGCTAAATGATATACATGTACCAGTTGGCAGTTGGGGTTCTGTGAAACTTTGGTGTGTGTCAATGTCAGGCCTGGCTTTTCCATTCAGTTTGGGCCGAACTCAGGTTAGGGTGAAAAACTTCGACAAAACCCCAAGCCGCCTAGAAATCGAACAATCTGGACAAATGGCTAATAATATTTGATCTAATTACCAACGAACTGGGGATTTCTAGGATAAATGCCTTCTTCAAAACTCCAAAAATAATATGATTGAAGGTGATAATGATATGGCTCAAGTGGTAAGAGTATTTGCATCTCACACAAAAGAGACGAGTCATACTTAGGGTCTCCATACTTTTCTTTTACTTATGTTTGTTTTTTCCACCAAGCAAGCAGAGTATCATCATGAGTATGGATCAATGTTAGTTTCAAACACTTTGAAAGAAACTGATTACGAATGGTAATTAATTTGCTGGGATTTCAGGGATATTGAAAGATACATCATTCTCTCTCACTTTCAGGATTTCATTTTTTGCCACGAAAAATAAGTTTATAATTTATAATAATAATTATTTTTATTTTATAATAAAAATAATTTTGTAATTTAAAATATTACATTAAATCATGGTAATTTATAATTTAATTTTCAGAAAAAAAATAATGACTAAAATATATATTTTTCCATACATGTTCTAGAACAATTCCATTGAGGATTCTAGAATTAACCTACACTAGGTTTCTAAGAGTGAATTTAGTTTAGTTGAAGAGTCAACCTTGAATTTTGACAAATTGGAAACACAATAAATATGCACGAGCTCAATTAATTTCAAATATACGACCGTTGCCTAGCGGTTAGCCTGCCATTGCCACCAAGTATTTGATCCTATTTCCCTACAAAAAGTAAACTCAACGTAATAAATATGAGAAATGATAAACTACCGACTAATATGCTACTCTTAAATTACTATTGAATAAAATAATAACTTTTTAAAATTTGGTTTTTATTTTGATTTGATGTATCTAGAATTTGAAAATTTATATTTTATAAGAAAGTAGTAGACAAATTATAGATGGGTTGTCAGCGTATCCTTGCTCACTAAGGTCTCGTTTGGATTCATCATTATATTTTTATAATTTTTTATATAAAATATAAATTTCTATATACATTTTTCAAATTCTAATACATATTTTTTAAATTTTAATACATATTTTTTAAATTTAAAAATAATAATAATATTAAAAAATAAATTAAATTCATCTCAACTTATTCTATCGATAAATCTAAACGGAACCTAAATATTCCTCGTGGAGTACTAGAGGAGATAACGAATTTGTGGTTGAGAAGTTTGAAAGTGAAATGATATGTCATGTAACATGTCCTTTTTCTCATGGATTTCTCTTCCCAAGCTTTCACCATCCTGACGACGGAAATGGTGAAAAATTACAAAAAATACTAAAGACAAATATTAAGAATAAATTACGGACAAAACTTGTATTTTTTTTATTTGTTGTATTGTATAATATTTATGAATTAAAAAAAAATAAATTAAAAATTAAAAAAATAAAAACGATATATTTTATTTATTATATTATATCAGTTAGTATTTGACTATTATTTATCTCTAATATTTATCGTTAGTATTGCTCGAAAAATTATATCCGTGTATATTTATTCAAAATGTCCAATATCCCGTGTTTATTTATTTATTTATTTTTCATTAAGTATGTGACTTAAGATCGTTAAATAAAATTATAGAATAATTTAAATAAAATATATTTTTAGTTTATTTTATAAAATTTGAAATATTAAGTACTTCATGTATTTTAATGGTTTTGATTAAGATGCCACGCCAACGTTATCGGCTATATGTGACGAGAATAATACTCAAGCATTTAAAAAAAATGTAATGGCTATTATTATTTTAAAAAATGAAATTATTTATACTACAACATTTATCATAACATATTTACTTGAATAAATGGGTATATATAATTTTAATTTTATCTATAATATTATATGTTCTGAGTGAGTGAGTGACTACTCAATTTTATCATTATTTTTAATTTAAATTTAAAATTCTAAGATTTTCGCTTTCTTCAATAATGACAACCACTATTTTTCTGTTTAGTATTTACATAAGACTCTCGGAGTTTCCTCTATTTTAATATATATATATATATATATATATATAGATAGATGATACAGCCAAAAAAAAATTCATAAAAAAATATCACAAATTGATATATCACATTATAATATAAGTGATTGAGATGAATTAAAATTTAAAATAAATGACTGAAATTAAATTATAAATAATAAAATTCAATTTTAAAAACAAATCGCGCCTTAATCAAAAAAAATAAACAGTATTTTCCCTTCCCTCTGTCTCTCTGCATCCATCTCTTTCTCATTTCCCTTTCTGTCGTGTCTTTCTCTTTAGTTTTTAAAATTGTTTCTTCTATGTATGTCCTGTATGCGACTCTCTCTTTTAGCATTTTTTCCAAATTGTTTGTTGTATGTATGTGACTGCCCCAGATCTACGTCGGCTTCGTCTTCGTACCTGCAGAAAATAAAACGCCATCAATCGCATGTTAGCTTCAGTAATCAAGTACAAATTAAAATATTAGTTTCATAAAAACAATCCCAATAAAAAAATATTAAAAAAAAAAAAAAAGAAAGAAAAGAAAGTTGAGTTCGAAGATATCGTCTTTCTGATTGTTTGCATAAATTGTCTTCAATTCTAAAATCTCAGTTAAATTATCTTCAATTCTCAAAAAATTCATCTTTTCACCTTCTTGGTTGTTTGCATTTAACTGTTAAGAATATAGAAATCTTGACTAAGACTGCTTTTTTGGTTGGAGAGTAAACGGGGGATGTTAGAAATCCCAATGTCTTAAAGATTACGGTGATAGTGGACTGGGAAAAGAAGGTAGCAAATGGAAGAGAGAGCAGGGGAATGGGGGAAAAAAAGTTAGGACTGCCAGAGAAGGGGGAGTATGAGAGAGAGAGAGAGGAGAGAGAGGAAGGCACTATAAAAAAAAATTGAGTATCTGTGATCAATTATTCTTTGCCAACATGACTATTGCCATATATATAATATATTATACATTGGAAGAGGGAATTGTGTTGAAAAACTTCTACAAGGTTGAATAAATTTATCTTAATTTTTATATAGAGTTATCATATTCCTCTTGTTAAGGCTTTTAAAAAGAGAAATAAGTAATTTTTTTATAGTGTTAGAATACGTTTAACTTGTAATCGATGTTATCATCTATGACTTATCCACAATAATAATACCAAAAATATTAGCTACCCTTGAGGAGGCATGTTGAAAAAGTCACAATTTAAAAATAAATTCATACTAATTCTTATGAAAAATTATGTCCCTCATTTTATTATGTCTTTAAAAGAGATTGAATATTTTTTAGAATATTTTTTTAAGTTGGAATCCAAAACTAATTTGCCATCAAGTCTTCTGGCATGATACATATTATATTAGAGGATATGCTATTTATTATTTTATTTATTATTATTTTTTTATCATCTTGTGAAATGATATTAAATAATTAAAAATTATTTATTACATTTTATTTATTAATCTATCATCTAATACTATATTATAAAATAATAAAAATATGATAGAAAAAGATAATGATAAAAAATTTTATTTATTATATTATATTATATTATATTATATTTATTTCTTCAACAATAATGGTGGCTTTCGGTGAACTGCACCATAGAGAAAACGCAACGCTTCTCTCACAAGGGTCAAAAGTGGGGCTTGAACTTATCCGATAAAAAAGTAGAATTTGCTACCGCGTCGCTTTTATAGGACCAAAATACGCCTATAATAATTCTACATTAAATTAATTTTTAGAGAGTTGATAGATAGTCAATTTTAATTTTAAAAAAAAATTAATAAAAATTATTAGATCCATGAAAACAATATTAAAAACGAAGAAAATCATTTTTAAATCAAAATAATTCTATATGAAATTGATTTTAAGATATCAATATAGAGTCAGTTTTGATTTAAAAATTCTCATTTTTAACTTTGCTTTCATGAATCTAATAAGTTTCATTAGTTTTTTTTTTTGGTATAAAAATGAAAAATAAAGTTGAAAATGAGAAAAATCATGTAGAATTATTCTTTAAATTAAAATCGACTCTCTAAAATCAACTCTACGTAGAATTACTGATAAGCCTGACCTAAATTTAAAGAAAATTGGGAGGTGGGAGGTGGGAGGGGGGAGGGGGGTTTGACACTGCAGCCCTGCTCAGCATTTCGTAAAAGTTAATACTTAGGCCGTATTAAGATTAGAATTAAATTTATTATTATATTTTTTAAAATTTTTGTAGAAAATATAAATTTTGATATATATTTTTTAAATTTTAATACAATTTTTTTAAAAATCAAAATAATAATAATAATAATCTTTTATTCAATTTTTAAAATTTATCTTTATCTCAATTTTGAATCTCAACGAAACTTAAAAAATGAAGAAACTCTAGAGAGGGACTGAGGGAGTAAGGAATTAGGGTCTAGCATCTAGCGTCTAGGAGAAAACGATCTAACAAGAATATATTGTAGATGTTACAATCAATTAGGGCGTTGCTATAATGAGAGGTGACATATTTTCATGCATGGATGATGTTATTATGCCCATTCTGTTTAACACATTTTTTTGATATTTTGTGTATTATATTTTATTTTTTATTTTACTTAATGATTAAAGAAATGATGATTAGTATATTGATATTTTTTTCATTTTTTTTAAAAAATATTTAAATACATTTCAAAATATTTAAAAAAATATAAAAAATATTAATACATTAATAATTACTTCCTTAATTATTAAATAAAAAAATTAGAAAAAATTAGAAAATATCAAATATCAAAAATAAATGTCAAATACCGTGAACATATTAGCATTACCCTTTCATATATTTTGATAGATGAGAGGTTAGGTGTTCCAAGCTGTTATGAGCCAATTTAAAAGATGGGAAAATGTTATTCATCTTTATTTGAGATTTTGATTTAGAATTTTAATAATAATTTTTTTAATTTTTTTTACTTTAAAATTAAGTAAATATTTTTAAATAATATTGTAGTTTTTTTTTGTATTTTTAAAAACTATTTTATGATGTTAAAAAAATCATGTAAAAAAATCATGATTTTTTAAAAATACAAAAAAAAAATCATATTATTATTTAAAAATATTTACTTAATTATAACGTAAAAAAAAATACAAATCAAGATTCCAAATAAAAATTTCAAATAAAGCTGAATAGCATTACCCTTAAAAGATGTGCATTTCAATTTTGCTTCTATTTTCAATGGCGTTAGGGTCAAGTTATCCCTCAAATTCGGCTTTGAAAAAAGTTTGTTAATTGCCGTCTTCTAGACCTCTCTTTAGAATTAGGACATTCCCAATATTCTATATGTTAATTACGATCACGTCCCGATACATGGTAAGTGCTCCTCGTGCCTCTTTGCCTTTAATGTTTCAATTAATCTGAGTGAAAAATGAGTACGATGTTATTGTCTGTTTTTCACTTGGGATAGTTTGCAAATTCAAGATGGAATTAATGGCAACAACTGCAGGACTGAATCAAACGATTGGGATTGGTACTGTTGATCGGGTCTGTTACTGCAAAGACTGGTTCCCCTCACCTGTTGAGAACTACTCTTTTTGCATTTACTGCTGCAATTAGGCTCCTTGTATCACGGACTGCGACATCAAAGAAAATATGAAGTGCATCTGTTGGTTTGGATGTCGGATCTGGGCTGACTGTTGTCGACTTGACTGACGTACAAATTGGGTGAATGGTGACTTTTAGTCCGGTTTGTTTTGGAAAGTGGGTCCAACTCATCTCATCTCATTTCGTATTTTCAACTCATTTCAACCACTTATTTTAAATTTCAATAAATCTCAACCACTCATTTTATTACTATTCATAACTCATCTCATCTCATCTCTAAATCCAAGCGGGCCTAAGTTATCCATTGCAATACTGAGAAAGAATTGAAAATTTGATGTTCATTTTTAGGAATTTTCAGAATCAATCCCGGATTTAAGATAATATTGATTCAATTAGAGATATGGAGACTAGCAAACATTTGTTGGGATATTGCAAATATTGGGTAGCGAAAAAAATTGATATGTACGTAATCTTGTACAATAGCCAACGACAACTCAAATTTATGAAAACATTCATCTTATAAAAATTCCACCTAGCTTGTTATGATTTTATAGTGGAAAGGATCTACTTTAGTTGTGTTTGTAATTTGTAATAAAGGATTAGACTCTGACTCTCTATTTCTTTTTTATTATCTATAAAGTAGTTCTGACTTGATAAAAAAGAGAAAGAATTAGACGAAACATGTATTTTGGATGCCAGAAACATATCAAATAAGGTTGTGTTAGTATGTTGAGCTAAGCTGAGTTTTTTTTATGAATAGTAATAAGTTAAAATGGTTAAATGAATTTTGTGAAGTCTACTTAAGATGAATTTTAATGTGTTTAGATGTAAATAAATTTATATGAATTTACGAAAAGTTAAAAAAAAAAAATTGTATGTTCCCTATACAAAGAAGTGTTGAAAAAAATAGTTAGAAGGCCATGTATAAAGAAGTTTTGAATTGAAACGAATTTAGTAATTTAAGAGTTATATTTAAATATTAGATTCAATTTAAAATCTTTGACTTGGTTTGGATTCAAAAATGAGATGAAATAATTTTAAATGAAAGATGAAAGTTGAATAAAATATTATTAGAGTATTATTTTTTAATATTATTATTGTTTTAAAATTTGAAAAATTAAATTGTTTATTATATTTTATATGAGAATTTAAAAAAATTATAATGATAAAATGAGATAAAACGCTTTTTGAATCTAAACGGAGTTAAATTGAATTGATTTGAAATGAATCAACGAGAGTATTCTTATTGGATGTTTATAGCTGTCCTTCAAAAAGTACCAATTTGTACAAATTTGATTTTTATTAGATAAAATTTTAACTTTACTATTCATAAAAATACTTTTTTTTTTTTTTAATTTTTTTTTATTTTTGATCAAATATGACTAAATCTTTTTGATAAATATATAAATTTTTATTTTTTATAAAATAATTTTAGATAATCTAATAATAATAAGAATGCTTTGAACCAAACGGAGCTAAATGATATACATGTACCAGTTGGCAGTTGGGGTTCTGTGAAACTTTGGTGTGTGTCAGTGTCAGGCCTGGCTTTTCCATTCAGTTTGGGCCGAACTCAGGTTAGGGTGAAAAACTTCGACAAAACCCCAAGCGGCCTAGAAATCGAACAATCTGGACAAATGGCTAATAATATTTGATCTAATTACCAACGAACTGGGGATTTCCAGGATAAATGGCTTCTTCAAAACTCCAAAAATAATATGATTGAAGGTGATAATGATATAGCTCAAGTGGTAAGAGTATTTGCATCTCACACAAAAGAGACGAGTCATACTTAAGGTCTCCATACTTTTCTTTTACTTATGTTTGTTTTTTCCACCAAGCAAGCAGAGTATCATCATGAGTATGGATCAATATTAGTTTCAAACACTCTGAAAGAAACTGATTACGAATGGTAATTAATTTGCTGGGATTTCAGGGATATTGAAAGATACATCATTCTCTCTCACTTTTCAGGATTTCAATAACCAAAACTGAAAAATGCCACTGCCATGCTTGCTAAAGGAACTGAAATGTTGTCATCTACTACATCTGGGGTTGAAAGGGACTCCACCAATGTTGCAACCAAGGATACTAGAGCCACTTTTTGCACTGTTGTTCCCCAATCCAATTGGAAATATCCCAGAACTGAATAGTAATACAGCATCCTACATTGCAAAGATAATTTTCGTGTCAATACCTAAATCCATAGATAGCAAGTTAAATTTCAATAACTGTTTAGGTTGGCCACATTGGTTTTGGACGAACCCGATTGAAATCAGGAATCCACAACCAAACATGGATATGCTACCCGCCCAACTCTTCTGTTGATTATAAGGAAGCTTCATCGACCCAAATCTTCTGCCTATGATATCAGCAACACCTATAATCATCACGAAGTAGAGAGTTAGTAATTGGAATGACACGGGCATAGCTCACCGCTGACTTTGGATAAGACAGAGATACAACCATCACCACCGCACATCATTGCAAGTGAGATCAGTCCAACGGGAGACTCGCGCCAAAAGACAAGAACACATACGATCAATACCAGGACATAGTACAAAGGACCTCGAAGCAACTCCCTGAAAGCATGAACATATTTAAAGCAAAGTGCTTAAGAATAATCCTAGTATCACAAAAAGAAGTAATCTGAATCGCTTGATCATGATGATTGGCAAACGTACTCTGGCTTTCCTTCTCGAGTAACTGATTTTATGAGCTTTTCATCAGAAGCCAATGACAGGCCATGGACAACAAGCCTCAAGCAATTCACAAGAGGAACAACAGAAGCAAAGTAGCGAGCCTCAGTTGAGGTGCTATCCTAGGATAAGAATGGCCCGCCAAAGTAGTTAAGCAGAATGAACAGTGGTATCAACATGAATAAACCTTTTATGATTTGAAATACAAGGAAAGGCCGAAAGGGATACCTGAAAATGGGCCAAGAAACCATGAAAAGCAGACCAGACAATACATGGACCATCTTTCTGCTTAAACTCTGCCTCAATCATTAGAAAAAAGAAGTTATTGGAGAGAAGAAAAGCTTTGTGTATTACAAGGAAACAATATTTAATCTCTTCAAAGAACCATTGGATCTCTTGATTTTGACTTGATTAAGATTTAATTGGCTATATAAAGTTATAAACACATATCTTTTCTGCAGAATGTAGCGGCATTTACAAGTAAATACAGTTTCACCCAGAGCTTGTTTCCAAAAAACTTTGCCTACGTACGCTGTCTCAATTCTTTAATGCCCCTGCAACCTAAGCCATTTGTTCCATTTACATATTTTATTTTAGCAGAAAATACATTTTTCCTTCCATATTCATGTCATAGGACATAGGACCAACCATGTTCAGTTTATAATAAGCAGCCAACTTGCATCAGGGTCAACTTTCAAAGTAAATGTTTAGTTACAACCAAACACCACATCATGTACTAATCGTTCTCCTCCACCCACACTATATGTGAGAAATGTTTGTGGAGGATAGTCGTAAGATGAGCTTAAGATCAGATTAAAGATACTTGATAATAATAACAAATATTAATATATTATTAAAAATTACTATAAAACTGGTTGAAATCTGGTGCGGCCACAGTGGAGTAGCCACGGGTGGCTAGGTGTAGTTTTTCATTTTCCTTTTCAAATCCATTTAAATATCACGTTATTATTACTCTGACACTGATCAGTGACGAGCATTCAACATTTTCAAATCCCTTCAGCTATTCCGTTATGCAAAGAGCAAGAATTAAGACGAAATTTATACAGACTGACTCTCCACTGCTGAAACAAAGCAAAAAATGGGAAAAGAAAAAAAGAAATAATTTACTCCTCCGAGATTGTTCCAAACATGAGTAACAGAGAGGGAAAGATAGAGAACCTGTTGGATGAGGTTTCTCCGAGTGAGGTTATCAAAGTATAAGACGAGAGCGTAAGCGCCGACGAGGACAGCAGCTGTGGCTCCGGAATCTCTCAGGAAATCTCCAGCTGCGGCTCGTGGAGCGCAGGGAGAAGAAGAGGGAGGGCGCAGGGGAGCGCACGGCGCAGGATGGAAAAGGTGGACACGGAGGAGGGGAGGAGCAAGGTTCGGAGTGAGCGAAGCGGAGGAGGAGAGAGTGAGGCCAGTGGTGACGGGAGTGCACACGCGGCGGCGTAGAGGATGGAGATTGCAGCGGAGAGCGGCTGGGCTACAAAACAAGAGGCTCATCGTGATGAATGAACTTCTAAAAGAACGTCGGTGTGCCAAATAAGCAGGTCACGACTCACGGCCCATCATAATTAATTTCAGAACGGCTACCTTGTCGGAGGATAATAGCATTAAATGGTCTAAAATTATCATTTTATAAATTTATACCATTATCAAGAAATTTTAATTATATTTAATTAAAAATAAAAAAATAAAAAATAAAAATATTTTTTTATAAATAATAAAATTAAAATTTTGTACAATAAAACCAATTTTTATTTATTTATAATTGTGTAAATTATATTTAAAAATAAATAATTTTAAACAATTTAACAAGAATACTCTAACATGCAAACAACTAAAATCAATTTGTCAAATTATAGTAATATGTTACCCCACTGGTTAATCTAATACGAATACGACATAATAATAACGAATTAAGATTTAATTTTAATAGATTCGAATTAAAACGGGATGATCCATTATGATACCATTGTTTAACAAATTGATAACGAATCAATTTGTTATGACACGTTAAGAAAGTTAAAATTAAATTATACTCTTATATATAAAATTAAAATTATTAGAACTTTAATTTTAATATTTTTATTATTTAAAATACAATTTTGCACTTATAGTTGGTGTTATAATTTTTATAAATATTATAATTTTAACATTTATATAAAATTATGATAAATTTAATAATGTCAAACGAGTTAATTTAAAGCATATTTAATCAATTTACATAAACAGGTTGATACGGGTCATATTGTGTCGTGTTAAGTTATTTCGTAATATTCACTAAGAGAAATGCTATTCTTCCCGATTTTGGGATCTTGATGGGATCCCGATTTCTTTCTTCTTTTTTTTTTTTTAGTTTTTTTACATGATTTTTAATTAAGTGTTTTTAAATAATGTTGTGATTTTTTTGTATTTTTTTAAAAATATTTTAAGATATTAAAAAAAATCATGTGAAAAAACTATATAAAAAAAATTGGGATTCCAAATCAGAACCTGTAGCAACGTCTATTTACTAATAAGTCAAAACGAGTTAATACAACACGATACATTATATTACGAATCGTGTCAAGGTTTGAAATTTTGATATAATAAAATTAATGAATTAGATTAAAGTTAAACTATATAGCATAGTATAGATATCTTGACACGATATGAACCCGATTTATTAACACGATTTGGTACTCTAGTCAAGGATAGACAAGCCCCAAATGTCGTGGTAAATGCTTGGGGCCCCTCCACATTCAACACACCCCTGCTCTAAGAGCATTAGCAATGGGCTAATGGGCATCTCCAAACTTGGCTTTAAATTAAAAATTTTATCTACATTGATCTTGCAATCCACTTCTATTTTCCACTTTCGCTATAGTAATTCATCTAGACTCGCTATATTTGACGTGTTCCTGTTCACACCTTTATTGCTTTATTTTATTCTCTTTTAATTAGAAAGAAATGCGGGGAGGCTTCTCGTTCCCTTGAAATCTCGATATCCCTTCGCGCGTTGCTGCTATTCGTCGTGAACTGATCATCTTTATCGTCTTCTCCCAGCGTAAACAAGGCAAAGTTGATTTCATCTTCAACCTTCAAGCTGCCTTCGTTGTCCAACAGAACGTCAATCTGCCTCCATCATCTTCCACATCAAACGTAAGGATCTTTTCCGTTTCTCTTCCTATTTCCTCTAATCATGTTTTCGTTTATTTCTCCTCAAAGAACTCAACATTTTTGCTCGGATTTCCTTATCTTTAGGGTTTCGTCGAATCACCAAGGTTCGTTTAAAGGAAATCCGAGAGAAAGGAAATTCGAGCAAAATGAGTTGAAACCCCAACCGATGAAGCATGAGATTAACAAATCATTTTTCTATTTGCTCGGATTCCCTTTATCATCTCATTAAGAAACCCCTAATAACAACCTTTAATTTGGGGTTTCTTAATCTCGTACCTCATCTGTAGTTATTAGGGGTTTTTGACCCTTCCAACTCTAGATTATGAATTAGTTTTTGGTCTCAACAAACTATATTGTGTTACAATTATATGATTTGTGGGGAAGTAGTTTTCGGATTTTTGGATTGTGAATAAATTTATCCTCTGTTTTAAACATGTATTTATTTTTTTTTGTTGTTAGAGTCCTTTGTTTTTTCACGGATTGAGTTTGCTCGGATTGTGTTCCTATTAATTTAGTGTATGGCTTGAAGTGAATTGAAAGGAGCATACTTTAGTTTGGAATTGTTTGTGATAATTGGTTACTTAGATGAGATTGATTGGATGTGAGATTTCATTGTTGTTCCGAAAGTGTTTGATAATTGAAGAATTTTTAGTGATACTTTTAACTGAAGAACTTTGGATTTTTATATCTTTAATGTTTTTTGGGTTGGTTCTTATTTCTTGGCATTTTTTGTTTGGTTTATTCGAAGTTCTTTTTATCTTGGGCTTGTGTTATTTTTATCTTTGGCTTGTGTTCTTCTTGGGTTTGTTTCTGTTTTATATCTTTAGTTATCCTATTGATTAGGAACTCATACACCACACATCTCTATGGAATTAGTCTTGAAGTTGTTGAAGTGGTAGCTGATGCAGGAAATGTAAATATCTGACTATATTTTGTTTTCTGAAAGCTGGGTGTTAGATTTGATTTTTCATGTAGATTGCACTCTCAAGCAACCTTCACTTTCCCTAGTAAAATTAAAATGAGTTCATTGGAGTTAGCTTGGGTTATGCCAGAGACCGTAAGGGCAACAATAGCATGCTGGAACTCCATTAGAGGGGAGCAGCATATCAGAGCTGTATGGAAGATGATTCCCATATGTATCATGTGGTGCCTTTGGGTAGAACGCAACGAGCGAACGTTCGAAGACAAGGAGAAAACCAAAGAGGAATTGATTGCTGTACTTTTTAGAACTCTCTGTACTTGGTCAATTGCCGTGAACTTCAACGACATGGACCTACATGATTTCTTAGCTGCTTATGTGCCTAGTAGATAGGACATGACTTTCTTTGTTTGTAATTGCTGTGAACTTTTGTAATTGGCTTTTGCCTGATATTAATATATTTTACTTATCAAAAAAAAAAAAATTAAAATGAGTTTCTCTCTACAAAGTTGAAATGTTTTTTTCTGGTTTCAATGTAAAGATTGCATTCTTGACATTGATGTTCAAGGGGCAATGTCTATGAAGGATAGTTCTCTTGATGCCATGTTCATCTTTATCTGTCCACCATCGATGGGGGAACTTGAGAAGATTAAATTGGCAAATTTGTAGTACTTGTAGTTATATGTGAAGAATGACAGATTATATGTAAAAACTAAATAAGCAGATTATATGACAGATTATATGTAAGAAACGCAAGCATAGTTCATGGTTCTGGTAGTTGGATGTAGTAGGACTGAAGTTTATAGTCTCACATTTCAGTTTTATTTTAGTTTTGTAAATCAAATTTCTGGTTCATTTGTAGTGCTGTAATTTGCTATGATGTAACAAGACTTATGCTACCAAATTAGTGTTGTGGCAGTTTGATGTAATAAGGCCGAAGTTTATAGTCTCACATCACTATTTGATTTTTAGTTTTAATGAAATCAATTTATGGTTCACATTTGTGGTGCTTCATTTGGCTTTATCATGTTCTATCTTTGTGATACTAGGAGTTTTATAGTAGTTTATTTTATATAGCTACCTGTATTTGTATGTACCCTGCTTGTGGGCAACTTTGACACGCCAAGCTTTGCATGAAAAAGGTAGTGATGAATGAAAAAAGAGAAATTGCCCCAACATGTAACAATTAAAAAAATAATTTATTGTTTACTAAAATTAAAATATAATATATTAAGTGTATTTTCAAAATTAAAAAATATTATTTTTTATATTAAAATATATAATATTATAATATATTTGAACTTTGAAATAGCTAGACCAATGTGGACTATTTAACTAAACCATTTGCATTATAACCAAAAGAGTAAATTTAGACTCCATTTTAGACTTGGCAATGGTTTAACAATAGCTAGACCATTGCTAATGCTCTAACTGCAAATGAATAAAAAGGAGCTATTGTAATGGTTCAATTCTCTTAATCACTTTCGTTTATACTTATAATTTTTATTTATTAAAAAAATTGTAAGTATAATATCTACATACATGCATGTGTATGTATATACGTGTACACTAGCAAAATCGAGAATTTGTTTTAGGGATATTTGTTTTAGAGGACTAAAATATTTGTTTGTTATATTTTTATATAATTTTTTATAGTATAAAATAATCTTATAGTAATATTCAAAATAATAAAAAAAATAAGTTTAATACAATTTATGTATTAAAAAAAATATGATATATCAAAAAATAATATATTATTAAAATAATATAAACAAACTCATACAAATATATCAAATAAAACAAATACAGAATGTCTAGAATTATAACTTGCATTCTTTAAAAAAAATTAATTTTATAAAAGGGGGCCAAAATAATTTTTTAGAGAGAGGGTTAAGATAAGATGAAATCAATATATATTGCATTCTTTTTCAAACTTTGAAGGTGCTATGGCCCCTGCCCCTTCATTGGCCCGTCGATGTATGTGTATATTATACACTTTTTTTATAATTATAAAAAATATATCATAGATGGTCCTTCTTTCTCTTCCCATAAGAAAGAGTAAGGTAAAGTTTCCTTTATTTCCAAATGAACCCTAGTCTCGTGAAATCACAGAGTGTATGGCCAAAATGGAGGAGGAACTAGCGAGAAGCTGGGAGAGATTAAGTTATCGACAGAGGAAAATAAAATATTTGTTATTCAAGGTAAAGATTTAAAAGACAAGGGCCTCCGAGAGAGCTTTTGTCTCATCGGGGGAGTGATGTCGGGTAAAAGCATCAACATTGAGGCATTCAGAATGACGATGACCCAGGTATGGAATCTTGTGGGATGGATAAAGTTTAAAGAAATGGGGGATCAAAAATTCTTGATTGAATTTCAATTTCTAGTAGATAAGGAGAGAATTATGAGCGGACGCCCTTGGTTTTTTGATAGAAATCTTATTTCAATGCAAGAAGTAAATGATTCAGTCCCTTTGAAAGACATTGCTTTCAATTTGAACATTTTTGGGTTCAATTGTATGGATTGCCTTTAGCGATTATGAATGAAGAGATTGGTAAAGAATTAGTTGAGTTGATGCTATAGGCCATGTTATCAAAGTATAATTTGATGCAGACGGATTGGCTTGGGGAAACTACCTACGAGTTAGGGTTGCTGTGGATATTTCAAAGTCTCTGTTAAGGGATAAATGGATTCAATTGAAAAATAAAAATTATTGAATGGCAGTAAAGTATGAAAAACTACAAGCGTTCTGTTTTAATTGTGAGATCTTAGCACACAATGGTAGAAATTGTAGTAATTAGAGAGAGGTGGACTCTAACGATAAAGAAACCATAAACCAATTTGAGGCGTGGTTGAGAGCTCAACCAAGAAATGCTTGGGTCTTTAAGGTAAGAAAATATAGAGGTAGGGAAGACAAGAAAAAAGATAGTGCAAAAAAGAAAACAAAAGTTCATGAAGAGGATATGGGATGTCAATTTTCACCTAGAATCCCATATGACAGGACAGTTGAAAAAAGATGAGGAGTTAATAAAAGTGTAGAATAATGAAATAAGGAGAGATCAAAGGGAGATGAAGGTAAAACGGAGACAACTGGTGGAGACAGAAGAAAATGAGTAGATGCTAGCCAGTCAAACAATTGAAGAAGTATAATAAATAAGTAGAAAGTTGGCTACCTGGAAGATGAGGGCCATGGGTGTGGGAAGCTCAGTTAATGCAAACTATGAGCAGGATGGGAAAATGACAAGTAAAAGAACAATGGAAGAAACATATATGAATAGTAACAAGCTGAAGAGAGTTAAAGAGGAAATAGTTAAGAGCCACAACATAGTAGATACTGAATTGGTGGAGGCTGCCTAGCAGCCCCACCTAGAACAATGATGGAGGTTTCGTGGAACTATAGGAGACTCGAGAACCCCCTTACAATTATGGAGCTTAAATTGCTTATTAAATCAAAGTCTCTTGCTTTTGTTTTTCTTATAGAAACAGTGTGGCCAATCTAAAGTTGATAAATTCAGGAACAAAATGGGTTTCTATGGATACTCATAAACTAGTTCGAAAGATCTCAGTTGGAATCTTTTGAGGAAGATGAAGCCAAAAGAAAAGATGTATTGGCTTTACTTTGGTGATTTCAATGAGATATTAAGCCAGGATGAGAAGGGTGAAGCAAACAATTCATACAGGCATATGGAACAATTTAGGCAGTGCATTGACCACTGTGGACTAAATGATCTTGGCTTTGAAGACTTAAAATATACCTGGAGCAATAAAAGGGTGGACCAACAATTCACTAAAGAAAGGTTTGACGGAGTGCTAGGAAACCTGGAATGGATTGGACTTTATGAGGAGTATAGTCTTTACAATGAGATAGTGCTTTCCTCAGATCATAGCCCAATTACCCTGAAATGGAACAAGACTAGAAAAAGCAAGCAAAAAGGCTTCGATTCCATAGCTCCAAAGAAGTTGTTTAGATTTGAAACAAGTTGGGATTATCAAGAAAATTGCAAAGACATAATAAAGGCAAGCTAGAACAGTAAGGCAGTGAGGCAAGATAGTAGAATCCACCTGGTTCAAGGAAAGTCGGGAAATTGTAGAAAATTCCTTAATCACTGGAATCAACATTTCCTCAAAAAAGAAGTAAGAGATTTATAAAAGAAAATGGTGAAACTGGAAGAAATTCAGAAAAATGATTTAGGGGGCAGCAAGGAAGAGGAGATGAGTCTAAAGAGAGACATAAACAATTTCCTAACAAAGGAGAATACTAAATGGGAGCAGAGAGCAAAGCAGGCTTGGTTGAAAAGTGGAAATAGGAATATACGATTCTTTCATAGCTATGCAAACCAAAGAAAGAAGCAAAATGAGATTAAAAAAAAAAAAAAAAATCACAAAGGAAGATGGGACAGAGGTAACAAACCAGCAAGAAGTGGTTGAGGTATTTAATCAATTCTATCTTGATCTTTTTCCCTCTCAATCCCATAGTAACAATGATGAATGCCTATGTAATATTAATACTAAAGTTTCCAAGGATATGAATGCATTTCTTACTTGTAATTATTCTGAAGAAGAAATCAAGAATGCCCTATTCCAAATGAAACCAATGGTTCTCCGGGACCTAATAGTTTCCCTCATATTTTCTATCAAACTCATTGAAAAATAGTAGGTAAAGATATTATTAACGCTATTTCTGACATTTTTAATCATGTTGCTAATGTGAAAGATCTTAATGAGACTTTTCTAGTCTTTATCCCCAAGGTGAAGAAGCCTAGCAAAGTCTCTAATTATAGACCTATTTCGTTATGCAATGTCATTTATAAAGTGGTCTCCAAGGCCATTACTAATAGATTAAAATAGATTCTTCCTTAGATTATCTCCTTAAATCAATGTTTTTGTACCTAAGAGACTTATTTAGGATAATGTGATCATAGCGTTTGAAGCTCTTCACTCAATGAATTTTAAGGAAAAAAGAAAACAAGGTCATATGACTATTAAACTCGATATGAGTAAGGCATACGATCGAGTTTTACTCATATCGAGTTGAATGGTTACTTCTTAGAAAAGTCTTAGAGAAAATGGGGTTCAGCTTGAGGTGGATTGACATGGTGATAAATTGTGTGACTACTGTCACATATTCCTTACTTATTAATAGTTCTCCTCTAGAGAAATTAATTCCATCAAGGGGCATTGTCAGGGAGATCTCATTTCCCCTTATTTATTCATCCTAATAGCTGAGATTCTAACCTCTTTAATTAACAAAGTTGAATTGGTGGGAGACATTCATGGCTATCGGATAAGTATAGGCAGCCTAGTGTGAACCATTTATTTTTTGTCGATAATAGCTTGATATTTTATAAAGTTAAAGTTTGTAAATGGGCTGCTATTAATAAACCTTTGAGCATGTATGAAACAACCTCTGGTCAAAAAGTTAATAGAGAGAAATTCTCATTTTTTTCAGTGACAATACTAATAAAGAAACTAGAAATTATTTATTGGGTATTGCTGGGACCCAAGCTACTGTTTCCTATGAAAATTACCTGGGCCTACCTGCATTAGTTGGTAGAGAAAAGTTTAGAGCTTTTAAAGGAATTTTAGACAAGATAAGGGGAAGGCTTAGTAACAGGAAAACAAAGTTCCTATCTCATGCTGGTAAAGAGATCTTGCTTAAAGCAGTAGTGCAATCTATCCCCACTTACTGTATGGGAGTTTTCAAGCTTCCAAAAAATTTAGTGAGAGAGATTAATAAATTCATAAAATATTTTTTGTGGAACTTTATGGGAAAGGAGAGGAAAATGACTAGGTGAGCTGGAAATAGATGAAAAAAGCTAAGGGAGAAGGGGGTCTCGGGTTAATGGGTGTGGAGAGCTTTGATTTGGCTTTATTAGCCAAACAGAGGTGAAGAATCCTTCAGAATCCTAACTCTTTAGTGGCCCGAATTTTGAAATATAAATATTTTTCTTCATCTGATTTTCTTATGGCTAAAATAAGTGCAAGACCCTCTATGATATGGAGATGTATCCGTGCTGCCAGGAAACTCATAGTGGAAGGGTCAATGTGGAGAGTAGGAAATGGGGAGAACATCAATGTGTGGAATGGCAAATGGATTCCAAAACCTTCTTCTTATAAAATTCAGTCACCTAAGAGGCTTTCACCTAAAAACTCTCGGGTACATGATTTAATTAATGGGAAAATAAAACAGTGGAGATTCGATTTGTTACAAGTAGCCTTTAATGAGGAAGAAAGTATCTTGATTTCTAGAAGACCAACTAGTTTGCATGGGGAATAGGATAAACTGATTTGGAATAGGAATAAAAATGAAATATTCACTGTCAAATCTGCCTATCACAAGCAGTGGAAATTTTTAAAAATGATAAGGATTAGTCCTCTACAAATGGGCAAGGAAAGCTGATGTGGAAAAAGTTATGGAGTCTCAAAATACCTTGAGTGTTACAAAAGTCTTTGTATGGAGAGCTTGTTTAGAATCACTCCCTACAAAGCTTAACCTCTTTAGAAGAAAAGTGATGACTCTCCTTTATGCCCCATATGTGAGAGTGGAGAGGAATCAGTAAATCATGTATTATGGAGCTATAATGCGGCAAGAGATATTTAGTGTCAAAGTCCTCTCAAAATTCAGAAAATGGCCTGCTCAAAGGACACTTTCAGGAAACCTATTTGAACATATTAGCTTAAACTGTAGTAGCAGAGATTATGGAGAGTTTTTCTGCTTTTGCCTGAGCAATTTGGTTGAGAAGAAATATGTGGTTGTTTGAGGAATTCTTTATGCATTCTAACTATGTGGCAAAGTCAGCTATGACCTCCATTGAAAATTTTAAATTAGTCCAATCAGAGTGTAAGCAAATAACCCCCCAACACCAAGACCTCACATGTTCCTGGTGTCCCCCTCCAAGAAATTTTGTGAAAATTAATTGGGACTCAACAATATTCAGAGACCAAAATAGAATTGGGGTAGGCTTGATTGTTAGAAACCACGATGCAGTTGTTTTGGCTACAAAGAAAATTTTCAAATTTCCAAAGTATTCATTATGGACCCTCTCCTTGCAGAGGCTATAGGAGCTTTAAAAGTTGCAAAACTGGCAACGAAGATGAACCTAGCTAATGTGATCATCCAGAGCAATTGTTTGCAAGTCATCAAGGATCTCCAAGAGAAGTCTGAATGTGTTGATGGTCTTGTTATTGTTTTAAGAGAGACAAAAAGGATTCTTTCATATACTAATTGGAAAGCTGAATTTATTAGGAGAAATGGGAACAATGAAACCTATTGTCAAGCAAAAATGTCAAAATTTCTTGCGGAAGGAAAGTCTGAACTGGTTTTTCAACCAATGTTGTAATCTTCCTTCATTTCTTCTTTCTAATGAAAGTTGGATATCCCTCCCTTTTTTGAAAAAAAAAAGCATAGATGCAATTTCATTTCTTATACTTACAATTTATAAAGAACTTTTATTTTTCTTTTTTTATCAAACTCAATATTTAGATTTACATATTAATTAATAACTATTTTTTGAAAACTTAGGAGGACCATAACCCCCTCTAGGCCAAACATGATTCGACCACTGAATATAAGTACACGTACCAATACTCATAATTAATAATTATTCATATAATTTCTTTGAAAGCATCTTAAATTCTCTTTCACTGGATCATCATAATGCTTATTACTCAAAATTACGAAGAAACAAAGAAATATTATCATCAACAAGTGCTAAAAAAGTAAAATTTTACTTTTCATATAAGCTAATTTTGTAGTTTATTCACAAATTATCATTTATTTTAAGATCCATTTATTTAAAATCCAATCATCAAAATTGACACACCTCCTTTTCTTTAGTATAGTTTGGACAGTGAGTTAAGATAAGATGAATTAAGATAAATTTTAAAAATTAAATAAAATATTATTAAGATAATACTTTTTAATATTATTATTTTTTTGAAATTTAAAAAAAAATTGAATTGTTTAGAGAAATGTTGTTTGTCCCAAATTTTTGTCCTAAAAATTTCTCTCGAACGCTAAGAAAAAAAAATATATATAGACTTAGTTATTAAAAATTATTTTTTTAATGATGTTGTGATTTCTTTTATAATATTTAAAAATACTATAAAAATGAATGAAAACAAATAAAAAAAAAGTTTTGCCATTTTGGAGATTTATTCGGGCTAAATCTTCTGTTGATGTAGCACGACTCAATTGTTTATTATATTATATATGAAAATTTGAGAAAATTGTAATGATAAAATGAGATGAAATGAATTAAATTGAGATGAGCTCTCAATCCGAACAAGGCTTAATCTTAACAGTTGTTCAATTATATAATTAGACTTTATATTTTAAATTTAATATTAGACACTAACTTTGGGTAATTTGAGAATTAAATCGTAAGTGGAAAGATAATTATATAAATTTAAATTATCTTTAATAAAATGATATAACTATATTAGTCCCCCCCGGGGGGAGACCCAATGACATGTTCTATAGGAAAGCTCAATTTGACATAAAAAATACAGACCTCATAGTTGTTAATAATCTGTTTACAATTATGAGTTAAAATAATATTTTCATAATCTAAGTTGAGCTTTTATTTTGATCTGATGTTTTTAAATATTTTTGAAAATCAAAAATATTGTTTTATTAAGAATTGGAAATTAATTAATTAATAATTTAGCCATAAAAAAATTCCATAAAATTAATTTCACAAACTGATATAACTATATATGATTTGCCTAATTATAAATTTTTTTTATTGATATGAATTCATGTGTTCTATTATATCTTTGTTATAATAAAAATGATTTTATAATTTAAAGTATTGCATTAAGCTATATTAATTTATAAATTTCTTTTTGTATAATTTCTTTTAAAGGTAAAGTATTTTTTTATTTATTGTAAACAGTTGAAAAGAATGGTCTCTTTATGATGTGTTTGGTAAGTGAATTAGTTTCATATTATTTTTTAATTATATTTTATTTGATTAAAGATTATTTGAAATCACTCAACACCTCAACATAGTTTAGTTTTTGTGCGTGGAGCTCCTCCATCCATAATACGGATGATAAAGAAATGTCAATTCGGCCATACAGCTTGAAGTACAAAATTGCTTCTAAAGCCATTTCCTATAGACACAAAAGCGTCCTTGATCAGATTATAGCCTCCATTCAAGGTATTTTTATTTCGAAAAGAATAATCCAAGATAATGTCATTATAATCTTTGAAGCCTTTCACTTTATGACTAAAAAAGGAAAGAGAAAACAAGGTTATATGACTATTAAATTTGATATGAGAAAGACTTACGATAGAATAAAATGGATTTTCTTAAGGAAAGTTATGGGAAAAGCTGGGGTTTGATGTGAAGTTGAAAAATCTGATAATGAGGTGTATTTCATCAATCACATATTCGATCCTTATTAATGGAGTTCAACATGAGTTCTTCACCCTAACTAGAGGAATCAGATAGGGAGATCTTATCTCTCTTTATCTATTTCTATTTGTGGCAGAGGTCCTCAATTCTCTGTTAAACCAAGCTGAATCAATGAAAGAAACACACGACTACCAAATAGGTAGAGAAAAGATGAGTATCAACCACATATTTTTTGAGACAATAGTATTTTGTTTTGTAGAGCAAACGCAAAGGAGTGGGCTTGTTATTATTAGACTTCTTAGCCTCTGTGAAACTGCTTTTGGCCAAAAACTGAACAAATCAAAATCTTCCATTTTCTTTACTGCAAGTACAAGGAGAGAAACAAAGGGGTAAATCCTTAATCTTGCTGGAACCAGAGCCACTTCCTTTTATGAGAATTACTTGAGACTCCCGACCCTAGTAGGTAGATCTAAAAAGGTGGCTTTAAAAGGTATTTTGGACAGAATAAGAGGGAGGTTAAGCAATTGGAAAACAAAGTTTATGTCGCAGGCAAGGAAATAGGTCCTTTTAAAAGTCGTGATACAAGCAATCCTAATCTATTGTATGACAGTGTTTAAGCTATCAAAAACTCTCATCAATGAGATAAATAGACTTATGAGCCAGTATTGGTGGAGCCACCTGAACAAGAATAACAAAATACATTGGATTGCTTGGAGTCATATGGGAAAATCCAAAGAAGTAGGAGGCTTCGGGTTTAGGGAATTTGATAGTTTTAATCTTGCTTTGTTGGCAAAACAAGTGTGGAGAATATTCCAAGCATTGGATTCATTAGTTGCCCGAGTTTTAAAAGCCAAGTATTACTCTCAGTCAGACTTATTAAAAGCAAAAGTAGGGGGCAAGGCCTTCCTCAATTTGGAGAAGCTTGTGTTCAACCAGAACTTTGATAGAAAAAGGCTCTTGTTGGATATTTGGAAACGGCTAGAATATCAAATTATGGGATAATAGATGGCTCCTCAAACCTTCTACCTATAAAGTCCAATCTCCCATCCAAACCTTGTAGGAAAATGCTCTAGTTGTTGAATTGATAGATATGGAATCAAAAGAGTGGAAAACTGAACTAGTGGAAAGCAGTTTTCGAGGAGGAAGCAGAACTAATTAAAAAAATCGAACTAAGCAAGTATGGAGCTAGAGATAGACTAATGTGGATAGACACAAACAACGGCATGTTCACTATTAGAGTGCTTATCACAAGCAAAAGGAGTTAATGGAACTAGTAAAGGGCCAACCCTCTTCTTCTATCTAGAGAAAGAACAGGTTATTTGGAGAGCTTATCTAGACTCTTAGCCTACTATGTCTAACCTTTATAAGAGAAAAATAGTGGAATCTCCTTTGTGTCCCATTTGCAGTAGAGAAGAGAAAACAACAATTCATGCATTGTGAAATTGTAGCTTAGCACAAGATGTTTGGTGTCAAGGTCCAAGAGGTCTACAAAAAAAAATTGGTATGGAAGGTCTATTAAGAGATTTAGTTGAGAACCGGTCAAATACCTATGATCAAAATTTGATGAAAATTTTCATAGCTACAACCTGAGAGATTTGGCATAGAAGAAACAAACTGAGTTTTGATAATTCATTTTCTCACCCTATTCGAGTAGCCTAAAAAACAAGTATTTCTTTGCAGGATTAACAGGAAGTTCAAAAGTACAACAAGCCACCGAATAGAGGGATACAAGGCCTCTAGCAAGTTTGGATTCCTTCTCCACAGGGATTCATAAAAATAAATTGGGATGCTGCTCTAAATTACTTCCTAAACAGAATAAGAATTGGCCTAGTTGCTCACGACCACTCAGGTTCAGTAATGCATAGAAAGAAGCTTACTAGAGCTGGTTTCATAGACCCCCTCCTTGTAGAAGCTACAGGAGCTATGGAAGCAATGATATCGTCAAAGGAAATGGAGCTTAATCAAGTGATTTTTGAAGGCGATAATCAACAAATCGTTAGAGCCTTGAACCAGAATGAAGACAAATGGGATAATGTTGGTTTGATTCTCAATGACACTGGGATTATGCTGTCTAGTATAGAACATTGGCAAGTTACATTTGTCCAAAGAACTGGCAACCATATTGCTCATTGTCTAGCAAAAGAAGTTTGTGATGCTAATTGAGGATTAGATTGAACTGGTTCTCAACCGGTTGTTAAATATTGTATCTTCTTTTATTTTATAATGAAAGTTGGAATCGTTTTCCTCTAAAACAAAAAAATTGTGTTGTATTTTTTAAGAATAATGTTAGATAAAATTTTAAATTGACATAGTACAAATATTATTTCTTAATTAAGAAAATATATAGTACTATATGAAAAATAAATATAAAAAGTTTTTTGAGTCAACGTGAGATAACGTCAAGGAAACTCTTAGCTCTGCCGGCGAGGATCCACGCGGAATATGCTGAAAACCCCCAAAGTCGCATAAGAGTTGACGTTCCTTCTTCTGATCATTGTTATTGCGACGGTGTTTCCCAAAGCAGGACCCACTCAAATTCCCAGTCGTTATCAACAGAAAATCCAGGCGTGGTTTCCTTTATGCTCTGCACAGAATGCCTCTAGACTCCACCTTTCTGCTATAAAAACATTGAGCCTGAATTTTGTCAAAAATTTATAAAAGACTCGGAGCATTTCTCTCTCTGTTTTCCAACCACAACGTCAAAGGTTTTCCTCTTTCACTTTGGAAAATTTGATCGATGGACGGTGGCGGGTCGAACCAGGGTCCGGTTACGTGTGGTTCGTGGATTCGGAGGCCCGATAAAGTGAATCTGGTGGTGCTGGGCAGGTCGAGGCTTGGGGATGCCTCTCCATCTCAGCTCGAGATCTTCTCCTTCGATCCCATGACCACTTCTCTCTCTTCCTCTCCTCTGGTATGTGTGTATATATATATATATATATCTCTCCAAAATCCAAATTTGATCAAGTTTGTGAATCAGTTTCTGTTTCTGGAAGCATATGAAACAGATATTCTACGTTTTTCTGATTTTTTTTTTTTTTTTTTTGGGGTAATTCCTTAATAGGGAGCTTTTAACGAAGTCTTTGACTGAAGCGGTCCCAAAACAAACTAATTGTTTTCATTAAGAGTTTATTAATTTCAACTCGGCCTTTTTAAAATTATTTAATAAGCTTTATTACTGTCGCTCTCATGTTCGTTTAAATAACAGTTTTCTTTACTTTCTCAACAAGCAGAGGAACATAATTATGAGATTTATCTCACTTGGTGTTTGTTTGGTTTTCTCTTGTTCCTCCTTTAGACCACCTATGTTCTTGAAGATGTGGATGGCGATCTCGTTTCAATTGCGGTCCACCCCAGCGGGGAAGACATTATTTGCTCTACCACTATGGGTGGCTGCAAGTGAGTTTATAGTTATTAATTTTCACAATTTGTGATATCCCTTCATTTGTTTTTGATTTTGTTTCCTGTAACTGATGCTGGCAGAAAGAAATTATGATTGTTACCCTCTGAATACGATCTGCATGAACTACTGGAACATTTTCTTATTGAGGCTTCCTATCTGTCCATTTATTCAACAAATATTTTTTTTGGCATGCAGATTATTTGAGTTTTATGGTGGAGAATCAGACGCAAGGCTGGTGGCTAAGGAACTATCTCCTCTCCAAGATGTTGGTCCACAGAAATGCATAGCTTTTAGTGTTGATGGATCTAGAATTGCGACTGGGGGGGTGGTGAGTAAATGACTCATATTCCAATCAATCATTATCATGTGCTTTCTGGCACTATTGATTTTGAAGTGTTTTTGTATTCTGATATATCATCTCAATCAAATATAGGATGGGCATCTCAGAATCTTTGAGTTGCCAAGCTTGCGCATTATTTTAGATGAACCGAAAGCACATAAATCTGTACGGGATATGGACTTCAGGTAACTTAAGCTTATACGTTTTGGTATTGCGTCTGTATAGTTGTCAAATAATTTTTTTTTTTAATGTTAGTTAAATCGCGCCATGACGCTACAAATGTTCCATGTGAAACATGCTCAAATTAATAATGCATTTGGTTATATTGGGTTACAAATTTATGGACAGTTCCCTTCTTGATAGTTTTGCCGAACTCATCTCTTGGAAGAGGCTCTTGCCTTAATCTTTTACGTGTTTTATTAAAAGGGAGAAGTGTGTGGGAATTTAGTGTTTTTTTTTTTAAAGGGAGCAGTGTGTGGGATTTGAAATTTGAAAGGAAATTATTCATAAATGGACAAATTTATAGGAAAAGGTCATTTTTGTCCCTTTTCTTTGCTTTAAAAATGTTACTTGAGAGGCTAAATACTCACGGTTAAGAGATCACCGAAGATGCTGACTTCTGGTATAGATTCATAATTTGATTGTCAATGAACATTTTTTTTTTCCTTTCTAACTGTTGGCTAATTCTTTTTAAGGGAGTTGGAGATATATTGGGCCTAGATTCTGAATTTCCTAACCTTTTTTGTTTATTGTATACTAGCCTAGACTCAGAGTTTTTAGCTTCAACATCTACTGATGGTTCAGCAAGAATATGGAAGACGGAAGATGGTGTTCCCTTGACTACTTTGACTCGCAACTCAGTATGCTTGATTAAATTTAACTTCCTGTTATAGTATTATGCAGAGATGATTATATTATAGTGCCTTATTTGATGTCCCTTTCCTGCAGGATGAAAATATTGAATTATGTCGGTTTTCTAGGGATGGAACAAAACCATTTTTATTCTGCACTGTTCAGAAAGGTAAATGATCTTATGTTTTCAGTTCAATATATTTTATCCTAATTTCTCAGCAACTTAGAGTGTATCTGTATTAAATGAACAGGTGATAAGTGCGTAACGGCAGTCTGGGACATAAGTACATGGAATAGAATTGGACATAAGAGGCTGCTTAGAAAACCTGCCTCTATCATGTCCACAAGCCTGGATGGGAAATATCTTGCTTTGTAAGCGCTTAACCGTGTAATTTAGACTTGATTATTAGTTTAGATTTAACCTTACAGTAAACAGATGCCTAAGCCTAGTGACCAAATATACATGTATTTGTTTTACTGATCACAAATAAAACAGATGCTTAACCCTAGTTACCAAATATATTTTTGTTACTGATCACAAATAAAACAAAAAACTATTTGGTAAGTAGGCTTAGGCATCTGTTAATTGCAGGGCTGGAAACTTGCTTGTACTATTATATGAGTTTGCACTTTCAACATTGCCTATAATTATTCACTTTCATCAATATTATTGCAGAGAGGAAACTATTCAATTTTATGAGAAATTTGACCACCATAATATGTTAAGAAAGAAAGACGATTTCATCCATTGCTTTCTTTAAAAAACCTCACCACTTTTGATTCTCTTTCGTTAGAAGATGATAGTGGATGCACAAATAAAAAAAGTAAGCAAATAGCTCAGAGAGGAAAGATACAGAATGAGAGAAGCTGCACGTGCTTACCATGTCCTTCCAACCTAATAGCTATCAATGTTATGACTATTAGATCAGGTGGAAGTGGTTGTGTTGTGTGGTATTATTGCAAACTGGTTCTATTGGTTGGAACATAATTTTTCAATGATGACAATGGTGTTCATATACCGTACATGACTTCAAATGTCATGATGATATTGTTGAGGAATATGTTTATTAACATATTTTTGCTTTGGCAATTAACCCTTAAGGGTTGGCTCAAGTGGTAAAGGCCTTGGGCTTAGGGGTATGCTCCCCCTAGGTCCAATACCTCTAGATTCAAGGTTCAAATTCCCTTAAGTGCAAACAATCTCTAGGTGCCATCAGACTGGGAGATTTTTTCCTTGAATAAACCGAGGTGTACTTGCAGGAAACTCCTTACTGAGAGCTTGTGCACCCTCAGGATTAGTCGGGACGCTGTTCCGGATACTTGGTGCCAATAAAAAAAAAGTATTTTTGCTTTGGAAATTAGCAATAATTTATCAATGGATTTCCAGTAGGAAGGGATCATGAGGTCATTTGTGGTGTTGTATATGTGCGTTTATAGGTTCATGGAGAAAGAGAGAGAGGAGATCGTTCAAATCATTTTTTTATTTTTTTTGTAAGTAAGAGAATATTATAGATCAAAAAGTGGCAAAGCCAATTACAAAGGGTGTAAAGCCTATCAATTAGGCACATTAGAAACAAGAAACTCATGAAGATCCATGCCATTAAAGTCTATGACAATGGTCCATGTACATAAAGTTCTAAGAAAAAAAGCTAATAGCTCCTCTCGAGATTTTTCCTTATCTCTAAAAGTCCAGTCATTGCGCTCTTGCCATATACACTACATAATACATATAGGGATCATCTTCTAAATAGTTTTGATCTGATGGACACCACGTATAGAGGTCCAACACGCCATAGCTGCCACCATTGTCTCTGGCATGACCCACGCTAGATTCAGTCTGCTAAACATCTCATCCCAAAGAACCCTGGTAGTCTCGTAATATAAAAGAAGATGGTTCACGAACTTGCCTCCACTTCTGTATATGCAACACCAATCTGCTATAATAACCTTTTAAGTGTGCAAAGAGGAAATACAAGTTCTATGTGTTTCATGGATGAAATATGGTGCTTTGACTCTTAGAGAGAAGTGCTATTTAAACACCTTTACTCTAAACACCATCCACATGGTATAATTTGATTTTTAAGATTCAAACATAAAATTATATTCCAAATCAAATTATGCCACATCACACATGACATCACACATGGATGGTGTGTGGTGTAAAGGCTTTTTAATAGAATTATTCTTAGATTTATATTGCAGAACTTCATCATATTTTCTCCGTATAATATGTAAACCTTTCTTCCTGTAGGGGAAGCAAGGATGGAGATATCTGTGTGGCTGAGGTAAAGAAAATGGAGATCAGTCACTATAGTAAGAGGCTGCACCTGGGTGCATCTATTGCGGTACTAGAGTTTTGTCCCACTGAAAGGTAAGGTCCACCAATCAAACTTTATTATTAGTTTTTTAATATTGATGAAGAAGTTTCTTCCTTACTTGTCGAGCTAAATATATATATATATATATATTTATTTATTTCCTCTTCTTAGTAATCAGTGTAATGGCCCTTGATGATTTGCTTAATGTTTTCAATGGGCTATATAAGATGGAAATCGAATAGGAAACCAGCTAAATTTCTTCCTCGTCCATCAAATAGATTGTTAAAACAGATAAATGATCTGATTAAAGTTTTGAATGGGCTCTGTATCAAAACTTCTCTGCTTGGCGTGTAGAATGTTGAACTTTTTTCCTGTTTTTTGGGGTGTCTATCCTTCCCTTTAATTTTCATTTCCAGGATTTAAACTAGGTACAATAAAAGAGATGAAGCTTCATAGGTTTTTATTTGGTTACTTCATCCTAATTCAGAACACCAACATGAATTTTGCTCCACCAAGAATTTGAAGCACATTTTTTGAAAAAAACAATTATGGATGACCTGTGTCAATTGCATCCCGATGCTTTGGTCATGAGCAATTTTTGTCTACTACCTGAAAGTTCTAGCCTTCAATTACACTGCCTGAATTTCTGTAGAGCTTACTGGAGTGCCATCAATCTTATACATCTCTCTCTCTCTCTGTGCGCACACATTCACATTTGTTTTTCTATGGTCTTTTAGTGTCATAGCTACTTTAAAAGTAAGGGACTTAATGAAAATCTGACCTTGTAGGTTCTTCTGTCTGTTTTCTTTTTCCCCATTTTGGTCAGTTGGACTTTTGTTGCATCTGAATACAATTTTTGTCAATGTTATGGATGCTGTTTCAGGACACCTGGTGCCAGTCATTTTTTCTTTTTTTGTCAATGTCATTGAGTTTTTGACAAATTGGAGGTCCATGTTGACTTGAGTGTTGCCAGGACAACAAAGTTCCAAACAATGGTTGAGTTGATGTGGGCCATTCTCTAGTGTTAATTTCCCAGGTCCAGATCTGGTAGTTTATGCGAGTGCTTTAGATCTATTTCTTTGTTGGCGCTCAATGCGCTCATCAACAAGAAATCCTGATCTGTTTATACACCCAGTTACCCTATCTTTGTAGCCATAGGATGTTCTGTATTTATGTATCCCTTACCTAAACGAAATTAAACACTCTTCAAGTAGAGCAACGATCATGAGGTGGTGGAAAGAACTTCATAGAATTAGCAACATATCTGCAACATAATCAAGCAAATACAAATGACTTGGGCCCTTTGTATTTATATAAAAAAGATATATCACTCTAGTCTGTTCTTTTATCGATCTTGATGAATAGTTGGTTCGGAGTTCTTGGGCTAGAGAAGCTAAAGTTTGAGGGTCTTTGATGACATTCGCTTTGTCAACAACAAAAGCTAGGCAAACATGATGGTTTCTCAAGTTTTTTCTGTCAATTTTATGGTTTGGTGACTGTCATGCATTTCAATGGTTTTTCTCATTCTGAAGGTTTATGTCGTTCTCTTATAGTCCTAGTTTTCTAATTATTTCTTTTCAATTTTGGTCATAGCATGTCATAACTAATCTTCGAAGAGATAGATTGCATGGAAACACTCTTGGAATAAGCCTATTGTCATCAGTCTAGATGCTTTACGGTTTTCCCTTTTGGTTTTGGCTACTCCATTTTATGTGGGTGGGATGAATTGCAGGGTTGTGCTTACTACTACTACTGAATGGGGAGCTGTGATGACTAAGTTAAATGTTCCTGCAGATTGGAAAGGTCTCTCTCTCTCTCTCTCTCTCTCTCTCTCTCAATTTTTTTGGTTATGGCAGTACTTCTAAGTTCTAACTCCGATTTCTGTCGAAACATGCAGAGTGGCAGATATATGCACTACTTTTAGGAATGTTTTTGGCATCGGCTGTTGCATTTTACATATTCTTTCAGAACTCTGATTCATTTTGGAAGGTCCCTGTTAAAAATCAAGCAGCAAGGCCAAATATTGATGCTGTTAAAGGAGATCCACAATCTTCTGATGATCAAAACGTTTGGGGTTCATTGGAGCTGTGAGGATACAAACTCGCAGAAGTAGCATCAATTATATACATTATTAGCTTTTTCAGTCTTCCAGATATAATTGATTTAGACTACTCATTTGAAAGTGGTAACAAGCAGGTCAAGTATATCAACGAAAGAAGAAATTAAAAGAAAAGTGAACAATATAAGCTTATTCCTTTGTTTTGAGCTAATTTTTAATAAATGGTATCTTTCTGGAAAATGGTATCTTTCTCGAATATAAGTGAAACTTTACATTAATATTATTGTATGAACCATTATAATTTGGTCCATACAAAAAGACTATTAATTAGTATGAGATTATAAATTAAATACATGAATATTAATGTCAAACTGATCGACCGACCGTAAGTACTACGCACGGTCAGTACGTACATCGCGTACTAATTTAGGATGAACTGATCATGTGCATATCTTTATAGTACTTGTGAATCCACCCTTTAACGATCTCAACTTCTTTCTTTCGCTGCGCCACCAACCAATCAGGGTCATCTTTTGTTGCAGGCATTATGTCTAAGCAATGAGATCCTGCTTGCATAATCAACTTTTCGTCATTAAAAATAATTGGAAATTAAGCAATTTATGATTTTTTAAGTGATTTAATTATCTGAAAGTAATCATATTCATGATCTATCTGAAATTCATGTATGCATATATGTACCTTCTTTCGTATACAAGGCAACTATGGTGTCTGATATGTTTTCCAACACCCTAAATAAGCAGATAAAAAGATAATTATTAATTATAAGCACAAAGTACTTCATGGCAGCTAAAATACTCAATATTAGGATACATCAAAAAGAGTGAATTTTTTTTTAATGAATTTCTTTTTTGGATCATGTGTATATAATGTGTATATATATATATATATATAATTTGAAGTTACCCGGCTCTGCTAAAGGGATCACGAAGGCCGTTGGAAAAGATGATGTTGCTACCAAACTTCTTGAGGACCATTTTTATATTCTGCAATTTCACAATCAAGGAACAGAGTTATAATGTACATTATTTTTTAATCACTTACACATGACACAACAACTAATTCATCCACACAGAGAGAGAGAGAGAGAGAGAGAGAGAGAGAGAGAGAGAGAGAGAGAGAGAGAGAGAGAGAGAGAGAGAGAGAGAGAGAAACCCTACTTGGCCACCGTAGTAAGTAGTGACCCAATGGGGCCTAGGGACAACTCCAAACTTTTTTACGCAGTAATCTTTATAGTCGTTGTAATCAAATGGGTCATCATAAAACATAGTGTCATTTGCGCTACAGCCAATCGGTTGAACCATTTCACTGCATGTCTGAAGACAAGAAAAGGAAGAATATAAAGTTTTTTTTTTTTTTTTTAAATGTTGAACTTGATCATCATGTGCTTCTGTAGTAGTATTTGACCTGTGATTTTGTGAATTAATGTAACTTAATTACCTGCCAGTCCCAACCGTCAAGTGTTTCTGAAGACCAGAACTCTCCCAAATCATTGCACTTCTTCTTTATTCCCCCTCCATAAGCAACAATTCCAGAGACAATTCGGCCAAGAATGTCGGTTCCTTCGGATCCTCCGTCAATACCCTTGCAGACAGTATTCACCGGATAATATGGAGGGCTATCGTACTGAGCCGAGGCTGAATACAGATTGTTTAAGTACTCAAATAGTTCGGTGCGATTCTTCAATGGCCTGATCACGTCAATTAATAAATTAGATCGCATTAATATATATATATATAGTTGAGAACTACTGTGAATTATTATATATGAAATGAAAACTATAATCAAGGTTAGCAAAGAAAATCAGCTTTCTTACTTGCAAGTACTGAATTTCTCGCTGAGGATGGAGATACCATTGGGTTCATGGGCAATTTTAGTGATCTCAGCCCATGATTGCTTTATGGTATTGTAGCAGCTAACGCTAGCTTCCTGCAAGCATGCATTACTCATATAAATTTAAGATATAAAATAAATAATATCTTCCCCTTTTCATCAACTTAAACTTTTAGAATAAGTAACGATTGATTTCATATAATATCTAAGTAAAAGTCTTAAAGTTCAAATTTTGATTCCATACTTTACTTTATTTAATTAAATATATTACTTATTGAATATATTCATTGAGAGAAAATTTGACCTACAAATGAGAGAGAGTATTAAAATATAAAATAATTAATAAAATTTACTTCTTTTTATTATTTTAAAATTTTAAAATAAGTGATGATTTCACACGTACTATCGAGCTACCTTCAATTATATATATTATGAGATAGCTGATTTCGAAGTAATTAAACAAATCGAGGCATGCATGCATAAAAAGGACTTGATTATTATCACCTTAAAGTCGTCGGATACAGTGGCATAATATGCATTCGATGGCGTAAGGTTATCGAAGTACAGAAGCGGGGCTGAAGAGGCTAATGCTCCGATGGCAATGTGCGGATATTTTAGGCGGAACCACGCCGCAAGCACTGTTAGATCGAGCCAAAAAGGACAAAAAAAAAAGGGGGCGACGTGAGAGATGAGATTAATTTAGGTATGAATTAGTACTGATATATGAATATTCAAGTGAGATTCAATATGATCTGCAAATATATATATATATATATATATATAAAAGACTCACTTCCACTATAAGATCCTCCGGAAACTACAACTGGAGATGCCTCAGCTGATAAATTCTTCTTCAAGTGTAGGATTATTTCAGCATAATCTGCCATAGCTTGGGCAGAGTTGAAGTACCCTCGAAGGGTGGCATTTTTCCATGCTGCTTCTCTTTGCTGTCCAAATGGGATCGACTTTCCGTAGAAGCGATGCTGCACAAAAGTTCAAATTAGCACGTACGTATATATAATTCTGGTTTATGTTCAAATTCGAAATATAACCCTAAATCTTACGAAGAACTTCTACTTTTCTAAAATTAAAATTATATATCTATTAAGAAGTCATGGTAAGTAATTATAATTGTTCTTTATTATGAGATTTTGTTCTTTTTTATTTTGTTCAATTAATTCCCTACAAGAATCTCATATTTTTTCTAATTAATTACAGTACTGAACATATTAATTTTTTTGGTTTAATATGGAAAAAACTTATTGTAATTTGTAATATTTCATTATTATAATTTGTAAGAATTTTAGATCTTAAATTTTGTTCATAAAATTTTTTTTAGCATTAATGCTATATTTATATATTACACTATTATTAATGAGTGTGTTACAGTCACAAAAAAGATTAATTATACAAAAATAATTTCACAAATTGATGTTGAATTATGTGATTTGTCAGAATTGCTTTACAATAAAAATTATATTATAATTTGACAAAACTACATCAAACTACAATAATGTCAGTTTATGAGATTATTTTTATATAATCATTTTATGACTAAATTATTTTTCTTAATTAATATCCCGTTTTCATCTTATACTGTGAATTCGACAGACTTCATGCCATCATAAGAAATGATTCAATATGAAATAAAAATAAGACGAACTCACTGTATATATATATATATATAGATTATATATACCATATATGTACGTAATATTTGCCATTAATTAGTAGATCATCTTAATTTCTATAATATGTACGTAGTAAGAATTACCTCAATGTAAACCTCCAAAGCACCCAAAGGGCCAACATTATCCACCAAGAATCCGATGGTACCAACATCGTCGTCGACGGTAGACTCCTCACCAAGGTATACAAGCATGGGGGCGGCCGCATGAGCCCCACGCCAATGCTTAAAGTTCACAACGTATCTTTGCTGGAAAGTAGCGTAACTTTCCGGCTGATAATTGAAGTGATCCAGCGTTTGGTCGTAATAGAAAGTTTTATAATCTTGATTATTATCGTCCACACTGGCCGCAAGAGATTGGCTGAAGTGATCGGTTATTTTCTTGTTGTGCCCTAGTCGAACACCCAACCTTGGTCGACAATCGCTAAGCGTAATGCAGAGAGAAATAAGCAGCAGCCATGAAAGAGTACGTATAAGAGCTCGAGATCTTGGGGCTGGAATGGCCATGTCCATGTTTCAGAGAATTAGAGCCAAAGCAGTGCATGAAAGACAAGGGTTGAGTACGTGCATGGGTACGTCCTATATTTATACAATTTGATTCCCAAATATTTTGCATGGTTTTTGGATCCAAATTATGCTTTGGTGCATTGCATGTCTGTTATTATAATTAGCATATTGACTTTGTCAATAATCTTTTTACTTCTTTCTTTCTTTAGTTCATAGAATGCGGGGAGATTTTATTTTTATTTCCAGAAATGCTTTAAATTAGGATATTATTATTATATTATATATCCTGTAAATCTACAAAAGAATAAAATATTAATTATTGGTCTCATTAATTATGAATATCCCACGCCGAGGAAAATATGGCCATTTGTCACGTACTATATATAGGTTGATGATTTTGGAATTAATTCTGTATTAAAAATATTAATTGATTCGTGTTTTTTAAAAAGTGAAAATTAGAAAATTAAATTGATTCGGTAGATATATATCTCGAGACGTTCAATAAAATTATGAATTAAAATAACTTATAGAAATATTACTGATCTTGTACATGATATGGAATTGCATGCCCCACGCGTGGTGACGAGTATATATATGCTTGCATATACCAATCAGAGGTTGATTAGTGACATTTTAGTTCCATATTAGTTATGTTATTATAAAATTATATTTTTAAAACTCTAAAAAGTATATATAAAAAATCCCAAGAATGTTATAAAAAATAACAAAATTAAAAACAAAGAATGAAAATAAAAGCCCATAAAAACACTCTAAAAATTAAACAAATTACAAAAACTTAGATTATATATAATTTAAATAAATATTAAACCAAAATAGAAAATCCAAAACTAAAATGAATGAATGAATCGAATGAATAACAAAAAATTAATATAAAAAGAAAAATCAATAAAAAAAAAAAAAAAAACTCTTCCGCTTTACATGAATCTTATGATTCTTAGAATCTTATCCACTTGATCTCTATCTAGTTGTTATTACTAATTGCATGCATGCTTGACAGTCAAGACCAGATCTGGATACAATAGGTGGTCTTATTTTAGTTTCAAGCCAGATCACCTTATAACTTATAATAAGCACCTTATTCAAAAATAGAAAAGGACTAATTAACTATAATAAATTTTAGTTAAAATTGCAATTGGATATATATACACATGTAACTAATTTGAAGCAAAAACTAAATATCCGGAAACATTTCACTTTTTTATTTGTTGTAATACACAAAATTATATGGTTAGTACTAGAAGATAAAATTTTATGCGTGCGTAATATTGGGTGGGTTTTTGTTTAGAGAAATTCCTCGGACCGATCCTCTATTAAAAAACAGTCCCTAGACAATAAAACAATAAAACAATAAAACAACTCTAAAAAATACAATAAAAAATATAATAAAAAAATAAATTTAAAAAATACAATAAAAAATACAATAAAAAAATAAAATGAAGGGAGACGTTCGACCTCAGCCCAGACAGAGTCACCCCTGGCCACCGGGGACATTACAACCCATTCTATCAGAATCGCCTCTCTTCGAACCCATTTCGAGTTTAAGGCTACATGGAGAAGGTGAGAGGTCGCCGAAGAGAGGCGATCCCGATGGTATGAATGATGACGCCTTCAGTGGCCAGCAGCAGCTCCGACTGCTTTTGTAAAAGAGTCGATTAGACCGACTTCCAGCATCTTTCTTTTGTTTATTGTATCAAGAAGATAATTCAAATGGCAAAGTTAACTAATTAGGAATTTGACAATATATAGAGTTAGATACAATTATGAGTTTGTGCAGCCTTGCAAACTTGTATTTCTTTTGAAAAATAGTGAAATTTACAATTAAAAAATTATTATTTTTATATAAATCTCATATTTACTTACTATTTTCAAAAGAAGTTTACAATACTTGCATATTCTATATATGCCTGTAAGACAATATAATAACCATTAAGAGCACTAGTATTTAATTAATCAATTTTTTTTTTTTAAGTGCAAGTTTACACATTAAAAAAATTTTGTTTCAAGTTTTAAAAACTTACTCTACTATCTCAACCTATAACTATTCATAAAAAAAAACTCAATTCTTCTAAACTTACCATCCAAAGCAGCCTAAAGATTAAACATTGAGATTTATTATGCATATAGAAAATAAAAAAGGGCAACAAGGGTCATCAAAATGTGAAACACCGCACACTACCGCATTTTTTGCATTAATTTAAGGTATTTATGCAATCGCAACCATCACTAGCGAAAAAGTTAAAAAAGTAATATATCCTCAATGATTTACGATAGTTTAGGGATGGTGTCATTGGGAGATGATTCGCTTGTATTCTCTCCACTACCTGGCTTCCCCCCAGAGACAATCACCGATGTTATACATTTAGCCAAGGAAACACACTGGGGGAGGACGGCAATCGCGCCGTTAGAACCTCAACTCCAGTCTCTGTCACCTAAAGGAGGATAACAAGGAAAGTAAATATCGTTTGCTAAATCAAACACAAGCGGTTATTTCTGTTCAATTATCTTACGAGAGGTTCAAGCATACGAGGTCAGAAACATCAATACAGAGACCATGGTGATTTATCTACATGCGCAACAATCTTTCTTTTTTTTTTTTTTAAAGAAATACTGATCTACATCCTAAATTTTATCATCCCCAGTGATCCTTATTATATGGCATCTGCTAGTGATTACCATTTACGTGTGACAAAGGATGACACGTGATTTTAGGTGAATAATAGCATTGCATTATATATATATATATATATATTCCACTCATGGCATGTATAGTATTGAATGTTCATTTAATTCCTTGATATGCTCAGAGGTTAATCAAATTTATAACTCAAATCATAGAAACAATGTTGAAAATTAAGCTACATAGTGCAGGACATCGAGCAGCTAATTCGAGCCAACTCCAAATGATCAATCACCGGAATATTCAGCCATGGACATGTTAACATCCTACCGTGTAAACACTGACACATTTTGTCTCGTCTTTCCTAGCATTTCTGAGGTTGAGAGTTTCAATCGGAACAATGGAATTGATTTACAAACTTAAATTAGTCTCTTAAGGATTGTTGTGAGTGGTTCCTAAAGATGAATCACTGACTTCAGAAGAAGTCAAGAATATCACACGCTACGTATAAATTATCAAAGATCATGTTTAACAGGTATGCATTCTCTCAAAGAAGGTGAGAGGTCATGGAGAAATATGGGCAGCGAACCAAAATCAAAATGATAGATCTAGTAGCAGTCTCAGATTATATGCTTCGAGGACCACTTCAAACCAATTAAATTACCTTGGACCAACTTAACCCTCCCTCCTAAGACAAAAAATAACAATGCCAAAAAGAAGCTGGAAATGTGCAGTTACCAAAAGGGTGTGCTCAAACTGAGCACTGCGTTTGCCATCGGCAGTGACAGCAGTCCATCCATCAGGCCACATCCGATCACGCCAAACCCCTATTCAGAACAGTTATTGAGATGTCACTAGCACAGATTAATAATCAATTCAACTAGTCCACATATATATAATATGCAAATACCAGCGTTGATCATTGGTTCAATTGTAAAGGTTTGTCCAGCCTTCATCACACCAACAGCTTTATTTCCTGCTCGTGTTAAGGTCACCGATGCATAAATAAGGCAAGCATAAAGTCATAGAATTTTTTCAAAGTATTATCAAAGAGTGCACTTGTTATACTCCAACGTTAATTTCCCATGAAAAAAATGAAGTAACTTAATACTATAAAAAATGCTGGGCTTAAAAACCACAGCTTAATTTAGGATACGTCCATAGTGTGGAATATTGGGTGCACAATGAAAGAGCTCTCCAATACCATGACCACAATATGATTTTACCTACTCGTGCAACAGAAATAGAGAAGAAGTTCCAAAGACCATCAGTCATATGATAGAAAGAAAGATGCTTACAATTGCAGATCAGTGTTAAACATTACCACAGATAACCCCGACATTGAAGCATGCCGATTAATGACCTCCCCAATTTCGCGGAATCGAACTCCAGGTTTCACTGAATTTGACCAAAAAACAGAAAACAAATTTTCTATTTCAAGTCCCTAAAACTCAATACAAGATTAGAAGTCTTCAAATTATTATAATACAATAAATTCTGCAAATTTCAGATAAAACAGGAAGATATCAATGAAGCATGATTGTGACATTTTAACACACTGCAAACTAGAGGTATATCCAGAACAAGGACAACTTGCATTATCCCATCCATAGAAGTGTTCTGCCAGTGACTAATGTATACTCCCTGTGTACTTGGGCTCTGCCTACTTCTATAAATAAAACTTCCTTGATTACCTATAAAAAAAAAAAAAAAAAGATCTGCCAGTGCAATGCATAAGTGGGGCAGATATTATTGTGAAAAATCACGAGCTTACTTCGACCCACAAATGGTTAAAGGTGGCATTGCAAGTATAAATAAATAAACTTTTAAACACATATCAGAGTCTGCACGGTGCCACCAAAATGTGAAAAGCTAACCAATACTGGTCAGTGCAGTGTGCTTTCATTGGTTTCAAGTACTAGGGTCACCAACCAAAACGGCACTATAAGCTCAATCATCAGAGAGGTCACATACGGTTCATAGATCACTTGACATATCCAACACATACCAATAGATATTGCTTTCTCCAAGCACTCATATGTACACCGGACCAGCCGTTGAGACTCTTCATCAACATTACCCACAAAGTACGTTTCATTGAGATCACCTACATGATGAATCGACCATTGGTTAAATAAGGAGCTTCTTTGGAAATATAGAATTCATAATACGAGTAAAAAGCCTCATACCATGAACACCTTTGTAGTATACAGTCACATCCACATTAACAATATCCCCGTCCTCTAATGTCCTGCAGCAAATAGAATAGTATCTAGTGAGAAAAGTTTTCTCCAGGATTAACATTGACGTTTATAGATACTGAAGACAAAAATATTAATAACTCGCAGAATTCATTATATTAACATAATCATGGCTCATTAGATCATACAAAAGGAAAGTATAGGCAAAAGCCCAGTTCTTAGATCCAATTAGAATCACGCTGAATGGAATAGAAAAGAGGTGATTTATAACTCGTAGCCCAAACCTGAAATCCTAGAAGTTATCACTGCTGACTAAAAGCTCTAAACCTTTAGCTGTCGGACTACTTAAATTATCGATGTTTTAATTTAGAATTACATATCTGAAGCAAAAATCGAGAACAGTGTTCAAATTTTGTTTGGAAAGAGAGGCAGAGCTAACTGTATACATCAAGTTACTCATCAGTAAAAAAGGACAATAACCCAATTTTTTAAGGAATTGGTTTGACATTTACCTAGCATCTGGAATTCCATGGCAAATTACTTCATTAACTGACCTGCAACAACGAGACAGGTTGAAGCAGATATACCTGATCAATACCATATGATCTTAAGAAAAGTTAAGAAATAAAAGTACACGTAGAAGTACCTACGTGCAGCAAGACTTGGGGAAGAAATGATAATTGAGAGGAGATGGATATCCTCCTGCATTGAAGTAGAATTTCAAGAAAGCACAATTTATTGACTTTTTTAATAAGTAAGAAAGCACAACTTATTAATTATAGGCTAGAAATGCATGTTTCCATGATCTAGAACTCAAAAAAACTGAAGATATAGCATCACCAATGGCCATGTAAATTGACAAATCACATTAAGGCATATGGTTTAACATAATTAGCAGGGTATAAGAAAGAATAGCTACCCTGAGTTTCTCTTTAGAATCTTACCTTAATATATATTTCTCCAAACATGCATAAAAACCCTTTAAAGTGGTATAAGTACTGTCTTCTAATCCAAAAAACCATAGAAAATAAGTTAATAGAAACAAATAAGCACCCCCGATAACCCCAAAGGGTTGTCCCAAGTGGTGAAGGCCTTGGTCTTGGGATATCATCACTCCCTTCAAGGTCCAAAGTTCAACACCTCATGGGTGCAAACAATCCTTTTGGGCCACCCCCCTGGTGAAAAGCCAGCAAGTTAACTAGTTATGTGTAGGGAAACTTTCGAGAGTGCAGTTCATGGGACCCGGGTTTACTCTACAGGGGTCCAAAGGGCCCTGCCTTAAAGAGGTTCCCGACATATAAAACCAAAAAAAGGCAACCCCGATGGTTAATTAAGAAATGAGAACTTTTTTTTTATCAGTGATTTAGAAATGATAACTGACAAGAATATGGCAGACACAAGCACATATCAACATCTAACACAAATCAAAGGCAATGACACAGCATCATGTGTCACTGTACCTTATGAAAACCAAAGTTTACCATAAGTGGACCAGCATGGCAATTGGAATAAGTAACATAGACAATTTTCTGGTTTGCTACAACTAAAATATAAGACAAGCAAGAAAACAAGTTAAAACAGGAACAATTCAGTAAAATTGATGGGTTTCATATAACACCCGTCCAAGACCCATTGGCTCAACCAATTCTAGAGAGTAAGTGATGTGCATAGTGTTTCAAAGGTTCAAATGTTTGCTGCCACCATGTATTAAACAAATTTCCGTTACTATGGCAATGAGTGCAATGCCTCAGGCTAAGAACCTATTTGGATCCGCAGTTGGTCTCACTCATTCCATCTCATCTCAACATTCAAATACTACTCAAAATCATACACAAACACTTTTCAATTTCTCTTTCATACCTATTCATCAAATCATTACAACTTTTCTAAACTTCCATAGAAAATACAAAAAACAATTCAACTTTTTCAAATCCCAAAACAAAAATTATATTAATTTTTTAAAAATAAGTAATTATATTAAAAAATTATATTTAACAATATTTTAACTTTATAAGATTGTTAGTCAACCTTTTCTCTTTCCTTACCCAAAATCCAATAAAAATCTTAACTCAAACTATTGTACTACTATTCACAAATCACCTCACTTCACAGATCATCTCATCTCATTTGACTATCAAAACAAGGCCTAAGGTTGCATTTAGATTTCAAGATGAGCTGAATTAATCTGAGTTATGTATGAATAGTAGTGAGTTGCAATAGTTGAGTGAGTTTTGTGAGATTCACTTAGATGGGTTTAAAATATGTTTGGATGTTTAGATGAGCTTAAATATATTTATAAGGTGTTTGGAAAATTTGTGGGACCCATGACAGTTTATGTCCCCCCACGCGCCAACAACATGCAATGTTTTTTGAAAAACAAAAATTTTGCTACTGCTGGAAGAAAGAAACATGAGAGAGAATGAGGTAAAAAAAAAAGAAAAAAAAAACAAATCAGGAGAAAGAGTAGACCGAAACACTGCAGGCTATTGTCCTGTTTGCTACAGTCCGCTACAGTACACTGAGTTCTCTTTTAACTGGGTTAAATTGATGTGTTTGGATGATGAAATAAGTTTAAAGTGAAGTGTATTGAGTGAAATTTGGAAACCAAACGAGGCCTAAATAATTCTTTGTTCATTTCTACCAAAACTTTATACTCATGCCGATTTTTTCTTTCTTTTACCCCCTTTTTCTTATCAAACATACATGCATATATATATATATATATTTTTTTTTTAAACTGAACTTTTAAAAATAGGCCAGTGGTCTGAACGGGCTAGCCGGTAACCTAATCCCATGTATCCCTGGGAACTCACACTGACAAATATGGTACAAACAAATTAGTGTCTAACAGCAAAAAAAGTTTAAATGTAACAATAGCAAATTCAATTCAAGAGAAACAAGTTTATGGTACTCTGTCACGTGGAATCTAGGCCATTACAGATTGGTCCATATTCCCAAAATATACAGATTTTAAATCCTATCCAAACTTCCAAAGTTCTTTATAAAAAAATATATATATATCACAATTACCGTGCCATTGCATTAAGAAATGTATCATCACTAAATCAACCCACCTGGTCATATATTGCACGCTTAAATGTAAAATTTGATTCAATTTTAAAAAATGAATAAATTCTCTCTTATGAACTCCATGTGTGCTGAAGTCGTGCCTTTTGCGCTTATCAATAAAGATTAATTACTTACAAAGGAAACAGGAATAAGACTTATTAAGTATTACTACATTCTGGAGAACGGAAAAACCATACCAGCTGCAATGGTTGCGTCATGAACCACACGATCAATCTCATCAGTTGTCACACCGGGTCGAATTACATGAGCAGCTGCATCCAAAACTTCCCTTGCAATCTGAGAGTAATGGTTGTAAACAGAAACTTCAGCATCTATGCCAATGAACAGAACTTACTAATACCCCAGTTCCATCCCAAACATTGCCTAAGAAGTACCAAAAAATGCAGACAACTACATTAAGGAGCATTATTATTTTAACAGAAAATGTTGAATTTGTGTTTTCAATATAGGCTCTTTAATTATTTTTACTCAAATCATCACGTATACTATTAACTATCCCAAAAAAAATATCGACTATACTCACAGATAGAATCAGCAACAGAAACCCAACGAAAAATTAAACATAAAAAGTGAAACTTTTGAACAATGATCAAGTTCAAGAATTTTCTGCAAAACACTAGAGATCATGCGGCACCACTGTACCATGAGTAAGAGCATGAAGCATAATATGTTACTATATGTGCATACACTCGGCAGTTAATGCATAGATAAGGGAAGACCACGGATGAAAGAATGACACGTCATACACTAACTAATTGAATTATAGAACCTGCTCTTATAACATAAACTTGCAAATAGAACTTACTCTGCAAGTCTCTCTCATTTTCTCAATTTGATCCACGGTTTTGATCTTCAAAACAAATACATCAATTAGAAAGAGGAACAGGAAAAAAAGAAAGAAAAAAGAAAAAGAGGCCCAAATTATAGCCATAACGAGACGACATTGAAAGAGGGAGTACACGTGCACCTCAACAACATGCTGCAGATCGCTATTAGGCTCAATTTTTGGGATACCCTACAAGTTAAGAGGCAAGGAAAGTCGCATGAAAACTCCATCAGACACCACAGATGTGTGAGAGAAACAGAAAGGACTGTTCCTCAGAACTTTTGCAAGAAGAGAACACTCAGCTTAAGCATATTTCTTTTTCAATAAATCAGTAAAGACAATGTCCATTTAAAATTTTTCATTGTACCCATATTTGTTGATGGAAAATGTATTAGTGAGAGACCAGAACAGGTGTAAAGTAACTGATATAGACATGTCAAAAACAAATGATTCCAACTACAGTATAAGTAAAAATAACTAACATCAAATGCCCAGTCAGGATGCTCAATATGGGCTGGTACAGCACGTCTACCACCTATTGGATATGGCCTTAGCGTCCTGCATAAGAATAGATAGTAATTATGGTTTGACAATAAAGACAAATTAATATGCAAAGCATACTACAACAGACATCAAGAAAATCATAGAAGCTAGGAAAAAAATGATTGGTACTGGGTGTCTGAGAACAAAGTCTCAACAAATCCCAATGGTGCATAGACTCTCGCCAAGAAGTTTTTCTCAAGTACACTCCGGATAATTCAAGGGGAAGTTCCCCAAGTCCAATGGCCTCTGGAAAATTGTTTGCACCCAAGAGGATTTAAACTTTAGATCTAAAGGGAGCATACCACCAAGGCCAAGGCCTTTAGCATTTGAGCCAACCCCTAGAGGTTAATGCTAGAAAAAAATCGTACTTAATAAAAAACATATACTCATAAAAGATATTAGGGTGGGAAGGTCCACTGACTACCAATAAGGTTCATAATAAGAACACGGCCCCAATGAAAGATTAGCTCCTAGCAGTTTTTTCTCCTATTCAAGATTGTTTTTGCTGCAGGCATACTTTCCATCTTCAATCGATCTTTTTTTCTTTCCTTTATTCTACTTCTTCTTCTTCTTCTTTTTTTTTTTTTATAATATCGGGAAACCATTACAAGGCAGGGCCTTTCGAACCAACCCCTGCAAAATAAACCCCGATCCTATGCACCGCATCTTTGGAAGTTTTCTTACACAGAATTGGTTAAATCGTTGGCTTTTCACCAGAAGATGTAGCCCCAAAGAATTGTTTGCACCCATGAGGTGTTGAACCTTGGACCTTGAAGGGAATAATACACCAAGACCAAGGCCTTCACCACTTGGGCCAACCCGTTGGGATTCCATCTTAAACCAATCTCACATGATGGCACAATTTTCTACGCTTTTTCCCCCAGCTATTATTAATTGGACAGATGGTTGGTATGAGTCCTAATATTTTAAATCAATCAAGGAAATCTTATGTCTATTTCTAATATCGCATTTGTAGCCCTGAACATTTGTACAAAAGATTTCATCATTGAAAAGGAGATATCCCCCGCCCCCCCAAAAAAAAAAGAACAAGAAGAAAAAAAAAATATGAATAGCAAGACAAGGATGAAGAGGCGTAGGAATGTACCAAAGGTCCTGCAGAGACCAAGAAAGAAGAAATAGCTAGATTAAAACCATCAGACATAAACGTCTGACTAAGATAAACAGAAGGGTAAGATATGTCAATAGGAAGGCAGCAAAAATCCTTGAATAATACCCAGTCCAATCAAAATGGGGAAGTTTTGGCGTTCGAGCCTGTCCTTTCTTCAAGCAATACAGCCAACCATCATTAAGTAAGTCTGAATTGTGTTCATGCTGAGTACCTGTCCCAAGTGAGGACAGCTTTGCGTTCAAATGCACTGATTTATGAGAGCTCCAAGAAGCCTTGAAACAGTCCTGAGTGCTGTCAAGAAATAAATTACATGAGAACTGGAAAATAGAAAAAAAAGAAGTAAACATAGCTCACTCCAAATTTCAAAGACCAAATACAATTCAAGTTGTCATCCAAAGACCGAGTGCGAACTATGATGAAAGAAATTAAAAAGTAATACACCTAATATGTTCTGGAAATATCTCCTTGATAGCCTAGGGCACGAACCATTCTTCCCGTTTCCTCAAGCAGTAAGATCAAATACATAATGCATATATTTGTCCAAATTAATAACGCGAAGCAGGGAAAGATTACAAACCAGAAAGAAGCACCTTCACGCGGAAGCTTTAATTCCATGCACTTGGGACACCTACAAACGAAACAAATTGGATCCTAGACAGTGAGGAGAACATTCAACAACATCAAGAAAATTAATAGACCACCCTAAACCAGCTCTGGTACAGCCACGAAGCTAACGTTGAGCAAAAAGATCGTGCGTTATGTGTGCAAATAGCTTGCTTTTCAAGTTTCTCTACGTATTTTCTTCAGCACTACCATAAAACCCACAAACGGATAAGTTTCAATCAATTTTTAGACTTTTTCATTAACATCCTCACTCTATATCAATTCAATCTAATAACAGTAATTCAGCAACATACTTATTTTTATGATAGGTAATTCAGCTAAATACTTATTATAGGAATAGAATCACATTTGATTAAGAAAGAGAAATAGATCATTTTTAATCCTTTTTTCAGTTGAGTAAACAGAAAAGCGAAAAAAAAACATACTGAAGATGCGCAGGGTTGCCACATCGAGCGCAGGAGAGAGTAGTAATAGTCGTCGTCTCCGCCATCAAGCACTGGGTTTCCAAATTACAGTGGTTTTATGATTACCAGTAGAAAAGACGCAGAGTATTCGATCAGGCGTATAACTTAAAGCACCAAACTCGCAGAGAACCCTACGATACGATGATGAAAACGGTTAAAAGCTTATATTTTCACGGTTACAGAGGGACAGAGAGGGAGAGGGCTAGGGTTCTTTCTGAAGAAAGAGAGAGGGAAATGAGGGGGTTTCAATATTTATATTTAATTTTCTGTTTAAATATTATTTTATTTGGATTGGTGACGTAAAATTATTGAAGTAATTATAATAATTAATAGTATAGATATGAGACTTGGATTCGCGCCTGTAGCTCAGTGGATAGAGCGTCCGTTTCCTAAGCAGAAAGTCGTAGGTTCGACCCCTACATGGCGCGTCCCTAATTTGTTATCTATATTTTTACTTTTCAGTTCAATTTAAAGACAAGGCATGAGTTTTTCAATGAACCAAATTGTGGGCTAAACATGGGCAGATGCTAAAGTTCGAACAGCCTGAATTGGGCTCTGCTGGGCTTCAGAGTAAGTGAGAATGTCTTATATTGGGCCAGCCGACGTTATGTCTAATAATTTTTTGATCCCTCTAATAAAAGAATAAACTGATGAAAACAAAAACTTTGAGACAATATATTAGTGACAACATATTAGCTTAAATTATTGAAAAAACTTTGAGACTGGATGGTTGTTAAATTTGTTATCACATCGGCCGGCCAATCATGCACTACCACTTAACCAGAATCCCAACAAAATGTGAGTTACCCCATCAACCCCTCTCTCCCTCTCCCTCCATAGAAAGTTTATCATGTTTTTTCTCGACTAAAACTTTGACGTCCACATATCTTCTCTCCTCGGTGAAGAATCACGGTTGAACATGGTGCTTTTTGATTGAATTTCAGGGAGCAAGAATTTTTTTTTTAATTTTTTGGGGTTTTGTTTCTCGATTGAGTGTAAATGGGGGAGGGAGAGGGTTGAAGACCCTATAATCCAAACCTTGCTCATATCACATTATTTCATGATTCCATATCGGAAGAATACTAGAAGATTATTGGCCTTTGGAAAGCAAGTTCATATAGAAGCGTCTAACTGTCTAAAATATATCAAAATCTGGTGACATAACCAAAAAAGAGGAAAAATAAATGAAGAAGACGGAGTGTTGTGAAAACAAAGGAATAGAGTTGCTTTTACATAGAAACAAATTGGGATCACATTCAAGAATGGCTTACAAAATTGTAACCCTTGGGACATTCAAAACTGTAACCCTTGTTGCCACCCACCATCTGAAATTGCCATTGTTGAGACGTAATATCACAGAGGATTTAAGAAAAGTTAAAGTGTAAAACCTTCAAATAAAATCAGGAAATAAGTGATCTCGAAAGACTAAAAGAAGAGAGGAAGAGGGAGAGGTCGATTAGCAGTATGCAAGTGTAACTCACATTTTGTTGAGATGCGGCCTATATGGCATTATATGATTGGTCGGTGTGAAAACAAATTTAATACCCGGCCTGTTGGAGCGCCTCTCTAGATTATTTTAGCATGACTAGTTTTTCTAGTTCTTTGGGCAACCTTATTTTAGTTATAGAAAATTATTATGAATGCGTAAAATTACACGATCGAATGGACAATATTAGCCGACTGGCCAATCAGTCGATAGACACGAATAATTATTGCTGATTATTCGTGCCCGGCCCTCAAGCCAAATTTTCAATGAAATTAGTTATTATTTTCCAATACTACCATTGGCAAGTGTTTCGGCCTTATGTTCAAGGACGTACCAAGCCGGTTAAAGTTTTCCACTGGCAATTATATTAATTATGTGCAATAGACATATAATTTTATACAACATGATCATTTTCTTTTATTGTTATAAATAACTAGCTAGCTATCCCAGTATCACTACACAAATTATAATTACTTGATTTTTAAGTTTATATTCCAACTTATTTTTGTCTTTTTAGAATCTTATACTTATAATATATTATATTCTAATTAAGTGACATGATTAAGGCCTCGTTTGAATTAAGAGTTGAGATGAGTTTAGTTTATTTTTTAATATTATTATTATTTTAAATTTTGAAAAAGCTGAATTAGAATTTTTTTAAAAATGTATTGGGATTTAAAAAATGTATATAGGAATTTGTGTTTTGTATAAGAAATTAAAAAAATGTAATAATAAAATGAAGATGAATTGAGAAAAATTTCGAATCCAAATGGGACCTAATTCTGTTTGACCTATGCGTCCGGCTTCTATTTATTTTTGAGATAGATTAGGGCATTCTCTACTGCTCATTTTGATTGATAGTTTAAATTTTATTTTTAATTTTTTTAATAATTTTTTAATAATTTAAAATATTTTAAAAAATATAAAAAATTATCAATATATTAATAATTATTTTCTTAATTATTAAATAAATAATAAAATTTCAAAATAAAATTTCAAAAGTGCGCATATTGATTTCTTCTCTGACAGTCTCAGAACCAGACCCGGCCTTGAATTATACGTGCATGTAAACAGAATACGTGTTGCTGGCCTACAAATTACGCAGTACTTTTTCTTACCGAAATGTGATTTTTTTTTTTCTAACTCGGGGAATATAAATTAAATTGCTAACAAGTTTGGTGAGTTCAAAGCTATTTTGAGAATTTTTCAGATTTTTGAAAAAAATGATTTGCTTTTGTATTGGAGTTGTGAAAGTGAATATATAGGAAATATTTAGAAGTACTGTTTATATAAAAACTATTTGAGATGTCTGTTGGGTTTGAGTAATTTGTCACGTAAGTCAATGAACAACAGTTAGATTTTATAATTTAAAGAATTATTTGTGAAATGTTTTTCTAAGTGGTTAGGAAATATAAGATATGTCACTATAAGAAAAAGTGTCAAATATAATCAATCTAATGCATCGAAAAGGGCCAAAAATTTGATTATTTTTAACTCTTTTCGATGTATCAGATTGGTTATATTTAGTCCTTTTTATTATAGTGTGCAGGTATGTTTTTTATAATTTTAAACCGGTTATACCTAAGCATATATTAATTTGAGAAATGCTAAAGTCACTTTTCAAAGTTACATGAAATAAAAATCATACTTATCATATATTTTTTTTTATATATAAACTATAATGTCTTTATCGGTGTACTGTGGCATTAATTTTACCAGCTGATCATGAATATAACCAGCTAGTTGTTTAATTTATATATATAACTGGTGACATATAATAATACAATAAGCCTATAGTTTTACAGGAAACTTCGCCTATGAAATGAACTCAATATAATATAGGTCAACCTAAACTGGAAGACATTACCAATAATATTATATATATATTATACAATATTCCAATAATTTATAAAAATAAATACGTATACTTGCTAGAAATTAAGAAATTATTTTCGTAAGTTCCGTTTATCAAAAAAGAAATCTTAAATAATCCTAACGAGAATAAAAGGATTTTATATTCTTAATCATAATTTATGATTAGAGAATTCAGGTCAACTAGGGATATTGAAAATCCAGTACGTAGTAGGAGTAGTACTCCTGCATGTTGACCAGGAGTAGGGGTGTTCATCCGGCTTCCGGATTTTCAAATCCGGAACCCGGATTCAAAATTTTCTTAAATATTTAAAAAAAAAAATTTTAAAATGTTAAAAAATAAATAAAATTTTAAACCGGGCTGGGTTGTACCCGGCCCTGATGAACACCCCTAACCAGGAGTGCATCATGAGTTCATAACACAGGTGCCAGAATATTGTACATGCACTTCCTCCATGAATATTCCATCTATTGATATATATTAACATATATCGTAATCCAACACGCTAGCTATTGTTGCGTGTATATCCACGAGTCATGATCAGCAATTAGTTTCATGCCTCCAATAACCGTGCATGTCACATATAATTAATTGATCTCATCAGGTAATTAACATATATATATATATGTATATGTATAAATTAAGAGTACTCAAAATTAATTATTTTTTTATTTTATAGATGAAAATAACATTAACAATATTATATGCCCCCCCCCCCAAAAAAAAATAATTAATTAATTAATTAATTAATATGACGTTTTGAAAATATATGAAATTCTTTAGAAAAAGAAATAATTAGGAAAAGGTTAATACGGGAATTAATAACAAATTAGAGGTTGTGATCAATCATGCCACGGACTCATGGTTCCATCATATGGTAACCCAGCATGATTCAACGACTAATTCCTCTTACTCTTCTATAAGTAGCCCTTTGGGGGACATGAAGCCTACACAAACCCCCAAAATCCCTCTCGATCGATATTGTCGACCCATAATATTACTTAAGCACATCTCTCTATTGTTTTTCTTTAAACAATATTCCAACGCTGCTGCCAAATTATTTACCTATCGAAAGGCCAAAACATTGATATTATGGCAGTACTTCGAGTATTCGTGACACTTTTATTCTTGCTTCTTTTTCTCTGTCCAACAAGTTTTTGCTACTCTACAGAAGATGTGAAAAAGTGGTGCAGCCAAACCCCACACCCTCAGCCGTGTGAGTATTTCTTAACCCATAATTCCGGCCACATGATCGATATCTCCATACATCAAAAGTCCGATTTCCTCGAGATTTCTAAGCAATTAGCCCTAGAACATGCCCTCAAAGCCAAAAGCAACGTGCTTTCACTAGGCAACAAGTGCCGAAACGATCTCGAAAAGGCTGCATGGAGTGATTGTCTTGAGCTCTATGATCACACCATTCTCCGGCTTAACAAAACTCTAGACCGGTCTGGCACCAAGTGCACTAAAACTGATTCTCAAACATGGCTCAGCACGGCTCTGACCAACCTCGAGACGTGCCGAACCGGGTTCGTTGAGCTTGGGGTCTCCGACTATATATTTCCCTTGATGTCCAACAATGTTTCCAAGTTAATCAGCAACGTTTTGGCTACCAACGATGTTCCGTATTCTGAGCCGGAGTATAAAAAATTTGGGTTCCCAACTTGGGTCAAGGGCGGGGACCGGAAACTCCTGCTATCTTCTTCGCCGGCGTATCGGGCAAACGTCGTGGTGGCCAAAGATGGGTCGGGGAATTATCGGACGATACAGGAGGCGATAATTACAGCGTCGAAGGCGAAGCGAGGAAGTAAGAGGTATGTGATATACGTGAAGCAAGGGACGTACAAAGAAAACATTGAGATAGATCTAAACAACATTATGTTGGTGGGAGATGGCATTGGAAAGACCATAATCACAGGGAGCAGAAGTGTTGGCGGAGGTTCTACAACTTACAACTCATCCACTGTTGGTAAGGAAATTCAATTATTTAATTTACTTCAGTAATTAATTAATTAGTTAATTAATTAGAAGTTGTGTGCTGGATAATTTGGATTCGTCCCTGGTCATGATCAAAAAGTTTATAGTTTAAAGCTAATTGGGTATTACCCAATTGGTGCATATATACTTGGTTGCACAAGCCTTGCAAGAGGTCTCTTCGTAAAAAGATGGCAGCTTTAGTTTATTGATTATAACCCTGCAGTTTTTTCTTCATGGAAGTCGACAGTTTATATATTTTAATCATTCAAAATTAGGTGAATAAGGATGATGAGTAGAAAATTATGATATATAGATCATAGTAGAAAATTATACCTAGGCGTGCAATAGAGCATTTGAGGCTTAAGATCAAATATTGTAGTCGTTATCTTAAAGTTGGCCAGCCATCAGAGATAGCTTAATTTGTATCTAATTAAGATATATCATCTGTTTGACATTAAAAGAATGTTTGTTTGGAACTTGCAGCCGTGGTAGGAAACAGATTCATCGCCCGAGATATCACATTCCAGAATACAGCCGGAGCAGCAAATAATCAGGCCGTGGCTCTACGTTCAATGTCCGATCACTCAGTATTTTACAAGTGCAGCATTGAAGGGTATCAAGACACTCTCTACGTGCATTCCGAGAGGCAATTCTATAGGGAATGTGACATTTATGGCACGGTGGACTTCATCTTCGGCAACGCGGCTGTTGTTTTTCAAAACTGCAATATTTACGCACGTTATCCTCCAAACAAGACCAACACCATTACTGCACAAGGAAGAACAGATCCTCACCAAAACACTGGGATTTCCATTCACGCCAGCAGAGTAATGGCTGCTTCTGATTTACAATCTTTCCAAAGCTCTGTCCAGACATACCTAGGGAGGCCATGGAAGAATTATTCGCGTACAGTTATCATGCAAACGTACTTAGACAGTTTGATTGAGCCTGCTGGATGGATGGAATGGAGCGGTGATTTTGCGCTCAAGACATTGTATTATGGGGAGTATGCCAACACAGGGCCTGGCTCCTCGACGGCAAATAGGGTGAATTGGCCTGGTTATCATGTCATTACTAGTGCATCCACGGCTGCCCGATTCACCGTCGCAAAGTTTATCGGTGGCCATTCTTGGTTGCCGTATACCAAAGTACCTTACACGGCTGATCTCTAGCTAGTTTATTTCTTTACAAAGGAATTGTTGTTGACTTGATTAAATTAAGAAAAAATTTATAGCATACACATCACACACCATATATTTTTTTAATTTTTTTTAATTTTTTTTCTTCTGTAAAATATCTAATCTATAAATAATGAGTAGAGAATTCAATTAGTTTAAAAAGAAAAAAATTGCAAAAAATAAAAATAAAATAAAAAATCTTGCATATATCCATATCTATATATATATATAGATATATGCAAGTTGTAATCTTAATTTTCGCCCTTTTTGATGAGGTCATGAATTTATAAGTTTCCAAATCGATTGAGCTAGTGGCATGGTTGGGAAATACGTACTTTAAATTATGGAAAAGCTGAGAATTATTATATGTATATATATACTTACCGCACGAAACACTGTTCCCAGAACTTAAACCTTAATCTGGAGTGTCAGGATTAAGGTTTAAAGGTGCCCTAGTACATGACAAAGAAGCCCAACATGGGTCTTCTCTAATTTCAGTTCACAATCATCTCAAGGTCAAAGAGATAAGTACTAGTACACTAGTGTTGACAATATTGATGAAGAATCTGAACATGCCGCACGGACATGATGACTAGTATTGGCTTGTGGTACCATTAATTGCCTTCCCGACCAAGGATTTAGCCATGCATGCAGTACTAGGCGAGGTTTGCATAATTTGCATGGTCGATGATCAGGTTAGCATGGTCGATGGTATTAATCACTGTGGAAAGCTCCGGTACGTACAGATATTAATTAATTTATTAATCACTTAATGTGTCTATTAAAAGATGACTAAAAGCATTGGTATTGGATCTATCAAATAATCCATCAAAATTATACTTTCCTTTAAATTTTGAAGGATCGTTTAGTGGATCCAATGCTAATACTCTAATTAGTCACTACCAAAAGAGTCCTGATCTTCATATATAGCTCTTGGAAATTCTAAATTGAAAGCAGCAGTGATCTCCATATAATTAAACAATATTGCATGTCATTAAAAAAATTTCCTCTATTCATAGTTCTTTGACCATGCAGATATTAGCCTCTTCCTTCAAATATGATATGGCCGAATAAAATGATCATTAATCGAGCTGCTTGATTATAACCAGATCAATGACACAAAGAATACTATTACCTGCAGAATTGCAGCAATATTGCTCAACTCGGTATAAAACATGGCTTCAGAAAATTAGATATCATTTAAAAAAGTTATTTTTTATTATGAAATAAGAAAATTGTTTATTTATAACTAGTTATTTTAAACAAAATAATTATGTTTAGCTAAAATAATAAGTCTGTTTTGGTTGCAAATATTTATTTTTGTTGTAAATAATTTATTAGTTGGACTGATGAGGCCATGAAAGTTTGTTGGATAGCATGAAGGGAATGCATCGATCATCAACCCTTTCTTTTTAAGATGACGGAGCTTGCTTAGAGTACTGCTACTAATTAATTATTGACCCAGAAGATATATATATATATATATATATATATATATGTAACATCTACAATCTTTTGTGCAAAACAATTTTGTATGAAAATTGCGAGAAAAAGTACAATATTGACTTAGTTATAGTTATAATCTGCTACAAGAGTATCAAAACAAACATATGCAAACCTTTTAAATCATGACTGGCCCGCTTCTACGCGTAAGTACGGATCAAAGGAATTAAGCTCATCTTCTATATAATTCCTTAACCTGTACATGATCAGATATAATATTTGTTGATCAATACCGTGATTTCATGAATAATTAATTAAACTGATAATTATAAGTAACGCATGTAAAAAGATCAAAATTTAATTACCCATTGTTCTTCGGCAAAATGAGAGAAGAACGATCAGAACGGCTACACCTGCTAGTACTCCAACAATAATTGCTACTGTTTTTCCCACTTGATCCTCGTTAGAGGAATCTACAGAGGTGCTCAATGCAAAAGGTAGTGGGAATTAGTACCATACGTAAAGCTGAGATGATACTAGAAGATTAGTCACGGCCGGCAGCCACTATATGATATCATAACTCACGTTTCATAAAGCTTTCTTTCTAACCATTTTTTATATCCATTAAGTGCTACTAATTATATGTTTTGTTTGATCCATTCCATAAGCACTGAGAATCTGAGGAAGATTGGAAGAATATAGTATCTCTCAGTACTTGGGATGGGACGATAGTCTTGGATTCGCAGCTTAATTATGATCTTTTTCTTCCATCGATCATTTCTCAGCACTGTGAATTAAGAAGGCCGGGAAATTCACTTTCTGATATATCATAAATATATATATTTTTGTAATGTATAGTCTAATGATAGAATAACACCTTTTGCAACCAAAAGAACGGATTACTTTGATTGAAACAAAAAGAAAACTGAAGATAATGTTATATAAAAGCATAAAGATGAAAGCTGGGGGGGAGTGGCACTTAAAAGGGAGGTCGCCAAAAGCAACAGCTAGAGTAGTAGTACTAGTGCCCCTTAAATATTCTTTAGTACTTTTACAAAGATTACATTTTTGACGATTGGATTTCACAAAATAAAGATGTCTCCCTCTCTCCAATAAAGAATTAAAGAAAGAACTAAAGTGCATGGTCAATATGCTTTGCACTAAACTAAGGAATGATCCTTACAAGATAAATTAATATTTATAATAAATTATTTGTGACAATATATAATAATTATTTACGATAAAAATAGATTTATTTAAACAAAAAATATTTATTTTAATAGAAAATAGTTTATCATAAATAAACAGTTTTTTTATACTACGATACAAAAAGCTTGCAATGACCTAATTAGTGCCTCTAATTAATATAACCAGGATAAAGACAGCAAAAACTTTGATTTTTATATTTACTGTCATTATTATTTTGGCAAGGGATCGAATACTGCAATTACTGTTTAATTAACATTAATATATTGAGAGAGAAATCATGAGTATTACCTGAATCTGAATTATAGTAGCCAGATGCCCAGTAGCGAGCATAACACTGAGCCAAAAACACGTCGGCTGCAGCAGCTGATCCACATACATTCTTCAACTTTCCAACAGCATCCGCAAGACAAGAAGCGCAATCGGTTGGGTTCAAATCCCCCACACACTGCGCAAAACCTTGTACTAATCCTGAACTGCTGACTCGAAACCCAATTGCCCTTTGCAAATCAGCAAGAACATCATCTCTACGCCTAAAGAACTCAATATCATTGCTTACACTTTTACTGCACTTAGTATGCGTAAGACTTGTGTCAAGCTTCCCCAAGAAATCAACATGCTCATATCTTATATAGCAGCCCTCGAGTTGCAAAGAAGCGCCATAAGAATAAGGGCAGACTAATCCTATTTGATTAGTTGCACTTTCAATGCATTTCGAACAGTCAAAAATCTTCAAATCTCCCCTGCACTGGTATAAGCCATATATGCTGCCGTCTGGGGAGGTAGAGCTGGCCGATCCATTTCCTACGGCGAAACTGTTGTAAGAGACTTGAGAAGACGAGCTGACAACCGATGTTAGAAAAGAGTTGAGGTTTCCTTCAAAAGGTGAATTGGGTTGGGTTTTTTCTTGAGAGCAGCCTGCATAGATGAACACGTTGATGGGATATGATCCATGACAACTAAGACAAGATAAGAGAAAGAAAAGAGAAGAAAGTTTCAGAGCCAAGATGGTTTGGCGAGTGGCGTATAACTGAAGCTGCCTTCTCAACATGATTCATTCACTTGTTTTGTTTTTTTTCTTAATCTGGTCTTCCTTCTTTTGTTTTTGTTCTGCTTTGTTGGTGTTTTAGGTTTTTCTTGAATTCTATAGCGGAGCATTTCCCATTAAGAAAAGGTACCATGACCCCAGCAAGTTGTTGTTCATGGACCCCATATATTCATAGAGTAGCAGCATCTTTTCTATATATGCACTCTACTTTCTCCCGAGTTTTAGTCATAAAGATTATCAAATACAACACTACTACTTTTAACTTTGGCCAGACCCGAAATCAATATGGCCTTGGATGATTTGAATTGCAAGGTGGTTGTAGGCATGGCTATTCAACTACTCGTTTTGGTAGATGCCAGACTCCTTTATCATGTCTAAATTAAAGTAAAAGGCGAGATATGTACGTATATGCTAATTGGAAGTTGGGAAATGCTCTCGATCGTACCACCCATAAAATGACGAGATGGCTTTCTCTTTCGAAAAACAAGAACATCTTTAAGGTAAATCAAATTAAAGACAAAACGCTTACATGCACTATATGAAAAAAAACGAGTATATATAACCAATGCTAAGAATTATATATTTGCAACCAAAACAAAATGTTTCAATTGTAAATTTTAGTTATAATTAATTGGTTATATATAGTATATATCCATTTTTTTGTAGTGATGGTTTGGTTAGTGTACCTAAGCACTTAACACATACAGAAATTAAGTGAATATATATTACAAATTAGCAGTTACTTCTGCTGCAAATCAGATAAAACAAGACTAAGAATTAACGGTATTAATTAGAACCAAGTTTGGGAACAAAGTTTTGATCGGGAAGATTATGGTGACCGTCGTACAACATTATTATATAAATCAACAACTTGATGTGGAATAAGTGGAAAAAGAAGCAGCTCAAGTAGTTGATAATTTGAAGGGTTGTAAAGCTATTGATGATGATATAGACAACGGCAATAATATTACGTGAGATTCCTAGTGATCGGACGAGTCACGCGCGCACGCCGGCTCAATAAATTATGGGCCCTAGGCAAAAAGTTAAATATTGAGGCATTTTTTTAATTAAAATAAAAGAAAAAAATAATTATTTTTGATTTTTATATTATATTTTGATTTAAAAATAATGCATATCGTTTGTATTTTCAGATATTTTTAAAGTTAATATTTTCTTTCACTCAAAACCTAATAAAATATTTTAACTCAAATTATTTTATTACTATTCACAAATATCATGAGAAATATTTATAAAACTAATAATTATATATAATATTTTTATTCTCTTAATGAGTTAATTAATTTTTTTTAATTAGATTTTTTTTCTTTTAAAAAAAAATATTTAAAATTTTTTTTGGTAGCCTTTTTCTACTAGGGGCCTTAGATAATTGCTTAATTTGCCTAGGGGTGGAGCCGGCCATAGAGATAATATAAATAATTAAATTTATTTATTTTATTTATTTAAACTTTTAAAATAAGTGATGCATGCTTTAGTTAACAAGATAGTAGAATCAATGATGAGTTCAAATCTTAAATCTAGCTACAATATCACTTTGTCTGCGTCACAAAATTATGAACGTTTAATTGGACCAAATTAACCCAAACAGGCCTATATATATAAATACATGCATTTATGTATGTACGTATGTATGTATAGTAGTTTGAGAAATATTTTACTGCAACGAACATTTGCATATATTATAAATTACTAAAAACGATATTAGGCAATATCAGTGCCTGCATGGGCTGGACCAATATTTCATGAAAATGTCAAGTCTAGCACTAATGCATGATGGCTTCATTATGGAAATTTAGTACAGGCACATTGTGCGATTGCAACTTGCTGACGACCCACATCCTACTGTGACAAAGCTTATTATTATAATGAATGTTTGCCAATCGATCGGGAAAATACACTTAAAATTAAGAGGTGAAAAAAAATACCGTTTTCTGATCCAGTCCTACTACCCAACTTCATTAATAGGCTTGACTGGTAAAAATATAGAGAGAATTTTAAAAAATTGTATAATTGTATAATTCTACATATAATTTCAAAATATACAAAAAATGCCTATATATAATAAAATAAGTCTAAACTCTAATAAGGAAATAATTACAATATTAACCCTAATAAGGATAAATACAATAAATATAGATATACAATAACATCCTCCTTCAAATATTCTAGGTGCCGAAATCAACTGGAGTTTAGAAATAAGATCACCAAACCGACTAGGTGGATGTGATCTCGTCAAAATATCAGTAATATTATTTCCAAAAAAAACTAAGTGTAACTGGAGAACACCATGTTGAAGATGATGGCGGATGAAATAACTGTCAATCTCAATATGTTTAGTACACTCATGAAAACATCATTATGCACAATCTAGATAGCACTATGATTATAACAGTGAAGAGGAGAGCTGATGGATTGATGAGCACCTATATTTTTCATAAACTAACGTAACCACAAAAGTTCAGATGTTGTATTAGTAAGGGAACAATTTTCAATCTTAATATTAAAACAGGCAACTATATACAGATTGTTTCTTACTATGCCATAAAATCAAAGAAGTGCCAAGTAATAAACAATAACCAGTGGTGGAGTGACAATCAATAGGATCACCAGTCTAATATGTATCTGAATAGGCCTGTAATTCTAAAGAGGATTAGGATGAGAAGTGCAGACTATGAAACATAGTACCCTTGATGTAGTGCAGAATGCGAAGAACTGTAGTAAAATGGATAGATCGGAGCACACTTATAAACTAACTGATCAATAAAAAGCATATGAAATGTCAAGTCCTGTGACAGTAAGATAAATAAGACTGCCAACTAATTATCGATAAAGTGTTGCATCTGTAAGTGGGGAATCGTCAGTGGCCAAAAGTTTGGTATTATACTCAAGTAGACTACTGATTATTTTGTAATCTGTCAACCTAACTTTGGAAAGTAAACTAGATGCATATTTGGCTCGAGTGAGATTATAATCATCCTCGTTCGAAGTAACTTTAAGACCAAGAAAGTAGTTAAAATATCCAAAATCATTCATCTCAAAATTGTGACTAAGTAAATTCTGAAGATCTCGAATTCCAGCACTAGTAATAATCATATCAACGACATAAAGAAGAAAAATGATAATACATGCCCTAGTAGTGTGAACAAAGAGTGCAGAATCAAATAGGTTAGAAAGAAAGTTTTACCACTGAGTAAAATCCTTCAAATCAAGCTTGATGAGCCTATTTGAGCTCATAAAGTACACAACGAAGACGAAAAACTATATTTGAAAGATTTTCATAACCAGGTGGAGGCTGTATGTAAAATTCCTCAATAAGATCACCATTAAGGAAGATGTTTTTAACATCCATCTGAAAAAGTTCTCAACGTCGAACAGCAACAACTACAAGTAAAGATTTGACAAAGGTGAGTCTAGCAACAGGAGCAAAAGTCCCATCATAATTGATTCTATACTCTTGGGTGAATTCTCTTATAACAAGTCGAGCCTTGTAACGTTTAATTGATCCATATGCCCGAGTCTTTATTTTATAAATCCACTTGCATCCCACTGTAGCTTTTCTAGAAGGCAAGTTCACCAGATTCCAAGTATGTGTTTTGATAAGAGCATTAAATTTTTCAGACATATCTTTCTACCAAAGAGTATCAGTACGAGCCTTAAGATAATTGTGAGATTCGTGGAGGGTGGCAACGACAGAGAAACAATGATAATCACGAAGATGAGTAGGAGGAATACTTACCCAATTGGAATGACAAGGATTAAGGAGTGGAGAAGAATGAGGAATGAGTGGTGTTGCAAGCGGTCCATCAAACGTATCAAATGAATTGGGTGTAGCAGTAGAATGACTGTTTGATGAGTTTGAAATCTCTGCATAAGAGTCAGAAAATAAGGCAATAGAAGGGATCAGTGAATATGAGGGAATGGGTAGAGGAGGAAGGGGAGAACATTGAGAGGCTAGTAAATGATTTGTGTTCCAAAAACTCCACATGACGAGAGACTCAAAAACATTTAGAGATAGGATCATAACATCAATTACCTTTTTTAGTCAAGCAATAGCCAAGGAAATAACATAACTAAGAATGGGGTTCAAGCTTGGTTCGTTCATAAGAAGGAAAAGTAACAAAACATGCACAACCAAACACTCGAATGAGGGAATAGTTGGGACCCATACTATAGAGAAGCTCATAAGGAGATTTATTGTGAAGAACACAACGGTAATAGTAGTTTCACCCCAAAACCTTTCAGGTAAAAAAGCAGGTAGTAAAAGAACTCTTACAGTATTCCAGATATGATGATGTTTTCTCTCTGCATGACCATTTTGTTGAAAGGTATAGGAACAAAAACAATGTGACAATGTGCCTGGTTGATGCAGGAACTTAAGGAGAGTTTTGTTATTGTATTCCATGGCATTATCTGAATGAAAGACTTTGATGGTAGGAGAAAATTGAGTTTGTACCATTTTGCAAAAATTTTGGTAAACATGAACAAGTTCAGATTAATGCTGTAACAAATATAATTATATATAATGAGAATAATCATCAACAAAAATAGCAAAATAATGAAATCTCCCCTCAGTAGAAGTGGATGCAAGACCCCAAATATCATAGTGAACCAAATTAAATGGTGCAACCGAAAAAGATTTACTTACATTAAAACGTAAATGAGTTTTTTTTTTCCCAAATTGACATGAAATACAAACAAAAACACAAATCCTATAGACCCTAGATGACCTTTGAGAGGTCAAAAGATGATCACGAGGAAGAGAGGATGACCCAGTCGAGAATTTTATAACTAAGAAGAGACGACAGTAGCAACAACGGAATGAGACAGATGTGATGGAGTTACAAAAAAAGGAGCTAGACTAAACGTCCAATCTTACAGCTTGCCCTAATAAATTGACCTGTCTGTGGATCCTGCACATCAACAACAGCATTAGAAAAGATAAATTTAAGACTTGACTCACAAAGTTGACCAACTGAAAGGAGATTTACGGACAATTTGGGAATGATATGAGTGTTGTCAATAGATAAGGTAGGGAAGCAAATAGACCCAACATGACTAACAGATAATGAGGGCCATCAGCAGTATATATGGTATGATTGCGAACAAAGCAGATTTTTAAGAAAAACTAGAATCAGAGGTCATGTATACAACATGCAAAATAAAATAAAAATAAAAACCAAGAAGATATACTTGAGGTGACAAACAAAGTACTAGAAGACCAAGATAAAATCTAATGAATCAATGCCTCAATGTCAACAACAATGAGAGAAGTGGACACTGAAGAGGGCTCAATAACAGACTCAGGAGCAGAAAAAACAGTTGAAGCCACTGCAGCAGCTTGCAACAAAAGGGACCAAGACTATTTTTGTTTTACAATTTACAATATTCTGTAACAGAGTGACCAGGACAATTGCAGTATTTGCAAAAGACAGTTTTGGAAGACTGAGAAAGAGCACGGCCTGTGGCCGTAGAATATCCGGAAGTAGTCCTGGAGATGGAAACAACAACTAAATCTTGAGTCTGCATCTTCATAGTAACAACGATTTTCTTCTAAGATAAGTTCAACAACTACTACCTCAAGAGAGGGAAGATGTGTGCGATGCAAAAGAGATAACTGAGTAGATTCAAAGTCCTTACAAAGTGCCATCATAAAATGCATAAATTTGTGACAATCATGATATGTCGCAAACAACTCAAAGTCCTTAGAACATTTGAGTTGAAGGTCTGTAGCAGACAACTGTTTCCAAATATTATTAACTTAAGAATAGAAATCAACAATGGATTGAAATGATTCCTAACGCATTTAATAAAGCTTAGTCTCAAGCTAGAACTGCAAGGAAGCATCATGAGTGCAATTTAACGCTTAGCCAAAAAATCTCAAGTAGTTTTAACATTACCAAGTTTGGGAACATAAGTATTGATAAACCAAGAAAAAATCTTGTAATGATTGCAATTCCAATATTCAAGACGACATGCAAACACATCATGACTCTCACTATCTTTTTACTTGGGTTTAGGGATATCATCATAAATATAGCATCACAATTTACATTCTCTTAGAAAGACTTCCATATTTTGAGCCCACATATTGTAATTAGAGCCATATAAAATATTATCAATAGGACGAACAATGGTGTCAAAGTTGAGAGAAGGGTGAGACTTAATGTTGAAGGTTTTTTTGTTGAAGGTTTTTTTGTTGGTCAACGATCAAAAGTCAACCATCAACGGTCACGTGGGCTAAACGAGCTTGGAGCCCTACGGGAGTTGAGGAGCGTGTGGGGCACGTGGGTTGACGCGCAGAAGAATGAGGTGGCGAGCATAGGTGTGTGCGGAAGCGTATGGGCAAACTCTTGACACAGAAACATCGAGAAAATTCTTAAAACTATTGATGATCAAATCTGACTAAAGAATGAGCGAAAAATGGACATAAAATCACAAAAATCTCACTGTCGGTGTAGAAAAAACCAAGTTTAGTGTGAAACAAGAAAATGTCAATAGAATAGCTTGCACAGACAGAAAGATCAGAGTTGTGGCTCTTATGCCATGTAGAAATACAGAGAAAATTTTGAAAAATTGTATAGCTATATATTTCTATATTTGTCAAAATATACAAAAAATGCCTATTTGTGAATTAAGGCCAAACCCTAATAAAGAGATAATTACAATATTAATCCTAATAAAGATAATACAATAAATATAGATGTGCACTAACACCTTTTAACGCCCCAACGCTTTCCAGTAAAATTATTCGAGCTTTCCGATCATCATCCTTACAGGACCATGAAATTGATCGCTATAAACAAGTTGTGGGTGAGGAAGAGTACTTAATTGGCTTGTTTTAATAGCACTTCAAATGGAGTAGTTAAATGCTTGCTTTTTGTAATATTAACTCAAATATAGCTAAAAAGTCAAAAATCACACTTTAATAGAATAGCTAAAATGAATTTTTTTTAAAGGATGAACAATATTTGCGCTACATGTAGCGCAATCCTGTTCATCATTTAAAACATATTATATTATTTTTTCATCTCAGGTTTCACGTTAATTTTGACAATGGGTTTTACGTTCAAAATGGGTTTCGGCAAGGCTTTGCAAGGTTTACCGTCGGCTACCAACAAGTACACCGCCGGAATCACTGACATCAGATGACGCCGGTGACAAGTTCCCGGCAATCCCAGCTCCAGCAACAGAATCATCATTCCCCACGCACAACTGGAAGTCCGAACATGGGTTTCGGACTCCATGGACTTCGTTTGACCCACCGCCGGCCACCATGAGCTCCACCTCCGGCATCTCCTCACGCCGGCGACCGACCCTTCAAGATTTCATTTCCGGTAACACCCATGTCATCTCCCACGTGCCGTTGGTTGGCTTCAACAACTGTTTTTAGGGCTATAAAAGAGCCGATCCGAGCCTAGTTTTGGCTTGCCGAGCTCGAGCTCGACTCAAAATACTCGAGTCCAAATTCGAGTTGTTATTTATTATTTGTTCGAACTCAACTCGATTAACCAAATTTCCAACTCGAGCCTGTCTCACAAACGAACTCGAGTCGAGCCGAGTTCGAACTCGAATTTTTTTTAAATTTTTTGAATAAAATTTAAAAATAATTAATTAATAAAAAATTAATATCTAATATCTAACTAGTTGATATCTATTTATCATAACAATATGTTATATACTTATATATATTATTAATAAATACATATAATATGATAGCATATACATATTTCACCTGTTTTTCACGTACTAATATATGAAATTATTAAATTTTATAAACTAATTATTATACAAATTATAAAATATAATTATGAAATATATTCATCATATAGATATAAATAATAAGATTACATATTACATATTTAATTATAAAAATGATATACTTATATTATTCAAAATACCTATATATGACATATATATGTATATATATTTATCAATATATAAATGAATTTTAATCGAGTCGAGCTAACGAGTCGACTCGAGCATAAACGAGCAAGCCCTAACGAGTCTTAGCCGAGTCGAGTCAAGTTTTGTCGGGTATGTGTCATTTACTAATCGAGAGCAGATATCTGCTTTCACTAGCAAGCTTTTTTTTTCACGAGTTGAATTCTTTTTGAGTTTAACCGAGCGGGCTGTCGAGTAGCCTAATTCATTTACAATCCTAACTGTTTCAACCGTTTGTTTATTTTATTTTAATTTATAAAATAAAATAAAATAAAATAAAATTTGAATATTTTAAAAAATGTAGAGAGAAAATAAAAATACTAATGAATGGTAAAATATAAAAGTAAATAGCTAAAAAAAATGAATTTTTGATTTTTTAAAATAAATAAAAATTAACTACTCTGTTGAGACTTGAGAGTGCTCTTATATATTGAATGGTGTGCTTTGATTTAGTCTAAGGCTCGAGAGAGGAGAACTTGGGTCCATACAACTTTAAGGCCTTGTTAATGTTTACAAATACTCTTATTTTATTTTATTTTATTATTATTATTTTTTAAATTTTTATATAAAATAAAATTCAAAATTCAAAATTCAAAATTTTCAAATCTCAAAACAATTTTTTCAAATTTTAAAATAAAATTAATATTAAAAATATATATTATAATAATATTTTATTCAATTTTTAACTTTTATCTCATTTTATTTTAAAAAAACAAATCATGCCTAATGGCACATCCATTTCGACCGATTAATTTCACACCCACCAACTTCAACTTGCCACACATCAACCCTGAGGCCATTACAGGTTATATATTCTCCACTTCCACCACCATCATGGATGATAGGGACTCCTATGGACAACATGAAAGAAAAATAGGACGTCAGAAATTTTTTTTTTTATCAAAATATGGATTACATGGTTAATTTGGTGTTATTACTTTTAAAATATACTAAATGTCGAGAGATCATTATTTTAATCGACAACTATTTAATTAGTTGGTTTCCCATATTCCTTAACTTCATACACTTTAATGTTAGTATTTAAGAGATAAAAAAAGACAGTAGTACTATATTTCTTTTTTGTTTTTATATATATTTGCTAAAGAATAGCGTTGTTCCTTTTATGGTTGAGGAATTGAAATACTGTGTATATATTTTATGTTTTCATGATCAGGGTGGCAACTTGCAACAACAGGAATACACGTAACGCTATACGTAGTATACATGTACGTACACATTGACTAGACTCCATCAAATTTAAGTCTAATTTATTTTTAGAGATAAAATTAAAAAAAAAATTAATATTAATTTTATTTCGAGATTTAAAAATGTAGTTTTGAAATTTAAAAAAGTGAAATTTTTTATTATATTTTTTTATAAAAATTTAAAAAAATGTAATGATGAATTTGAGAAGAGTTTCCAATTTTTAGTTAGTGTTGTCTCTCAAAACAAATCAAACCTTAATTAGTTATTTTACTGCTACATATAATCATTTTTTCTATACTTTTTATACACTCCACTTATGTGATTGTCTATTATGTTTTAAAAAATTGATACAACCAATTATATTAATAGAATGCATAAAAAAATACACAAATATAACTGCACATAAAAATTTCCTTATATATTTTGGTGGACTGAGTTTGATCACCCGTATATGCACATTCGGCCGCTTAAATTGAAATTATAATTAGCTAGTTTGAACTATTCAAAAGGTAAATACTTTATAACTTATATCAATTTAGTTGTATTATACGTACAAGCGGACAATATTATACGTAATGAATGGTTTTATTATTTTATATGCAGGAGCGGAACTAGGATTTGATTTTTGAAGGGGACGATTGACAAAATATGTAGTATATATAAATATATATTTTTTTTTTGCGCATGATTATATATAAAAACAATAATCATATGTTATAAAATTATATATAAAAATACATATTTATAAATTATCTTTTCTTTTTAGAATTTTTGTAATTTGTTAGAGCTCATTATTAAAAAAAAAAAAAAAAAGAACTTAAGATTTCTCCTACAAATTAAGCTCAACAATGATCTTTCATGAAATAAAATTCATCTATTATGATTTCTAAAGTGAAATTATTGATAATTTTTTCTCAATATAAATTAGCAAATGATATGTAAAAATTCATATTTCTAGTCATCTACATATTTTAGATAATCTAAACATATATTAAAAATTTAATTGCATCAGCACATCAAACTAAAGTGGAAGAGACAATTTAAGTGTCAACCGTCACTAAAATAAAAATTTAGAGTGAAATTAGATAAATATTAAAATTTGAAAAAATAATTTTAATAAAATTTTTAGAGATCTAAAAATTGGGGGGGCAAATTTTTTATTTTTTGATAAATTAGTGTGAAAATTTTAATTATATAAAAAAATTATATATATTTATATACTATATATAATTTTTTAAAAAGTTTGTAACCCCCAATATCAGGGTAGTTCCGCCCCTGTTTATATGTATAAATATTTACCTACTCATATAAATCATGTATATATATTTCCAGAGAAAAAGAACGGAAATAACAACAACAATATAGAAAAAAATCATCTCTTTATTTACATCTAAAATCCAGTCCATCTTGTATCTAAAATAATAATAAAAAATCAAGTCCTTCTATTTCTAAAAAAAAAAAATCTAGTCCATCATACCACGTATGAAAAAGAAAACAAAGAAAAAGTAAACAAACAAAGCCTTAAGATCGAAAGAAGCGGAGCACCATACCGTGGCAAACAAAATTCAAAAACGTCATTATCACAATCAATTCGGAATCTTTTATCGTCGTCATCATAACTCAGTTCAACCACCGCACAATCTCTCTTGCTCTCTCTCTTTCAATGGTGGCGCTTCCATGTCAGCCGCCGGGTACCACGGTTGCCGGCGGCTATACGAGTCTGGACCCTCTCGAACTCTGCCAGCCGGCAGGGGATCGTAATCCCACCCTCGTGCTGAAATCCGTACTCCTCCTCTGCCTCCCTCAGAAGCTCACCAAACAGAGGATGGTTAAAGTAAATTACGGGAACTAAAACCCTGCGAAAGTCGCCGTCTTCCTGGCCAACGTAAACCGCCAGGTGTCCCTTCGGCACCGTCACCGCCTTCTCTTGGACCGGATCAAGCCCTACGGGTATATAACTCGACCCGGGTCTGCTACAACACAGAGACTTTGCCCCGCAGGTTAAACGCCGGCCCCAGTTGATGAGTTTCGAGATGTGCTTCAATTTGGGTTTGCTCGGCGTTTCTGGCGGCGGCGGGTTCAGACGGTGGTAGTTAGGTCGGATCCGGGATTTACGAGCAATCCATTTGGAGGCCTGAACCAGGCGTTTCCCGAGCTTGAAGCCTCTGAACTTTCTCATCGCAGTACGCTCTGGGTGACGGTAAATTTAACGAAATGGGTGTTTTGTTCTGTTCTGTTTTGTTCTTCTGAAGGAGAAGTGTTTATCTAACGGGCGATGGGGTTCAAGAAAAGGGCCATGGGTCGGCGACAGACATGGTGAGACGGGAGAGAGTGAGGCAGATTTCAGAGAGTGAGGTTGGTATATTTGACATCCTGGATCACTCTACTCCGGCCACATTCTATCATCCGATTAATAAAAACCTCCCTATGGTGGAAAATATAGTACGAGTGTTCTTTCGGCGATGGGTGTTAAGTGAAAAACCTTGAAGATTCAGCAAAAACTTCAAAGAAAAAAAAAAACAGCCGTAAAGGTTGGAAGGAATGGGTGGATGAGAAACCAGTCCGTCTGTGAGGTGTTCGGCGCCCTAGTTTTGGGAAGAAAAACGAGTCTTATATAGCGAGCGTAGGAGCGAGGAAGTCAAGAGTCAGACGTAGGAACGGTCAGATCATAACTGGCTGCGGTGAGGTTTAAACGGTGCGTGCAATTGGAACGCCTATATATATGCGTATTTTCTATATTTTTATATTATAATAAGTGACTATCAAATCATAACGTAATTTATTTATTTTTATTTTATTTTTTATTAAATTTAACCACATCTGTTCATCTATTTACATTTTAAAATGATATGATTCTTGAAATGTAGTCTCTAATTCAAACTCTTAAATTAAATATTTCAAATTTAAATCTAACCAAATTTAAAATTCTTATCCTCTCAAAAATTATCATCCAAAATCTCCCTCAATTCAAATTCGTTTAAACTATCTCTCATTATAGTTTGATTAGATTCCTAAATTGAAATCAACGTCTAATTTCAAACTCAACTTAATCTCTTTATGATCGACGTTACATTTCTCCCATCATCTATAAAACTCACCCAAGACTCAGATTAACAACACAAATTATATAAAATGTAAATTATAATATACCATTATAATATTGTAAACCTACTTTACATTCCAATTAAATCATAATATAACATTATTTTAAATAAATTATAATTTATATTCAATCTTTATTAAAAAAAAGAAGAATGTAAAATAATTAAGTGTAAATCTGTTGGCTCACTATATTTATGAATATAATTATTTGAATAAAATATTATTTAGAAGTCAATTTAAATTCATTATAAAATAGTATATTCAAATAATATCATTTTATAAATGAAATTATAATAATTATTAAATATTTATTTTTCATCACTTCACATCAATTTATAATTTACTTTTATATAATTATTTCATTATTAAAATATTTTTCTTTTATTATCTGTCAAATATTTGTTAAAACTTATATTTTTTTTCTCTACACATTATATTATTGATCTAAATTTATTTTTTTATAAAAATTATATCATTTCTTAAAATAACTGTTTCATTAAACTAGAGAAACATCTTTTACATGTTGCTCCTCTCTAATAATATACTTACATACATATATGTGTGTACTTTAGTAGATTAAACACATAAATTAAAGTTTTGGAAAATATTGTATATCAACTCATTTTAATTAGTATATTTGAGTACTACTACATCCATCAATTAGTTATATAAAAATAATTTTATAAATTGTTTTAAAAAAAATCTATAAATTAATGTGATTTTATTTAATTTTTTAGATTTATTTTATAAAAAAAAAAACTTTATAATCTAACAAACTACGTTAAAACATATTATTTATAAAATAATTCTTAAATAATCTCCAGTACTAGAGTATTTACCTTCTCTTAATTATTAAACAATTATTTATTAATTCCATTAATTTTTTGGTAGTTAGTTAATGCTGCTTAGAAACGTGAAAGAATGAAAGGTAAAAGAGATACAAATAATAGTGAGTGAATAGTTCTATGCAAATGCCTTCTTCTCATGTACAACACACGAAGCTTTTTATTATTATTTTTTTCTTCATAGCTAAACGCAAGGTTTAGTGTTTACACCCAGTCCATTTCGACATTTCCAAATCAGAGTAGACAAACTTGGTTCCCCGCCTTCTTAAAATGTTCTTTCTCAACCTTCACCGCTATTGTCTTGGACTTCCGACAAGAAAGCTCCGACCAAACGATGGTATCCACGGTCCACCCACAACCAACTCACACACGTTTTCTTTTCTTATTAGCTTCTTAAAACAAAAGAAATACATCTATCACTCATCGTAAAAAATATATCGATCACTCTTGGTTGAGCTATAAATTATTTATCCATGAAGAAGAACTATATAATTTTCTATTTGCTTCTTCAAAAAGATTTAAAAAAATCAGCAATCACTCAATATAAAACATAATGACTAATCAATACTGAAAGGGTGTCCAACTCATCCGGACCCGAGCCCAAAAGGGTTATCAAGCCCAAGGCCCGTAATCTGCACCCATCACCACGCGGTGTCCGAATTCAACTAGGGAGACTGAAACCGGGGACGATCCAAGTCCCTGGTTATCCCGACTCGGCAGAATGAGATTAAATCGGCTTCGAGGACACGCTAAGGCCAGAACGACGGTTCACGTACTGATATATCTCCTGGATCCGCCTCACATCAAGATCACTCCCGCATTTATGAACGACAGACAACCGCCGGTCTACAGATCTCCCCTCTTAAATGCGGAACCAGGCAACTGCCGATCTACAGATCTCCCCTTTTAAATGCGGAGACACTATAAACGCACATCATTAATTGCTAGATTGACGAAAGATATAGCGGCATTTAATGCCCCTTTCCAAAAGGGTCTAATTGAGCATTAAATGAAGGGATACTCAATTAATGCGATGAGACCGACCGAATCAGATCAGGTTTTTCCCTATCGAGGATGACGATCGAGTGATGTCCCGATTTCTAGATCTTTTATCATAAAAACCCTCCTTCAAAGGGAACGCCTATAAATAACACCAAACCAAAGACAAAAAATGGTACATTCTAAAATTCTCTCAATCAAACGTCGATATATTTTCTCCCTAAAACTAACTTGATCGTCGGAGCGGTCCCGGACCCCGATCTTCCTTGTTCTTGTTTTGCAGGTTACGGTCGGTCGGGATTTGATAAACCAGACTGCAGAATACATCCTTAACAGTGGCGCCGTCTGTGGGATCTCCTTGTTTCCGATAAACGTACTTTTTGCATGTCTGCCCTACCATTATCCCAAACGTCCGAGCACAACCGGCAGTCAGACCCGGCTATGGAAGAAAAACTAGAAGTATTGGAAGAAATGGTGAGGAAGCTGAAGGAGGAGAACGCCGCCCTTCGGCAACCCCGCGAAGAGGCATCGGCCCGTGGCGAAACCAATCTTGGAGAGAATGTGAGTTCCCGACTTCCGGAGGAGAGCAAGGCCTCTAAAGGAGAATGACGCCGGATGCACACCGAGCTAAAGGAGTTAGGGGACAAGTATGCTGAAATGGCAAAACTAATCAGCCCAGCCGCAGGGCACCTCTCCTCGCAGGGAAGCATAGGGACACCCTACAGTGCAGAACTGTATGATGGGTTTCAGGATCCCGTGGAACACCTAGAAGCCTTCAAAGCACACATCAGCCTACATGGCTATCCTGGCGAAGTAGCGTGCCAAGCATTCCCTCTCACACTGAAGGGGATGGCTAGGACATGGTTCAGAACCATTCCTCCGGGATCAGTCAGTAGTTTCGAGACGTTAGCCCGACTCTTCATCACCCAATTCATGGCCAGTAGGAAAAGAAGGCGCCCCGCTGCGTACTTATTGACCGTCAAGCAAGGAGAGAAGGAAAGCCTGAAAGGGTACTTGACCAGGTTCAACAAAGAGAGAATGACCACTGACAACCAAGACGAAAAGATCACCCTAGCGGCCCTCCTGGGCGGCATATGGCCCAGGAGCCCCTTCATGGCGGAGATAGCCCGCAAGACTCCCACTATTCTGAACGAGTTTATGGATCAAGCTGACGGATTTATCAACGCCGAAGATACGCTCGAAGCCATAGTAGCCCCAAGATGAGGAGAACTCTGACAGCATGATCGGAAAACAACCAATGCCGGGGAAAGTTCCAGCCGGCACCGGGGGGGGAGGAAGTTCCCAGATGAAACGTGGAGAAGAGACTCCCCACGGGAACACAGACTATCATCATGGCCTCAATCCAACTTGACGGTGGAAGATCAGAACCGATATGAATCGAGACGAGACTCTATTAGAAGAAAGAGGGGGAATATGTATTGCGAATATCACAAGTCTACGGGTCACAATACTGAAGACTGCAAGGCTTTGAAGAGTAGACAAAGAGATGAACAGATGAGCAATCGAAGAGATAGAACCCGGTCGAGGACCCCCATTCGGGAACGAGAGTCAAGCCGACACCTAGGCCAGCCCATACCTAACCACCCGCCAGGCGAGATCAGAACCATTGTTGGAGGATCGTCCCGAGGAGGAACTACATCCTCATCTCAAAGGGCGCATGCACGAAGAGCCAGGTATGGAGAAGTTTACACGCTGGAAAGAACACCGAGACAGGGCAACCCGGGTCCTAGAGGAGAATCAATCGTTTTCAACGAACAGGATGAAAAGGGCATCGCCTTTCCGCACAATGACGCATTGGTGATATCAGTATTGGTAGCCAATTTCACAGTCAAGAGGATACTGGTTGACAACGGGAGCTCGGCCGATATCTTGTTCTGGGAAGCCTTCATGCAGATGGGGATCGATCCCCACCAACTTCGGCCTATCCAAGCCCCCCTTAAAGGATTTACGGGTGAAGCAATACACCCCGAAGGCGTGATAACACTCTCGGTCTTGATGGGCTCCGCACCTAGAACCACGTCCGTGATGACCGAATTCCTGGTAGTAAAAGCCCCCTCCTCATACAATGCCATCCTAGGGAGGCTAACCCTAAATAACCTGAGGGCAGTCACTTCTACCTACTACCTCAAAATGAAGTTTCCGACCGACAGGGGAATAGGTGAAGTCAGAGGAGAACAAATCACCTCCAGGGAATGCTACGCCCGGGAATTGAAACACAAAGTCAACTCCGTGGCTACGATCTCTCTGGAGGGCGAGTGTACCGAGTTTCCGCCTGCCCCTCCCCGAGCGGTTTGGGACAATGAAATCAGGGACGAAGCGACACTATGTCAAGCGGAAGCCAACGAGCCTCTGGAACTGATTCCGATCGATCACGACAACCCAGATCGGACGGTGCGAGTCGGAACCAGAATGGACCCGGGAATACATGTAGAGCTCAAGAATCTCCTCATCGAGCACAAAGACGTATTCGCTTGGACGCATGCTGACATGCCCGGAATCGACAGGTCCGTAATAGAACATCGGCTGTGTGTCAACCCGACAACCCGGACAGTTAGACAAAAAAGAAGAAGCTTCCGTGCTGAGAAATATGCCGCCATCGCAGAAGAAGTGGATAGACTCCTGACCGTTGGGTTCATTCGAGAAGTTCATTACCCGGAATGGCTGTCTAACGTAGTGTTGGTAAGGAAGACAAGCGGGAAATGGCGTATGTGCGTTGACTTCACCGATTTGAACAAGGCTTGCCCTAAAGATAGCTTCCCTCTGCCGCGCATCGACCTCATTGTAGATTCAACTGCGGGATACTCTCTCCTCAGCTTCATGGACGCCTATTCGGATTATAATCAGATCAAAATGAGCACAGACAATGAGGAAAAAATGGCGTTCATTACAGATCGCGGACTCTATTGCTACACCGCCATGCCTTTTGGACTCAAGAACGCGGGGGCTACTTATCAACGGTTGGTCGATCGTATGTTTAAAAACCAAATCGGGAGAAATATGAAAGTTTACGTCGATGACCTCCTAGTCAAGAGCCGCTCCCCTAACGACCATGTGGCGGACCTAAAAGAGGCCTTCTCTATTCTGCGGCATTATCAGATGAAGCTCAACCCCGCCAAATGCACCTTTGGAGTCGAATCCGGGAAGTTCTTAGGGTACATGGTCTCTGAACGAGGAATTGAAGCCAACCCCGAGAAGATACAGGCTATCCTCGGAATGGCATCCCCGAGGAACCTGCATGAAGTTCAACGATTGGCTGGTCGAATTGCCGCTCTTAGCCGATTCATAGCAAGGTCAACCGATCGATGCCTTCCCTTTTTCCAAGTCCTCCAGAAAGCACACGAGTGGGACACATCGTGCGAGCAGGCATTCGAACAACTCAAAAACTATCTGACATGTCCTCCGTTACTTAGCCAGACCGCTCCCGGAGAAACCCTTGTGGCTTATTTGGCAGTCTCGCCTCATGCAACATCTGCAGTTCTAGTGAGAGAAACCGATCAGGGTCAGAAACCTGTATATTATGTTAGCAGGGCACTTCAGGGAGCAGAAGCCAGGTACCCCCGTACAGAGATGATGGTATTCGCCTTACTGACAGCTGCGCGTCGGCTGCGTCCTTACTTCCAAGCCCACACCATAAGAGTAATGACCGATCAGCCCCTCGGAACTATTCTCCAGAAGCCTGATACCTCCGGTCGATTAGCCAAGTGGGCAATCGAGCTAAGCGAGTTTGATCTAACGTTCCAGCCCAGAACAGCGATGAAGGCACAAACACTAGCGGATTTTGTAGCAGAGTACACTGGGTTTCCAGAAGAGATCCCCGGTGAACCTCAGGGACAGGCATGGTAGCTGTATGTTGACGAGTCCTCATGTCGGGCTGGGGGTGGAGCAGGTGTACACATCGTCACCGACCAGGGCGTCCAACACAACTACGGTATAGGCCTAACTTTCAAAGTAACCAACAATGAAGCAGAATACGAGGCCCTCATAGCTGGAATGACAATTGCTAGGGTCCTTGGGGCAACAGAGCTGGAGGCCCGAACTGATTCTCAAATAGTGTTTCATCAAGTACTCGGCCAATACATCACCAAGAGCGAAAAATTGAAAAAATATCTGGAGCTAGTATGCATCGAGAGAGATCGATTCAAATACTTCCGTTTGCTGTGGATCCCAAGGGAAGAAAATCATATAGCAGATCGACTGGCAAAAATAGCATCAGGAAAAGATGAACACCCACCCCCAGAAAACACAGAGATCAGAACAGTAGACACTCCCTCCACCGGCAGCGAAGTCAGAGTAGTGGCCGTTGCAGATCCCGACTGGGCAACCGATATCACAGAGTACCTCCGGACAGGCACATTACCTCCTGACCCGGGCCAGGCCCGCAAGATAAAGAATAGATCAGCCAGATTCACACTAATTGACGGATCGCTGTACAGGAAGGGTTTCTCTGAACCACTGCTCAGGTGTGTGACGAAAGAAGAAGGGCAATATATACTAGCCGAAATCCATGAAGGAATCTGCGGGGCTCACACGGGGTCTAAAACATTAGCCGCCCGCACCACCCGTGCAGGGTATTACTGGCCGTGTTTGTTCCAGGAAGCAAAAGAGTTCGTTAAAAGATGCCCGAAATGTCAAGAATGTAGCCCAACGTTACATTCCCCGTCGAAGGAACTCACTTCGATAACATCCCACTGGCCCTTTGATCAATGGGGACTAGATTTTATAGGACCATTCCCAGTAGGGAGGGGTGGAACTAAATTCATTATAGTGGCAGTGGATTATTTCATGAAGTGGGTAGAAGCCGAAGCCCTCGTTAGCATCACTTCTCAAGCTATCACAAAATTCTTATGGAAATCGATTGTTTGCCGGTTCGGGATACCTCAGAGCTTTATATCAGACAACGGAAAGCAGTTCGATTGCAGTCATTACCGAGAATGGTGCTCCGAGTTGAAAATCAAAGTGAAGTACTCTTCTCCCGGCCACCCGCAGGTTAACGGGCAAGCCGAGGCAACCAACAAAACCATCCTCAATGCGTTGCCGGGATGAGCTGCCGGGAGTCCTATGGGCATATCGCACAACAGTCCGAACCCCCACGGGCGAGACACCGTTTGCCCTTACATATGGCTGCGAGGCAGTAATTCCAGTCGAAGTCGGGATGCCTACGCTACGAATCTAGCACTATGACGCTGCTACCAATGATGCCAAGATGATGGAACGCTTAGACTCCTTAGAAGAACACAGGGAAGAGGCCGGTATCCGAATTGCCAACAACAAACGCAAGACAGAACAATACTTCAACAAAAGAGTAAAGCTGCGCAACTTCAAAGTCGGGGACTTAGTGCTAAGACAAACGAGCATTACGACTCCAGCACAAGGAAAACTAGGACCAAAATGGGAAGGGCCTTACATAGTGACGGCAACAAACAGGCCCGGATCTTACCGACTCAAAGACAGCTCTGGAACCGACCTACCCCACCCTTGGAACAGTGAGAGGCTTAAGAGGTACTATGTGTAACATTTACTGATGTAATTTACTTTTTGAAATTATAAAAAGCCCGTTGTTATTCATATCCAATGCATTATAAATTATAAAGTTCTCAACACGCATTCACAATCTCGCGGGGTCGGTCTACCCACCCACGCGAAGTAAAAGCACTCGGAATCTCGCGGGGTCGGTCTACCCACACACGCGAAGAAAAAGCTCTCGGAATCCCGCGGGGTCGGTCTACCCACCCACGCGAAGTAAAAGCTCTCGGGATCCCGCGGGGTCGGTCTACCCACCCACGCGAAGAAAAAGCTCTCGGAATCCAGCGGGGTCGGTCTACCCATCCACGCGAAGTAAAAGCACTCGGAATCTTGCAGGGTCGGTCTACCCACCCACGAGAAGTAAAAGCTCTCGGAATCCCGCGGGGTCGGTCTACCCACCCACGCGAAGTAAAAGCTTTCACAATCTCGCGGGGTCGGTCTACCCCCCCACGCGAAGTAAAAGCTCTCACAATCCCGCGAGGTCGGTCTACCCACCCACGCGAAGTAAAAGCTCTCGAAATCTCGCGGGGTCGGTCTACCCACCCACGCGAAGTAAAAGCTCTCGGAATCCTGCGGGGTCGGTCTACCCACCCACGCGAAGCAACTCACAACTCCTAAACCTCGATCTCAAGAACACACAGTACGCTTGATAAAATTTTTTCTTAAGTTTACACTTAACCAAAAATTTCGCATGGTAAAGACAGAGCGAATAAAACATCTAAATAAAGACTAAACTCGAATCTCATATATTCAGTCATACAAACTCGCTCGAATCGAACTCGAATGATATGTTCAGTTACAACATAAAAAAAAAAAAAAAACTTATACATCAACCAGGTCAAGCCTCAGGAGAGGGAGGAGGAGGATTCAAGTCGTCAAAAGGAGGGTAGCCACGCTTCCCGATCTTCTTGACATATCTCTTCGCAGCCCGGTCTGGACGAAGAGACTTCGGACTTATCTTCCGGGGATCGAGCTGAGGGTCTACCAGAAGCTGGGCTCCTATCCGGCGGAGGCCCTCGGCATAGCCGTACCCCCAGGCGGAATTACGAATGGCCACCACTCGAGATATCTGCTGCTCGAAATCAGCAATCCTCGAATGAGCCTCTTCTAAAGCACGGCGAGCCCCCTCCAGCTCGGACTCTCGAGCAGCCCGGATTTCCTCAGACTGTGCCAGCTCCGCTCCCAAAGCCTCTCGGGCGTGCCTCGAACCGGCCAATTCCTTCTCCCGAGCAATCCGAGCCTGCTCAGAAATTGCTAGCTCTTCTTCTCTCAGTGAAAGAATCTGGGAAGTAGCAGCTAGTTCTGCCATCCGAGCAGTTAGCTCAGACTGAAGGAGGATCTTGTCCTGCTCAGTGGCCGATCTAGCATCTACGAGGCGGGCGTTCCTCCGATGGGTTGTCACTAGTGATTCCCGGGTCGCCTCCAATTCGGCCTGAAGAGAAGCGTTGGCCTTCTCCAGCCTGATCTTATCCGCCCCTAACTCCTCGACCGTCTTAATCAGCCCCCCGCAAGTTTCCTGCGACAGCTCGAGCTGATCCCTCGCCTGCTGCAACTTGCAAAGCCCGAACTTGCAGACAGTTCCGAGCTCATTGTTGAATTCGGCGAGCTCTGCCAACTCGGAACCCACAGCCCGGGATATCTCCTTGGCGACCTGAACACCAGGAAAAGAAATTAGCAACTCGAAAAGAAAAGACCATGCAAAGTTCGACAAAATCTACAGGTCAAACCTGTGTCAGTAGAGGCTTCAGCATCAAGCCTACTCGTTCGGAAGCGTCCACCTTGGCTTGTTCAAAACGGGAGGGCCGCTCTGAACCAGCTTCACTGGCTTGACGTCCTCCTTCCGAATCCGGCTCGAAGAGCCGACCGAGCACCGCGACCCCACTTCGAAATCGAAAAGGAGACGGGGGTCGGGGAGGAACTTCCGAGTCTGGGGATGGACACCCATCCTCGAAATGAACCCCCGAAGTCGACCCCCTCTCGAAAGTCGGGGGTGGACGTTCAGGAGATTCATCGGGCTCGATGGGGGGTCGACCGCCCTTGTCTGAGGCCTCCACATGGCTCCTTTCCACTAGAGTACCAGACCCGCTCGACCTCTCGGGGACGGCCTCTTCCCGGTGTCCCTCGCCCGAAATTCCTTGCTGACACACTCCCCCACGAACGCCCTCGAAGTCGGCCCCACCAAAAACTTCATCTTCCCCTTCGGAAGCATCCAAGTGACGCTCGGAAGATGAAGGAGGGGGGTGGGCAATTGATTCGCCCTGGCAACTTGCTCCTCCGACTCCTGTCGGAAGACTTGCGCAAAAGGCATGGCCCCTGGAGTCAAGTCGGCAGCACGATCTAAAGCCTCTTGAAAGACACGATCTATCTCTTCTCCATTTGAAGACTCGACCCTGGCCAGATCGGTCGCTTCAATCTGGGCTTCGATGACCAACCTCCTGGCCTCAGCCCTTATTCCCTCGGTCTGTAGGAATCGAAACCCGTCCGAGGACGACGATGAGGAGGCCTGCTCGGGACGGCGAACGGGAGAGTCCGTGGGGGCAACACGTTCGTCTGGATCCTCGGCACGGTGGCCCTTCCCCTTCTTCTGTTTCTTGGGACGGGCACCACGGCTCGAAGTGGCTTCGTCGGCTCGACTTTTGGTGCGTCTCTCTTTCCCTACCTCCCAATCGGAGGCCCGTTTGCGAGAGGAGGTAGGAGGCTCTTCCGAAACATTGAAGAAGCTTTGACCCTCGGCATAGGACCGGTCTGGTCGGGTCAGAAACTCCTCAATGTTCTCCTCGGTCAGAAGATTGTCGGACCATAGCCGGTCGGGATCCTCTACCCCCCAAGAGAGGACGGCCTTCACCCTCTCAGTCTCTTGGGCCGTGAGAGTAATCTCCATGTGTGTCTGGGAAGGGAGGAAGCCCCAATCTTTCTAAATAGGGAAATCATTCCCCTCTCCCTCCGAGAATTCCCACTCCCTGCCCGAGACAAAGAAAAACCTTTTGTGATAGTCTCGGGCACTCGAATGTCTCTCTTCCATTCGAATCAGTCGGCACTTCGGCTTTATTTGGAAGCCAGCAACGTTCCCGTCCCAACGGAGGAGCCGGTACAGAGAAAAAAACTCCCGAGTAGTCAAGTCGGGGTAGGGATCGTTCTTCCCAGAGAGAACGATCCGAAACGCCACTCAAGTGGCCAACAAAATACGCCACCCATTCGGCATAAGTTGGGCAGGGGCCAAACCCAAGAAATGTAGAACTTCCCGAACGGGCCGGATGAAGGGGAGGCGGAAACCCTTTGAAAACATAAGGTAGAAGAGGACGACCTTCTGTGCCCTCCCATCGCTCTCACAGGCCCTAACGCCATCCCCTGGGGCCTCCAAGGTGTGCTGCCAAGAAACGCGATGTTTCTTCCTGAGAGCGTCCACATCAGACGACTGCATTGAGGAAGTCCAGCCATTACCGGCAAAGAAAGGGCATGGATCAGAAGAAGCCATAGGATCAAAGTAGAAAGGAAGACGATGAAAGAACAGAGAAACAACAGAGGACAAGTTTGAAAAAGCAGTGAAGAACGACAGGGAAGCAGACAAAGGAGGAAGGACAGTGAGAAGATCTCTGAGTAATTTATACCCAAAAGCCGAATTTAAGGCGAACGGGAAACGAGACGGCACCGGAACCGTAGCCTTAGGCCTGACCCTTGGGAACAGAAGGTACACTCTAATCTGACCAATCAGAGGCAATAAGCGTGCGGCGAAATGACAGATCAGTTAATGATGATCACGCGCGTGTATATCACGAGCCAATCACGAATCACTGACGGTTCAGAAATCGGAACAACGGCACAAATAAATTTCGAACTGCATTAAATGCCTGACACGGAATATGACAAGTTATGATTAAGCATTAATTGATCAGAATTCAAATCGTCCCCCTGAAGTCCGGTCAGTAAACGAAACAACATACCAACAGGAACCACCCGAGTACATCCGACCCCGTATTTCCGCTCGGAAGGAGAATTAAAAGAATACTGCCCGGTATTGAAGGACAGTGCAAACAAAGAAAAGGAAGACTCTAGCCCAAAAACATTTAGAATTTCCATCGAAGTGCCTTCGATAAAAACTCGCGGGGTACTGAAAGGGTGTCCAACTCATCCGGACCCGAGCCCAAAAGGGTTATCAAGCCCAAGGCCCGTAATCTGCACCCATCATCACGCGGTGTCCGAATTCAACTAGGGAGACTGAAACTGGGGACAATCCAAGTCCCTGGTTATCCCGACTCGGCAGAATGAGATTAAATCGGCTTCGAGGACACGCTAAGGCCAGAACGACGGTTCACGTACTGATATATCTCCTGGATCCACCTCACATCAAGATCACTCCCGCATTTATAAACGACAGACAACCGCCGGTCTACAGATCTCCCCTCTTAAATGCGGAACCAGGCAACCGTCGATCTACAGATCTCCCCTCTTAAATGCGGAGACACTATAAACGCACATCATTAATTGCTAGATTGACGAAAGATATAGCGGCATTTAATGCCCCTTTCCAAAAGGGTCTAATTGAGCATTAAATGAAGGAACACTCAATTAATGCGATGAGACCGACCGAATCAAATCAGGTTTTTCCCTATCGAGGATGACGATCGAGTGATGTCCCGATTTCTAGATCTTTTATCATAAAAACCCTCCTTCAAAGAGAACGCCTATAAATAACACCAAACCAAAGACAAAAAATGGTACATTCTAAAATTATCTCAATCAAACGTCGATATATTTTCTCCCTAAAACTAACTTGATCGTCGGAGCGGTCCCGGACCCCGATCTTCCTTGTTCTTGTTTTGCAGGTTACGGTCGGTCGGAATTTGATAAACCAGACTGCAGAATACGTCCTTAATAAATACATAAGTCAATAAATTAATAAGGATGATAGAGTTGAATATGAGTGACAGTTATGAAAGTTGGAATCAATTTTTCATTCATCCGATAAGTATGAAAGAGAATAAAAGTAAGTATCGAATGATTGGTAATTAATGAAGGAGAGGAGGATGAAGCGGCCATTAAGAGAGGACGAGTAGAACTTGAAAGCTGAGATAAGAATAGCGTAAAGGATGTATGGAAATGAAGAAAATGAAGAGGAGTGAGGGAATTTTCTGAGGACATTTATGTGAGAAAATATGAAGAAGGTCTTGGTCATCCATGGCGATGCCAAAAAAATCATCATCTCTTCTTCTCGTTGGCGTCGAACAGAGGTGGTCAGAGTTCACAGAGACAAAATGAGTGCGGCAAGCTTCTTCCTCTCCGTACTTTGTAGATACAACCATTTTTTAAAGATTAAGTTGAATGCCTCTTTGTAGACCAAGCGGAATGCCGCCAACATCATTTATGCAGACTCTGCAAGCCATGGCTTGCACACCAGTCACAAATCTCAAATCCTAACTCTGATTTGCGAAGATTATTGTTAGGTTTGGAAATTAAAAACTTACAAATTTTTTTAAATATTTTTTATTATTATTTACTAATTTATTATTATTTATTATTTATTTTTAAATATTTTTAAATATTCTCAAATACTTGATATAGATGTTCAGATCGAATTTAAGCTAGACCAGTTTGTTAGTCAAATTTTGTGTGACGTGTGATACAAAACGGGACTGAGAATAGATTTTCTCATAGTGAATTGATTATCATCGTCAGATTCGGCAGGCAGTCTCTTCGGTTGAGGGAGGAAATTGGCGGGTGATTTCGGAGTTTGACTTTGGATGTGTCATATGTGGAGTACTGCATGTCTGGAATGGCAGAGTCAGGCGCACGTTCGTGGTTCGTACTAAGGTTAAGCAATCCTTGCCGACAGCTACTAGAAGGCCACAAAAGCAAGAACATGTCTTCACCCACGTTGACCAGTGAGTCTGGCATCCAATAAATACTATTTAAATTTACATGATATAGATCGACGGATATGATGTTTTCAGTCTTAAATATAATTTGCGTTTTAGGTATGTAAATTTTATATATATTTTTAAATAAGTAGATCATTTTAAAATTTATATAAATAAATATTTTTTTAATAATAATATTTTTTTTGAAGTACTGAGTATGCTGGACTTAGGTTATTCATATTCTATTTTTTAGAAGGGTGATACTACACCCACATAAAATTTTAATAAATACAAAAATTTGAAACACTTTAAATAGCTTAAAAAATACAAACTTAATAAAAAAAAAAATTTTTCAATCATTAAGTAAAAAATAAAAAATAAAAAATAAAAGACTTAGTCAATTAATTTTGTCGATACATTTTATATGTGGGAGTAGTTTTACTTTTTAGAATTATAACCTTCCACGAAGCAAGTATTTTTTTATCTATTCGTAAATGATAATGTGCTATTAATTAAGGTCAAGCTGAAATAAATAAAAAAGAAACCCATCCACGTACGTTGTTTCGCATAGGAATTTGGTAGGATGGGACACGTACGCGCCTTTAGAAATTTAGAATATACCAAACCAATCACAAATATCTTGATAGAGTTGATCAGACTAAATTAACACAAAAGGACCCAGTCTCTGGTTTACCCAACATGGGACGTGATGCATGCGCGGTACTTACGAGTTAAGAGTCTACGGGACTCCCGTAACGGGACAAATTTATAAGCCACGCGGCAACGACCACATCTTCATGTTCCTTCCCAGCAACTTCAAATCAAATTAAATATTAATGCTGCTTCTACTTCACATTACGGGCCGGCCACCTCATTTCTTTCAAAGCTCCTTGTTATTTTTTGTTTCGAAAATGATAGCCTTAGTTTTTTTTATATAATACTTTTCTTATTTGTTTTATATTTTTTTAAAAATTACTTAATAATTAAGAAAATAATTATTAATAAAGTTAAATGTTTTTTTAATTATTTTCTTAATAATTAAAGATGATAAAAAATACTTAAAATAAAATAATAAAAAAATAAAAACAAACTATAAATAGTAAATAAATAGTGATAGAGTTGTAAAAATATCATCACCCATATTTTTTAAAAAAAAAGTAGTAAAGCAAAACTAATAATCAACAAATCAATAGACTTCAAAGCAAAAATACTCAATACGTAGATATTGGCCCAAATTTCCTCACGTTGAGTTCGAAGACTTGCATCATTAAAGAGCTACATGTCCTATAAACAGGTCATACGTATCATATATTGTACGACCACTAGTTAAAATTGTAGAAAAAATCCAAGTATTATATAATTATGATAATTATTGGAAGAGACTTTTACATCTATAATACAATGAACATGAATAATATCAAATATAATCATATAGTGTGTAAGTAATATACAATATCTTATTTGAAAATAAATTAAAATTTATTGTTAAAAAAATTTATACTATTTTTATATTTACCCACTTTTTTTAAAAAAAATATATAAAAATTTTACAAACCTTAAAACAATAAATATATTTCTTATTAAGTATGTCCATAAACATGCATATAAATTTAATAAGTTATATAATTATTAGATAAGAAAAGTTTAATCAATGTGACCTACTTCTTTAGATAACACACTTGATCTTCCTCCTCCCCTACCCATTTGGTTGTTAAAATAAATTCAGTATACTCTACTTTAAACTTATTTCATAATCTAAACACACAAATTTAATTCACTTCAAATGAAATTTGGTAAAGTTAAGTATTGTAGAATCATTATAGCTACATTGTATCGAATTGGATAGGCGATAGCTTTTTAATTTTCGATCAAATTATTATCTGACTTTTTTTTTCTCTTATCCTCTCTCGTTTGGCGCCAGATAAATTATACACATAACTTTTTTTCTCTTTCTAGCCTGCAGGTTGCGCGCATAAGGAGGTAGGATTTTCTCTCTCCCAGTGATGAGAGTGGTGGGTCTCACAATTTCACATTTTTTTATAAATTTATCTAAACTTATTTAACTATTTAAATATACTTTAAACTTATCTAGATAGATTTCATAAAATTTACTCAACTATTTCAATAAATTTTATTTATTCCCTTCCTTAGAAGCAATTTATTGTCTGCTTACGTTCCTTCACTGCCACTCGTTTGGTGCAGTATATATTATCATGCAGACATGTCTTTGGTACACCTTAGATACACAGTAGGTTTCCCTGTTGCCTCTAAAAAATCGTGGTGTGGCATTGACCGTTACCGCCAAGGAAGAATGTCCAATCTTCATTCTCCGTACTATGTACGGGGGGATCGTACTCTAGTGGGGCCATCTGGAGTTAAACAGCTGTGACATTTCCGAAAATGGTGGTATCTTTTGCGCCACGTGACCTAATCAGTTACAGTTAGCGTAATGCGTACGATTGTCTCTAATGTGGTGGGCCGGGCCCTGAGAATAACCTGCCGGAAAGGGTCTCGATTTCCGTGGAAGCACCGTCCGTAGGTTCTCTCTTTCTTGTCTTGACCCTAATTGTCTGCGCATTTGGTCCAAACAACTTTCCAAAATCAAACCTCAAACAAATTTTTAAGAAATCAGGACAATATTTTCTTTGAAGTAACCATCTTCTACAGTTTTCCTTTCCGCTTTTTTCGCACCATTCACATTTTATAATTAATTTTTGGCTGACGTAAGTTTTTAAAATAAGAAAATTGTATTATCGAGTCTCTGTATAGAATATATTTAGTAAAATGATTATATGATATAATTTGATTTAAAATATAAATTTTAAATCTTACAAATTAAATCATATAATCTAAGTGATGTGTTCTATGTATTGATTTAAGAATAGAATAACTTTTAAGATAATTGATTTTTTCATTAACATGATTACTATCTTTTAAAACAAAAGCTCTAAATTTAAAGTCTGAAAGCCATGGAGATCAAGCAAGCTAAAATAACATAATTTATTTTTTTATTTTTACCATATTTAAAACGATTGAAACACTTCAGCAGTACTAGGACTTTTTTTTTTTTTTAAGTTTTAATAGCTACTATTGTGACAATTTGATATAATATATATGAGTATTTTTCAATGTCAGAGACCAAATCTGATTTTGAGACTGTAAAAACTACACATGAATTTGAAAGACTGAAGGAATATATTTTGAATGAAGAAAAATAGGGATTAATCGTAGGTTCCTTATAGTTTTGTCTATTGGGAATTTGAACGTTAATTTCCATACTTTATGTTATTTGAGATCCATGATGAGAGCACTGGCATAATGTTATCGTTGATACACTATAAAAAAAAAAACAAATATTTGTAACAGATTTTTTAAAGTGAAAATGTTACAAAAATAAACTTATTTTAGCAGGAAATATATATTTTGATAGAGAATAATTGATCATAAATAATTAATTTTCTTATAATGATATCATGTCTGTCACATTAACAATATCAAACATGTTTTTTTTTTCCTTTTTGAGACATTAAACATGTTACATTATGGCCGTTATAATTAAGTATCACTTATACTTTTTATTTAAAAAATATATCGAAGTAAAAAGAATAAGCAATATATACAATATATAGTATACTAAAAATGTCATTAGTAATTTAGTACAATTAAAGTGTACGAGACAGCTAATAATTATACCTTCAACTGTACAGATAATTTCTTTTTATGTCTCAGGCCGTAGCAAGTGTTTATGTTCCTCATATTGGAGAAGTATATATATATATATTTTTCATGTTGCTGGCCGTTGAATAAAGAATGTTAATTTTCACTTTTACTTAATTAGTTGCTTTGTAATAAAGATTAATGTTAATTTGCCTTTTCTTTTTTTTTTAAAAAAAAAAATAGAAAGATCGAAAAATTAAAGGCCCGCTTGGATTCAGAGATGACATGAGTTGAGATGAGTTTAGTTTATTTTTTAATATTATTATTATTTTAAGAATTGAAAAAGGTATATTAGGAATTGAAAAATGTGTATTGGGAGTTGAAAAAAGTATATAGGAATTTATGTCTTATATAAAAAATTATAAAAATATAATAATAAAATGAAGATGAATTGAGATAAGTTGAGATGAGCTGAGCTCACCTCTAAATACAAACAGGCCCTAAAGCAGTCCTTTGGATCAGATCGGGTACATAAGACGTACACAGCTAGCTAGGACTTTTCTATATAAATATAAATATATATATATTTATATATTATATTGTGTGTGTGTGTATTGTTTTGTTACGTACAATTACATCATGTACTGCATGGCCAAGGATGGACATATATATGGCCTGTACAACACGACATCAACAGCTTCAATGTTTTGTAAAGAAAAACACGAACATCCAAATAATATAATAAATGTTTCTTTTAACTCTTTCTTCTTAGTCCATATATCTGGGCCATCGAGATTCTTCACTCATATTTATTACAAGTGTCTTGTGGATAGAAGAAAAACATTATCATTACAAAAAAACAGAGTATTTTCATGATAGATTATTTATAATAAAAATAACTATTTATTATAATAAAGATAACTATTTATTATGAATACTTATAATAAAAAATAACTATAAATAGTCTTTTCATTATAATTAAATAACTACAAAAGTTTTTTTTTCTTATAGTATTTTGCTAGAAAATAATTGACTATAAATTCTTTTTATTTTATTTTATATAGTATTTATAGATGTGAAAAGAAGATTTTCAACTCGACTTTTAGGTGGCATGGGACATGCTTTTCCCAAGTTCGCATCAGATTTGGATTTTCTGGCATAAGCAATTAATACAGGCAGTACAAGAAATGTCAAATTTGTTATAAAATTAAAATAAAAATTATTATTATAAAAAAAAATATTTAAAATTTTTATTTCTCAAAAATTAAATTTTTTCTCTTCCTTTATTTCATTCTTTCTCTCTTTTATTTTTTTTCTTCGTTCTGTTTCGTTGTATAAAACTAAACGAAAACGTTCGTATTTATAAAGATAAATTATTGTGTAAGTTATTGTACACCACAAAATTTTCAAAAGAATTATCCCACTTATTCAAAAACGGAGAGCGAGTACAAAATTTTCAAAAGAATTGGCTCACCTATTTGAAAACACGGAGAGCGAGTGGGAGAGGGGTCATTCCCTGTCCCCGCCCCCCACCCAAAAAATTATTACTTCATAACAAAATTAGATATTTAACTAGAAATATATATATATATATATATAACACTCCATAATTAATTAATTAATTAACTTATATATAAACTAAAAAGGATCCATTATTAATGTAGTGGTTTGGAAGTTTCAACAATATTGGATGTAGAATATATATGCAAGTCGTTGCATGCATTTGAAATTAAGTCGAGAATGAGATTGAAGATCTAGAACCCGGCTTGCCCCTACGTAGCTAACATGAATAATTAAAGAATTTGTGGCATTTTTTTTTAAGAATTTGTGGCAATTAATTAGAAGCTTCACTTGAGAACGTACATACCATTAAGTACTAATTTATAAACAACTCCTCCTTTTGTAAGCAGCGGATCGTCGTTAGGATCATGAAAATTAATTATATAAAGAAATTATACTACAAGAAAAGTGGTCTTTTGCAATGCCAATTTTCGTTGCAAAATGGGTGTAAAAACGTCAATGGTCACACGTTGGTTGGTTATGTAAGCATTTTTATACTTAATTCTTGCGAAATTCCAAAATCGCTGCAAATAATATTTTTTACCTGTGATTTCGTTCGCCGTAAATAAGCATTTATTTGCCACAATTGGATGTCAGCCACCCTTGTGAAAGGTTGGAAACATGTGATTTGTGGCGTATGTGATTCATTGCAAAAGTTCATTTGTGATGAAATTTTGGCTATTTGTGACGAGTATAATTCGTCGCAAATAGTTTGTTACAATTTTTTTTTTTTTTTAATTGCTTGTGAACCTGTATATACAGTTTCACTAGTATTTTCTTGATCTTAACACACACTATTAAGATCCACTTAATACACACAGACAATTCAGGTAGAAGCAATAACCAAGCACTTTTATTATAAGTAATCCTTTTAGGCATAGTCTAAGTTAACTCAACTAGACCAAAAAAATACCAAACTACAAGAAAGCTCCCAATCATCTAAAAATAACAGTTCATAGTATAAAGTAATGAAAATAATTCTCATCATCCATTTGAAGTATTGAGTAATGACAAAATAACAATTCATAGTAATTTATGCAATCAAATAAAACTCCACTAAAATGTTCATAGCCAGAAGCAAACAACACTAGTAGTACCAAACAAAATCAATACTACCTTAATAGACAATTTTCTAACCTTCAATATTTCATAAGCAAGTAAAGATTTTATTAAAAATGCAAAGACATAGTCCAGATACATGTTGGAATCTTGAGTAAATTATACTTTTTTATGGGATAGATGTTAGATCTTTCATTGCCCATGAAATAAATGAGTGTAAGCATCTAAAAAGCCCAACACTTTCTGAGATAATCCCATCCTATATGATACAAAATAGAAAAGGAGAAGAATCCAAACATAAGAAAATAGAGCAGGCATCTATGGGTACATGCTTATGCCAAAAACAACACCAAATGACAAGTCGAGAAAAAAACTAGAAGCATTGCACTGCAAATACTCAACAACACTACAATCAAAATTAAAAAAAACCTAAAAATCAAGATTAGTCTCCAATAAAATGCAATAAAAAATAAAAAATAAGTTAAGTTTACTGTCAGGTAATGATAAAATAATACATTTTCTGGCATCATCCAATATTTCAGTTTCTTAACTGCCCATGAGCAAACATTCTTTACCATAGCAACCTACATAACAAACCAAATAGATCAAATTTAGGAGAAAAAAGCAGCATATAAAAATTGACATCCTTATTAATAATTAAGTTCTGTGAATTCCGTGGGGTTCCAATCATAGAGTCCAGTAATTTGTTAGTACCAAATTAAATGAAAAGTTAGAGTTCACGAGATGACTAGTTTTTGTCCCTTGTCTTCAATAGTTCTTCATATAAACAAATAGTCTTGGTTGTGCAAAAAATGCAAATGAAAAATGAGGATGAAATCACTTTGTTGATGCCCCAAAACTAAGTGCATAGCAAAATTTTCAATGTGCAAATGACATGCAAATGTCAATCTATCTAACAGTTATAGATAAAATGCATCAGTTGAGAACAAGAATATAGATAAGAAGGCATTATCCTAAGTTTATAAAATCATGATAACAAAACATGTTAGTTCTTAATAAGTTGTGTAAACTGGTTTTTCATAAATTGCAGGATGAATTTATACATTGAATAACATCAACTAATACAAATCATCAACTCATGAAGTCTGGAATTTTTCCAAAGAGGAAACATGAAGTTATCAATTAAGATTATTTTCTATTTTCTTTTTAAAATTGCAAGTGTAGGAATAAGCATAAAACATAAAAAGCTCATATTGCATGCTAAATCCCATGCAAGACCAGTTCGAGCTCCCAACGCTCTATAGTTTCCTGCTACTTTCCATCAGAATGACACAAGTCAAAAAACAGAATTTGCCAAGGCATCAACTTTAAGTTTATCCATTCGAAAGTCATGATTAGGTATTTTAATTATAATTTTAAATTTCGTACCGTATCGGTCGGTACAGCCGATATGTACCGTACCGGAGCAGTGGCCGGTACAGAATTGAATCTGTTTCGTACCAGCTCAAATTTTGGCCATACCAGCCTGTACTGGCTGTACCAATCGGTTTTTCGGCTGTATCGACCATGTGTACCGGCTTATATCGAATTCGGGATTTCACTTTTTTTTTTCTTTTCATTTCTTGCTATTTTTTTATCCTAATTTAGATTAGATCATTTACATATATATTTATATGTATAATTTATTCATATATTGACTATTATTTTAAAATATAATTTATATATGTATTTATATATAATTTTTTTTTATGTATAGACTATTTCAAAATGGTACACGCAACGGTATTGGTACCGAAATATTTCGTTCCAGTGTTTTGACTGGTACACTCATCATTACGGTATTCAAAACATTGATTTTAATAGGGTAATGCAAAGGCCTAAAGTGTTTAAAAAAAAAAAAAAACAGAATCAACCTGAATGCCAAATGCAAAATTTCCAAGACATTCTATTTGTTTTTATACGTGGAAAAGAAAAATCAAAACCCACTATTTGTCATCTTTTCTTTCTGTCAAAGTAGACATCTTAAAAAATGCACTTCTTGCATAACTACAAGTATGAGGCCTTGAACATAGATTATTAATCATACATCTAGTATTCTATATTCATCAATCTCAATAGCAATAAATAACACTTTTAACTCACAGTACCAACAAATTAACAATAGTGTGTGTGTGTGTATATATATATATATAGGTTATGATCTTAAAAGTATTAAGATGATGCATTGAAGTCAAAACCAACTGTGATTATAAATTTTAGACAACCAAATATGCCTGCTGATCAAGTCATTCATATATATATCTATATATATATATATATTATTAGATGGATGTACAGATAAGATCCAGCATGCATATATTTGGTGTAAATATATATATATATATGACATATTTATAATGTGTTATAATATTAACCTTACAATAAAATCGATGTCTCAATCTAAGAACTCAGTTACCAATTTGTGAAATTACACTACAAAATAAACTGGTTTTTGCCAAGAATAATTATTGTGGCAAAAACATCTCTTTTGGCGGGTAATGACCATTGGCCACCAATTTCGGTGGTGGCATGCCCGTGGCATATGGTCCGCGGCAAATACTACTATTTATCACGAGGGACCATCTTCGTGGCAAATTCGTACCTATTGCCACCACTTTTTTTTATGGCAAAAAGTTATCTCGGCCTTGGCAAAAAAGCTTACAATTGATCAATCATCTTGAAAAATAATTTATCCCTACACACTAGTCTCGTGGTTAATACTTATTTCTCACCCAACAAATGTAATGAACTAATGCTTGTAGTAATAAGTTTTCTACCACCAAATTTGTTCGTGTGCATTGCTTTTTGCACATGACCATTTTCCTCCCAATTATGTCCAACCATCGTGGCTAATGTCAGTATTTACCACGAAACTATTGCTGGCCATACGTTTTTAGGCATGTACATTTTCCTCTCAATAGTTGCTCAATGGCATGGGAATTATAGTTTTTACCACCACTTCAACCCGTGTGAAATAATAATTGCCCAAGAGCAATTATATGGCTATAGGTGCTAACTGTATGGAGGCACTGCATGCAGCAAATAGAAGTCGTGGCCAATAAAGTTGCCAGGAATCTTGGTCGTGGCGATAACTCTTTTGACGCAAAATTACCATCTAATATATTTACATATTCCTTTTCATGCACCAACGTCATTCCTAGCATTAACGGAAGATAAACAAGTATTTTGCATTTCTCCATATTTGGAATGCTCTAATATTGCAGTAATTAAGCATTTTAAAAGACCCTGAAAAGATATCTAAAAATAATTTTACCATCAAGTTTGTTCGGTAGTACACATGCTATGTCATCCAACACTAAAATAATTTCAAGTCTCCGACCTGTCATTCATATATATCTATGCAAGTAGTCATTAATAAAGTAATTGTACATCTTGATAATACACTTGCATTTTGTCCATTTAACATGAGGTTCTGGACCGGCTAATATATAAGAATGCATCATTTTAAAAAATTACATAAATTAGTCTAGCAAATATTAAGTTTGCTGCATCCAGCTAATGTCCTTTAGGAGACTCGTGAGCTTGTTGGAAATATCCCATGTAACCTCTCTATGGGAACATAATCTTTGCATGGGTGTACACTGCCTATTTGTTCCCCTTTGAGTTGATTAACTGCCTTGACACCAATTTGTAACTGAGAAGCCATGCCACAAGGGGCACTGCCGTGGCTTTTCCCACCAAACCAGTTGACCAACCAGTCCCAACCTTCGCTTGTTTAAACATTATAAAAGCAAGTGGTCAATTTCCAACCCAAATACATAAACCACAAAATATACATGCTAAATACATAAATCACAAATGTACATGTTATAAATCATTCTTGAGTACAAACATCATATAATCCATAAGTTATTAGACAACTAGTTTGGAGACCATACACCTTTAATTTAAATGTTTAATAGCTATAAACTAATTAGTGATGAAAAATCAGGATAACCGTTCCTCTCATTTAATTGATGGCACCATGGAATGATTTCTCCCTATTGCTGGTTGCATTTTATATGCCAAAAAATATATGTTATGCCCCAACCAATGCAGCTGATATACTTGTTGGGGCTGGGGCTGGTTCCATGAAGATGTGATACTTGTTCAGCACAACCAATGCAGTTGATATAATCTAATGATGCTTCCACTAAATACTTGGGCCATTTTATTAATTTGTATATGATTTAAACAAGTATATCACCCCATTGACCTGATTATAGCTTAGGTATATTATTGACTATTATCAAGATAACATAATAATGTCTTTCAAGCAAAACTATATAATGAGTTTATAGAGCTAGTTTATTTTTTACCCCAGCTCCTAGAACAAACATAAAAAGTGTATGGGAATTATGCAGCAGCCAGTCACATGGTTATTATAATAACATATTAACCATAAAATTCTTTCATGCATGAACAAAGCTTATCTACTAAGATTATAAGTATTCCTTACCATGGATATGTCAAGTGTTTCTTCCCTCCTACTGGCCCATTTCTCTATCTCCTGCGTTGTGATGGTAAGACCATTTTTCATCAGTTTGAGCCTAAAAAAAAGATAATATGCTATCCCATGTATCTGCATCAACTTGAGCTTCCCTACAATATTGTTTGCCCCTAACATCCAAAGGTAGATTAGAAATGGTCTTACCCAAACCAGACAGACAAGGAAGAATTCAGAAGTCAATAATACAAATTAACAGCTTACCTTATCCAGTTTCTGGTGTACGAGTAGAATTAAGAAGCTGGACCAGCAAGATAAATTCCTTAGTATTACTCACCTCAGTTACTAAGGCTTTGCTCAACCACTCATCAAAAAATATTTTTTTGGAGGACAACAAAAAGGCACCAACCTATTACTACCCTAACCAGCATACACCAATGTGTACATGATTTAATAGTAATCTTGTTAAATTCCTGTGACAACTCATTTAGCATATCAAAAGAAGGGAATAACGTAGAAAATAACATATAATACTCCCCTTCATCAAAAAACTAATAATTGTAGATAAATAAACTAAGCCTCCCCGGGAGTTTCTCCTAGAAACTCCCTGGTCCCCCCAAGCTGTTGATTAATCTGGCTAAGTTGTTTGTTATGATCAGTTATTTCTTTCCGCATTGCTTCCATTTCACCTAACATTTTTTCCATTTGCATTTTAGAGTTTTCAGCGGATATCTTGTTCCTTTCATTCTCTTCTGCCATTCGGATGAAAGCCTTGTTCTTCTGCATCGATGGAGATGGCTCAGGGATCACTGCATGTCCCAATCCCTGAGCATATCCTGATTTGTACCCAAGTGTCTCCTTGAAAACAGAGGCAGCAGCCTCATTAAGGTCATCTGGTGTCTCCATCTCATGCATCCTCTCTAGCATAAGGTTCTGGAAATAAGGTTATATTAAAATCTCAAAACGTGGCATGTTGACTTAAACAAAAAATTTTAAGAAGGCTTGCATTTTCCTTCGTTAAACTCACATAATTGCGTTCAGAGGCCGCATTAATGAATTTCCCCTTCTTTGCAGATCAATGCGTCTCCTTATAAAGAGCAATCATGTTTGGAACATCCTTACCCTTACATTAACAATGCTCAATCATTAACACAATGATGGTTGAAAACACTTATCATTTTTGAAATGTAACAATGCTCAATCATTAACACAATGTAAGTTGGAAACACTATCATTTTTGAATTGTAACAATGCTCAATCATTAACACAATGTTGGCTGAAAACACTATCATTTCTGAAATAAGTATGCAGAAAATCTATAATTATAAATATTGCATAAAAAGAAATCAATTCAAATAAGTTGATGCTCGTAGGAAACTATTACAAAGATAGAGACACACAAAGTGGTTTAAGATTGGTAATACCTTCTCTGCCATCATACGTGCGAATGATTTTCTCCCACTAGTGTGTCTAACAACTTGCTTTTTCCTATTGCTTGAATTCCTACGTGACTGCTCCTGAAATTTAAACCAACAGTATGTCATTTGGAGTTATTGAATTTCTATTGATAAGAATTTCAGCAAGTGTCATGGATGTGTAAAAAAAATATTACCTTGAATGGCCTGCTATTCCAATGTTCGCACAACCATTGCCATGTCACCTCGTCAACCATCTCCATCTCAGCAGCTATCGCCTCTGAGTGAGATGAAAATTTCCGGTATTTCTTGTGTAATCCGTAGTGGTATGCATTGTATCTATCAGCTATGGTTCCAATTATAGCCTCGCGGTGATTCTCCCTTGTCCAATCCAACTCAAAGTCTCCCTTTAAGATAGGAAAATATGGTGAGTCACCGCGATTTTCAGGTTAATAAAAAAAAAAAGATAATACGTTAACAAATATATCAAATGAGAGTCGATGGAGGAACCCTTACTTTGACGCGAGAAATCAGCTCCAGTTTTTCCTTCTCCTCAACCATGTTCCAGCTTGCATGCCTCATGTTTGCATGTACTTTCACAAGCCAACTCACTCGACTGGAGAAGATAGCTGCATTCTCGCATGATGGCCTTCTATGTCCATCCTTTATAATCAAAGGAATCTTACCCATCTTGCGTAAGATTTCAAAGATTGTACCTTTTGAAGCTCCTCTCCCTCTTTTTGTAATGGGTGGACCTGCCATGTATAGTTAATAAATATGTCATGGATACAACCAATGTATAACAGTCCAAATCAAATAGGCATTTTTTTATATCTAACATCACCCTTTATTAGTCACCATTCATACCTGCTTCTTGGACCCCCCCTTGTTGATCAGCATGGTTGGGTTGCTCTTGATTTACATTCGGTTGGATGACAAGTGGTGCTGCTTGTGTAGACTCAACAACTGGTACTGCTTGTCTAGACTCAACAATTGGTCCCACTTGAGTAGGTTCAACAACCCCGCTCGGTTCCACTTCATTTGTTAATCTCCTACTAGGTGGCACCGCTGTGGGTTGTTGTTCTGGTGGGCTTTCAGATCCTATCCGCCAACGCATGTGCCTTCGCCTTCCTCTTTTGGCAAGTCGTACCACTACCATGATCACTAAGCTGCTAAGTCACCAGCAATACCCACAATGAATATCCACAACATTCCTATTTCATAACAATTTACCAATAATCGACTAATTCAAAAGGGTGCTACTGCCCTACTTCAGAAATATAGTCGAGTAAGAGGATCATCAATGTAGAAACAACCAACTGATTATTACGGAGGTTCAGCAAAAACAGTGGTTTTCCATTACATGTTAACTATTTTTTAGAAATAAAATAAATGTTAATATATATTAGAGGTAATCCTTTTATAATTATATAAGTCACTCTCAGTCAATGAATAACTCTAGTTCTTTTAAAGGCTTATTTATTTTTGCTTGTTTTGCTAGCTAGTTTCTTACTGACAACTTCATAATTATTCGTAATTAATTAATGATATATTTGTTTCCATGAAAAAGTTGCCTTCCCTGGATGTTTAAATGTTAGATAAACAAGTGCAATCGTTTTAGGAAGAAAAAATTATAAGACATTAACCATTCAATCCACTCTCAGCAAACACAGTCAATGAATAACTCTAGTTCTTTTAAAGGCTTATTTATTTTTGCTTGTTTTGCTAGCTAATTTCTTACTGACAACTGAATAATTATTCATAATTAATTAATGATATATTTGTTTCCATGAAAAAGTTGCCTTCCCTGGATGATTATGAACAGAGAAGTATTTAAATGTTAGATAAACAATGGTCCTCATTTTAGGAAGAAAAAAATATTGGACATTAACCATTCATCAACCACTAAATACAATCATGGAATGGACTCGGAATTGTTCATCTAAAGAGTAACTGGGGCATCTACAAAACATAAAGATCAGTTATTGGTTTTACTGGATGAACTATGCATGTGTCTGTTATAGGCATTTTCTATGAAATTCATGAACTATGCAACATTAAAAAAATAAGAAGTTGGAGTGTGCAAATACTTGACAGAATGTGTAAACTTGATGCAAGCAGATTATGACTGGAAAATACAAGCATGCAGTAAACATTAAATAAAGGAAAAATCTGCATCTATTCTAGATGCATGCCTGTGCAAAAAGGTTCAGCATTAGAAATGCCAAACCCTTGTCAAAATCCTTCACATGGTTGTAATAACCCTCAAGAGTAGAACCAGCTAGCCCCAAGCATGGAATGGATGTTTAGGCACAACCACTAATCTTTTATAAAATATAAACAAAACTTAAATAGTTTCCTCTTCACATATTATTTTTGTCTTAGTATGTGAGGGAAAAATCACCAGGCTCCACACCAAGTTTTTTTTTTTTTTTTCAGCTCAAGATCTGTGGGTTTCCATGAAACTGTTCATTCTTGACCAGTATTTTCACCCTAAGTTATATAATCCTTTAAATAGCCATAAAAAAACTGGTGTTAACTGGTTTGAGTTTTGAGCAAAAAATAATATGAATAGATGACAGAAGAGAACTTACAAAGGGTCTAGACTGAGATGAGTTTGTTAGAGAATGAAAACTGAGTATGAATGCTCACCTTATTGAACTTCAAAATACTTCAGTGGAACATTAGAGGGAGATACCAGAGAGTGGAAAAGTTTTCCTTTTTCTCCTCTCTTAGAAAATCTGAAAACCCTTGTCTAGGAGCTTCCTTCCACGTGACTTTGTATTGCTATGGAAGTTTGTGTGCAGGCAGAGGCCTCAGTACCTACTTCTCAGATATGGGCGCCACACTAACTTTTTTTCCCTCCCAAATACGGCTACAGTGTATTGCTGGAGTGATGGGACATCTGGCATGCACCCCCTACCTTTCAAAATAACATAGACTAGTCAAGTGTATATATAACCATCTGATCAATGTATATAAATATTAAATATACATATATATATATATATATATATAAGGATATCTGGGAGCATTTTGGATCTATTTGGGCTGGGCGCTTAATGTTGAAATGTGGATCTATAGGGCATAGATTGTATACATACTTCAACTAATACATTGGCTTTATTTGCATTTAAAAGAAACGTATTGGCCATTTTACTGGGAGTCATTTTAACCACCATTTTTATTAGCATAATGCTTTATCAAATGAAAAATTATGATAGTATATCTTGCCCATCATTAGGCACTTAATCCTGCCAATTATAACTGGTTTGTATTAGTTAAATCATCCAATAGTCTATTTTCCAACCCAAATAGCTGATAAAAAAATATACTCTTGTTTTAGGTACTTACTATATACCAGGCAGTATATATTTGCTTGTTTTTTTAAAGTATATACCAGGATATATATGTACCAATTCCTTAACTATTTTTTTAAATTCTTACAATATACCAGGACATATGTACCAGTTCCTTAGTTCAAGCTGGATCTTTTTTCAGCAAAACAATTATAGACTTGCAATAAAACAGATGGAATACGTCAAAATTTTAGATAAACCACCCTTTAACACAACCAATGATAGCAGCATCTGGAATGATGGAACCAAAAAAATCAAAATCATCATCTTTGATTAGCGTGCACTGCTTTAAATTGACCTGATTAAATGTGGAGTGACTTTACCACACATTTAGAAGGAGAATGCTTATTCATCCTACTCTACAGCAGTTTGTAGTGCTTGCAGTACGCATGAATTAGTATTGTTGCTGGAGTATTAATTACCATCAACCAAGAGCAAAGATAGGTAGTAATTATACACAACTCTATTTGTCATTTTAAAATGCAGGTCAATTTGGATGTTTAACCAGCACCCTGTAGAGCATTTGGTGTTATTAATGTTAAAATTGCTTGCATTAGCATGAAAATAAAAACCTGAGGTCCAGAGTTCTATTTAAGCCTTTTGAGCATTAAGTGGTACACATCAAAAGAATTGCTTGCATTAGCCTGAAACTGAGGTCCAGGTTATGGAATAACCAAATGGCAGTCTCATAGTTTATGGCCAGTGTGTTCTGCCATTACATTAGTATTAAAAATAGCTTGTTATATTATCCTATTTTTCGACTTAGGTTTGTTGTTGATTATTATTGGCCAACATTGCTCATATATCTAAATATATATATATATATATATATATATTTAGATGTTATTAATTAATAACTCCTGAATTGCTCATGACAAGACATCCAGCACCTGAGTACAGTGCAAAAAACTGTTATAATGTTCTGCTCACAAACTCAGCAATTTAGCACATTAAAACAAGTAGACCTAGAGTCTAAAAATGCTACAAAATGGTTACCAAGAATAAAAGAATATGCAACAACCACAAGCAAGTGATCGAGATTAAATGGGTTGACAGTTTCTTACTACCCCCAAATAATTAACAACTACAAATTTCATACCAGGAATTTAAACACATTTAATTAAACCATACCTGGCCAAGGTGGGTATTCTAAAGATAACTTTGCTAAAACATTCTGCAAAACAAACCAAGCACTTACAAACAAGGTTCAATATGTAAATATAAGCACAATATATAAAATATCCACTTAAGTAATAATATTCTAGTACTGACAATGCATTGCATAATTCAGATCATCATATTGTAAGCCCTACTGATTAGATATCATGGTTATTCTAGAAAACAATGTATTAAGCCCAATGATAAAAAATTCAAAAACAGAGCAACTGTTTTTCTTAGCAACAGTTGTCTAACGTAAATAATTTGGAAATGAGATGGATAAAAAAAAGCATCCAGTTCCTTAGAAACATGTTTTACGTAGCTAATCTTTTTTTCCTAACAAAGAATACACAGAATATTGGACATGGATATATGGCAAAGAAAGCGTAAATACAAACAATAGTTTAATCAAAGCACAGTAATATTATACTCCCAAAATACCCATACAAATGATTTCAGGATCCAACCATCCACCTAGAAAATTGGTTGTTTTCCTTTACTAGGGCAACCAAATAGTGGAATAATTGATCACCAAATAGATGGAGAATATAGAAAGGTTATAACATCAATTAGAAAAGGATAAACTCAAGCATGAGTGTAAACCAAATGCAACGATGGTTGGGAATTGACCCTTTTCCAAAATTAGGAAATCTGTAACTGTGCAAGCTATTTGGATACCAACTCTAAACTCGTCTAGATACCACTCATCATTTTGGTTCAACCTTGGGAATACAAGCCATCAAGTTTTTTCATACGGCGACGCTTCTATTCTCGTGTGTTCATATACCTGCCAAGATAACAACAATCGACATAAGTCACATATAACAATGTTAAAAAATAAAAATACACTCAAAAAAACATCCTCACATCAGCTTAACATGCTAGTGCATATTACAAATAGGAAATGAGATGTAAATCTGCTAGTCTAGTTCTAGAGGTAAAGAGAAATTGTACATATTGAAAATAGATGATGACTGGAGATATATGCCCTCAGTAGTTGATATGATTGATGGAAACTAGTCAATCAAAGGCATGTTGGACCACAACAAATGGGCTTGCTTATTTAAAAAAGAAGATAAGGCGAGAATAGTATTCCACGAGTACACAAAAAATTAGCATGTAATCCATTCGTGTTAGACACATTTGGTAATTTTCACATTCTAAGCAAGAAAAATAGGGTGGTGTTGTAATCAGTATGAAGCAAGCCTAGCTAGTTAACAATAGTATAGCAAGTAATAAACTTGAATAACCCCAAAAAATACATTCTCCAAGCATTGAGCTAGGACAAATGTTATTGGTTAATAAATAATATGCGATCAACCCTTAATAACGTACCATCATCATCATCTGACACGTCATGGGAAGAATGTGTATTTTCGCCACCATCATCCTCTCCTTCTATTGTGTTCCCTGTACTCAACTCACAGCTAGTATCTGTGTCTGAACTAAAATCCTCATCATCGCTAGGACTGGAAGGCAAATTCTGGGGGGCAACAGACAGATCCACGGGCACGTGCTCTTCATCATCGCGAGCAAGTTGGTTGCTCTCAGTAGGATTAGTTTCAGTAACAGGCCCAAATTTACTAACATCTAATTCATCATCATCTTCTGAATTAACCATAGGGCAATCAGCATCATTTTCATCTTGGACCATGTTCCTTGACTGAATATTGTAAACATTCCTATTTGCAATCTTGTGTATTGCATGCCAACTTCCTCCCAAGCGCGGGTCCATTACGTAAAACACTTGCACCGCCTGGCAGGCCAGTACGAACGGATCATCTCTGTATGATTGTCTAGCTGTATTCACGCTTGTGAAGTGCTCCCCAACATGCACCCCCCTTCTCGTGTCCGCAATATCCCACCACTTGCATTTAAACAAGTAGACCTTACGCCATCCCATGTAACGTAATTCTATTACGTCCTCCAACAAACCGTAGAAGTCAATCGGTGACCCTTGATTTTCACCTTGAACGACCAACCTGCTATTCTGGGTGCGGCGACACCTTTCAAGTTCAGAAGTGTGAAACCGGATTCCATTCATAATACACCCTGAATATCTAGCGACTTTGGGATCTGGACCACATGACAATGCGTACAGATCATCGGTTACTTGAGGTGGACTTATTGCACGCAACTCGGCGACCTAACAACGCATAGTAACAAACACTGAAACATTAGCATGTTTGGCTATCAATTAATTAACTATAGTTTCATGAAATTGTGTTTCCTACTCCGCATAAATGTATGGAACAAAACTTACGCGTTCTCGAAACCATGATGGAAACTGAGCTCTATGCACATAATCGACGTTACTTGGGGCATCTTCCATGGTCTTGTTATAATGTTCACTACAATCACATGGTTATAGAAATTGAAAGATGAAACATTTTGTTCATGTATTTAGCATTGTACATAAGTCACACATAAAAGGAACTTACTCTATATAAGGCTCGATCTCTGTGCAGTTATTAAGCACATACCACTCAGCCTTGGCCATCAGGTCATCTGGAAATGTAGAAACAACCGCTACCCCCAATGGGCGTACCTTTTGGGAGAAAACAGATAAGGTTGCCTCGGCGTCGCATGGCTGGATGTCAACATTGCGCTCTTCTCGGTTATACCTAGTCTCAATATCATGAAAGTACATGGAGCAGAACGTTAGACATTCAAGATGAACATATCCCTCGGCAATTGACCCTTCTGGCCGCGCTCTATTTCGAACGTATCGCTTGAACTTGCCTAGATACCGCTCGAAAGGGTACATCCATCTGTATTGTACTGGCCCAGCAAGTGCAACCTCTTCAGCCAAATGAATAGCAAGGTGCACCATGATATCGAAGAATGCAGGTGGGAATATCATTTCAAGCTTACAAAGAATAATGGGGATGTTAACTTGAAGTCGTTCCACCGTCGTCTTCTACAGGGTTCTCGAACATGGCTCTTTGAAAAATGAGCTTAACTCAATTAAGGCATCTCTAACATCGTTCCGTAGATACCCACCAATTCCAACAGGCAGCAGGTAATGCATGAAGATTTGACAATCATGACTCTTCATTCCCATTATTTTGCCGTCATTACTGTTGACACATCGGGAAATATTTGAGGCAAAACCATCAGGAAATTTCACATCTGCCAACCATGCACAAAAAGTCCGTCGCTCAGCAGGACTTAGCATATAACATCCAAGACGCATCGACGTATTATTACCATCATTCTGCAAATGCAAATCTTTCCTTATTCCAAGAAGTTCCAAATCCCGACGTACATTGACTGTGTCTTTACTTTTACCATCAATATTTAGTAACGTTCCCAAAACGTTATCGCATATATTTTTTTCAATGTGCATGACGTCCAAATTATGTTTCAACCCCAAATCTAACCAATAAGGAAGCTCGAAAAATATACTTTTCTTGGTCCAACCAAGTTCACTGGGAGTACGTTTCCTCTTCTTCCGTGCTTTACCAAGCTGAATATTTAAGACTTCGTTTAACTGATTTAGTAATCCCAATCCTGTAACTCGTTGAGGTTGTTGCCGATGGTCTTCCTTGCCATTGAAAGGACCTTTTTTCTGTCGTAAGGGATGGGTAGGCACCAACCAACGTCGATGACCCATATAACAATGTTTACGGCCATGAACTAGCCACAGTGACTCTGTGGCTGCATTACATGCTGGACAGGCCATCTTTCCCTTTGTACTCCACCCCGAAAGATTGGCATATGCCGGAAAATCGTTAATAGTCCATAATAACGCTGCATGTAACATGAAAGTCTCTCTTTTGTAAGCATCGTATGTACGAATCCCCTGAATGAATAACTCCTTCAACTCATCAATTAATGGGCACAAGAACACGTCAATATCATTCCCCGGTCCCTTAGGTCCAGGGATTAACAATGACATCATCAGGTAGGGATCTTTCATGCATAACCAGGGGGCAAGTTGTACGGTACAAGTAATACTGGCCAAATACTGTATGGCTTGCTCATATTGTTAAATGGGTTGAACCCATCACTTGTTAGACCAAGTCTGACATTACGTGGATCAGAAGCAAACCAGACATGCTTGGCATCAAACTCTTTCCATACAAGAGAATCAGCAGGATGTCTCATGACACCTGGATTATCAACGCTTATCTACATGCTATCGCATGGAAGTAGCAATCTTCTTTGACATGTATAGCCTCTGTAGCCGAGGCGTTAGGGGTAAATATCGCATGATTTTATGTGGAAGCCGATGCGTAGTAGTCGATGTGACATCTCACCTAGATGCATGGCATTGAGGGCACGCGTCCAAGCCAGCATTTTCCTTCCAAAATAGGACACAGTCATTAGGGCACACATGTATCTTTGTGTATGTGAAGCCTAACTTCGACTGTAAGCGCCTGGCCTCAGTATATGATGCCGGTAGTAATGCATCAGGGAATGCAGCTTGCAAAAGCCTTATGACCATGTCAAACGACTTAATAGTCCAACCGCCAACTGTCTTAATATGAAGCAGTTTGACAATGAATGATAGCTTTGAGAAAGCTTGACAGGTTGGATGTAGTGGACGTTTTGCATCGGCTAGTAAGTCCTCGAAACTGAGGTCAACTGGAACATTAGAGGTTTCCCCTTCGTTGGACATCGCTTCATTGACATGTGTGCTATGGACATTGTCCATAAAGGCACCAGCACAGATGTCATCTAGCATCTCGTCGACATCATCAATATACTCATTATTGTAAGTGTCATCAGGACCTTCTTCATTTGAAGAAGTGATGTTGAAGATATTTTCCTCTTCACCATGGAATATCCAAACCATATAACTTGTATCGATCCCTATGATGAATAGGTGATCCTTAACCATATCATGAGGTTGGAAAATTCTATTACGGCATCTTTTACATGGACACCTAATGCGATCCACACTAGGTGCATGAGCCTTTGCCATATCTAATAACATATTAACCCCAGCAGCGTATTCATTCGACTGCAATCTATCTTCGATATGCATCCAACCTTTATCCATTTGACTGACAAAAAGATAAGCTTATACGAATTAATCCTTGAGAATAATACATGTGGGCTATATATTGTAAATGAGAATTGAATTATTGTAGCTAATAATAGTTAAACGGACGGAAAATAACAGAAGAAGTCAGATTAATTTCAGTCCACAAATGTGTGCACCCAGAGGAATGCTAAATACCTTGGATTACTTTTGAGAAATTATACATTAATGGGAGGGCACTTTGTACATAATATTGGAAAATATTTTGCACGTGGCGACCATTAACAATCCTATTCCAATGTGGGTGGCCACGAATGGGGGACCATTCAACAGATAAATAGGGATCATCGACGAGTGTTCACCAGAAAATGGAAACCCTAGGTAGCTTTGTGAGCCAGAATATTCAGTTGCCTAAAAGAGTAAACATTATCACATAGGTTAACAACTATCGTTTGAGACCATTATCAAGTTTTTGTGTTCAATGGGTCGAGACAACCCTCAGCACTATCTATCAATGGTGAAGGATTAAATAAGGATCAAAATTTTGACCTCTCTACCAACCACCAATGTAAATATATTAAGTTACTTAGACATGCAGTTACACAAAAATAGTGTCACGAAAATGTTTGACATTGTTATACTTACTCATGTAACATTAAAAATTCAACGAATTAATTGGCGAGATAAGGAGAAAGATGAACGTGATGGTAACAGCATGTAAACATAAAACAGAAAAGGAAGAAAGTATATGCCTTCCCTACTTGGACATGAGAATTTCTTAAGAGTATACAAGCTACTAATGCCAACTCAATCAGAAAACATATCCCACATAAATATCAAGTAAACATCCTATTAAAGAGGATACTATGCTTGCTGTAAATTCACCAACACCAACTGAAAATGGTGGATGTGAGTTGATAGAAATCCCAAATGCAAATGTATATGCCTTCCATTCAGTTCATATGATTTCTAAATAGTATACAAGCGTAAAATGCCATAGTAAATACACAACATCCCATATAAATATTAGTTGACTTCGTCTTAAAGAGAATACATTCTTTGCACCATCATTAGATAAACTAAAGCATAATAGAAATCCCAGATGCCAAAATATTGAACTTACAATATGTATTTACTATGAACAAAGTAATGAATACTCATCCAAAACAAAGTGTACGAAACAAAAAAAATGCCAAAAAGACAAAATTCAATTTACAAAGGATGTCCACTATTTATCTCATAATTAATAGTATTACCAATCTGACCAATAAAGTAATCCCTTAATATTAATCATAAAGTATCAATGGGGGGCTAATAACTGTCTAAAGAAAAACCCACCAACCCTATAAACAGCCATAACATAAGTTAAGTTGCATGATAAATAGGAATAGCCAAATTGAATAAATAACCAATTGCAAGTAAAATCACATCAATTATATTTAATATTATGTATATGATATTCCTGTACGTAACGAGTCTCATATATATATAGCCAGCTAGCCCCCATGAGTACACGAGTAAATATTTAACTAGCAAGTGTATGAAACGTGCAAACATGTTGTGCGTTGCAAGGGATTGGTGTGAGCACATTCAATCCAAAATAGGAATTATACCCTCTTAATAGTAGGGCTAACGCTACCTCGCTCTAGAGAATGTTTAATTTACTACATGTTGCTCGTGAAGCCAATTAAAACAAAATTTTTTCAAGGAAAACAATATATATATATATATATATATAATGTGATGACATGTAGCATAGATTCAGGATGATGATCTAGATTATCTGACACAAAACCCTAAAATACCAGACTTTATTAAAAAAAAAATGTTCTTTAATAAACAATCTAATTAAGCAAGACATTAAGTAAATAAATTGAGAAAACAGAAGCCTCCAACATAACTTTATCGGACAACCAACCATACTTGATCCACTTTCACTAAAACTTTCTGTTAATACATCATAAACAAACCCATCCGACCCTTTTAGTCATGTGCATGAGGAAGGGGGGAATAAAACTAACTGAATATATGCAAACCAGGAGGTGAACTAAGAGGGAGGGATAGGAACAAAAATCACAATTAGGGATCAAAAACTTTGGCATGCATCCGAAATCGCAATAGCAGTAAATACCGGTAAAAAGTTATGGAGGGATAGATCTCTACTGACCAAATTCCGTGGCGCCAAAGAACCCTCAAGTAATCGGAGTGCTGCTGGCGATATAATCGATCTCGACAGATAGAATCAACAGCGGCGCTGGAGATTTCAACCCAGAGCTAGGGATTTTGGTCGCCTGGAGGGGGGGCTGGAGGTCTGTTATAGAATGGCCTTATAAGACTATATGCACTAGCCAACTGGCCAAAACGATGTATTTAATTAACAGCCTAACAATCAGCATGCATTTATCAAAACGACGGCAACAATCAGCACGCGTTTATCAAAACGACGACTCAATGGCTGTTTTTCATGTGAAAAACTTTTTGTTGCGGTATGAGCTCGCCGCAAAAGCCTTTTTTTGCCATAAGAATTCAACTGCCGCATGACAAGACATGGCAAACTGGTATTATTTATTAGCTAAGGGGTTGTTTATCTCAACTGCAAATATTAGCCACGACAATTAGTCATGGGCAAAAGAATGGCCTTATCTTAAGAGATTATGATGTCGGAAAAATAAGGGAAGAACATCTAGAGGACTATAAACTAATTATTCTTCACAAGGTGTAAATCTAAGCATCAAAATAAGAGATGGAGAGAACAACCCTAAGTTTGCGATCGCGATTTCGAGAGACAGAGCAACCCTAAGTTGCAATTTCAAGAGACAGAGGAATGGAGAGAAAGGCAGGAGTGAGAGACGAATGGAGAGAGAGGCAAGAGTGAGAGATGAATGCAAAGAGAGAGACGATGCAGAAAGGGACGGTGGAGAGAGAGCCTCACCTTGGAAGCAAAGCAACGAGAGCACGACTGTGAGCTTCAAAATGTTGCAGTCGGCGTGAGAGAGAGACAAAGAGACACAGAGAGAGAGAGATATGGGATTTAGGGATTTAGGGGGCCGGGTGTATCGTTTTGATTCATTTTTAAAGGACTATTTGTGGCGCTTCAGATATTTTAAAGGACACAGAAGCGCCGCAAATACTCATAAAATTCGCTACAAAAAAATCAAACTAAGAATTTTTCCACGCTTAAAATTAGAATTCGCCCCACACAAAATAAGCATATTTTGCTATAGTTGACATATAATCTCCCACATACTATATATAAAAATTTAATTTTTATTATTTTTTTCTTTTGTAAAATATTTAATATATGAGTATGAGTAATAAATAAAAAAATCAATTAATTTAAGAAGAAAAAACTCAAAAAATAAAGATTTAAATTTTAAAAATATATATTGTGTGTGATAAATTGAAAAGTTGTATAGGATGACTCTTAAGTTTATTTGTCGCAAAAAACAGTTGTCACAAATAGTGTTTTCCCATGAAGTTCTCCCTAGCAAAATGAAATTTATTTGCCACGACATAAAATCGCCACAAAAAATATTATTTTTCGTCACAAAACATTATTTCCCACGAGGTTTTATTTGCACAAAATTGTATCGTGGCAAAAAGCTTATTTTTTTTTCCACAAACACTTTTTGTGTCATCAGCTTATTATTTACCACGATTGTATATGGTGGCAAAAGAACTCGTGGCAAAAACCTATATTTCTTGTAGTGTTAATGTTGTCCCACTAACCTAATAATGTAATCGACTAATGAAAATATTTTACATCATTGCCCTTACAACAGTATTATATATGTATATATATGAGATCAAGGTAAACAAATTAATCAATCTGACTGAGAGATCAATGATCATATATGTATGAAAACTACTCATGTTCTGCTATATATCAGAATAGATTAAAACTTTTGTAAAAAAAAAAAAAGAAAAGATTAGAACTCTAGAATGCAGTGACAAGATAAATGACCACACTTGTATATATGATACGTTGTGGGATCTATTGTTGCTATATGAAAAGATATGAGTAGTTCCCTATATCAAAAAAGACAAAGTAAGAAAAAATAAACAACTTTGTTAATGGGTGAGGAATATAGATCTATGAGAATAAAAAGGGCAAATAAAAGAAACTCACTTCTTTCTAAATAACCAATTGCAACATGATACCAAAATTGTTGAATATGATGCTCTATGATGCTCCTCACTCTCAGTGTTGGTATTGCGAAAAATGTAGATTTTAAGATTGCAAAGAAGTAGAAAAAGAGAAGAATAAAAACCATGAAGCATAGGATTTAAATTCCTAGGCTTTAAAAACCTAAATTTGCTAGCATAGACAATCGTGAAGTAATTTACTACTCAAAAGATGAAGTAAAAAACTAGATCCCTTGCATACAACGATGATGTCGAGAGAGGTCATCAGGGCAAAATCAAGAGTGCCCTAATGGATGAAAACAGAGAAAACGGAGAGAGAAAGATCTTACTACCCTGGAGAGCGAGCGAAGGAGACGATAATTAAGGAACCAAAGAAATCAGAGTCACCAAGTGAGAATCAACGAGAGAGTGTGAAAGAGAAAGAGAGAGCATTTCGAGGGTTTCTTTTGGGGGAGGATTAGAAAAATTGTTGTGTGCTGGGGATTGCATTTTTGTGGCAATAATGATCGTCTTAATAGATTTAAAAAATGTTGCAAATGAGCCCATCAGCTTTTAATTGAGAATAAGTGTAAAAAGGCAGCGGTGAATTTCAATTCGTTGCAAGAAGTGACTTATTGCAGCGACTTTATTTGCAATAGAATAAAAGTCATTGCAATAAGTCCTTTTTCTTGTAGTTAAATCATGAGTACTATTATATTGATGAGAAAAAACAAACATTTGCCACAAAAAATAATGATAATAAATATTCAAAATTCATGAGTATGTACGTATGTTTGTAGTCTTAAGTGAATAATTAATGATACACTTATAATTTGTTTAAAACTACTTTACAATTCATTTTATAATAAACCAATATGTACAATCATGCCATTTTTTTAAAAAACTACTTTACAATTCATTTTATAATAAACCAATATGTACAATCATGCCATTTCTTTTTCTAAAAAAAAAAATCCCAAATTTACAAAACTACATCAATTTCACATAGAGTTATAAAATGGGTAGAGCTACTATGCCCATCAATTTGTCCATTTCGTGTGCCATTTAGAGCAACTCAGACTTTTCTCTCTCTCTCTCTCTCTCCTTATTTTTTTAAAATTTTATTTCAAACATTTTTTAAATACATTTAAACATTTTTTTTTAAATATCAACATTAATAGTCACTTTCTTAATTAATAAGATTTTTAAAAAAAAATAAATGCATGAGCGGTTAAAATAATCAAGGAGTAAGATGAAAAGAGTATTAAAAAATAAATATTTGTAATACTTTAATTGTAATTAAAAAGATGATTTGCGATCAAAATAATATGTTTTTATCGTAAGTAGTCATTCTGATTATAATTAAAGTGTCACAAATATTCATTTTTCTTATAGTAAATATAGTATTATTCTTATAAAATAAATCTAGGAGGATTGTTGTAAGAGAATCATTTTTCATAATTTATAGACCTACGTTATTATAAATAGTATATAGGGCCGGTCTGCACTCATGTAACTACGTAAGTAGTACTATTCATTTTTTTGGTTTATTTACATTCAATTTTTTGTTATTTTTAGATATTTTTAAAAAAATAAAAAATTCACATCATTATTTAAAAATATTTATTTCATCATTCAAAAAATAAAAAACTAATTTTTTTGGTCATTCGGGAGATGTAATATTTGAGACAAATCCTAAAAAGATAAAGCATTTCTCTCTATATAATTAAGAATATGCAAATTATGATGTAAAATTTTCTCCTTCATCTCCTAGATATATGATCTCTCTTTTTATCTGTATTAATATTATAAGCATGCATATCGTATTAACATGAGAGTTCGGACTTTAAAAGTTTTGGTGATCAAGTAAAGCTATCTAGAAGAAGAATTTATATAAGTAGTTCATGCCCATAGCTGGCCAGTCAAACACTCAAATATATACCCTTTTCTTTTTCTTCTAATGATAGACTTGTGGTTAATATAGTATATAGAAAATGCTTTAGATTATATAAAAATAAATTTAAAAATTGATATAGCATATATAATATGTCAAATTATTAAATTATTTTTATTATAAAATAAATTTAATAAATTCTATAAAATTATATCAATTTATAATTTTTTTTTGTTTAATTTTTTTTCGTCTAAAAAATTTTTTATAATATAATGGGGTCTGACCTGATTGGCTTTCGAAGTATGCGCTCCACGAGTTAGAACCAGCTAGCTATCTAGCTGGTTAATTTGGTCAGACTTTACCTATATTTAAATATATATATATATGTATATGCATGCGTGCTGTTATTTCAAAGTTCAAACCGAAATAACTTATTAAATATGATTCGGTTAAACAACCTTTGTATTTAAATGATATATGTATGAGAGTACTACTGGATCATGATGTTAAAGGTGTGAATAATGACTTGATCTTCATTTCCAAGGTAAGATGCTTAGGCTCGTTGATCGGAGGAATTGAGATAAATTTTAAAAATTGAATAAAATATTATATTTTAATATTATTATTTTATAATTTTAAAAAACTAAATTGATATTTTAAAAAAATGAATATTTATTATATTTTATATAAAATTTTAAAAAATTATAATAATGAAATTGAGATGAGATTTAATTTCAACCCAAACTGAACCTTAATGTAGCCTGTAGGTCTGGAATTCGAATAATTTTGGATAGTTTTTTTATCCAAATTTTATCTGGATCGAAAATTGCATCATCACCCACTTTAATCCGTGGATATCGGATTTATATCCTGGAAATCAAATCGTATTCACAGATTTATGACTCGGAAATTAAGGTTATTTTAAGAGATAAAGATGAATGAAATGAAATAAAAGTTAAAATAAAATAAAATAATATTATAAAATATTTTTTTAATTTTAATTTTATTTAAAAAATTTATTTTGAGATTTAAAAAAGTTGAATTGTTGATTTTATTTTATATAAAAAATTAAAATATATAATAAAAAAATTAAAATTAAATAAAATGAGATGAGATATTTTGAAAAATCAAACCAAGCAAATTACAAATTGGACACCACTTGATTACAAAAATTAAGCAGGTGGTGGATTATTTGGACCAGTCTTTCTGCTCATTAATGTGTAACCCAAACGACTGATCAACTCTGATACGAAGCTGGGCCGTTGTGAATTCAACCTACTTTACAGTCCGTTCTATTTTCTTAAGTCCAGCTGTGATTCTTAGCTGGCCCAATAGAAGAGGCTTTTTTTTTTTTTTTGTCTTTCTAAAAGTAGTTCGATCGTATCCGTATTAGTTTCGGTATAAAACATTTTGTGTAAGGAAACACTAATACGGATTGGGGCCTACTGCCGGGATTTTTTGTTTTTTATTTTTTATTTTATAATTAAGTAAGTATTTTTTTAATAATATTATATACTTTTAAAATATTTAAAGATGTTAAAAAATTATGAAAAAAAAAAGTTCATATGCATCATTGGAAGCTCTCAAGTTCTTAATAGTGCGCCTTTGTGTAAATGGAGACGTTGGGGTCACCGAACCCTTATAAAAAAGAGTCTCAATAAAAATATAATAAAAAATTCTAAAAAATACAATAAAAAAATTTAAAAACACAATAAAAAATCAAACGAAGAAAACATAATAAAAAATACAATAATAAAATAAAATAAAAATGATTTCACGTGATGGGTAGGGAGGCGTTCGGCTTCAGTCTAGACGGAGCTGTCGCCGGCCATTGGGGGCGTCACCGCCCATACCATCGGGAGTTTCAGACCCATTTCGAGTTTAAGACTGTCGGGAGAAGGTGGGAGGCCGCCGGGGATCGCCGTCGCAAGAGTAAGGCCGTCGGAAGGAGACGGTTCCGATAGTATAGGCGGTGACGCTGTCAATGGCCAATGGCGGCGCCGACTATTTTTATAAAGGAGTCGGTCGGACCAACCCAGAATTTCTCGTGTAAATATAAGTTCGATAACAACTTCTTTTAAAAAATATGATATATATGATTTATTTTTTTATTTTTTTGTTATGTTATGTTATTTATCAACAAATGATATTTGTAGTAACATGCGTTGCAAGTAAAAAATCCCACATTTCTTTTTTGAACAAAATTAGATAAATATGTGATTTGTATAAAAAAAATTAATCTTTTAATAATAAATTTTATTATTTTTCAAAAGACGTGCGTGACTTATATATTGAAACTGTATTTAATATTATTACTTTTTATCAATAAGTTGATAAATATGATAATAAGAGTTCATCCAAACATGATTAAAAAAATCCAAACGCTGATAATATCATATCAATACAATGAGTCTATGATATAATATTAATAGTTACAGTTATAAGATAACATCTGAAGTTATTGTCCAATACGATTACTATTATAAAATTAAAAAAGAAATTATTATTACAAGAGAGAAATATATAAGAAACTCTTTAAAAATTCTTAATAACTGAAACTTTCTTTTCTCTCTATATTTTCTTATAAATTTCATAACAACTGAAACCCATATTTATAGGCCTTGAAATTACTATGTAAGTCACTATGCAAGATTTAAAATAATAGTGGTGAAGTTATTCACATAATTTTAGTATTGGAATAAGGGGCGGTAGCCATCCCTCCAATCGATCTTCGTTTCATTACACTCCCCCTTAAATGACTACCCATAAAGAATCTGTCTCGTTAAAACCTTACCAAAGAAAAACCCGGTGGGAAGAAAAACTAATGGCGAAAGAAAAAGAGTACAGTCTTCTTATGTATCCACAAGTGCTTTAAGATTGCCTCATTAAGACCTTGTAAAAGAAAACCTAGTGGGACAAAACTTTAGCGAAGGAAAAAGAGTACAATCAGTACAAGTCTTTAAGATATTTACTCCCCCTGAAAAGTGCATGACAATAGATCTTTGAGTTTTCGCATTCCAATATTATGCACAATCTTCTTGAATATTGCAGTTGGTAATGCTTTTATGAATAAATGTACTAGATTATCACTAGATCGTATCTGCTTGACATTAATTTCACATTTCTCATGAAGTTCATGAGTATAAAAGAATTTAGATGAAATATGTTTGGTTTTGTCACTTTTGATATATTCTCATCTGATTTGAGTGATACAAGCAGTATTATTTTCATATAAAATTGTTGGGCTATTTTTGATCATGGGGAGTCCACACTTTTCCTGGATGTGTTGAATTACTGATCTCAGCCAAATACACTCTCGACTTGCTTCAAGAATAGCAATGATCTCAGAGTGATTTGAAGAAGTAGTAGATAGTGTCTGCTTAATAGATCTCTATGATATGACAGTATCTCTATAAGTAAATAAATATTCAGTTTGAGATCTACCTCTGTGTAGGTCTGGAAGATAACCTGCATCTACATACCCAATCAATTGTGGACTTGATCCACGTTGATAAAATAATCTCATATCAACTATCTATAAAGGTAACGAATGACATGTTTAATGTCATTCCAATGCCTTTGAGTTGGTGCAGAACTATATCTTGCAAGCAAATTAACTGAGAATGTAATATCTGGTCGAGTGCAATTTGCAAGATACATCAAAACTCCAATTGTACTGAGACAGGACCAAGAATTTCTTCATCATCATCACAAGGACGAAATGGATCATTCTTCACATCAAGTGTTTGAACAATCATTGAAGTATTCAGGGGATGAGCTTTGTCCATATAAAAATGCTTCAGGACTTTCTCGGTATACATGGACTGATAAATAAAAATTCCATTTGGCAAGTGCTCAAGTTACAGGCCGAGACAAAGTTTTATTTTGCCAAAATCTTTCATTTCAAATTCATTCTTTAAATATGTAGTGGTTCTTGACATCTCTTCAGGAGTTCTCACAATATTTAAATCATCAACATAAACCGTAATAATGAAAAATCTAGATTCTGACTTCTTAATAAAAACATACGGGCATATAGAATTATTTTCAAATCCTTCTTTCAATAGATATTCGCTTAAGCGATTATACCATATGCGTTCCGGATTGCTTCAACCCATATAAAGATTTTTGTAGTCTGATAGAGTACGTATTTCTATATGTACTTGTAAATACTTCAGACATTTTATATCTTTCAGAAATTTTCATATATATGTAATGGTCTAAGGATCCATATAAATATGCAGTGACCACATCTATCAACCACATTTCTAATGTGATTGCATCTATAATGAGAGAATATGTTTCTTCATAATCAATCCCGGGTTTCTGCAGGAAACTTTGTGCGACAAACCGTGTTTTGTACCGCATAATTTCATTTTTCTCATTACGTTTTCATACAAATACCCACTTATATCTAACAGGCATTGCACAATTTGGTGTTTGGATAACAGATCCAAATACTTCTCGCTTTACTAGCGAATTTAATTCAGTTTCAATGACTGCTTTCTATTTTGACCAATCATTTATAAGTCGACATTCTTTGATGGTTCTTGGCTCACTTTCTTCATTACTTCTGGTAATGCCAATAGCCATTTTATATAAAAATATGTTGTCGACAACAGTTTTATTTCTATCCAGAATTTCTCTAGTATTCATGAAATGTATTGAGATCTCATTATTTTTATGTACCTGTTTCTCTTCAGAGGAAAACATTTCATGAAATACCTCTTCAGGAGGTCTATTTTCAGGAAATTTTAGGATAGGAGATTTAACTTTTTGTGGAGCATCAATTGTATTTTTAGCCTATATTGTGTGTATATGTTATTTATGAACACCAAATTCATTTTTTATCATTTTTCCTTCGGAGATTTTTATCTTTTGCACCAACAGGTCTTCCATGCTTCAGGCATGTCTTAGACTCACCTATTGCTGTTTTGACAATTTGTCCTTCGGGGACTTCAATCATTTCTCCAGAAAGAATATAAGATTTTACTACACCTTTAGTGTCAGTAAATACATCCGGTAATTGATTTGCAACATTTTTTAAATGAATAATCCTCTGAATTTCCAGCTAACATTCATTTGTAGGAAGATCAAATTGAGACAGGGTCTTATTATCCCAAGTAATATCTTGTCGTGCTTCAGGCACCGACTTTTCTTTACCCATTTATGGAAAAGTAGATTCGTCAAAATGACAATTCTCAAAACGTGCTTTAAACATATCTCTTGTAAGGAGTTCAAGATATCTGATAATAGATGGAGAATCAAAACCAACATATATCCCAAGTCTACGTTGATGGCTCATTTTTGTATGCTGTGGAGGTGTAATTGGAACATATATAGCACATTCAAAAGTACGAAGATGAGAAATATTTGGTTGTTGACCGAATGCAAGCTGTAATGGAGAATATTTATAATATGCAGATGGTCTAATGCGAATTAATGATGCTGCATGAAGTATAGCATGTCCCTAAGCAGAAACAGGAAGTCTTGATTTCATAAGTAAATGTCTAGTGATTAGCTGAAGTCTTTTGATCAAAAATTCAGTTAAACCATTTTGAGTATATGTATGAGTAACAGGATGTTCAACATCTATTCTTATTGACATGTAATAATCATTAAAAGTTTAAGATGAAAATTCACCTGTATTATCCAATCGAATGGTCTTAATTGGATACTCAGGAAATTGTACTCGTAGTTTGATTATTCGAATAAGAAGTCTAACAAATGCAACAGTTCTAGTGGAAAGCAGGCAAACATGTGACCATTGACTAGATGCATTAATCAAAATTATAAAATATTTAAATGGTCCACTTGATGGATGAATAGGTCCACATATATCTCCGTGAATCATTTGTAAAAAGGATGGAGACCCAACAATGACTTTTGATGGAGATGGTCTGATAATCAATTTACCTTGAGAACATGCAGAGCACGGAGATTCAATGGGTAGAAATATCTTTTGATTCTTTAAGGGATGTCCATGCAAATTTTCAATAATTCGTCTCATCATCATAAATTTCGGATGTTCAAGGCGATCATGCCAAGTCATAAATATTTTGAGATCAATGCACTTCTAGTGCATTACCCATATGATTCAATTGTTCTCATCTTTGTATAATACAATCCAGAATATAGAGTATGCAGTTTTTCTAATACAAATTTCTGGCCCAATATTGTTTTAGTAATAAGAAGATGCTTTTTACTGTCTTCATTGGTCGTTTTAATATGGTAATCATTACGACATATATATTTGAAACATAATAAATTTCTTATGGATTGTGAAGAGAATATAACATCATTAATATAAAATTTGGTGCCATTAGGTAACACAATATAAGCTCTTCCGGAGCCCTGAATTAAACCTGATGAACTTGATATGATATAGACATAGGCTTTGCTTAGTGTTAGATTTTGAAAATATTTCTTTTCTTTGAGAATTGTGTGAGTTGTAACACTGTCAGTCAGACATATATTTTTATCATTCAACTCGAGATAAAAAGCTCATCAATGTAATCCATGATTAGAGGAATAAGACTACTAATTTCAGAATTGGTAGAACCGTCGTACTGATAACGTGTTATAAAACTAAAGAAGAAATTACTATTGTAAAAGAGAAATATATAAGAAACTCTTTAAGAACTCTTAATAACTGAAACTTTCTTTTCTCTCTATATTTTCTTATGAATTTCATAAAAACTGAATCCCATATTTATAGGTTTTGAGATTATTATGCAAGTTACTATGCAAGATTTAAAATAATAGTGATGGGGTCATTCACATAATTTTAGTAGTGGAACAATGGGTTATAACTGTCCCTCCAATCGATCTTCGTTTCATTATAATTACAATATTATTTCTGTAATGAAATGAACGTGAACGAAGCAAATTAGTGCGACAGCTGCCGCCCCCTGTCCCACTACTAAAATTATGTGAATGACCCTACCACTATTATTTTAAATCCTGCATAGTGACTTGCATAGTAACTTGCATAGTAATTTCAAAACCTATAAATAGGGGCTTCAGTTGTAATGAAATGCATAAGAAAATATAGAGAGAGAAAGAAAATTTTAGTTCTTAAGAGTTTCAGAAGAAGTTTCTTATTTCTCTTTTGCAATAGTAGTTTCTTTCTTTAGTTTAATAACATGTTTTCAGCACGACGGTTCTACCAATTCTGAAAATAGTGGTCTTATTCCTCTGTAAGTTTTTCAATATATTATTTACAGTTTTTAATATATTTTATTGATGATGATCTATGTGAATTTATAAATATATTTTCTGAGATATACATATTTATTTCATTATTTATATGTGTAGAAAATGGCAAATCTTACAAAATTGAAATTTGTTGCTCTTGACATATATGAAAAAAATTATTTATCCTGGATACTTGATACTGAAATTCATCTTGATGTAATGAACCTGAGAGAAACTATTAAAGAAGGAAATTAAACGTCCCTGCAGGACCGTGCTAAAACAATGATTTTCCTTCGCCACCATCTTCATGAAGAATTGAAAACTGAATATTTTACAATAAAAGACTCCAGTATTTTGTGGAACAATTTAAGGGAGAGGTATGAACACCAGAAGACTGTCATCCTCCCAAGAGATCGTTTTGATTGGTTGCACCTGAGGTTGCAAGATTATAGAAGTGTTAGTGATTATAACTCTGCACTTTTTAAAATAAGCTCAGTACTAAAATCATGCGGTGAGAAAATCACCGATGATGATATGCTAGAGAGGACTTATACTACATTTCATGCCTCGAATGTGCTTCTGCAGCAACAGTATCGAGAGAGAAAGTTCAAGAAATATTCTGAACTTATATCATGTCTTCTAGTAGCTGAGCAGAACAACGAGCTCTTATTAACAAATCACCAGTTACGCCCTACTGGATCAATATCATTCCCTGAAGTGAATGGTAATAGGTTTGTATCATTCCCAGAAGTGAATGGTGCACCTTTAGAAGAAATCGGGAGCGTGGACGTGATAGAAGAAATTATAGAAATGTTAGTCCCAGAAGTAACAACATTAAAAGAGATAATAATATACCGTATCATCAGAAGTGGTATAATTCAGAAATTGGTAAAAATCTCCAGAATAATTTTTCAAAGAAAAGTGAAGAGGTGTGCCATAGATGTGGAATGACTGGACATTGGTTATGTACCTGTCGTACGGCCAGACACTTAACTGATTTATATCAAACTTCTATTAAAGGAAATAATAAAGTACATGAAACAAATTTAGTAGAACCATCAGATGATTTATTAGATTTAGTAGATGTAGATGTTACTCATCTTGATGTCTCTGATTTCTTTAATCATCCTGAAGGTAGTATTGAACACTTAATTGGAGATAGAAGTGTTCCACTCAATTAATGTATTTTTTTTCTATCTGTAATAAAAGTTTTGTATATTTTGTAGAATCATGGATCACATTGATGAGTTTTTTATCTCTGAGTTGAATGATAGAGATACATGTCTGGCTGACAGTACTACAACTCACACAATTCTCAAAGAAAAGAAATATTTTCAAAATCTAACACTAGTAAAGCTTATGTCCATACTATATCAGATTCATCAGATTTAATTGAGGGTTCCAGAAAAGCTTATATTGTGTTGCCTAATGGTACTAAATTTTGTATTGATGATGCTCTATTCTCTTCACAATCCAGAAGAAATTTATTGAGTTTCAAAGATATACGTCGTAATGATTACCATATTGAAACGACCAATGAAGACAGTAAAGAGCATATTCTTATTACTAAAACAATATCGGGCTAGAAGCTCGTATTAGAAAAACTGTCTGCTCTATGTTCTGGATTGTATTATACAATAATGAGAACAATTGAATCATATGTGGTAATGCACCAGAAGTGCATTGACCCTAAAGTATTTATGACTTGGCATGATCGCCTTGGACATCCGGAATCTATAATGATAAGACGAATTATTGAAAATTCGCATGGGCATCCTTTAAAGAATCAAAAGATATTTGTACCCAATGAATCTCTGTGCTCTGCATGTTCTCAAGGTAAGTTGATTATCAGACCATCTCTCTCAAAAGTCATTGTTGAATCTCCATCCTTTTTACAAAGGATTCACGGAAATATATGTGGGCCTATTCATCCATCAAGTGGACTATTTAGATACTTTATGGTTTTGATTGATGTATCTAGTCGATAGTCACATGTTTGTCTGCTTTCCACTAGAAATGTTGCATTTGCTAGACTTCTTGCTCAGATAATTAAATTACGAGCACAATTTCCTGAGTATCCAATTCAGACCATTCGATTAGATAATGCAGGTGAATTTTCATCTCAAGCTTTTAATGATTATTGCATGTCAATAGGAATAGATGTTGAGCATCTTGTTGCCCATATACACACACAAAACGGTTTAGCTGAATCTTTGATCAAAAGACTTCAACTAATCGCTAGACCTTTACTTATGAAATCAAGACTACCTATTTCTGCTTGGGGACATGCTATACTTCATGCAGTATCTTTAATTCACATTAGACCATTTGCATATCATAAATATTCTCCATTACAGCTTGCATTTGGTCAACAATCAAATATTTCTCATCTTCGTATTTTTGGATGTACTGTATATATTCCAATTGCACCTCCATAATGTACAAAAATGGGCCCTCAACGTAGACTTGGGATATATGTTAGTTTTGATTCTCCATCTATTATTAGATACCTTGAATCCCTTATAGGGGATATGTTTAAAGCACGTTTTGAGGATTGTCATTTTGACGAATCCAATTTTCCATTAATGGGTAAAGAAAAGTCGGTGCCTAAAGCACGACAAGATATTACTTGGGATAATAAGACCCTGTCTCATTTTGATCCTCCTACAAATGAATATAAACGGAAAGTTCAGAGGATTATTCATTTGTAAAATGTTGCAAATAAATTACCGGATGTATTTACTGACACTAAAAGTATAGTAAAATCTTATATTCTTGCTATTAATGCTCCAGCAAGGATTAAAGTCCCTGAAGGACAAATTGTCAAAGCAGCAATAGGTGAATCTAAAATACGCCTGAAGCGTGGAAGACCTATTGGTGTAAATGACAAAATTTCCAGAAGGAAAAGAATACAAAATGAATTTGGTGTTCCTGAAGAACACGTACCCACAATACAGGCTATAAATATAATTGATACTCCTAAAGAGTTCAAATCTTCTATTCCAGAACCTCCTGAAGAGGAAACTCCTGAAGAGTATAAATCTCCTGAAAAAGGACCTCCTGAAGAGGTGTGTCATGAAATGTTTTCCCCTGAAGAGGAACAGGTACCTAAAAATAATGAGATCTCAATACATTTCATGAATATTGGAGAAATTCTGGATAGGAATAAAACTGTTATCGACAACATATTTTCATATAAAATGGCCATTGATATTACCAGAAGTAATGAAGAAAGGGAGTAAAAAACCGTCGAAGAATGTCGACGTAGAAATGATTGGCTAAAATGGAAAGCAGCTATTGAAACTCAATTAAATTCGTTAGCAAAGCGAGAAGTATTTGGACCTGTTATCCAAACACCAAAGGGTGTAATGCCTGTTGGATATAAGTGGGTATTTGTACGAAAACGTAATGAGAAAAATGAAATTATGCGGTACAAAGCACGGCTTGTCGCACAAGGTTTCCTGTAGAAACCCGAGATTGATTATGAAGAAACATATTCTCCCGTTATGGATGCAATCATATTTAGATTTTTGATTAGTCTGGTTGTCACAACAGGATTAGAAATGCGGTTGATGGATGTAGTCACCGCATATTTATATGGATCCTTAGATCATGACATATATATGAAAATTCCTGAAGGATATAAAATGCCTGAAGCATCTACAAGTACATCTAGAAATATGTATTCAATCAGACTACAAAGATCTGTATATGGGTTGAAGCAATCCGGACGCATATGGTATAATCGTTTAAGCGAATATTTATTGAAAGAAGGATTTGAGAATAATCCTATATGCCCATGTGTTTTTATTAAGAAATCAGAATCCGGATTTGTCATTATTACGGTTTATGTTGATGATTTAAATATTGTGGGAACTCCTGAATAGATCTCAAAAATCGCTATATATTTAAAGAATGAATTTGAAATGAAAGATCTTGGCAAAACAAAATTTTGTCTCGACCTGCAGCTCGAGCACTTGCCAAATGGAATTTTTATTCATCAGTACATGTATACTGAGAAAGTCCTAAAGCATTTTTATATGGACAAATCTCATCCCCTGAGTACTCCAATGGTTGTTCGAACACTTGATGTGAAGAATGATCCATTCCGTCCTTGTGATGAAGATGAAGAAATTCTTGGTCTTGAAGTACCATATCTCAGTGTAATTAGAGTTTTGATGTATCTTGCAAATTGTACTCGACCAGATATTACATTCTCAGTTAATCTACTTGCAAGATATAGTTCTGCACCAACTCAAAGGAATTGGAATGGCATTAAACATGTCCTTCGTTACCTTCATGGTACGGTTGATATGAGATTATTTTATTAACGTGGATCAAGTCCACAATTGATTGGATATGCAGATGCAGGTTATCTTTCAGACCCACACAGAGGTAGATCTCAAATTGGATATTTATTTACTTATGGAGATACTGCCATGGAGATCTGTTAAGCAGACACTATCTGCTACTTCTTCAAATCACTCAGAGATCATTGCTATTCATGAAGCTAGTCGAGAGTGTATTTGGCTGAGATCAGTTATTCAACATATCCAGAAAAAGTGTGGACTTCCCATGATCAATAATAGCCCAACAATTTTATATGAAGATAATACTGCTTGTATCACTCAAATCAGAGGAGGATATATCAAAGGTGACAGAACCAAACATATTTCACCTAAATTCTTTTATACTCATGAACTTCAAGAGAAATGTGAAATTGATGTCAAGCAGATACGATCTAGTGATAATCTGGCAGATTTATTCACAAAAGCATTACCAACTTCGACATTCAAGAAGATTGTGCATAACATTGGAATGCGAAAGCTCAAAGATCTATAGTCATGCACTTTTCAAGGGGAGTAAAAGACTTGTGCTGATTGTACTCTTTTTCCTTCGCTGAGGTTTTGTCGCACTGGGTTTTTCCTCTGCAAGGTTTTAATGAGGCGATCTTAAAGCACTTGTGGATACATAAGAAGACTGTACTCTTTTTCCTTCGCCATTGGTTTTTCTTCCCATTGAGTTTTTCCTTGGCAAGGTTTTAACGAGTCAGATTCTTTATAGGTGGTCATTCAAGGTGGAGTGTAATGAAATGAACGTGAACGAAGCAAATTAGTGCGACGGCTGCCGCCCCCTGTCCTACCACTAAAATTATGTGAATGACCCCACCACTATTATTTTATATCCTGCATAGTAACTTATATAGTGACTTGTATAGTAACTTGCATAGTAATTTCAAAGCCTATAAATAGGGGCTTCAGTTATAATGAAATTCATAAGAAAATATAGAGAGAAAGAAAATTTCAGCTCTTAAGAGTTTCAGAGAGAGTTTTTTATTTCTCTTTTACAATAGAGTTTCTTTTTTTAATTTTATAATAATTTCTCAATTTTTTCTTTATGTTTTTCTTTTTCTTAGAATTGTTGTCTGTTTGTTTGTGTTGTATGAAATACCAAAAGAATACAGAGAAAATGATTTTAATCACATGGTTGCAACGTCTTCCACGTTAGCCAAAGGTAGGACCGAGCTATTTGTTGGAGAGAGCAGGAGATCCACGTTCGTACAGGTCTACCATTCGAGTAGAGCAGACGATCCTCTTCAGAACAAAGACAGAAAAATCAAAGCAGTGTAGAGAAACAGCAACAGCAACAGCAGCAGCAGCAGCAGGGTGAAAACTGAAATAACTGAACCAATAGCCACCCTCAGATCAGAAGAAAACTAGCAGAAATTCGATAGAACCAGACTAGGAAGGCGGACAGAACAGGGAGATCTCCAGATGACGGATCCAAATCTGGAGTTGCAGGAGTCGGGTTGGGAGGAACTCAGGAAGGAGGCTCGGAAGATCGAGGGCGATCTCGATGTCAAGCTCTCTTCCTATGCTAAACTCGGCGCTAGGTTCACCCAAGGAGGTACCCTTCTTTCCTTGCTCTCTCTCTTTCTCTCTGTTTGTTTGATTTCGCTGCTTCTTCTTCGTTTCCTGCATTGCATTTTGGTTACCATTAGCTACTCTCTGTAATTGGAATATCTCTGGCGTTGGGATTGATGTGTCCTGTTGAATTTGGGAAATTTGTGGTCCTCGATTTTCAAATTTTATGAATCATCATGATGTTTGTTCTTTTGGAGTTTATGCTACCGATCTGTTAAAAGCAGATGCGAAACTGTGAAGGGGATGGAATCCAATGGTAAATGGGAAATCATGGCATTGTAAATGCGTAGTTTTTTATATTGATCCAAGAAGATGGGGAGGCTCTTGTGGTTGGTTGCATACTAAAAAACCTTTGAGTCAAAATTCGAAGTATTCAACTGGGTATTCCTGGAGACTAGAGTTTGTAGGGCTCACGTAGTTTTGCCAGCATTGTCTTGAATCAATGCTCTAGTATCTATCACAGATGCAAATCAGTTTAGCGACTTGTATGATCCTCGCTTTCGTATTTAATCTAATAAAGCTTTTGGGGAAATTGTGGGGTGAGTTTGGATTGAAATGCAAGAGATTTTCTAGGACAGGCTGCTATATCATACTTTTGGATTCAACTCTATTATAGCAGTCCCTAAACTTGCTATAGTAGTCCGCTGTTTTTTCCAAAACCATTTCTTCATTCCTGTGTCATCATATTTACTATAAGAGCCATTCATTCCTGTTCTCCCAGTGTCCTAACCCAATTAAAAGTTATTGGTCTAAGGAGTCGAATGTTTACATTATGGATATAGCGTCAAGTCATGGAATACTGATAGATGGGTGAAGCCGCCAAAAGGAAAAAGGCTACCACTGAGTCAATGTCAATAGAGTGGGCCGTTGTGGACGTTAGTTTTAGAAGCATAGTGGAATGTTATGATCATGAATCATGAAGGTTAAATGTTTAACCAAGTGTAGCCCAAAGGAGACGAGTGGCTTGGGGTGCGTAATTTGATCACTTTCAATAAAGCTTTATTAGGAAAGTGGTTGTGGAGATTTCAATCGGAAGAAGAGTCTTTATGGAGAACGGTGGTAGTGGGGAAATCCGGTTGTGATCCCAGGGGCGGGGGGGGGGGGGGTGTTGAAGTCTAAGGATTGTGGGGGAACTTATGGAGTTAGCCTCTGGAAGTGTATTTGGAATGGGTGGAATACGTTTTCACCACACATTAATTTTAAAGTTGGCAAGAGTACAAGAATTAGTTTTTGGTTTGACAAATGGTGTGGTGAGAGTGCCCTTTCAAACGCATTTCCAAGAGCTTTCAATCTCATTGAAGACCAGCAAGTTGCTGTCTCCGATGTGCTGTGTGAGCAAATGGCACAGTGTATTGGAATCTCACATTATCCAGAAACATTCAGGACTGAGAAGTTGAGGAGATTGCAGATTTTACAGCTTCCTATATTCCAGGTAGGTAGGAGGAGTTGAGAGGGATAGAATGTTGTGGAAGTACTCCAGAAACAAAAAATTTATGGTCAGGTCATTCTACAAGGTGCTGCAAGTCTACCAGTTGGTCGGATTTCCTTAGAAGGGTATATGGAAAGTTCTGGCGCTACCCAAAGTCGCTTTTTTCGTATGGACAGTGGCTTTGGGTAAAATCTTGACGGTCGACAACTTAAAAAAAAGAGGGGTGATCGTTGTAGAATGGTGCTACCTATGTAAGAATAATCGGGAGTCAATTGACCATATTTTTCTACATTGCAAAGTGGTGAGGAGTTTATGGGACGACATCATTAGTTGGGCTGGATTGAATTGGGTAATGCCCAAAACAGTGGTGAATCTCTTAGCATGTTGGAAACGACATCATCAGTGCAAACAAATGGCTACGACGTGGAGGATGATTTCTTCGTGTCTATTGTGGTGTCTTTGGATGGAAAGAAACAAGAGATGCTTCAATAACAAGGAGAGGACCATGGGGGAAATCTGGGAATTTTTTGTTGTCTTTAGTCCAATGTTTTATACTATTGTACTAAAGGGAGGGAATGTTAATAAGTTTTTGATACTTTTCAGCTTGCTAGAGTGTAACTAGGTCTTTCTTTTGTACACTTCTTGTGTACTTGGGCTTTGCCTAGTTACATTCAATCAATAAAGATTATTACTTATTAAAAAAAATGTTTAACCAAATTAATATTCAACAGTCATAGAGCTTTTGGATCAATGGTTAGGTCTTTAATAGAGAATTGGAAACCACTTTAAGGCATATGGCATTTCAACCACTTTTTTTATGGCATGAATTCAATCGACTCAGTAGACTTGTGATTTAGAAAGTGGCACTTTATTCAGGTATATCCCCCCAAGCTCTTAAGATTATGGAGAAGATTATGGACATAAAATAAATAGTGTTCCAAAACCCTAGTTAATATGCACACAGATAGAAATAGAAAATACTCGTCTTTCTATTTTTGTGCATCACACTTTGCCGTCAAAATATCCATGTGCAAATTGTTTGATTTTAGAAGAATTGGTGAATCACATTCCGGTGCTACAAAAAACTAACAGATGATTTAGAAAATGGCAATCCACATATTGGTTTATCATCTTCAAATTTAAATGCATATTATCTTGTTCAGTGCGCATCCCTTTTGATGATCTATATTTTGAAATCAGGATATGTAGATACTGGGGGGTCCCCCTCTGTTGGGTCCAGCAGATCATGGAAGTCAATGGAAATGGAAATCCAATCCTCACTTGAGAAGCTACTGGATATAAATGATGCAATGAGTCGATGTGCTGCATCTGCTTCACCAGCAACTTCTGTAACTCAGAAGCTTGCAAGGCATAGAGATATTCTACATGAGTTTACCCAGGTTTATTTTCTGTCATTAACTTTTTTTTCCCCCTTGCATTTTACTTTTATCATTTGTACTCAGTTTAGTAAGGTTTAAAGTTGTCTTAGAAAAACTATCTGATTTGTGTTGTCTTCTGGATATCTCGCTTTTTCTTTAAAAAAAAAAAAAAACGCTTTATAATATTTTGAAGACGTAAATAGTCCAGCTCATTTTACTTTCCAATGAATAATTTCAGAAACCTTCTTACCAAATATCCTCTTTCATGGGGAAATAGGAAAAGTGGTTTGTGTTTTACTGTTAGCTCAGTCATGCGGCTTCAACATTTACACAGTGACCTTCTTTCTATTCTTATGTGTGTGACATTTATACATAACCTTATCAGTGTTATATTACTTGTTATACATCAACATTCATCTGTCCCATGAAGAACTATTTTTCTCTTTTAGGAATTTAGAAGAATTAAGGGAAACATAAACTCAATGAAGGAGCATGCAGAGCTTCTGAGTTCAGTCAGGGATGATATTAGTGAGTATAAGGCAAGTCTGGCTAAAAGCTCTTCCTTATCTCCTACCATAAACTATTTCTGTTTTTCTTTAATTGTTGCTATTTATTCTGTTCATTGTCTTGTTTCAAAGGTTTGTTTTACTCTACTTGATGCAGGCCTCTGGGTCCCCAAGGATGCAGTTACTACGGGAGAGAGCAGCCATCCATGGAAGTATTGCTCATGTAAGCTTAAGTAGATTCTATTTTACGGTGATATTACATGTCGTACGCTTTTTGAAGAAATTTCCCCATATCAATATGCATTTGCCACAATTTATTTTTCTATTTTTTAAGTGATATGAGAAATAAGATTTTTAGGTTTTTGACTAGCAGTACATGATTGGATAGGGTAATATATGACATCATTTGTTAAAATCTAGACGTGAGACCATTGGAATACATGATGAATTGTAAATGTGTGTGTATGAGAGAGAGAGAGAGAGAGAGAGAGAGAGAGAGAGAGAGAGAGAGAGCATATGATTGTTCTGCAGACATTTGGTTTGAGTAAGCATGACTAGGAAAAGCTAGATGAATGCATTTGATGTCATAGAAAATAATTTTTGAGATGGCTCTAGATGGAGCAATCCAGCTCAACAAGTAGTTTTTTACACTTTGTTTGAATAGATTATCCTAGGGACAATGATTGAGTTACTGTTGCAACTACTAAATGGCTTTAAAATTTCAGCAACTGATTGCAAAAAGTTAATCTGGTTTGTGTCTTCATTTGGCTGAGAAATGGTCTCACGTAGTTTTTGAAGCACATTGGAGTGTGTTCATCTGACCTTATTATGTCCATGATATTGGAATGATTTTTAGAAGTTCTTTATCCTTGGATTTTAGTAATTTTCCACGTTGCCAACTGCTATGAATGCCTTTTTTGTTTGAGAGTTTCTGGCTTTCATATCTGAAGTGTCTTCAAGTTTGCAAAGACGACTCAGAGTACCTAGAGTATTCTGTCTTTTGGGTGAGCCAAATCTCATAATTAAGATCCAGGTGTGATGACATCGAGTTATTTTATGTGGCTTTATAGTCAACTGCAACGTGAACTTTCTCATTGAAGATTTCTCCCACAAGACATTGGGTTTCAATGTCGAGACATGAACTGTTGATGTGAGCCTCTTACTTAGATAGCAAAGGATTGTCCTCTTATCTTGACGAAAAGGAAGGAAAACTGGAATTGGTCGTAATGCAGGTTGTGCAGGTAGTGCTGTTGGCATGGAAACATATTTGTGTACTTTTACCTGACAAGGTTATGAGGCAAAGTGATAAGCTATGTAGAGCTTTTATATGGAAGGTCAATATTCAAGGGAAAATGGGGCTAAAGACAGTTGGTCAGCTGTCTGTTATCCTAGAAGGGAGGTTCTTCTAGGCTTAAGAAAACTAAAGCGTAAGTGCTGGCCACAGAAATGAGATATCTTTGGTTCTGGTTAGTGCAGAGAGTTATTCGATGTTGCCCTACTGGTATTGGAAAACACTAATATAGAGGAAAAGCTTTTGGGAAATTGAAGAAACTGGAGAATACTCAATCCTTGCAGTTCAGGATGTTAGTGGTCCACATGGTGAAACATTCAAGTCACCTATAAATAAATACAACACGGCTAAACAATTAAGTCAGTTGAAAGATTACCTTCTTCTTGCTGTCATTACTTTAACCATGAATTTGGCACCTGAAATGGCTTCTCCCCCAAGGCCACAACCCGTGCTTAAGAATCTTCTCTGGGAAAATGATGATTTTAGTTTTGTAATTAATGGGAAAAGATGCTGACTCAGAACTGGTTGTAGATATTTGAGAGAGGCCAGGATCACTACTCTCCATGAAGTGTGACATGTGTCCCCTAGAATAAGCAAGTTCAGATTTTTTTTTTTTTTTTCTGGCCTGCTTCACAGCATCATATACCTCATAAGAATACACCCTTCCTCCCCTCTCCCTCCCCCAATAAAAAGAAAAATAGTTTCAGTCCTTTGTATTCGCTTATAAGTTGATAGTCATAGCAAATTGTAAGAAGGTGAAACATAGTAGCTTTGATTGTCTATCATAGACTTCGTGAATACCATGAGTTTCTATGTGTGAGTAGATTGAAATTGAAGTGCTCTCTCTCTCTCTCTCTCTCTCTCTCGCTTTCTCACGCACCCCCACACATCCATACACACCCCCAGGACCCCACACACCCACATCCACACACACGCATATTATGTCTCCTCCGTAGTAGCTGTATAGAGGTTGATGCATTATTCCACCGATCCCTCAGCATCTGATTCCATCAAACTATCATTGGAAAATCTATGATTCAAGCTTGTCCTCCATGTACTTCTCGTCTTCAAATCTGCACGGTATGGATGCTTGCATTACAGTTTTTGTATGTGCAGGTCTACTGTATCCTTTCTTTTCCTCCTCTTATTTTTCAAATACATTGTTTACTATTGTAAAGCACTGAACTCTCGATCGTCCCTTAAATACCATTGGATTTGAACTTCTGGATATATAGTGCCTTTCTGAATGAAAGCTCTAATGATAAATAAATATGTAAATTTGCAATGTTGGGTTCACTCTTGTGCAGATAGATGATGTGATTAGTCAGGCTCAAACAACGAGGCAGGTCCTAGGCTCTCAAAAGGGTTTGTTTGGAGATGTTCAAGGGAAAGTGAAGCATCTAAGTGACAAATTTCCCATAATCCGTGGTCTTCTTGGTAACTCCCACTGTTCTGTCTTGATATTATTGGTCACTTAACTTCAAATCCGAAAAGCTTAGGAAAAAAAAAGGAACTTTAAATCCGAAATGGTAGTAATCATGGTATCATCTTTTGCAGGTTCAATCAAACGGCGGCGATCAAGAGACACTCTTATTTTGTCAGCCGTCATTGCCGCTTGTACCTTGTTTCTCATCATCTATTGGCTTTCAAAGTAACTAAACATCATGTGATTTATTGATATGGAAAAATGATGCTGTTTTTTTTTTTGTTTTTTTTCCTCGGAATTTTGTTTATGTAACTGTTCCAACAAATCCAGCTCTGTTTCAAAAGTCTGTCTCCATAGGTATTCTTCCTGATGACGCTTGCCAGTTGCCCTCTTTCTTTCTTCTCCCTTTCATTTTCTACTCGAAAAGATTAACATAATAAACACCTTGGATTTAGAAGAGATTCTAGTTTGAATATTTGCAGTCTTGAGCGTAGAATTACGTTACAGTCCCATTAATAAATGAGAATAAAAAGAAAAATACGACTATCAAACCGTTAATTTATACCAATTTATGACAGACTGCATTTTAAAAGAAGGATGTTTGAATATTCAAATGTTAGGTTCGATTAAATTCTTTTACATGGATGCTAATTAAATCATGTCAATAATTGCATAATTAATGCTGTCTTTTTTATTTTTCATTTTTTAGCTAAAGAAATTTTAAAAGCAGTCTGCAAAGAAGGTCCTAGATTAGCCAGGGGGACCAGATGGGCCTTTGACCAAGATCAGTCTTTTTTAAGGGTGTACTGCATCCAACCCATTAGGGTCCCCCTCCCTCCTCCTGGGCCCGGACAGCTGCGCCCCCCTGATCAGCTTAATTGGTACTGCATGCGAGTGTCTTGACTTTCAGGCTGGACCACCACCATGCATGTCTTTTTTTTTTTTTTACCCTCTGAAGACCACCATGCATGTCTTGATAACATCTCGTCACTACCCGCTCCCTTCAAATTCTCGCCAAAGCTATGGATGCCACTAAAAAAAGATAAATTAAAAAAAATATATGATAAGAGTCAATTTATCTACAAAGGACCTATTCAAGATTTTTATATTTGGAGTTTCTACAAATCATTACTAAAAAATATCCGTTAAACTTTCAAACTTGTATCAAAAAATTTAACTGATAAAAAAATGTAGATTTTTATTTTATATGTTAACACTCTATCTCTCTTGTGGGCCAGACTCTCTCTCAGTAGATGATCCAACATGTGAAATGTTTAATTAAAGAGAAAACCTAGGGACCTTTTGGACTTATAAGTCCAAAAAAAAATCCTTCTAATAACATTATGCCACATCAGCAATTTCACAAAATTATAATAAACTCATTATACATAATGACACATCTTCTCCTTTCGCAAGTCCCTTCTCGAATTATCAGTCCTTTGTTCATGAACATCCTCATTTCCAGTTCTTAGCTACATAAAACAATTTTTTTGTGAGAAATCCACAATCGGGTGAAGAAATGTTTTTCTTTTTGGAATTAGATCTTATTGGTGCTTTTTCATTCTTATTGGAGATTTTGTTATGGCTTTTGGAGTTGGAGAATGGGTAAGTTCCCGAGTTCTCCTTCGCGTAGTTGTACAAGTTCGACGCACACAACAACGTGTGAATTGCCGCCACACTCACAAACCCTAGGTGCTTCAGTTGCTGATTTTCTTTGTCGGTCTCCATTTCCTACTGTGATTTTTTGTGTCGGTCTCCATTTTCTATGTCGGTCTCTATTTTTTCTGTTGATCTCCATTTCTCTATCGGTCTCCATTTCGGCTGTTGAATTTCTTGTGTAAGGAGCATTTCCTACTAACAAAATATGGTCTCGTTCTTCAAATTTTTAAATATATTTTTTTAATCTCCAAAATTGATCTAAATAGCTTGCATTATTTTTGTGTTGTTCGATATTTGGGTGCTTTTTGGATTAAACTTCCATTAGAACAGCCAACAAGTAGAAGTATCGCCGTTTGGATCTGTGATTTGATTTTCTTTTGTAAAATTCCAACTTCATAAAAGGTTGATTTGGGTTGATTTGTGGTATCAACGGTGGTATACTAGTATTGGGGAAGGAGGCATCGATCTGGGACAAAGATGAAGAGGATGGTGGTCCATGGTTGAGGTGCGACGTGATTGTGTGTGAGTGCATCTACTTTTTATTTTGTGTTATGTTTAATGTGGCAATTGATAATAAGATGGCTACTTTTCTAGAAAAATAAGCCAAATCAGTCCTAAGCGTCTCTCTTAATTAAATGGAATGGAATGTAGAGTTTATATTCGAACTTAGGATTTCTTGATACCATGTAAAATCATCATTTATCTCAAAAGGTTAACCTCATGGAAAAAAATAAATTTTATTATTTATTTTATATTTTAATACTCTCTCTCACATATGGTCCAGACTCACTCTTAATAGGTGGCCCAACACATAAAATATAAAGTTAATTAAATGGGATAAAATATAAAGTTAAAGTTGAAATTTAAGATCTCTATATATCATGTAAAATCAATATTTGTCTAAAAAATTTAAGTTGCTAGGAAGATATAAATTTGTACTATTTATATTATATCTCAACATGCACCAACTATGTAGATGAAAAAAATAATTTGGTGAAATAAGCGGCCTAGCACGTACAAATGTTTATTTTGCATAGTACTTCTGAGGGTGAAATGTCTGTTATAATTTAATTCTTTGAGGTACGAAGTTATAATTTGACAGCAAAGTGAATAATTAAACTTATCTAGAGGAGGAGGATGCTAGCTCATGAGCTAGTAGCTAGGCTAGCTAGGCTCTAATTTTGTTTTTCTCACTCCGAGAAAATTAAAGTTCTTTCCATTCTAGATTAAAGTAATTCTGGAAGCTATATACATGTGTGTGAACGAATTTATTGTTCCTCTTTTAATTCTCTGGGAAGGAAGGGCCGGGCATTGTCTGGACAAATAGAAGAAGCTAGCGTTTACCACATGCACAAAATCCAATAAATTACCATGAACAAAGTAGCAAATTAAGTAGCTAAGCATTAAAGAACTAGTAGCAGAAATTTTAATGAATCTTAAAAAAATGTTATTTTGCTATAATAATGGAAAAGTGATAATTAAATTCTTTATAATTATCTGTTTTTGAGAAAGGTGATGAAAAGATGAATCCAGACTGACTATTTTAATTTATCTCTAGGTGGGAGATCGAAATGAGTTCATATATGCTATAAGAAAAATGAGTATTTGTGATAAATTATTTAGGATGATAATGATTATTTACGATAAAAAAAGATTTATTTTAATAAAAAGTAATAAGTTTGATACGAAATAACTAATTATAAATAAATAATTTTCTTATAATAATATTACTGAATCAATTTTTACTGGGGAAAGACTGAAGCGGAGAAATGTCAAATTGAGTGTATTTGATTAAACACAAAACCTTGTAGGTTTGGGGTTTGGCATTCACATATCAAATTAATCATACGCCGGCTAACCTTATAATTGCCAACTTAATTATGCCAGAGTCTTGAACGACATAGATGTCGTTAAAGTGACCCAAAACCAGAAGTCTAGAGGTGGGTTCTTATTCGGATACAGTTCTAGATGATCAGAACAAAATAATGAAAATTTCGAGTAATACTAACATTACCATAGAAAAAACAAGCCTTATTCTTTGGCAAAGTCACCAATTTAAGACTTGATCATGAGCTTTGCCACTCTTCATCCTTTACACTATATTTATTATTATTATTATTTTATTCCTTTTAAATCAATTGAGTTCTTTTACTCATCATTCATATAACATACATTTTAATAAAAATAAAAATAAATAAAAATAAAAATTACGATTAATATGTAGTGTAAAGATGGAGAATAGAATTTTTCTTTAACATATATACCAGCCTAGTGAGTTCCAATTGATCGAGGGCTTGAAACTGTTGAAAGCCTGTATATGAAAAGGAAACCAGCAGAAGCTGAGATTTAATTACCAATATTTATGGGCGGTCGTTAACGGTATTATAAGAAAAACAAGCTCTCTTGTGTTTAATTAATTGCGATAAAAAAATTATTTATAATTAATTTTAATTATAAATAATTATTCTTATTAAAATTAATTAATTATAAATAAAGCGAAAGATCACTTCCATGCATCATATCTCGCATTTATAAAATGCCTAGAGGCCAATGCTTGAGAAGATATGCAAGATCGATCTATAGATAGGTTAAAGATCAGTTGATGTAACCCGGCCAATATATATATATATATATATATATATATATTGCCAATAGCGGAACCTGAAATTTAATTTAGGAGAAGTCGAATAAAATTGAAAGTATAACAAAATATTTTTATTTATTTTTATATAAGTTTTCTTATAGTATAAAATGACTAAGTATTAAATCTAAATCTAAATTCTTAATTATTTCAAAACTAATATATACTTTAAAACTAATATATATATATATATAAATATATGTACTTTTTGTGAAATCATTATTTGTCACAAAATATTAAATTGATAAAAAAAATATAAATTGATAAAAAAAATATAAATTTTATTATTTTATATCTTAATATTTTTTTTCATTTGTGGGTCAAATTTTTCCTTAACTAATATGTCTAAAATGAGGTAGAGTACTATAAAGACAAGATTCAACCTCAGAATTTTTATTCTAATATTATATAAAATTATTATTTGGCTAAAAAATTTAAATTAACAAAAATAAAAATATTTTATTATTTTATATTTTATCACTTTTATCATGTTTCAGTAAACTGTACACCATTTAGGCACTGGCCTACTGCTCAGTTCGGGTTGCCAAAACACATGCTGAATTATAAATACCATCTTTATTGGTTTTCTACAGATCACTACACGCCCCCACATACAGAGAGATCTATCGAGAGAGAGAGAGAGAGGGGGGTACTGTGTCACAGGCTTTTTCAAGCTCTCTTGTACGTACCGTGCATGTACTTGTGCTTGTTTAACATGATCGGTGGCATGCAGCTGCTACCCGACCTGCCCTGAGGAGTTGACATTAATTGTTAACTTCCCATGAAATAATAGCCCGAATCTATCTTTCTCCGGAGACACTAAGGGGGTCTGTTTGTCGGTTATACCCCAGGGTATGGCTTTTACAATAACACATCACAAAATTTGGTATATTTTCTGAGTTAACACAGGAAGTACGTAGTAGGCCGGTATTTCCTTTTGGCCATTGTATTTAAAACATGAGAAACCTCTCTCTCAGAAGTTAGAAGGAGAGAGTAATTGGTTCTATCGTTTTCGAAGAATCGAAGGGCAACGTTCCCGCAATAACGCATTAATATATAATTTTGACGAAACTGGAAGAGATTTCAACTTTTCTTTTATGGGTTATTAGTCTAGCTAGCGTATAAGCATTAATCTTACCATGAGGATACGAAGCTAGCTATTTGCATACTTTTCATTGTGGAAATCGACTTGATTTTTATCAATAAAGATTAATTAGCGATGGATCCAAGCCAATGCATGAACATGATGCACTGGTTTAACTAGGCCTGTTCATGATATGGGTTCCAAACTCAGGATTTCGAGTTAAAAAAATCTGTAATTTTTTAAAACTTTTTAAGTAAAATTATTAGAAAATAAAAAAAATTTCAGGATCGAGATGAACAGGCGTAGGTTTAACTAATTAGCCAGAGTAGTACTTATTTAATTTGGTAATAGGAAAGAAAAACCCAACAATTCCAGCTTATATATTAACTTAACTAGGCTAGTTTTACTTAAGATCTGAATATCAAATCGTAGCTAGCGTTAATCAAGAATTCCTAATTAGCTAAGCTCGTCGATAGCCCAAATTAGTTCACATAATTATTAGCAAACTTCAAAACTTGGAATTGTTTTGGACCTTTGGACTCTGCTTGAGCTTCTTGCTGCAGGCCGTGCTTCATCAATATTGGAATATCATTGAGACTGTGGAAGAAAGTTGATGCTCAGCAACATAAACAATGTTAAATATAGATGCATGCATGCATAGACAGTGGCTCAGAAGTAGAGATCAAATGAGAGCTGGCTATCTCAGGTCACTGTCATTGCTCTCAGAGCAGTACTTCCACATCTATCTAACTCATATATGCATTATTCTAACGCCACATGAGACAAAATGCAATTTTGAAAAAACTGAATTGATTACACGTAACAGCTTATTATCCACAAAGACTTGAAATGAAGAAGTCATACATGTCCTTCAAGTTTAATTAGTTTTATGGGGACGAAATTAAGATAACAATTCATTTATGGCAGTTCTAATCTCATATTTCAAAATTCAAAATATAATTGTTGGGTGGTCTTGAAGCACTTTCAATCTTAAAAATTAGTTTAAGAGATAAGATTTTCTCTCACACTTATAAAATGACCACCAGCCGTATCAGCCTCTTCCACAATTGATATGGGAGAACTCCAATAATTTCCCTTCACACATCAGGTCCTGGATCGGAATAGTGACAACTTATTTCTCCCGCAGACTATTGGGTTAGAGACTGCTGTTAAACTTGGACTCTGATACGCATGTTGGGTGGTCTTGGACCTTTTTAATCTCAAAAGCTATTTCAAGAAATAAGGTTTTTCTTCACAATTATAAACTGACCACCAGTTCCTTTAATAATCGATATGGGATAATCCCAACAAAGATGGAGTATAAAGAACTCAAAAGCTATATTAATATTTGTTTTTGGAAGGAAAATAGTAAAATTTAAGAGGTTTCACACATATGCTGAATTAAGAGCTTGAGGGTGCTAACTTATGTATTTATATATATATACATATATAATGATACACATATAATACTATTTACAATATCTTACACAACATCTTATAAAAATAAGGGTATTTTTGTAAACTATTTTATAAAATTAACATTATTTTATAAAAATATCCTTATTTTTATAAGGTATTGTGTGTATATCACTACTCTAAAAAATGATATACACAACATCATACACAACATCTTACATAAAATCTTACAATATATATATATATATATATATTTGTTTTATTGAACTCATGCATGCTTTATTTTCAAGATATTTAGTAAAAGTACGACTCCCCGGCATCCCGCAACCAGTACATTTATAAAACCAACAAAAATGCTATATAAAATCGTAGAATATATAAATATCACATAATTATTTTGAAAAAAAAAAATTCATTATTAAAATTTTTATTTATTTTCATGTGAAATATGCTTTTACTCCCTTTTTTTTAAAAATAATTATGTAATATTTGGGCATTCCATTATCATCGATATCATTTCTTCAAAACCAAGGAACTCCGCCAATTATATAGTTATAAGCCAAAGGCTAACATGCCTATTGTCTTATGAATAATGTTAGGGTTGCATCTTATAATTTTTAATTTTTAATTTTAATTTTAATTTTATATATTTTAATTTTATTAATGATTAAAGAAATAATTATTAATAAAATTATATAATTTTTAAATATTTTTTTAATGATAAAAGATGTTAAAAAAATATTTTAAAAGAAATAAAATAATAAAATAATGATAAATAAGGAGTAACTTTATCACTATTTCTTGTCTCATGCTATTGTACCAATCGGTGGGCCACTATCGCGTGCAATACTACTAGTACGTCTTGTCGCCTTGACCATCGGCACTTTTTGTTTGACAGTACTAAAGCAATCAATGCTTATATCTACATTAATTAAGAAATACATTTATATATTTGGCCTTTTCAATTGCCAGGTATGACCTTCCAATGTTTTGTTTTGGCATCACAATATATATATATATATATATATATATATATATATTTAGTTGATCATCATCAAGAAATTTGAGGAACAAGCTGGGAAAGCACATTAAAATCCACCTAGAATTGAGGAGAGATGTACTTTCATTTAGTGCGTACGGGGCTCGGGGCTAACTTTTTTTTGTTTTTTTAAGCAAATGATTTCATTGAATTAAAATCAAGATGATACGTAAAGAGAGAGTGAAATTTTTCAACAACCATCTTAATATAATAAATAACAAAATTTGGTGTTAAAAAAGAAAAAAATATTTAAAATTAATTTCTTGATTTCTACCCAAATCCTATAATAAAATACCGTTTTATAAAAAGACGGATAAAAAATATTTATAAAAATATTAAAGTTTGAGCTAATGCTAGATGTAGGATCTTCTACTAGAAGCTGCGGTGGTGGTGTAGTGGCAGATACACTCACTTATTGACTATAAGTGATTTTTGGAGTCTCCCACAACCAGGGGTGGAACCACTAATGCCCTGGAGGGGCTACTACCCCCAAACTTAAAAAAAAAAAAAAAATTTAGTATATAAAAAAATAATTTTTAAAATAATTTTTTTTAATATATTTAAAATTGTCCCCCCCAATACTCAAATTTTCAAAATTTTTATTAAAATTATTCTCCCAATATTTTTTTTTCCTTTACTTGTTTTTAATTTTCTCATATTCCATCGAAAGTAAGAATAATAATTTTATTTTTTTTCTGTTTGTAATGGTTTATAATTAACAAACTACAAAAATCTTAAGAAAAATTATTTTATAAGATAATTTATAAACATATATTTTATTTATATAATTTTATGTTCACATCCCTAAATATTAAATTCTAATTCCACCCTTGCCCACAACCCTTCTTTCAACATCACAAATTATGAAAAAGCGGTAACATCAAATAACAGCTAGAGTTGGAGCCAAGTCGTCGGTAAAGAGCCAACAAAGGTGATAATGGTGCGTGTAGGACACACGTTGCTTGAGGAGGAGGGCAAACCCATAGACCCATAGGTGTTGAAGCCTCTAGTGTCGGCGAGGTCGCACATGGCCTTGAAAAATTCCCCAGATTGCGGTTCGGCGAGGCCAATGCGCATAGTTTGGACTTCATGTGCGGCCAACGCGCTAGGCAAAAATGCGAGTTTCTTTGACGAACGAGTAGATCGGCGGCTGGAGAGAAAGAGGAGGCCTCACGTGTTGGACGAAGTTTATCGGAAGATAAAAGACTGGTTGCCGTTGAAGCTATTGGAGAAAAAGCAAGGAAAAAACTAGGTACTGGAAGGGCTCGGGGCTACCTGATGGTGTCTATACATAAAAAAATACAAATTTGTCTTACAATTGAAAAACGGCTAGCTAGCTAGGTAGCTTTGTCATGGAAGGTCTCCTTAGCACCATACAATCAATTATATATTATATATTAGAGTCATATAATATTTTATTTTATTTTATTTTATCTTATTTAATAATATTAGAGTGATATAATATTAGGCCTAAGGCCTTCTTGAGTCTGGTTTGTTTTCAAAACTCACTTAATGAGTCCATCTTATCTTATTTTATTTTATTTTATCTTATTTTATCTAATTATTGTATATTTTTTAAATTTTAATATAAAATAATATAAACAATTTTAATTTTTTAAATTTAATACAAAATCATATTAAAAAAATATATCATAATAATATTTTATTTTAATTTTATCTCTAAAAACAAATCAGCCCTAAATATTCCCATCTTTATCTTGTCTTTTAAGGATTTTATGTTTTGTCTTCCATCTCAGTCAAATGGTACTCTTGCTCAGCAGGTGGAAAATAAGAAGTAAAGGTGAAATATAATAGAAATATTTATTTTATATTAAAAAAATACTGCCGTCAACGAAATTAATGAAATTCTCAAGAAATACAAAAACATGACTACACATAAAATTGATAAAAATATAATTTCCAAGAAATCCAGCCAAACATGTGCCTGAGTCTTGTTCGAGTTGCACAAGAAACTTCAAAGAACTGTAGGGTTTCTTAAAACCTTCATAAGCAGTTTTGGGAAGATGAAACCCGTCGTGCTTATATGAGCTAGGTAGATGGTGATAGTTTCTTATAAATGGTCGAAATAGTACAGCAGTATCATTCTTTCCGCGATTATGGGCTTTTATTTTGTATGTTTTATATATTGCAATTTCGTTATTTTCCATGATATGGTAAAAGTCATGAGTTACTTAGCAAACATGTTGCAACAAAAGGTAACCTCTCTATAGGAGCTATGAGTACAGGTAGAGTACCGTAGATGGGTAACTAAGGTCTTGTTTGTATACGTAATTTATTTTTATTTATTTTATTTTATCATTATATTTTTTTAATTTTTTATATAAAATATAATTTTTAATATAATTTTTTTAAATTTTAATATACCTTTTTTTAAATCTCAATTCAATTTTTTCAAATTTTAAAATAATAATAATATTAAAAAATAAGTTAAATTTATCTCAATTCTAAATCGACAAACATTATAAAAAAAAAAAATGAGAGACTACAAAATATACAAAGGACATGAATGTAAATAGCAAATTAAAATTCAAAAGATCTCTGTCTTCTTTTAAGACTGGCAATTTAAGTCCTATTTGTTTTATAAATTAGGTTTAACTCATTTCATCTCATTTTATATTTTTAACTCATTTTAATTACTCATTTTAAATTTTAATTCATTTTAATTATTTATTTTATTATTATTTATAATTTATCTTATCTCATCTCTAAATTCAAACAAATCAATCACTTATCTCTTATCTCTTATCTCTGTACATATAAGAAAAAGTTCTGACAGCCAATCTCTGGGAGCCGAGAGGTCAAATCGCGGCGGCGGGGGGGTGAGGGGGGTGGGAAGTAATTACTGAATGCTTTGTGCAACATAATATGGTATCATTGTATAAATAATTTGGTGGTTGATTTCCTCTGGGACGTACAGTACTCAGACAAACGCGACCCCTAGTTTGTCAATACAGATGCCCTTTTCTGCAATATTGTTAAGTGCTAGACTTGAGCTCGTCAATATATGTTTACTAATTTCTGATCTTCACGGCCAAGACCTTTTAGAAGATGATGAGATCAATGGCGCTTGGGATCTCCATAATGGATTGATATGAGCATTCCTGATCATCCCGACATCGATTTTTTATTTTATTTTTATTTAATAGTTAAATAAATATATATTTTTTAATATTATGATTTTTATGATTTTTTAAATATTTAAGAATATTTTAAACATATATTAAAAAACAAAAAAAGAATTCTGACCCAAATTTGGGTCCCACACAGTGGCTCCACATGTATATGCCGGGAGGGATCTTTTTAGGAAAGTGCTACTCATCCTGTTTATATCCATGCCGATAGCTTTTCGTTTTGTGTTTTTTTCAGTTTTTTTTTGTAATATAAATTTTAAGTAAATATTTATAAATAATATTATGATTTTTTTATATTTTTAAAAAATATTTTAAGATATTAAAAAAATCATGTAAAAAAAACTTACTTAAAAATATTTAAAAATAAAAACTAAAAAGGGAAAGCCATCAGGATTTAAATGAAGAGGAAGAATCTCATTTTCCATCTTTTTATCAGTATTGTTGTCATCTAGAAAATCTAATGCTACTTTGTGGATATTATTCTGCCACCTTAGAGCATTAGTATTGTATATGTTAAATAATTTTTTTAAACTTAGAAAAAAGTATGATTTTAATAGATTTATCAAATTTTTAAATTTATAATTTTACATTGGATTCATCATTAGATCTATTAAAATAATAATATAATAATATTTTTTTAATAAAAATATATTTAAATATTTTTTCATATTTTGTAATTACACTAATCATATGTATATTAAATATAATTTGATACTTAAATAATTATTTTTCAAACAAATTTTGAAAAAATATTTTTTAATTGCTTGTTAAAAAATTAATTTTTTTCAACCAAATAATTAATTAAATAATTATTTTTCAACCAAATAAGAAAATAAGAAAGAGAAAATGAGAAAAATAATGTGGAAGAATAAAATATATTAAAGTAAGTGTTTAGCATGTAAATAGTGATCCTTCATATATGAATGATCGAGACTTTTTACTGTAGTTCAAAGTTGGACATCATGGGATTTGATGAGTTCAATGTGGGGTTTTTTTTAGCTCAAATCCATCAAATTTATGTTTGACAGATTATTTAGTATATCCAATACTAGCGCTCTTAGTAGCATAACTCAATTATACCATTAGTGTATTTTTTTTTAAGTATTTATTCATATATTTTTTATAATTTCAAAATATTTTTTAAAAATATAAAAAAATATCAATAAACTAATAATTATTTCCTTAATCATTAAGTAAAAATAAAAATAAAATGCATGAAGTGTCAAAATGAATTGTCAAAGTGGGTGGCAAGCAAAGTCGCAAAATAACATTGATTCTCATATGCTTATATATATATATAGAGAGAGAGAGAGAGAGAGAGAGAGTAATATTATTCATTGTTCTTTTTTTTATTATCCTCTCATCATCTCATGATATAACATTAGATAATTAGATAATATTTGTTATATTTCACTTGTGAACCTATAATTTAATACCACATCATGATCATAATAGGAGGATGATGAGAAAAATGATAATAAATAGATTTTCTCATATATATATTAACTTGTTCTTGATTGTATTTCACCTGAGATGGCCAAGAAAATCGATCTAGGTCTTTGATGTTCATCCTTATATATATTTCCAGATCTAGATCTTTGTTTTGGGCGGTGCTGAGGGATCTGGTTGACCTACAACAACAAATAAAAGACCCATGGCTATATATTGAGCTAGCTAGAAATTTTTGTTGAGCAATTCTTATATATATAATCACGAGATTGGAAGAGGGTGCAAGCAAAGCCTGCTGATGAGGATCACAACCTCAAAACAATTAAACAAAGAAAAACTATGACATTTAAAGGAGGAGAAGAAAATTGTCAGGATAAACCAGTTATCAAAGACTAAATTTGGAATATTGAGCGGAAACAGAAATGATAAGAAAATATGAGAACTACCCGCAAAATACAAAGATTGAAGTGGTTTGGATCGATGTGAGTTTACGTCCATTAGCATGGTCGGTCGAAATAAATTTACTATCAACAAAAATAGAGTACTACAGTCTAAAAAAAACAAAAACGATGGGAGTACAAGAGAATAATTACACAATCATCACAGTCTCGAAGTCCCAAAACAATCAATGAATGGCCAAGACTATTAACAAGAAGATTCACTCTCTCTCTAATATATGGTTGTCTCAAATAATGTCAAAAGTCATATACAGGAATAACAAGTCTATAAATAGTGAAATGACATGGAGCTCTAGAAAAGCAACATTCACTCGAGCAAAGTCAAACGACGCTTGAGCAAACACTAGAGTTTGCGTCTCGCTTGAGTTGTATGTCAAGCGGGAGTTAAGCGAACTCTCAGATTAGCATCCCACTCAAGCTGGATGTCGAGCAAAACCCGCTTGATCAGCTGAATGTCGAGTGGATGACGAGTGAACTCTCGAAATGAGGCATTGCTCTAGCTGTAGAGACATTGCTTGAGCGACCAGACTGAAGAAGTACTTTTTTCGACTAGATTCAAGTCACCTCTCCACAAAAATATCCATCTCCAAACAAAAACAAGAGCAAATAAAATTGTATGAAAATCTAAAAGGGAAGGCATCATATTTGAGCTTAAACACGAATGGAAGGACAATTAATGTTTTAAGGCATGAACGTGTTCCAGGCATATAAAAAGATCAAACAGAGACATGGAGAGGAAGAGGAAATTAGAAGTGGCGGATTGCAATGGCGATAAGGCGAGAGGGAGGCATCGTTAGTGTTGGTAGCGAGAGAGTACTGGAGAAGTTGAGAGAGTCACAGATCAGAGGGAAAAAAAAACCATTCTTGGGTAAAGGAATTAAGAGGAGGATATGGAGAGAACTGTAGTTTGAAAATGTACGTTATGTTTTGAACTCTTTTAAAAATTATAAAATATTTGCTTAGTCTTTTATAGTTCATAAATATTATATGGATAGGTTCGATTCCGCTTCGACTGATCACCAATTCATTCAATGTTTTGAGATATATTAAGAGGATGAGTAGTACGTCCTAATCAGGTTGCAATAATTGATTAGTTTGAATCATGATTTGATGAGCGATTGAGCTCGATCGATTTAATTAGATTGGCCAGGGAAAAAGCTAATTAATTAGATCGATTTAGTACCTAATTGCCTATGCATTGGAAACAATTTCAAAACAAAAAAAGCTACATCAAGCACAAGGAGCAGATTATAAGCATATTTCATGAGCTGAGCTAGCAATTTACGTGTGTGCGTGTGTTGGAGTATTTTTCAAGACGGACGACCGCAGCTTGCATAGGGCAGACGCCCGTTACTCCAGGCCTTATGCATGTAACCAGTGTACCAGATATCCAAAAATTTAGAAGAAACGAAACTTAACCAAAGGCTTGAGAACAAACGATTAATTTTAGGAAAATATTTTAGACATAAAAAATTATATAAAAATAAATTCACAAATTATTATTTATTAATATAAAATATAAAATTATAAAATTATTTTTATTGTAACATAATTCTAATAAATCTCATAAAAATACATAAGTTTGTAGATTTATTTGGTATAATTTGTGATGTGGGGTAATCATGAAATGGAATTCTAGGAAACCAAGGAAAGGCTTCACAACCTCTTAACTATGAAAACAACAGGTGAATGAGCCAAAACTAATTACTCCCATCCATGCAAACGTCCCTTTCTCTCTCCCTCTCCCCCCCACCTCTGCCGCCTCTGCCTCTCTCTCTCTCTCTCTCTCTCTCTCATACACATAATCATCCATTGGGAATGACAACCATACATTTCCTCCCTCGTTAACCACAGCCGTTTATTACGAGTACTCTCTGATCTCCCTCAACCATGGCTTGTTTATGATACATCAACAACTTGTACTGCCTAAATTCGGCAGCAATAAAATACTCATGAGGAAAACACCTTCCAAGTCTCTTCCATAGTCTAATATATTAGTGGCATCTCTCTCATCTCTTTCTCCTTCTTCCCCTTAATAGTAACTCAACAAGATCAGATCCAAAGGAGGTCATCTCTCTATCCTCAAAATCACCTTCATCAGTCACAAACATCAATCAAATCAAACACAAAAGGCAGAGAGACAATCAAGAAAAATGTCTGCCTCATCCGCTGCCTTTTCTCCGGACCACTTCTCCCCCTCCGACCAGCTCTGTTACGTCCATTGCAACTTCTGTGATACTGTCCTCGCGGTATCCTCTCTCTCTCTCACTCTCTCTGATCTCTCTATCTTCACGATCTATATCTTATCCTTTGCCCCCTTCCTCCTCCTCTTCTTCTTCTTCTTCGTCATGATCCTTTTCTTCTTTAATGAATAAAGACGTGTTTATTTACACATATATATCATGTGTGTGTTTTGGTAGGTGAGTGTTCCCTCCAGTAGTCTGTTCAAGACCGTCACGGTTCGATGTGGTCACTGCACCAACCTCCTGTCTGTGAACATGCGCAGCCTGCTTCTTCCTGCAGCTAACCATCTTCATCTTGGACATGCTTTATTCACTCCTCAAAATCTCCTGGTACATTAAATTCACTAGGGTTTCAAGTATAAAAGCGCACTGTTTTTTTTTTCCCGCATTTTGTTTGGCTTATTTCTTGATCTGTTTTCCGAACTAAGATTCCTACATGTATCACGTTGCTCTTTTTTTGGGGGGAATGTTATATATCAGGAGGGTATCAGAAGCGCTCCGTCAAACATTATGATCAATCAACCCAACCCAAATCATGAATCGGTTCCACCTATTCGAGGAGCTGTGGAGATCCCTAAACCTCCAGTTGTTTCCAGACGTGAGATTTCCTGCACTTAAGTTGTTTATTTCATGTGTTTCATGTGATCTAGCCATTCCAGGGCATCCCTAGTTGTTAGAAATAATATATATATATTCATTTTTTTTAATTACTTTGATGTCCCACACATGACCTTATCTTAGCATATCTATAAGCAGCCACTCCAAATGCTTTCGAGTCCATGATTTCATAGGTATTTATCTTTTAAGGGATCGAGTTGAATATTTCCTTTACCTTTACAGTGTTGTAACTATCAAATCCAGAAAAAAGTTTGAAAAAATTAAGACTGCAAGCTTTTAAATCCTACTTCACAACAGAATCCATGCTCTCGTGCAAGCAGAAAGAATTTTTCTTTCGGTTATCAAAAGATTAGCCGTCCTTCTTCAAGCTTTTCCAGCTTCTTTTTTTTTTAGTAGTAGAAGAAAGCCTACTTCAGATCTGCGCGCATCATGTCTAGAAGCATTATTCTTTAACAGTTTTGAAACTGAACTTTAATCCCTATCCAATGGACACCAATACCTATAATCCTCCACAATCCCCCTTAAGTTTTGTAGAAGCAATCATCAATCAAAAAAAAAATGTTATTATTTGTTCTGAAAATGGTCCTCGAGTGTTTCTTATCTTTCTTTTAACTCGGTCTTTTGCCACTGATGTTGAAAATACCTACTCGTGTTTATTTATTATTTGCACTGTGGGAGGGGGTGAGGGAGAGAAAGAGAGAGAATTTCTCCCGGAAATATAGTGCAGAATCTGGGAGAAGAAAACGAATTGTAAGGGATGATATGAGAGAGAGAGAGAGAGTTCCCCCCGGAAATATAGTGTAGAATCTAGGAGAAAATGGCCGATACTTAACGAGGATGATGAAATGATGATACAAGCCGGAGAGAGAGTGAAATTAATACAGAAATTGTCAGCGAAATGATTTCAATGTGTCTGTCTGCGTAATGTTCGTGCACTCCATCATGTCCAGCTCCAGAGAAGAGACAGAGAGTCCCATCTGCCTACAACCGCTTCATCAAGTAAGAAATGTCAACTCGATATTGATCATATGTATCCCGTTAAGAAAAATATTTGCAGCAGCTATTTGTAATAGTCATATCCCTTTTCATATAAACATTATTTTAACAGTTTATATAAATAATAAAAATATTTTTTATGTGAAAAAGCATGTTGCAACTGTTATAAACAGTAACTGCTGCCCAGAAAATCCCATCTTATAATACCTAATCATATATATATATATATATGAGTATATCATGATTTTTTCCTTCTTGTATCTATGAAGTGACTAATTATTTGACATTAATTATTCAATCTGCAGGGACGAGATCCAACGAATTAAAGCTGGGAATCCTGATATAAGCCACAGAGAGGCCTTTAGTGCTGCTGCAAAGAACGTGAGTTCCAAGAGAATCCCAACTCTTTCTTTCCCGGGGCTTCTTCTCTTTAGCCAGGGTTTCATTTTACTTGCCAAATTAATTTAGCTAGGGCATATACACTTCAATTAGTTATGATATAAATTACCAGTATTTTACAATTATATCTTTTCAAGGCGTTTTTTTAACTTCTTTGTACGTACCTTGCTTCTGTTCTTTTCAGTGGGCCCACTTCCCTCACATCCACTTCGGACTTATGCCTGATCAACCCGGGAAGAGAGCTAACGTACGTGCATGATCAATAGATACACTTAACCCTAATCCGTCCCCTCTTCTGTCATATATATGCATGCATGGCTGCTAAAATTGTCAATGCTTTTTGTCTTAATAATTTGATACCGTGTTTGGGTTTTGTGTAGGAAGGAGATCATCAGGAGGTGCTCATGAAAGATGGGTTTTTTGCTCCTGCCAATGTGGGTGTTTCCCCCTACTAGGAAGTGCATGCAGTCAGTTGATTCCTTTGCGTTCTCTCTTCTTTCACTATGTTGTAGAAGTTAGGAGTACTCTTGTTTTAAGTTTCTTCTAATTAATCAGACTATTTATCTCCAAGTTTGGGCTAGCTTGTTTTTTGTTATACAAGTGGGAGAGAGCATTTTGAACTCTACTAAATGTTGGTGATCAAACTGATGATCATTATACGTAATGTTCTTTAATCGGTCTACGATTGGTCACTGATTATACAAGTGGGGGAGAGCATTTTAATGCGTATTGATCTATCCTGAATGTTAAACCTCTCCATTTGTGTGTCAAAAACCTAATCCTTGTTTAGAAATGTTGGATTCATATCAATGACCAACAATACCATTCAAGGTATATATATATCACTATAAGATTTTTGACTTTTTATCACAAAGCTATATGGTGAAAAAAACATATGTTAAGTGGAAAATATTGTTTTTCCACCAATTTTGTTGGTGGGATGTTGGTAGTATCTAATCCATGAACAAAAATAAATTTTCACCAAAATTTTATTTCATGGCAAATAATATTTTTTCCTACCACCTGACATTGTGGTTATAACATCCAAATTCGTGGCAAATAACATTTCCATCTACTCTATTGTAGTGCCAAAGATGATACTATCAATGAAGACAATAGGCCGAAATTTCTTTTTACCCACGAACCGTTTTTGTGACTACTTCGATGGCATATAACTTATTCCCACTACTAATGTTGTGGGAAAATATCTTTTTATGAAAATTAAGATCATTTTTCACCAACACTTTTGCTTACATTTGTTTGTACAAACTTAATCCATACCCAATACATTCAAATTTTAGAAACCAATACTAACATCATACTTTACAAACTCACTACTACTTCATTCCATGCTCAAACACCAATACAAGTAAAGCCAAATTACATGTACCTCTTCTCAAATGCATCAAGTCCAAGAACCAAAGGAGCGAATAAAAGAATAAGTGTCTAATCATCTTGATCTACAAACAAAAATTAAAATTCAACACTTATCAATCGAAAAGAAACTAGCAAAACTACGAATGAAGCATCCTAACCACATACTAGATCATATATATATATATATATATCATTTCTCCAAAACTGTTAAATACTGAAATCGTTAAGATTTTACATGTAAAAAAATGCTAGAACAATTAGCATGAAGAAATGTTTAATATAGTCGAGGCTCTAATTTCTATATATATATATAATAAAAAAATCATCTTGGTCCCTTCACAAAACCTTGAAAATATAGGATCCATAGAATTGATAAAAAAATAATAATAATACTAAGCCCTTAATTTCTACACAAAAGCTAGCACATAGCTTGTGACTGCAAAGGAATACAAGTATGGTATGTACTGAATAAACACTACTATAATATCATTTCTCTCAGAACACCATTGCAATGAACACTAATGTAATATCATTACTCAATGAACACTACTGCAACAAATACTATCAAACTCTACTTTAAATACATTAATTTAACCCAAGTTCCACAACCCAATTTTAACAAATTAGTAAACCACTATCAATTTTTTACAAGATTTTCTTCACTTGCTGCTTATATCACAATAGATGTTCACTTTGAGAACATATTTCTGCATGCACAAACAACCCATTTAACTTCTCTCCATACTTAGCACTAAGTCAAAATTTTAAAACTCTTCATTTCAAGCAAAAATGACATGAAAATATGGAATTTTCACCTAAAATGACATTTGACAGCTTTTTAATAACTTGTTGGAACCAAATTAAATGAAGAGTTAAAGTTCACAAGATGACTGATTTTTGTTCCTTGTTTTCAATAGTTTTTCATACAAACAAATCACTTTGGTTGATCAAAGGATGCAAATAAAAAAAATGAGGATGAAATGGATTGGTTGAAGTCCCAAAACAGAGCATAGCAAAACTTTCTACTATACCATGGACAACTAGTAGCTTTAGTATGCTCTTAAACATCCTTCATTTAACCACAATCTCAACTCCATAAGTCAAGTATATTAAAGTTGAAGAAAAATGTTAAAAAAATACGTTCTTGTCTCCACTAGTTTAACACAGACACAAATAAAGGGTTAAAGATAGTCAAATTAAAATGAGTAATCTACAAGGGTTACTAGCATGAAATATCACAAAAGCTAATAATAGAAATTAAATAGATTGCTTTGGCTGAAATTTTAAGGCAAACAATAGTTTTATCAAGTATCTGTTGTCTTGAAATCATTAAGAAATATAATCAAAATATGCTATAATAAATTTAATTATAAAACAAAACACTTCTTCACTAAATGAATAAATGAAGGAGAACCGCACTAGAAGGCCACCACCATGGGTTTTTAACAACTAGACACATATCCAATAAAAAATGTACTTTACATATGAATTAACCCTCTAGCAATTCAAATAAGTGGAATTGACTTATTCAAAAATTTAGTTAACTATCATTATCATATGACAAAGAGAAAATGTGGAAATTAATCCAAATCAAATGAAAACACCAAGAAAGCAAAGATGAAGAAAAATAACTAACTATTAGCACCGCCCATACCTCCATGATCCCCAAGAAATCAAATATGATATCCTCACTAATTTCATCCAAGAGTAAAAAATAAGAAAATTATTAAATGAAGCTTCTATAACAACCATCTCACATACACAATACAGGTAAATACAAAAAAGGACAAAAATTCCTTAAGAAAAGATATCCAAATACATTCATTGAAACAAAGGATGCTAGCCCATAACACACTTGATATCAATATTTGGTTATAATTAATGTATGTACATACAAAGACTTCCTAGCTCTTCCAAATACATTCATTCTTACATTCATTCATTCTTACATATCTACATTAATATATAAACAAAACACTGCCTTAGTATGTACATATGTACATAGCATACTTGTGATGTGGAAACTTTAAATCCATCCAACTCACTTAGTTTCTGAAGCAGACCCTGTTTCCGTTCTACACCACTCTATAAGTGCAAAGCAAATTATACATGCAAGGATATGTAGGTAGACTATGAAAAATAAGAGCAAGCATAGGCAAAACTATTCATGAAAGCCACCAATGCCTATTATATCACCCCGACCATGCCAAATTCCATCTTGGACATTCTTCATTAAAATTACTTAGATAAGTTTAGATTTTCTCTATTCCCACATTCAAAATAAATTAAAGATCAATGAGTTAAAGACCCTATTTCTAGTGAAACTTCTGCTGATTCTTGTCAAAGTTAATGAAGCATTCATTTTATTAGCATCTCCCATTGAATACTTACCAAAAAATAAAAAGTATCTTTCTAAATGCCAAAAGCTACTCGTGATCAATCCTAGACACTCGGGGCCAAAAAAAGAAAAAAAGCTGCCAGTGCTCTTCTCTCAATTGGGACATCCTTGTGAGAAATGCATGCAAGACCTCTACAAACACAGATTTTACCACTACACGCTTATAGATTTACATGAATCCTCAAATCTACGCAGAAAAGGCAATCGCTATTAAGTTTATGCCATTTTGAACCCAAAGAATTCAAACGCATAATCTCCTAAAAGGTCCATAAATGCTGAGCAGATAAGTGATTAAACGATACCTGAGATTTTTGAAGAAACATGCCCAAGCTTGTTCGGACCTCACTCATTATACTCTTACCAGACTCGTTATCCGCCGCCATCGATTTCTCCAACTTATCCCTAGCCTACTTTCCCCAATATTAACACAAATCCAAATCGAGTTAAGGAAGATGGCTACAATTTGACCAAATTTGGATCAATATCCAAGGTTTTCAAATAATAACAAAAGAAGAGAAACAGATCCTTCCAGCTCTTAAATTAGCAAGTGCAATGCAGAGCAAGATTTAAATTAATTTCAAGACCCAATTTCTGGAAACGAAATTTTGAATAAAACCAGAAGAACCCAAAATCGATTTGAGAGGAAAATCATTAAAAATAAGAAGAGAATAGAGGAAGCATTTACCTAATCGTGGCCGAAACCGGTGTCCATGGCTGGGTGAAATGTTATTGCCTCTCGCCGTAGAAAACTCCCAAATTCAAAGCAAGACTTGCATGGGGAGAGAGAGAGAGAGAGAGAGAGAGAGAGAGAGAGAGAGAGAGAGAGAGAGAGAGAGAGAGAGAGAGAGAGAGAGAGAGAGAGAGAGAGAGGAGGAGGAGATTTGTAGAGGCTAGGATTTTTTGAAGAAAAATTATGAGGATGACTTGAATGGGTGAGGTCGTGGGGGGAGGATAGGCTCTAGGTAAGGTTGCGCAGTGAGGGGAGGGGGGGTAGGCTCTGGTGAGGTAACGTCGGAAGGTGGCTTTGGGTGAGGTCGTGGTGGAGGATTGTTGAGACTCGAGGCTCATCACAGGGAGGGAGAGAGAGAGAGAGAGAGAGAGAGTCATGCGGTGGGGGGGATAGGCTCTTGTGAGGCTGCGCCATAAGGGAGTCTGGCTCTGGGTGAGGTCTCGATGGGGTTTTTGAAACTCGAGACTCATCGTAGGGGGGGAGAGAGAGAGAGAGAGAGAGAGAGAGAGAGAGAGAACACGAGAGGGGAAGGTAGGAAGAGGAAATGAGAGGATTTAATTTATTTTGGATTCCCACTACTTTTTCTTGGAAATCTGGTTTATGTTACTAACATGCGATTAAATTTCGTCGTAAAAGGAAATTAAACTCTTCATTAAAAAATTTTTCCTAGGAACATCATAACATAGGGCTCCATCTGAATTCCACGAGATTATCTTATGACAATAACTTGTCTTCTCGCAGGAAATACTATTTTTCTCACCAATTTTTTTCCACCACTGCAATGTGGTGGCAATAACTAGTACTTAATTTCCACTAGACAATATGGTGTTAATAAGCCACTTTTTACCACGACGGTTTGTCGTGGAAAAGAAACTGGTGGCAAAAACCCCAATTTCTTGTAGTGGTATTTCGAGAAAAAATAATAACTTATTTCACTTCCGCTATTATTGATCTTCTGTTTCTAATTTATAAATTGCTATGGATCTTGAACCATGATCACGCTGATCTTGATCACCCTTTCAGTAAATTAAAGGATAAGATGATATTGGAGCTAAAGCTCATTGACTTAATTACATATTTTTCTCGCCATGTTAATGAGTTTTAAGCATTTATTTGAAGTTTTGAACCACTTCACGGCCAGATATTATCCAATTTTTGCAAAAGGGCAAAAATTAAACTTACCCCTCCATATAATATCATTTGTGATATTAAACATAAGTATGTTAAATACATCAAAATACACATAAATAGACAAGCGCTTATGACAAAATAGAAATTATAGAAATGCATATCAAAACACACTATATATAAAGATATAAATACTACTACAAAATTAGCATGTTCAAACAACAGTAGTACGATAGGATTTGAAATACCTAGCTAGCTAGGAATCCCAATCGTATTCCTCTTGATCTAATTGGATACTGCAAAGAACAAATGTAAGAGCTTATAGTCTTCCTTATAAATTTGATCTTTACAATCTGATCTTTACTCCTTTTTAACCTGCATCAATATATATAGAACACATGAATTAGTTAGTGATTCCCTAAATATATTGAGAATAAGGTGATCTTGCTTATATGCATTGCATGGAAAGGAAAGCTGGGGATCGATCTAGGCCTAGTTTGGATAGAGAGATATTGCTTTTATCTCATCCCATCTTAATATCCAAAAATAGCAAACACAAATCACAAATCACAAATCTTTAGCTTTGTCACCTAACGGTCATGATCTAATTATGAGATCCCTTATTTCCTTGTGTTTTAAATATTTATTTGTTAATTATTATTGAATCTTTAATTTCAAGTTATTGTTATTTTGGTTATATTAATTTATGTTAATATTGCTTAAGTTGTTGTGTTTTTTATTTTAATGTGCCTTGGATTTTATTTTCAATTTGGGCCCAAGTGTTGTGGAATTTTCAACTGGAACTTAGTGTTTGTATGTGTGTTTATTTGAGTTGGGTCATGTGTGTGTGTTAGAAGGCACAACCCGTGTGGTGGTGTAGGGGAGTCCAACTCCTAGGCTAAACAGTGCAATTTTAAGCGCTTATGGAGTGAACCCTTTACTCACTGAGAAGTCCACTCCACAACCTGCCTGCACCCTTTTCTTCTCCTTCTCATGAGCCATGCATCGCATAAGACCTCCTCTCTCCTTTGAAATCTGCTATGAACGCGGCCATGGCAACTTACTGCTGCCCATGGTCTATCACTAGGTGCTAAGCGGTAGCCCTTAGTGTGCCCTGCACCACCCTTTTTTCCCCAATTATAGTCGTGGCTGCATCCCTCGAGAACCACCTTGCAGCCTATAAATAGGCCTTGCATCCCCTCACTTAATCCACCTCTAAATTAGCCTTCTTTCCTTCTTGCATATCACCACCTCCCTCGTCAAGTCTTCCTTCTCGTGGCCTTAGAAAGGTTTTCTCCCCATCCCAAGCCTTGCCTTGGCCTCCCTCATGTGCCTCCTTGCCTTGGCCTCACAACCCATCCCAAGCCACCATGCTTGAAAATGTGTGGTCCTTAAACGCGGAAAACCACCCAACTCGTGGGTTTACACCCTGATTAATCGCTGTTCTACCTCGTACCGCCACTGCACCGCCATTTTTGGCGACACCACATTGAGCTTTTTATCCATCCCAATTTATTTTTGTAAGTCTGTTTGCTAATGTTGGTGTGTTCATCCGTGGTGTAGCAACACACGCACACCCTTCTCTTAATGCGAGAGCGTAGATCGACACTCACACGATCTTCCAAAAATTTTCTATACTATGTTATAGGCAATCTTTTGACGTGACTCTAGAGTATAAAAGATTATTTTTTGTACTAATGACTTCTGTAGTCTAGCTGGTTGAATTGGGCCTCGGGCCGAATGGAGCATTGGAAAACTTGAGTAGTTGGGGATGGTTGGGCCTTGGGCCAAAAACAGAAGATGGGAAAACGTGTGTAGTTGGTTGTGATTGTGAAATTATGTTTGTGAAACTGTGTTTGCGATTATTGTACTGTGTATCGCCTGATGTGTTTCATACTATGTCATCCAATATACTGTTTGTTACATATCTATGCGTTTTATGTTATGCTATTTAAATTGTTCATATGATTGTGTTGTGTTATATATGACATGTTCTATAAATTGAGATTTGGGTATGTATGTGCTGGTTATAATATGTGGGTGCGTGCGTATCACAACCCTAAGCTGAGATCGAACATTATATCAGTGGAGCTGTTTTGGTAACTCAGGGACGTAATAAACTGATATGACATCTCTTGGGCTATCATCGGCCGACAGTTGGGTCTGTTAGACGCTAATGCTCTTGATCTAATCCATAGTATCTTGCTAGTGGGGCTAGAGGATGTTTGGTTATGGTATACGTCGGGTGCGGAGCTGTCAAATCATTTTGAACTCATCTTATTTCAACTTAGATTTCTTCCTACTATTCATAAGCCATCTCAACTCATCTTATCTCAACTTACTATCAAATCAGATTTGTTTGTATAATCTATTCTTTTCCACCCCTTACTCCTATCCTGATGAATTTGGAATGGAAAACTATAGATGATTAATAAGTTAGACATGAGTTATAATTTTAGAAACCTATTACATAACAACCAATATTGCAAAGGATGTGAGTAAGGTCAAATAGGAGTAGTCTAGATATCCAATTATATCTAACTAGTAGAAAGGCAAAGATGTACAAGCACTAAATTAGCACATCGATCAATTAACTCTACTAGAGAATGACATTCATGTATAGAAGGTAGCAATGTGCTTAAATTTTCAATAGATTTCAATATTGTGTTGCCTCTGTAAACATTTAGCTATTGAAATTACATGGCATCATGTTCTTTTCTTCATAATTCCTGTTATCATTCATCTTAAAAAAGCATGCATACTCCACATCTACTTGGAGTACTACTACGCACATGATCACTGCAAAAACAATGGTATAAGCTTGGAGACACAAAATATAATTTCTATAAACTTTACACACACACACACACACACATATATATAAAAGGTGCACGCGCCAATTTTGTGTTTATGGCATGGATCCAACTAGGGCATACAATTACTTACAAATATCAACAGATTTATAACTAGACAACTTGGTATCATGACATATGATATAGATGACATTATTGTTTTGCAATGAAATATTTTTCAAAAAATAAGAAAAATAAAATATTGAATGAGATGACCCAAGTGTTTTTTTCTTTCCTACGCAAGCAAGCGAGGTAAACCTCATTCAAAATAGAAAAGATAATACGTGAGAAGGGGGTAGAGTTCCTAACAAACACTCTAGAACATTAATAACTATGGTGCAAAGTAATGGAAAAAGGAAAAAAAAAAAGGGTTTTAGAGACTAGTTTCTCGGTCCTCCACCCACACCCTACAAAGAGGACACCGTTTGAAAATATGAAAATAAGCAGTTCACAAAGATATGCAAACCATGGAACCATCACTGTGGAACCTCTGCTGAAAGCGGTGAAAATGGTAGGAATACTGCATTTTATTGTCTTGAGATGATTTTTGGAAAGATCCGTAGTCCATTTTTCAACATCGCCAATTTATGAAAAACGATAACATAGTAGAAAACATGGCATTGGGTGGACTGATTTGCGGTCAGAAATTTGCCTTCCTGTAAATCTACGATAGCATGTGGCAGCCATGTGCTAGTGTAATGGAAGCGAGATGGGCCAGATTTAGAAGATCTTGGCGTGGGAAAGATGATGGTACAATGCGTGTAGCCATTGAAAGCATCGGGGAGCAGCGGTGCATGAAAACAACGCTTGGCAACAAGTTGCACGTGAAGGGCACGCGTCGAGCTTTTTGGCGCAACTCCGTGTTGTCCCAGTTCATTAACGACTGTAGAATGGAGTGGTGGGTCGCTTGTCAATGGATGACAGCCGAAAAGCATCAAATCTGACCAAAATTGAACCAATTAAATGAGAGAAACGAACACTACAAGAAAGTGTATACACAGTATGAAAATGGAAAGGGAAATAAGAGAACTCCACCCTCCTTTCTGGCAACGGCACACAAAGAGATGAAGATTTTTTTAGAGAGAATGAATAGATTCTATCTAAGAGCTTTTGAAAGGGATGAAGGAGTGGCCTGTTATGGATGGCCCAAGTTATTTGCTACATTATTCTAGCTAGTTCTTTTTTATCAAATACAATCTGAGCAAGGCTTGGGCCGGTGGGGTAATTGACATGTAACATCAATCGGTTTTGTTACCAAGGCATCAGCGTGTGTGTAAAGTAACTTGGGGCTTATATTTTCCAATTTAGAAAAAATATTTATAATTGTGAATTATGTAATCATAGCGTAATTATTTTAAAAAAACGTGAATAAAATATAAAATTTCTATGAAAAGAAAATTTAAATTTTTAAAAATAAATTATATTATTTTTCAAAACGATTATACATGTTTACGCACCTCTTGATTATATATAAAATTATTCGATCACCAAATTGGAAATGAACTCCCAGATTAATAAGTTGGCCGATTTCATTGGGCTCGAGGATAGTTGAGTTTTTAGTGGTTTATATATACTGTTTGAATGAGGATAAAAGCCCACATACAAAACAACTCCGATTTTGCTAGCTGGGTCGGACCCTCGCGTACATAAATGTACGTCTTTAAGCCCAACATGGATTGGGAAATGATCATAAGAGTCAAAATCTAAGTCAAGCTAAACTCAAACATTATGCTTAGTTATTAAAAAAAAAAAAAAAAAAAAACGAAAACTAGGACCAAACCATCAAATTTCTTGCTCGCAAAAGTTCCATGAAAAATTAAGATACAAAAAAGATTGAGGTTTTGGCTATCAAAAGAGTTCAGCTCAATATTCTTGAAGCAACTTTTGACTACCAGTTCCAGGCCATCCGCTCTTTGTGCAGGTATAATAACAAGTCACAACCAAGCAGGAAATTGAGCCTCTGGGCCACATACAAGTTTACACTAACAAATCATCTGCAAAGTAATGATGCCGGTGGTCGAAATGAAACCAATGTACACTATGCTGACTAGAATCTATGCACCAAGTGTTTCATCAAGCTCAATCCAATCCAATTTGAAAAGAAAACACGAGTCCAACATCTCAGCAGTAACAAAAGAGAAAGAAAGTTGGGATAAGATGGTGGTGGACATCCAACATTTCTTGATCTGTCATTCGGACTAAGAAACCTTTTTCTAAAGGGTATGCAACATTTATATCTATTTGCTCCTGCAGTAACAATTTACAATTGAAAGTCAAAATACTATGATTATTTGTTAGATGAACCCAAAAACCAGGGGGAGAAAAGGAAGAAGGTACTATACAGTTTACTCTATATGTGAGTTAACAAACTGTAATAAGGAAAACCAAATTCACAAATCAGATCGAAACGCAGCTACATATCATGAGATAGCCAGAAAAGAGCCTGCTATTGCCGCCTGCAGCCCCCCGTTCAGCAGCATAGCAAGAGGCTGATAACTGTGTATTTCAAGCAGTTTCCTCCCAATCAGAGCGTAAAGGCCGGGTAGTGGTGCATTCTTTGGTATGTCATGGAACTCAATCCCTAAACCTTGATCAGCAAACAAAGCCTGTGAGAGTAAAACCAAAACAGCTGGTTTGGGATCATGGAATCGAACTGTTCTGTTCCTTACCATTGTCACAACTTCCATAACCAGAACCATGGTTTACTACTCTGTACATTGCAAGCCACTTAAATAAACCTGAGACTGAATTACTACCCTTCCGATTTTAAATCCTGGAACCACTGTGAACCCCACCTTTGATCTAGTTTTACCGGGAAACATACATCTCCTTGTGACATCTTCCATGTACACCATTGAAAAATCCACTCCTCTCTCCAACTTAAAAACCTCGACCACAGGATTAAATGAAAAGGCCAACTTATGTAGCGTCCATATCGAGCTTGCCATTCTGACAAATGACTCATAGAAGACACTCAGTGACCTCCACGAATTCAATATCATTTCATTTTGATCCAGATTACTGAAAATGGATGATTCCATGGTAGGGTGGATAAGCTCCTGATACTTAATCTCACAAAATCTAGAAAAATCACAATTTCGACTCATACTTAGCAACTCCATGGGGTTGCTCGATACGTGCTCGAGCAATTGCTTCAAAGAGGTTCTATTATTTTCTGAACTCAAAATCTGCCCATTGCACGCAATCTCATTCTCACCCAATCCGAACTCTTCTAAATCAAATCCTTTGAACATCAATAAACAAACATACGACAGAAAAGCATACCGATTATGCCCTTTCTTAGCATATTCAATATCCGAATAGACAGAATTGGCTGCCAAATCCAAATCCCACATAGCTTTTCTCATCAATTCGATCAAAATTTTTGTAAACCTATGTGTTTCTCTACAAGCATCGTGCAACATAGAATCAAATACTCTAACAGACAACAAAACCTCGTAAGATGAATTCAAATTACCAGACAACCTCTTTGACAATTCCAAATTGGACTTCTGAATCTCACCCAACTTCTTCTTCAAATCCAAGACCTGGTTGTCTTTCTGATCAATCTCTGTCTGCAACCGGTTCGAGACGCTCCCGAGTATCCGCAGCTTGCTCTGATTCTCTTCCACCTGAGCTTCCAAGATAGACCCAATTGGCAAATCAGCACCAAAATCCGGGTTTCTACAACAATCTTTATAGAATTTCTTGAACTCAGACAGCCTTTGGAGGTGTGAGACCAAAGCTCTATCAGCGTCCTTCACGCTTTCCCCAACAAACGGAACGTGAGCAGCCTGTAACTGAAAGTACGAAGCTTCAAACGAGGAAACGGTGGCGAAAATGTAAGAAATCAGGGTCTGGGTCATCCAGGTATTGATAGCTATATTCTGGGTCCGGCTCAACGGCCTTGTTATCACCGACTGTGGTGGTGATGGTGACGGATGTGCTGGCAGAGAGGAACCCCGAATTGGGTCCGGTTTGATGACCACGACTTTCTGGTCAGTGATGACTTCTTCGGCTGAGTCAAGAAGCGAAAAGCCATCGGAATCTTCGACGGGTTCGATTTCGGCGAAGAACTCAAAGGTCTTGGACTTAAAAGCCTGGGCAAATTTCTGGAACATTCCAGAGATTTGTGGGGGTTTTGAGGAGCTATCCGTGTCCGCCATTTTCTTTTTTTCTCGGGGTCTTGTTCGGAGCGGAATTGGAGTTTTCTCTATTTATCCCTCTCAGAGAAGGAGAGGAAGAAACAGAGAACGAGAATTCTTGGGTTACACTACTACTCGTGCTTGTTGCGCGGTGCTTTGAATGTCTTGGAAGGAAGGCAACATGGGTTCGGCTTCGCTTCCTGGATGCTGGACTCTCGATTCTGGACTCTGAGCTCTAATTTATTTTTGTTTATTAATTTTGGGGTGCTTCTTTATTTTATTTTTTTAGGATGAGGCCCTTGACTTTGGTCTTTTGATTAACGGTACTAAGAGTAAAGACTAAAGTGACAGCTGCGGGGATTAATATCTACTACTGCCCAATGGAACGCCTGGTCATGTAACAAAATGTTGGTGTTGGAAAGTTGACCCTTTTTTTCTGGCTTGAGCTTTAGTTAGTTGACCACTTGACCGTGATGGTGGACTATATGAAGCACCCATCGTCCAAGTTAGGCCAGTTCATTCGACTTTCGAATTTAAAAATCTGAATTTAAATTTTAAATCTTTTTTTGAATTTTTTAATTAAAAATATTAAAAATATTAAAAAAAAAAAAATTCAAAAACGTGCTGAACTTTTGCCCAATCCGAATGAATACACTTAATCCCAACGTACATTTAAAAGCTGTGTTCACAGATACGATGATCCATTCTCGATGTAAATCGGATGTCATGCCATATGAGTAATTTAATTAGGGAAATCAAATTCAAAAGTTATGCAAATATATATTTTTCTTTTTATTTTGTTAACCTTAAGTGCTATAGACAAGAGATCATTTTGAAATAAAAGTATTTTTCTTTGCAATCAAAATTAGAGGACTTAACTTGAATAGGGTCGGTGGGTGGAGCTAATTTAAGGCATAGCGTGGCACTTTAACTTATTTGAATTCGGAGACGAAACGAGACGAGATAAGATGAGATGAATTGAGTTTATCTTTTAATATTATTATTGTTTTAAGATTTAAAAAAGTTGACTTGAGAATTGAAAAAGTTGTATTGAGATTTAAAAAAACTGTATTGAAACTTATATTTTATATGAAAATATGAAAAATTATAATGATGAATTTAAAATGTGCTTGTCTCGTTTTCGAATACAAATAGAGTTAAGTTCCATTTCATTTTTATTAATTGGAGTAATTAATTAAAACTCTAGGCATTCATGAGTTGAGATCTCAGTTCCTCTCCAATAAGATTTTAACCTTTAAACTCAATTGGCTATATACTACGCCATCAATCTCATCTCATTATATGAAATGTTGTATATTTATTATTATTAGATGACAAAAAAATATTTAATAAATGATTATCTAATGATAATAAATTTGTTATATCTAATATAATGGGATAAAAATGAGATAATAATGCAGTGTAGAAAATTTTTCCTTAACACTCATACGGTTAATAAGATAACCGTGATGGTATAAAATGAGAGGAGAAATGATATGGGTCTTGTGATTTGGGCCTTTTTGCGCCCTAATGAGCATAATTTATTTTATATTTTTTTATTATTAATTTTTTTCTCTAAAAAATAATAAAAGAAGGTAAGCGAACAAATCATATCTGATTTTTAATTTTTTTGTTTAGTAAAAAAACCCGTGAGTACGCAAAGGGACCCCTAAGAATACTGAATGAGGGGGCATTAATTTGGTGCCACTTTAGAGGTTTCTTGGCACATATATGTGAGTTGTGACTTATGCTTTTTTGCCCTCCAGTGTGTTTTTCTGTCCTCAGATTGTTAAAAACAACTTATTTGCCTTTAAGTGGCTTTCCAAGCCTGCATGCCAAATTTCGTACCCTGAAGGAAGTGTATTTTAGAATGAGATCGTGCTTGCTTTATCCACCTTTGAAATCATATATATGCAGTGCTTTAGGTAGACACTTGGTAGTGGAACTCTTCACGAGTTAAGGTATCATCCCACCTTTTCGACTACCAACCAAAGAACCAGATATAAATATATAGAAATATTAGAAATATTAAAAAAGTGAAAAATAAAAACTTAGGAATATAAGAGAAATAACAAGTTTTCCTAACCATAAGAGAAATAACAAGTTTCACTTTTCAGCCTACTTACCATATATATGCCAAGACATACCTTTAGTGGTAGGTGGGCCACTATATATATATATGCCTGGCCCAACGAGAAAATGCCGATTAGGATGATGACATTCATTTGGTGCCAACTCTGGCTGGCTTAGGCTATGATTGGGTTGGGCATGGTCCACATGGAATCAAGGTGAAAGCTGAGAGTTATAGATTTGGGCAAAGAAATTAATGATACAGGACAAGAGTAATATCATTTACATACTTTGCATAAGAGTTTTCATTTCCAACCCTCTTTTTTTTTAATCTTTTCTATTTTTTAGTTTTTTTTTTTTCAACACCTTGTTTACTTTTTTTCGTCACAGTTTGTTTTTTTTTTAACTCTCATTTTCATAATGAAAGGTGAGAGTGTGAACTAAAATTAGAGATTTTTAGAGTATGTTTGGAGATGAGTTAAATTGAGTTAAATTAAGATAAATTGAATAAAATATTATTAAAATATTATTTTTTAATATTATAAGTATTTTAGAATTTTAAAAAATTATTTATTATATTTTGTATAGAAATTTGAAAAAGTGTATGAAGATTTAAGAAAATTTTAATAATGAGATGAGATGAATTAAGGTAAATTTAAGAACCAAACAGAACGATCTAATAACTTTAAGTCCTTATCAGCCAAAAAAGGCTTTGCGCTCTCGATTCTCTCCAACAAAAAATCCTAAATCTTCAAGAGCTTTGCATCGCAATGAGGAGGTAGAGTCTTGGCTCTACCCTCCATTCCCTTTCCATTCCTCCTATCTTCTTTTCTCTTGGCCCACTTCCATTTCAGGTTTTCTTTTTTCTTTTTTTAATTTTGCTTCTTCCTCCTCCGTTTCTCTTCCCTCGCTCCTCTTCTTCGTTATTTCTTTGTTTTTTCGCTCCCTTTCTTTTCTTCTCTCTTGTTTCTGGTTTTTGAGGTTTCACCGATGAGTTTTTGGCTCGTAACGGCTTGTAGGCGAAGTTAGTCCTGAAGTCTCTAGCGGCCAAGGTTTTGAACGCACACCTCTGTAGCCCTCCCAAGGTGCCGATTTTTTAGAACGGGGAGGAATTACACCTTCCGAAGCCACACGTGAGCCACATGTGCACTACTTCTCAATAGCCTGCTCTCCCACACACCTCCTCCAAAGAAGGCTTTTTGTGGTCACATGCGACTCCGCAAAGCCCTAGGCCACCGGCCGCTTCGATTCTGACTCTCGTCATCCTCTAGGAGTGGCGCGTGTATCCCATGCGTCACTCTCAGCTGCAAGTCTCTTGGTTTTACGAATTTGTTTTTCTCCAAAGTTGAAAACTGGGTTCATGTCCATGTGATTTGGTTTTTCCAAGTTTTTTCTTTTCTATTTTGTATTTTCTGTTTGTTAATAAAATAATAAAAACATGTATGTCTGTTATTAACGAATAGAATGTGTATGGTTTTTCGGACTTTGGGTCCTCACAGTATGTTTCTAACTTATCTTAGAACGAGTACGAGATTTGTTTATTTGTTAGTTTGTTGGATTATAACTCTGTTTTAGACAAAGTTAGATTGTCTCTCAAATGATATTTTAGAGAGTTTTGTAGTCAAGATTAAAAAATATTAGTCATTTTTTATGTATTGAAAAACTATAAATTATCGATAAATTAACTTATAATATATATTTTTAAGTTTATTTATAATATTCATTATTAACATGGAAGGTAGTTTTGTTTTCAAAAAAAGAACCAAACAGGGTAATGATATTCCCACCGCTAGTCAAAGCTCCAAAAAAAAACCCCAATTTTCGAAGACTTTTTCTGCCTATATTTTTTAAGACTAATTATGAACAATCACGGAGTCATTCAAAAGTGAGATAAGAAGGACATTTGTTTTACGTCTTAATCCTATATTGTTTTTTTTTTTTAAGAGAACAATGGTTGACTACTCCATAATTATGGATTAGATTTGTGGCATAAGACAGATTTTGTTAATCTTGTCTCAGCAATCATGTTGTCCACAGAAGTGGTTGGCGTGCCGCTCTAAGGGCCTAGTATTATATTGTTCAAGTAAGTTTGTTTTTTAAAAGAACCCTAAATGGCCCCAGCCTGGAAATATTGAAGAAAGGTACTGATGATTTCTTTCAAACCTTGTGATATTGACCTATTCCACCAAACCTTTTTGCAACCCTTTCTCCATTAAGTTGAGAAAATTTCTACACTTTTTGTTAAAAGAGTTGGGATGTTTTTCATTGTTGTGGATTTTTAAATGAGTTTTTTTGCGAACTTCTCGTAAAAAGCAGCTCGTCGTCTTTGGTGGCAGTGATCAACACTGCCCATGTTATTGGAATTGACGACCTCCTACCTTTCATCGACAGCCTTAAATTTGAAATGGGTCTTTCGGAGGAAGCCAATCTCAATGGCATAGGCGGTGTCACCTATCGCCACCGGCGGCAGCTCCGTTCGGTTGAGGGCCGAATCCTCCCTTAAAATCATCTTTATTTTATTTTTTTATTGTATTTTTTATTGTGTTTTTTTCATTTTATTTTTTTATTATATTCTTTATTATATTTTTTTCATTTTATTATATTTTTAAAATTTTTTATTGTATTTACTGCTCACTTGATGTTGGGCTGCTTTTGATACTGAGAGCAGCCAGACTAACCCTTAGCGTCACCCTTTTAAAATATCTATTTGTCTGCCTTTCAATTCTTGCATTAACCCAAGTTTATATGAAATTATAAATTGTCTCAAAGTTTTAAGCGGCTGAAAATGAGTATATTTTATTATTTTTTTGGTATCTTAATATTTTTCTTCACTTATGAGTCAAATTCGCCCACGGCAAGTTGATCAACGTGTGAAATATTACCATATGAAATTATTATTTATTTGAAAATTTTAAACTAATAAAAATAAATAAATTTTATTATTTATTTTATATCTTAATAACTTATCTATTTATTACTTATTTTATATCTTATGAGTCAATCCAATTTCTCAGTTTCCTCTTTAAAGAGGACATAGTTCGTCTACTTGAAAATAGCAAGTTATTAGAAAGTGCATCACTGTCTATTTTGCGAAGAGGAAAGTTCTACACAACTCCCAATTTTCTTTACATATCATATTTTTTTTAATATTTTTTTCATTTTTTAAAATTTATTCTTTTTAAATTAATTAATATTTTTTTTTCTTTATTCATATATCACATGTTTAATAAAAATTAAAAAAATATAATGTGTGAAGGAGATTGGAGATTGTAAAGAATTTTCCTTTCCAAATTTGATGGAAATACATGTTTTGGCAGATGTTTAATTTTTGCTCTCAACTCAACCTGAATTGATTTTTTTTTCTTGCACTAAGCTTGATTTACCTTATCTTGATAGTTTTCCTTTTATTTAAATTATTGATCGAAATTAATTTAAAATTCATTCCCATGAAGACTGCTAGTCGAATTGATATGCATGCAGCATCCTCGGAGGTCGAACTACGTTGACCCTCAATGTAAAGGGCTAATTGTCATGTCTTACTTTTTTCAAGTTTCGGTACTTTAGGTGGGCTAAACCCAAATTCTTCGGGGCCTAGAAACCTAAACGCTGTCGTGAAACAGATGGACTTTCAAACCATTCTTCCGGCCCAACCACGGCAAAAATCGTAAATTGAGATATCGTCGCATAATTATTTTTTAAAAAATTAAATAAAATATGAGACTTACATAAAAAAAAAAAAATTATTTTTTACTAGTAGATCTACTATTTTTCAAAATGGTTACACAATACTTATACGCTCATAATTGTATGTCGAATTACTCTATAATAGGACTGCAAACGAACATAATTGCTCGTAAATAATTTGAGGTCGATTCGTATAAACTCGATTTAAACTCGGTTCATTTAATAAATGAGTTGTTCGTGACCACTAATTTTGGTTTAAATTTTAAATGAGCTAAACTCGTATAATCTCGACTCGATTCGATTTATGTTCATGAACAATATTCGTTAAAACTCGACTCGACTCGTTTTGGGCTTGTAACAATATTCATAATATTTTTTCTCTCTATATGTATACTCTTACATATGTTTTTTTATTGTATATATTTTGTGTTATATATATTATTTTTAATATTTTGTATAAGTAATAGATTTTATTATTTTAAGTATAAATAACATATTTTATAATTTTACACTAATAATATATTTAATTCATAAAAGAATTATTAATTCAAATATTTAAAAAGAACAAATTCTACTTAGTTCAATTGGATTCGGTTCGTGCAACTTATTAAAAAGTAAAAATAAAGGTAGATAAATAATCGATTTGACTTGATTTGACAAATTTTGAATTCGACGTCGAACTCAAATTTTTTGAATTAAGCTCGACTTAATAATTGAAAATTTTGATTCAATTCAGATCGCGTGCCGCCCTATTCTATGGCAAGAAAAGCTGATCCGGTAGAAAATGGTATTTCATATTTTGGCTTGTACTGAAATAACAACCAAAGATAACTCCATGCTACTGCCCAAAGAGAGTATCTTTGACTTTTTTTTAGGCAGTTTTTTTTGAACAATCGAAAGAGAAGTTAATTTGCTCTAACTAAAACAGGAGCCTCCTGCTTCTGTGTGGTCACAAATCAACCACTACGAGAGTCTAAAAGAGCTATAAAACTAAAGATTGGCAAAAAAAGAAAAAAAAAAAAAAAAAGGCTAACTTTGAGTCAATTCACGCAATAAAAGAGGAGATCCCGGGGTTGGAGGCAAGAACCTGTGGGATGTGATATTGTATGCTATTGTTATCTGAAGCAGATGAGATCGGGGCTGCTGTGCTCAGACAGAGAGACCTGCGTGCCTCTGGCTTTAGGCTGCGAGTGCTATTGCTGAGCGCTCCGTACGGTCACACGCCAATGCCTATCCCCTCTATTGTCTGCTCCTCAAGCACCCCCACCCTCTCTTCCCAAATCTCGTTGTCTTGTCTAAAGTCTCGTTTGTTTATTTTCACAAAGGAAAATGTTATTATTTCGCGTCATTTTATTCACTCATTTTAATTATTCATTTATTTAATTTTTTTTTGGCTTAATTGTGTATTGGTATTTTTTAATTATTTTTAAAAATGTTTAAAATAAAAAACAAAAAACAAAATAAAAAAATACAATATACACTCAAAGATATCACATATAGACAAATTAAAGAGCCATAATAACACACTACTCTTTTCATAAATGATATGAAATAGGATTAGATTAGTTAAGATTAAAGTTAAAATTTAAATAAATTATTATTAAAATTTATTTTTATTTAAAAATTTATTTTATTTTGTATAAAATTTTTTTAAAAAAATTATAATAATTAGATTAGATGAGATGATATAAGATGAGTTATAAAAATTAATAATAATTAAATTACCGCTGTTATCCCCTAGGATTTCTAATCATTTATAGTGTTGCCTACCTAAGGCTACTTTATATTATTATTATTATTATTATGTATGCATTGCTACTATAGATTCATCACGAGAATTACAAAGGTCAGAAAGGGACAACTTGCGTAGACAAACGTGTGCCTGATCTTAAGATCTTTCATTGTAGGTGTAGCTGTGTTCTAGCATTAAAGTTTCAGAAAGCACAATTTTCTTCATTTTTTTTTTTTTAATAAAAATTTCTCTTTTAAAATGTAAATTTGAGAAGCAGGTGAAGTGAGGATGAGCTCCGGAGCACTCCAACCATGATGTTCACGTTGTTTTAATGTTTTTTATATGCAAATAAGACCAACCCTTCATATCAAGCTTTTTAGGGTAAACTTTAGAGATTCACAGCCTTCAGATCATAAAAAAAATAATAATAATAAAAAAAAAATTGCCTCTTATCATAGGGTCAAGGCTTTATATTTTCTTAACAAAATTAAGACATTACCGAAGAGGACAAGAGCGTTAGAAAAAAATGAATGACTGGGTATATTCTTTTTAGTTTTATTAGAAGAAGCACTTTTATAAGAGGCTAAAAAATTATAATTAGATCTGGTTTGGATTCAAAATTTTTTTTAACTTATTTTTATTTTATCATTATATTTTTTTATTTTCTCATACAAAATACAAATTTTTATACACTTTTTTCAAATCCTATTTCAATTTTTTCAAATTCTAAAATAATAATAATATTAAAAAACAAACTAAACTAATTTTAACTCATCTCATTTTCAAATTCAAATGAGATCTTATAGAAGAACTAAATAAATTTATTAAAATAAATTTATAAATTGACATAATTTTATATAATATGTTAAACTTATTGATCTATATATTAATTTACATAGAAAATGAACTTTACAACTTAATATAACACGTAAATACATGTAAGTTATTTCAAAGTTGATTCAAATATTTATGTCTTGATAGGTGTTGTTGCATCTATCCAAATTGTTCGATGGGGGTAAACGTTTCCTTTTTGCTTTTTGGACATCCACTGTTGAAATGGTTGGATACGAACTATAAAACCGTAAACGAGGCACTTTGAATGGACGCAATTCAACTTAAAAACATTCAACTAAATATATGGGGAATGAAATTCAAAACCAACATGACTTCAATTATTTCAAGTAGAGAATGCACATACAAATTGTCATTCCTCTAAAAAAAAAAAAAATAGGGTGTCAAATCGTATTAATAGATCGTGTTTGTATCGTGTTAAGATAGCATGTTCGTGTCTTGTTCGTATTCGTTTGGATCAATTATAATCCCATTCGTTAAATTTATCGTGTCAAAATATCAAATTCTAACACGACTCATTAACATAATATGTCGTATCATATCAATTCATTTTGACACATTAGTGAATCTTACGAAATAGATTAATATGACATAATACGACCCATTTTAATCTATTTATGTAAATGAGTTGAATATATATAAAATTAATCTATTTAACCTGATTAATTTAGTATTTTTTTTATAAATGTTAAAATTACAATATTTATAAAAATGATAAAACTAACTATAAGTATAAAATTACAATATAAACAATAAAAATATTTAAGTTAAAATTTTAATAATTTTATTTTTTAGTATAAAAATATAATTTTAATTTTGACTTTTTTAACATATTATAATGAATTAAGACGGATTGACCCATTAAGACATGATATCCGTTATCAATTTATTAAACAATCATATCTTAATAGAACAACTTGTTTTGATTCGAATCTTTTAGACTAAATTCTAATCTATTATTACTGTTGTCATCTCTAATATATACTAATATATATAAGTGGATAAGAGAATAATGATTGAAATACATTGCAATATGATTTATCAAATTAACATTCTAACCATAGTTGAGGATGATTTGGGAAAAGTGTGTAAAGCTCATGGGTAAAACTGGTACTCAAAAGTGGTCATTTTCAAAGCTCTATTCCCTCTTTACTACTTTTTACCGTTTCCCACCGAGAACTGAGAAAAAGTCACTGTTTATTGTCTTGTCACTTAGCACTTAGCACAGGTTGTGGGAGAAAGAGAGAGAAAGACCCATCTACCCAGCCATTGATAAAGAACTATTTGGTTAGAGTTTTAGGGTTCTTGGGACGTGGGCTTTTAGTAAACTGCAATTGGAAAGGGAAAAGTATTTACATGTTGATTTAAATTCCCATTAAATTTGTTATGATCTCTACTTTTTTTAGTCTATCTTCTAACCCTTGCACAATAAATTAATGTAAATTGTATGATAATGTCCCACTCCTCTTCTTTAAATGAGGCCAACCCTTCTCCTTCTCTCTCTACTGCGCTTTCATTGGTAACAGTAATACTTGTGTCAATTGCCAGGCGCCGTTGCCCTTTTCCTGCACCTCTCTCTCTCTCTCTGGGTGTACACCAATATCTTCATGAAATGAAACCCTGACCGTGAATCTCTCTCTCTCTCTCTCACCAATAGCAAAATTAAAGAAAACATGGAGGTAAGGTTTTCTATCTTGTTTGCTGTTATATTTCTATCTTATTCTTCAGAAAATTAGTAGCTTAGTTTAATTTGTTATGCTTCTGGTTTTCTCAGCTGATTGCTTCCGGCCATCTTCTACCTCGGTGGCTTGAAGTCCTTCTAACAGAGAAGTTCTACAACGCATGCATAATTCATGAAGAGGCGAAGAAGAATGAAAAGAACGTATATTGCCTGGACTGTTGCACCAGTCTCTGCCCTCACTGCTTGTTCCCTCACCGTTCTCACCGAATCTTGCAGGTTTCTGCTTTCAAAATTCAACCACAACACCATCTCTTTTTAAAAATTTTCCTTATGAAAACTTCTTTTTAGTTCGTTACCTTCGTTTAATGTTGAATTGAAATCCTTTATGCTGGCGCTTTCAGATAAGAAGGTATGTTTACCACGATGTTATAAGGTTGGATGATGCTGCCAAGTTGATGGACTGTGCCTTTGTTCAAGTAAGTAAATTATTGAAACTACTGTCTAGAACCTAAAAATGAAGACGGGGCGCAAAAGAACCTCGTTTTTTATTTACAAAAGAAATAATAAACACTGGAGTTAATTCAGGTGTTTTCTTTTTCTTCTTTTTCCTTCTTGTGTCTCAGAGGAGTATGACTTTGTTTAAAGGAACAGAAGAGCTAATTACCATGAGAAATGAAGAACACTGACGATGAATGAATACTGCATAGCCATTTTTTGTTGTTTATTTAATTTCTTGTTATTAATTTGCTTAGTCTCACCTTCGCTCTCTACAGTCATACACAACCAACAGTGCAAAGGTAGTGTTTTTGCACCAAAGGCCTCAGACAAGGAACTTCAGGGGCTCCGGCAACTTCTGCAGTTCCTGTGACAGAAGTTTGCAGGACCCATACCTCTTCTGCTCTCTCTCCTGCAAGGTACTTTTTCACCCTAATACCCAAATTCTCTCTCATACTTTGTTTATATTCTCCACCTTCCCTTCCCTTCTCATCTCGTCCTCTTTCTGAGTTCTTTCACTTTTTTCGACATCAATTTTCCCACTTTGTTCTCTGTCTGTCTGTCTCTCTCTCTCGTGTACAACGACGACGAAACGTCTGCAGTTTTCCATTTGTTCTCAATCAAGTTTCGCTCTTCCTCAATTCTCTTACACCCATTTCAATTTTTAATTCTCGTCTGGGTTTCTCTCATTTAATTTTCTTACGTACTGTTGTTTCCTTTTCTTTGTTACAGATTGATTATCTCATTAGAAGGGAAGGTGGGATTTCGGAGTACCTCTCCGACTTCAAGTCCTTGACCTTACCCGCACCGGGTTTAGACGACGGTTCGATGACACCTGAATCGGTTCTTGAACCTGCCGGTTCAAGCCGTACCTCTTCTGGATCGGGCGGATATGGTGGGGTGGACTGCAAGACGCTTGGTAGCACTGCTACAACCGAGATAGTGAGGAAGAAGAGGAGTAACCTGTCTGCATATCGGGCGGCATGTCGACCTGTATTTTCGCCCGTATCCGAAATTTCGGCGAGTTTCATGAACCGGAGAAAAGGGACTCCACAAAGATCACCGCTTTATTGAATTTCGCCGCCGATATGGAATGGGAGAGATTTAGGGAGGGTTTGGGATGGTGAATTTGGTAGCTTTTATTTGTTTCTTTAGACTAATTTCAGGATACAAGGAAAAATTTCCCAGTTTTGTTGAAGAAATCTCTCTTCTCTAGGTGGTGGATGGATTGGTTCTTATTTTCGGGCCATTATAGATTCAAAATACCGACAAAAGTTTCCTGTTATATTTTCTACTCCCTGGTGGTATGGGGTTTATATAATTTGTTATAAAGAATTCTAGTATTGCATAACTCTGATTATGGGTCTTTCTGCAATTTGAAAGAGTGGAAGATGGCAACCATCCAATATTCAATGGAGGGTCCTTTGAATGGTAAAACCGACAGCGTATCATGTTTGGTTTTCTTGCCTCTTTGTTTTATTTTTTAAAAAAATTTTCCTTCTTCCCTAGGACAGTATGGTGACAAAAATTTGAAAGCAATGGTTTTGCCAATTATTTACTTTCACTGTTTTTCCTCCCAATGTCTCTACATATGAGAAGTGAAGACTTTGACTATTATCAATAGCTATTATTCAATTTCATCATAGGTGGAGTTTATATATGACAACAATAACATTAATTCATCTTTTTATTTTAAGAGAATTGTAACATACATAAAGAAATTAGATAGAGAAAAATTTGCAAATTGATGTCTTTAAAGAATTCGATAAATCAACTTTATAATAAATTCACTCTTGTGTAATCTTTTGTGATTAAAAATTTTTTATATATTAAAGTTGGCCTCTTTTTGTGCTTAGAGATCTCTTTCCCTATATCAACTTTGTTTTTTTAATTTGTTGGGAGTAGACATCTTTTAGTACTTCGAAATTTACCTTTGTTTATAAGTATTCGTGTTATTATCGTTCCAAACACATAAATAGGAATATTTAAGATGTACTGATCCTCTGAAGGGATTTTGTGTAGATGTTGTAATAATGGGTCCTCATTTAATTATCAACCAAGAACAAACGGTTAGATTAGGAGTTCACAATTGTAATCCAATGGATTCTATCCAAAACACTACACGTACAATGATATCACAGGAAAGATTCTCTCATCATCCCCATTTCTGAAATTCTCGACCATTTATTGAGGGAAAAAGAGCAAAAAAAAAACAAGTGGCCCTCGTCTTTACCCAGCAAATTAGTATTTTGTTTTTATTTTTCCCATTGCGATGATAATCCATTACCTGAGTGATGTCCTTTTTGTCTTGTACAGGATTTTGAAGAAAGGTTTCGTATTGTTGTGAGTACTACATGCAGTGACCAAAAGCCACAAGAATGGCGTACTCATGCTCCCTTAATTCGTACCTCTCTCTCTCTCTCTCTCTGTAATTGCTCATTTCTTCAACTGCAATATGAAAAGAAAGGACAAGAATTTTGGCATTTTATGGCCTCGCAATCTGCTTCGTATCAGGTACCATAATGGCAGTTGTATTTAGTGTTAGTTTTATAGACCAGCCTGGTTTAGAGCCTTTGATGCAACATGGTATATATCTGCAAAAATATTTGCAGTTCTTAGAATGTCATCGATCGCTCATCACTTCTAGCTGGGTAGTATGTATGGTTATTATTAGAGGTATATTCAGGTTACACATGAAGTTGGGGGACCACTTAATAATAATCGGGATCGTATATATATGCATGCACATTTAATGATCATATGTCGTGTCCCTTACTACAAAAAGAAAAAAAAAAACCCACTTACTAATTAAAAGAAAAAGAAAAAAAAAAGAAAGAAGCAGAAGATCAAACATCCCGTGGTTTCATTTTTTGGGTTAGTATAATGTTGTTGGATATAATTGCTAGATGATCAATAGGGTAATTAGATTTATGGAGTTCTCCACAAATCAGTTCATCTTTTGCACGTCTTACTTATCTCCACGTCCAATGTACAAAAATACTCTTTTTATTTATTGGCAAGTTAAGCATTGCATAAAAAAATTAGGTGGTTACAAAATATAAGATTCAATAGAGGTGAGAGTTCTCAATAGTCATCCAAAAACAAACAAAAACTGTACTAAAAATAAAAATAAAAAAGTTGACTATCTCGCCAAAAAATTTACTCCAACCCAATTCTCACAAGAAGAAGTTACTTAATAACGGTTTTAATATAGTCTGATAAACAGGCTATAGACCTACAATTAAAAGTCGTAATGGAGGAGGTGCATTGCATTTTGTTGATATAGTCTAATTGTAAGAGACTATCATAACTACGTCATTTTGATCGTTGGTTAAGGAAATTAGGAACATATGAGAATAGCAACCAAATGATTATCTGATATACCAGAAAAGGACCACCATCAATAGTGGTGGCACGTGTTCAACATATGTCACACTAAACAAGAAATGAGCTCATAAATCTTGAAGATCAGAAGTCGTTGGCCCTAAATCTGCTACGCATGGTAGTAGAAAATTCTGAATAGCTCAGTGGCGCTTGAGGCCCACGTGCACTATAAGCTGCATGTGCGCTACACACACCACACTTTTGGATAGATTTTTTTCCACTGTTCAACAGACCAGCAGTTAGAGAGTCTAATGGAAGGGCGCATGGCAGTCAGAGAAGGTTGGGTAGTAGCAGATTGAAATATCATAGTTCTATCTCTAGATAACAAAAAAAAATTGGAAAACAACCTAAAAATCGGGGTTGGATGAGTGGAGGGGGAGGAGACAATGCTCTACTCCCTGAGGGTAGGGAGAAAACTCTAGTAAGAGAAACGAAGAAAAACGAAAGAGTGATTCTCAAAATACTCCTCTTTAATGAAATTGATTATAGAGGAAGAGAGGTAATGTTTTTTTCTTTGTTTTCTCCCAAATAAAAAAGCCTTACGTGAGATGGTCTCTCTAAGTACATATATAGAGTTATTTGTGAATTAATGTCTAAGATAAATTGATCATTTATTTTTCAAAATTAACACATCAGAATAATAGAACATTGAAACATAGTTACATGCAAATTGTTTTTGTCTATGTGAACATTAAGATATATAATACATAATAAATTTATCTCTTTCTGTCAGTTTAAATTTTTGAGATGATGATTTTACATAATCTCATAACCAAATTTTTAAGTTTGAATTCTAACTCTATATTTTACCTTAATTAATTACATATTTTACATATTGGACCACCATTAAAAAAATAATTTAATCTCTTTTTTTTTTAAAACTTCAAATTTTTAGATAAGTGATGGTTATAAATAACATGCACTTGTATTTTTGAAAGACATGTCCTGCAGGCTGCATGCATACCCAATATATTTTGTGATTTTTGTTTCAAGTAAATATTATAACTTGTGCATTTTTCATGAAAACAACGTTATAATATGCTTCTCATGTCCACATGATAATGCAGGTGACTTTTCAAAGATGCTCACATTTGTCACTGTCCGGTCGGGCCTCGCGTCCACAAAATGACATAATTAAGAACTTTCTGCTGATTTCCCTTTTTTACCATTCTGCCCTTCTTCAACACTCGCTCCTCATCTCACATCTTATAATAAATTTGAAAATCTGAGGTGCCTTTTTGTCAATAAAAAATTTCTGTACAAAGTGTATGTTTAAAATTGTGGTGAAAAATATTATTTTTAACTTAAAGTTTATAGCTTAAAGCTTAATGTAATAAACTCTACTACTAAAAATTTATTTATTATTTGAGATCCATATGTTTAAAGTATTTTTAAAGGTAATTATGGTAATTTTTTAAAAATATATAGTTATTTGTAAGAATTTTTTGATAAAAACTCTAATTTTATGCTTATTAAAAAAGTTGATTTTTAATTTTTTTAATCGACTAAAATACTTTTAATAAAGTTATCTAAATATGTTATTTTTTAAAAAAAATACTTTTAATTGTTTAAAAGTACTTTTAAAATTTTGAAACGTAATTCCGCTCCAAGTATTGGTGACAGCCAATGCACCACCGTCCGATCAACGCACATGGGGCCATTATTTCGCACAAATGGAACACTCCAAAAATCAGAGTCTTGTCACTTGCGACGTTATCTTTTAAAATTTTTGAAATCACGAAAACTGTTTTCTGCTCTCAGTTCGTGCTCGATTGGTCATATATATCGTTCTCGTTCTCCGAAACCCCCATATCTCGTTCTTAAAAAATCTTTTTTAGTTTCAATATTCTGTTTAGGAGAAGTAATTATAGTTCCTTGTTGGATTCATAGCCATGGGTACTCGGGATCTTATAAACATTCACCCTTCAAAACTCAAATTCCAGAGTAAGTGTTTGTTTTTTCATTTGCTTAATTTCTTTTTTATCAATCTACTTTTTTTTGTCCCGTCGAACATCTAGAAAATGAGAGAAAAAATTGCATGTCATGTTTTTTTGCTCATTTGGCTTAATTGGAATACCGAAAAGTCATTGATTATTTAGCAAATTGTTCGATGGAGCGCAGTTTGCCACTATTTCTCTGCTTGGTTGCCAAGAATTATGGAGGGTGAAGAGAATATCATGAATTATATAATATCATGAAAATGGAGGAAAATAGATAAAAGGCTTGTTCTTTCGGTATCTGTAGGCGTTATGCCATTTATGTTTACTGCTTGATCCAGTTGTTTGTGATGTCAGTTTTACTCTTTGAGACTTATATAATGTGTTTGTTTAAGTTGTTTCTGATTTTGGGTCTTCTTCGTTTTTTGTTGACACGTGATGGCAAAGTTGAATTGAAGAAACAGAGTTCGTGCTCTTTGCAATTGACCAATAAAACAGATAAATACTTGGCATTCAAGGTAGTTTCCTTCTGAATTTTCATCACCATGTTTATTTAGCTGGTTTAATATATGATACACCATCAATTCATTATGTTTAACTTACTTCCTGCTATTGATTAGGTTAAAACAACCAACCCCAAAAAATATTGTGTCCGTCCCAATGTTGGCACCCTCTGATTTGCAGTGCAAGGACAAATTTCCACTTCAAAGTGTTGTTGCACTGGATGGTGCAACCACAGAAGACATTACCCAGGAAATGGTGCGATGGCTTCCCCACTCCCCTTCTTTATGGCTGTTCTGTGTTTTGAGTTTTTTCTTTCATGGACTCAGATGTAGTGTGCTGGTTTTTTAATTTAACAAAGAGGATGGCAAGGTTTTTGAAGAGTTTAAGTTGAGGGTCACTTACGTTCTTGCAAATACCCCATCACCTGTCCCCGAAGAATCTGAAGAAGGTACTCCTCCCAGATCATCAGTGTTTGAGAATGGGCATCAAGATCAGTTATTGGTTGATGATGTAAGTGTATTCATTCTGCGTTATTGAAATTTAGTCCTTTTGTTTCCCTTTACATTTTTTTTCTTTTCAAAAATATTCGAAAAGTTTTGATGGAGACACTGACAGCCAACTTGATTTTCTTCTTGTTTGGTATGTTTTTGAATGTTGTAAACTTAGGTATCAAGGTCTTTAGAGGATCCCAAAGAGAAGTCTTAGAGGTGAAATGCCCTTCTCCCTCTCAATTCTCATGAAAAATTCTTGTCATACTTAATGACTACTGTTCATTTCATTCTAATAGTTTGAGTGTTTTGTTTAATTCTGTTAACGCTTCAATTGACATTTTCCTTTCTCCATGGTGTGTTGTCACTTAATTGGTATTGCCAGTATGTAACCATTTGTTGATAGCTATCATTCTCCAGAGTAGACATATAAAGTTATAAACACCTATTTATTATTTTGCCGGTTGTTCTTGATTGTTGTCATTTCATGGAAATGACTAATGCATCTTTTTTCTTCAGGCTTGGTCAATCATTTCCAGGTTGACTGAAGAGAAAACTTCTGCATTGCAACAAAATCAGAATCTACATAGGGAACTGGTATTGATTTTGTTTGGGTGTTATAGATTATCGATTATCTCTAAACTCCTGCAGTTCTCCTAGTAGTTCAGATTTGTATTGCTTGTGTTGAGTATGATTTGGTCTGTGTTGTTTGTTTTGTTATGTGTCCCTGCATGAATTGTTTCATTTGAAGGTCCTATTTCATTTAGCTAAATATAAGTTTTTTTGATGACTTGGACCCTCACCTAGGCTGGGCCTATTGGACCCGGCCTTGGGAGTAAACCCCAGATACATGACCCACTCATCAAAACTGTTTATCATGTAATTCAGTAGAACTTTTATGACGAAATCAAATCCAGGATGGGTTGAGTGTAGAGTCCATCCTGACACTATCCCTTGATCTCTAGGTTGTTCCCTGACTTGAATATGGCCAAGTAATGTTAATGTAAACAGATTTTTTGTGAGATTGCTAAGACGCATTTAATTACCTGTCAGGGTACAGCCTAGTGGTCGTGCGACGGGCTTGGGATGAACTGTAAACTCACATCCTGGATTTGATTGTTATGTTTATAAGGATTAGGAAACTCTAGTTCCTTAATAAATGTGCGGATTACCCTATTTTTGGCATTTTCTGTTTGAACTCTTCAATACACTTTTATCTGGCTTGGGACTTGCAAGTGCAACTTGCATTTTTGGTTGAAAAGTTAATGTATCAGGAAAATGAAAAGGAAATTCTCTCTGATGAATTGGTTATGCATTACATCACTTTCCTAATCCACCTTTTCTGTCTTCCCAATAAATTTGTGATTCATACTTGCTATGGCTTGTCATAATGTTATGACCACATTTGACAGGATCAACTGAAGATGGAAATGAACAAAAGTGATGATGATCGTTCTTACATGTGGTGCTGGTTGGCTACTTGGTCAAGTAAACATCGGACCTGCACTGGGTACTGGAATCAATATCATTGATGCTCCTGTTTCAGTGTTTTGGGACTTCTCTCTTTCTAGTGTGTACTGTAAATTGTAGCCTTTTCCTATTTTATTTTGACATTATGATATTATGTATGATTGATTAATCGAAGTCTCGAGATAACTTTCTGGTTCATAGGTGGTCAGATTGGCCATGGCCCGGTTTGTTGTAGAAACTAAATGTTTGGTTGGGTTTAACTATAAATGTATTTGCTCATTGTTCTTTATCATGATAAAGGTGAATGATCCGTTGTACCTCCTTCATGGTCTGTTTTTTTGGCTGGAAAGCTTATTAAAACTCTTGTAATATGGTTCTTACCTCCTGAATCTCTCTATCTAGACAAACATGCTTGGCTATTAAATGAAACGTTTTAGTTTAATGGTTACCTTTTGAAAGTGAGGAAATTCATAGCCTTTTATAACACAGCCTTTTGTAGCTGCATCTTTTAGCATAGCCTTCCAACCTGATTATCCTGGCACGTTGAGATTTTATTTCAAGGCTAATGCTAGGGATTGCCGGGAGGGGATTCCAGTTGCGACCATGTGGCTGACGTGGTTATTAAATAAAATTTAAAAGAATTAAAAAAAAGGGAAATGTATGTAAGGAAACGCTTATTTATGGAAGAAAATGCAGACATATACGAGTCTAGCTCACCAGTATAAAAGAATACAAAAGTTAGCAAAAGCCAATCACTCAATGAGAAGACGCACACAAATGCACCAAACCAATGTAAACACAACGAAGATCAAAACAACAAGGAGCAATCAGACTAATCCAAGCAAAAATCCCCCAAAACAGAAAGAAACATTCTTTCCAAGGAAAATGATCAAGCAATCAAAATAGAAACCAAAAAAAAAAAAAAACACTCACCGGAGATAAAGAGATGCCAACCTCTGGTGTGCCCTCACATAACCAAGATCCAATCTCACGGCCTCTTCACACTCCGATGCCACCTCCCCCAACCTTCCCAGTGCCGTCAATGCCGTCGCCTGATTACTCCTGTAGGCTGCATTATCCGGCCACATCGAAACAACCAGATCTTGCAAGGATAAGGCCTCTGCAAAATGCCATCTTGTATAGTTCATTCCCAGCCTTTTTCACCTCTTCGGGATTAGTACTCGCCATTGCATGCTTAAGCATCAACCCTTCTCCTCGGGAACCAAACGACGTCGTATCTTGTCCACGTAGGACGCACAGTCGTGCCGGGGTTTTTAACCCGGTGCTACAAAGAATTTTCCTTATTTCTATGGCTACAAATTATAACTAGTTATCATGTGCATGAATTGTTGGGAGTATTTCATTGAGTTATGTAAACAAATAAGACTTTGGAACAAAGAGTTGCTTAGAAATGATGACTTTTGGCAAGGTGTTATGGGTTTTGAGTTAATTTGAGTAGTGCTGCGGATACACAGTCCCTTGTACATTTTCTAGAATCGGTGACGTTAGTCAAAATATTAAAATAAATCTAAAAAATTAGACAAAAATAAGATAAGAGGGAAACAAAAATTAGAAACATATATAGTTTGATCAGAGTATGCATACAAATAATATTTTTATACAACGTATATGTAAAATGTATCCAAATTGTGTATAAATAACATTTTTATTGTCCAAAATTTATTACATTTTATTCGAAAAGGTGCATCATAAATTAAAGGCTAATGAAAACTGAAAATGTTGGTATGAGAGGGCATATGCATAAACACCATATTTCTAGCAACTTGATCGATCAAATTGAAGATTTAAAATGGCATGCTCGATTAGACACTCTTTGACAAGTGACAACTTGGACCTTCCATTAAAATGGCTTTCTCGGTTTTTTCCCCATCAATCTCTGGCCTACGTTTTCGAACACCTTAATTTATTTCAGCTTTTGCTATTTTTCTTTCATTATACCTATTTTCACCATTGTTACTGAAACTTACATCCAAATATTTGTTTAAAAAGATTATTTTTGGTTTTCTGGGTGGTAGAACAAACAAGAATATAACTTTAGATAGTCCTCTCGAGGAAAATATTGTTGTAAATAGTAATTGCCACAGAATATAACTATTATAGTGCAACAACCAGAGACTAGAAACTCGACTCATCTTTTAAATTGTGAAATTACAGACCACTTTCCTCAACATTACTTTTTCAAATAGATTGCACATTGCTTGTGCACTCCACAAATGCAAATATTATTTCTCTAATGTAGATTATATCTTACAAAATATTCGGCATTTAGCACATTGCATTATTCTTGCATCCACATTCTTGCATCCACTTGTTGAACTCCCATGTGTCCCTATAATCATCACCAGCATCTGAGGCAATCTTATTCAAATAGAAATACAACTGTTCTCTCCAGGCCTCCAGGGGTGGTAATCCCAATTGCTTGACCAACCAGTTTTCATAATCAAACTGACACCAAAGATACAATTGTCAATATGATGTGAGAAAGAGAGAGAGAGAGAGAGAGAGAGAGAGAGAGACAATGGCACACACAAACCTTGTTCTCCTGAAGCTGGTGAGTGTGATGCTTAGGCCTTCCACTCTTTTTCATGTGCTGGTAGAGTTCTTCCACAGATGATGCCATCTCTTCTTGACATGGAAGTGCTAACTTGCCAGATAAAACTTTTGCCAACCAACGGGACTGTAACTCGATTATTAACGGGACAACACCCTGGTGGCACATTGAATTACAATACTTAGCCTAACAGATAATACACTAAGAATACCCAAAGAGAGATGTTTTATGTGCACTAAAAGAATGCTATTGGAGAAGTAGATCTCATCATCTAATTTAGAAGATAGAATATGATGCTTTGATGACCAAAAGAAAAGTTCGAATGCCAATGTTAAAAAGAGAGAAATACACGTGACTAGTTCATCTCACCATGCCAAACCAACGTATCTTTTTTCAGAACACTCATTTTCTAATTCATGATGAACAAGAGCATTACCCTGTAAGGTAGTCCAACAAAAGAAAGCCTAGGAGCCAAGTATGGCGGAAAAACATGTTTGTACAGGGGACCAACACGGTTGTCATCCACGCTCACTATTCCATTCGCTCTTAAGAATGGGAAATGGTATTTGTACCTGCAGAAGGAGAATACTATTCAACCACATCAAACAGGAGAGATTGAGTTTTTTGATAGTCATACGGCTATATACAAATAAAAGCAGTTAATATATCCAACAAGATAGAAAAAACAAAGCAGATCACTAACTTTTAATGCATTACCCAGTACAGTGGAAGATGATATCTGCACAGACAAATGATCCATCTTGGAATATTACTTTACCATCTTCTTCAGCGCGCTCTATCTGCAGAAGATCCCATTAGGGGAGCAACTAATCAATTTCAAACTTTTTTGATAAACAATAGTATTCTAGTATAGAGGATACAATACCACTGGATGTTGCCAGATATTATTGTGATTTTCCAACTTTTTGAAATGGACATCTGAGGCTCGTAGGGCTTGATGAACTTCTTTTGCAACAGAGGACATGTCTCTCAAGATGTCACGTGCACTAGTTCCATTTCCAATTACCACAACAATCTGTCATCCGTGATTGTAGATCTTAAGAAAAGCACTGGAAGCAAGTTGCCACAATGGGAATTCATGAAATATTAAGAGAGGACGTTTAAGCAAGTCATGGAAATCAATGTGCTAGAAGTTGTGAAGTTAGACACTTTTGGCAAGCCATGTATTAATATAAATTATTTTCAGAATTCTCCACTACTATTCATTATTTTATTATTATTTTTCACATATTTTTTACTATTATTCATTACTTTTTATTACTATTTAATATTCTATTATTAATTTTTTATTACTTTTCACTACTCAAAAGTAATCTAAGAGAAGACCCTATCACTTTTTCATAAATACAGCCGCCACCGCCGCCGGCTTCTGTGGGCGACACCGCCAATGCCATTGGGACCGGCTCCCTCCGGCGACCTCACCTTTGCGACAATGACCTCCTGGGATCTCCCATCCTCTCCCGGCGGCCTTAAACCCAAAATGGGTCTGTTCGTCGTAGGGGTGAGGTCGTTGGAAGGAGCCGATCCTGAGGGCATGGGCTAACGGACCCATTTCGGATTTAAGGCCGTCGGGGGAGGGTGGGAGGTCGCCGTCGCAGGAGTGAGGTCGCAGGAGGGAGCTGGTCCCGATGGCATGAGCGGTGTCGCTTACGGTGGCCGGCGGCGATGGAGGCTAGGCTAAGCCGAACTCCTATTTCAAATCATCTTCATTTTATTTTTTTATTTTGTTTGTTATTTTTTATTGTATTTTTTATTGTGTTTTCTTTATTATATTTTTATTATATTATATTTTTTTATTATATTTTTTATTGTATTTTTATTATATTTTATAAAGGGCTGCATTTGTAAGGAGTTTGGTCACTCATCACTTTCCACTCTTCAGAAAATATAGTTACCAGCAAGTTTGCAGCAACCTAGCATGCATCGGTTTGCACGCTGGTAATTTAACGGTGAGGACCATCAGAAAATATAGATGCTTCGGCTGCCTCCAAACAGTGGAGCTGCCAAAATTAATGCAAACCACACCTTAATCCTATTCTGTAAAATAGTTTATAAATACTTCTTTTTATGAGTAAAAACAGCTTTATATGAATCATTCCTCCATTAACCTTTTTTTGTTTTGCTCACAACATTCATTCCTCCATAAACTAGCTCGATATTTAAAAAGTAGGAAATTGGTGATGATGGGAAATAAGCAAATGCTGACATCTGCATACTTTATTTTTAAATGGTTCAGGCGTCCGGTAGTTGTGGCTGTGTATTTGCACTCCTGGCCAAGTATCCATGCCTGTCACACAGTACAAATCCCAAAAGAATCAATGCTATATAAGTAGGAAAAATTAAATGAAAAATTCCCTGAAGATTGGAGAATGGTCGATGATAATTTGGGGACTAGGAATGAAAAGCAATCCAACATCATTTAGCTGTACTAAGTAACTTGAAATCAGGCTCCTTGATATACAGCATCAAAATGCTTTTTTTCCCAAACGAATAATGGTGCCCACATGAGAATGGAAAAAAGAGAAATAGCAACAAACAATTCCATTTTCAGGAGACAAGCTTTCCGTTTGGGACAAACCTGGGAACTCGGCGACTTTTGGCTCGGTGTAATGACCGTTACATACAACTACGGCTTCAAACACCTCCTCTTCTTCTGACTCACCTTCCCGAGTCCTCCACTCAACAATCCACTCGTGACTCACTCCATTAACTCGTTCAACCCGGATCACTTCGTGCTCGAACCGTATCAACTCAATCAAACAGAAATCTGTGGCAAAGTCTACCAGGTACCGGAGCACCTCCCGATGACCAGGAAACTCCCTTGGGTCCCCCCCTTGTTTTTTCAGGAATGGGTAATCCAAGGCGCCCATGAGCTGCCTCGGACGGTTGACCCGGAGCGAGCTGTACATGCTGCTATGTACAATCTTGCGGGAGGGGTCAAGACCCAATGGGTCGGTTTCTACACGTGGATCATAGACCCAGGTGCCACCGAGCCTACTGCTTTTCTCGAAGACGATGACCCGATGGCCTTCTCTTTTAAGCTCACGAGCGGCGAGTAGGCCGGCCATGCCAGCTCCGATCACTGCTACTTTTAAAGATTGTTCTTCCATTGGTATTTTGCAATGTGCTGGAACCAATGTGGCTTCTTCCTATTCTTTCTCTTCCTTTTATATTGATTTCGGTAAAAGGTGTTTACAAATATAAAAATGAAAGGGAACAGCCGTGAAAAAAAAAAAAATATTAATAATAAAAATATATGTAAGAAGGGTGTGCAGCGCTCCTACTCCATTATGAGTAATGTGAGGGAGTATTTAATATTTATAGTACACATTTATATAAATAATATTCAATGATTTATAAATAATATTTATGTGAATGTGTATTATGGAGTTGAATATTAGATGTATTTTATCCTCCGTTATTGAATGATCACGCCCGAACCCCACATTGCGTGCTGCGTGCTGCGTGCTGCGTGCTGCGTGCGCGCTTGCGTGCTCTTTGACATCTTTCTATCATTGATACCTGGATCCAGGCTTGAGAGATGATGTCAACTTATGCAGACAGCACAGCAGACTTCTTAAAGATGTAATTTTTTTCTTTCTCATATCTTATGGTAAGAGCATTAATATTAAATTTGTAATTTAAAAAAAATATATAAATTTACACATATATAAAAAAAAATTATTATATTTAATTAAAAATAGAGAAAAAAATAAAAAATAGATTTAAAAAAATTTTAAATTTATTATTCACTTTTAAAGAATAAAAATACTTTTATTCCATTTTTTTTACCTTTTTTTTCTCTATTTTTGATTAAATATGATAAGATTTTTTTTTTTATATATGTGTAAATTTATACTTTTTGAAAAAATCTTTTAGTTAATTCAATTTCAAAAAATACACTTTTGCATACATATAAAAAAATTTTAGACATATTTGATCAAAAATAAGGAGAAATTTGTGGAGAAAGGGAATAAAATATTTTTGTCTTTAAAAGTAAGTAGTAAAACTAAAAATCTTGCCAAATTTGATCAATGTTGGACAAAATTTTAACTTTACTACTCACAAAAAGTACTTTTATTTCATTTTTTCATAAATTTCTCCCAATTTTTAATTAAATATGATCAAATTTTTTTGATAAATATGTAAATTTATAATTTTTGAAGGATAGTTTTAAATAATCTAATAAAAGTGCTCTAAGCGCATTTGCATTACATTGACTAAAAATTTTCTTTAAAAAGTACAAATTTATACATATATTAAATTTTTTTTAATCATATTTGATCAAAAATGAGGAGAAATAGATAAGAAAATAAAATAAAAATATTTTTACTTTTTAAAAATAAATAATAAATTCAAAAAAATTTTTAAAGATTTTTTTAATATACGTACAAATTTATATTTTTTGAAATTTTAAAAAAATATAACTTATCTTTTCACTTTTATACGAAATTGTCGGTGCATTCGGAATTGGTCTTCAACCTTCGGGTTCTTTGCATTTCTTGAGTATGGTTTTCCTTTTCTTTTAATGTCAGTTGGAGATGTGTCAATTTGATGACTTCTCATTTGATCTAACCTTATGGTTTGCTCCGTGGTGTTAAATTTTGAGATTTCTACATCTTTGAAGTTCTTTCGACTTTGCCCAATTTCTCTCCTCTCTCTCATTTGTCGCCATTATTCGGTATGATTTGTTGTGAATTTTCTTTTGAAGTAAATATTTCTGACTATGTATTTACTTTTTTTCTTAGATGCAGTAATTAGATGTAAAAAAATAACAATAGGAGAATCATGCGATTTGGTCCGACCGAACCCCTCACGTTTTGCCGTCCACCGACGCTGGCGCAGGCGCGGCTGGGGGAGGCCGAATTTACTATAAAAATTCATCTTCATTTAATTTTTATTGTATTTTTTATTATGTTTTTTATTATATATATTTTTTATTATTTTATTATAAAAATATAATAAAAAATATAATAAAAATAATAAAATTTAAAAAACACAATAAAAAATAATGATACCATCAGTTTATCCGATTTGCTTATTTGATGCTTCTATTTTGTATTTATGTTGCGTATAAATGATTATTTCTGTGGTGAGATCTGAAGAATAGATAAACTGTTATTTATTTTATTATTTAAAGAAAAAAAAATTTTCAAGAATGAAGAAAAAAAAAACCCCAAGTAGATTGAATAAAAGTACCAAACTTTTTTTAAATCAAAATTTCTATAAATTATTAAATGGTATGGAACTAATTATGCTTCATATGAACCTGTATATGTAAGTAAAACACCATAATGGAACCGCACATCCAAGGTATTACATGGTGTAAGTAAAGAATAGCTTGTAATGAGAACAAATAATAGGAATACCGCTGCTTAATTGCTAAAATACAAACCTGGTACTCCAAAGCTAAGCAAAGCCTTCTCACCCACCTCCTTTTCCTAGAATGCCTTCTCTAGCATCTAACTCTCTCCATAAGATAAATTATAGAGAATAAACTGATAAGGACCTAAAATGGTGACCAAATAGAGAACTCTAGTCACAAACAGTTACATTAAAAATCTGTACGTACAAACCCCACAACAAATGCTTTGAAACTGCCAAAGGTCAACAAAGTAGAAAAACAGAAACAAGGGGGTTTTTCCCCCGTATATAATTAAAGACCAGGAACAAGCATCTACATGGGCAGAGATTGACATAATCACTTTAGATACAAACTGGACAAATTTTCATTCTGAATAAGCATCTTCAGCAATTGGATATGAAGAAAACGAAAATTTTCAGTGGAGGGTCCTTGAATGGCAAAACCCGACAGCGTATCACATTTTGTTTTCTTTCCTCTTTGTTTTATTTTTATTTTTTAAAAAATTTCATTCTTCCCTAGGACAGGATGGTGACAAAATTTGAAAGCAATGGTTTTGCCAATTATTTACTTACTGTTTTTCCTCCCAATGTCTCTACATTTGAGAAGTGAAGACTTTGACCATTAATATCAATTATTCAATTTCATCATATGTGGAGTTTATATATGACAATAATAACGTAATTCATCTTATTATTTTTAGAGAATTGTTACAAATATAAAGAAATTAGACAGAAAAATTCATAAACTAATATAATTTTGTAGAATTTGTTACATTTATTTTATAACAAAAATAATTTTATAATTTGATGTATTAGATCATGCTATATTAATCTATAAATTTATTTTTATGTAATCTTTTTGTGATTAAAATATTTTTCTAATTTTAAAGTTGGCCCCATTTTATGCTAAGAGATCTCTTTCCCTATATCAACTTTGTTTTTTAATTTGTTGGGATTAGACATCTTTAGTACTTCGAAATTTACCTTAGTATATAATTTTTTTATCCTTTATTTTTTTGGTTTATTCGTGACGTTATTATCGTTCCAAATACATGAATAGGAATATTTAAGATGTACGGTACTGATCCTCTGAAGGGATTTTGTGTAGATGTTGTAATAATGGGTCTTCATCTAATTATCAAACCAGAACAAACAGTTAGATTAGCAGTTCATAATGGGTCGTAATCCAATGGATTTCTATCCAAAACACTACACGTACAATGATATCACAGGAAAGATTCTCTGAACCCCATTTCTGAAATTCTCGGCCATTTATTAAGGAAAAAATAAAAACAAGTGGCCCTCGTCTTTACCCAGAAAATTAGTATTTTGTTTTTATTTTTCCCATTGCGATGATAATTCATTACCTGGCTGATCGATGCCCTTTTTGTCTTGTACAGAATTTTGAAGTAAGGTTTCGTATTGTTGTGAGTGCTACATGCAGTGATCAAAAGCCACAAGAATGGCGTCCTCATGCTCCCTTAATTTGTACCCCTCTCTCTCTCTCTCTCTCTCTCTCTCTCTCTCTCTCTCTCTCTCTCTCTCTGTGTAATTGCTCATTTCTTCAACTGCAATATGAAAAAAAAGGACAAGAATTTTGGCATTTTATGGCCTCGCAATCTGCTTCGTATCAGGTACCATAATGGCAGTTGTATTTAGTGTTAGTTTTATAGACCAGCCTGGTTTAGAGCCTTTGATGCAACATGGTATATATCTGCAAAAATATTTGCAGTTCTTAGAATGTCATCGGTCGCTCATCACTTCTAGCTGGTAGTATGGTTATTATTAGAGGTATATTCAGGTTACACATGAAGTTGGGGGACCACGTGATAATAATTGGGATCGTATATATATGCATGCACATTTAATGATCATATGTCGTGTCACTTACTACAAAAACAAAAAAAACAAAAAACAAAACCACTTACTAATTAAAAAGAAAATAAAAGAAAAGAAAGAGGCAGCAGAACAAACATCCTGTGGTATCATTTATTTGGGTTAGAATAATGTTGTTGGATATAATTGCTGGATGATCAGTAGGGTAATTAGATTTATAAAGCTCTCCACAAATCAGATCATCCTTTGCACGTCTTACTTATCTCCATGTCCAATGCACAAAAATACTCCTTTTTTATTTCTTGGCAAGTTAAGCATCGCATAGATAAATTAGGTGTGTTATCTAGATGACTAATACAAGAGGGGGAGTGAATTGGGTTATATTATAAAAATTAACACTTATTAATCAAATACACAATATAAAATATAAACAGAATATAAAGTAGTAAGAAATGTAAAGAGTAGGGTAAGAGAAAGCAAACTCAGTATTTTTACGAGGTTTAACCCCACTGCTTATGTCCTCGCCTCAAGCTACCCCTTGAAGATCCCGAATTCACTAGTCAATTTCTTTTAGGTGGAGATAGAAACCTATTACACTTTTGAGCAGCACTGCTCCAAAGAATCCGTATAGAACACCCTCTACACTTCCAATCACCTCACACTTGGTGATTTAACTATTCCCCGTACAGAATACCTTCTACACACACAAGGGTTATACGCACCCTCTTACAAATACAAGAGTTGATAGTGGGTAGACTATCAAAATATACTCCTCAAAAAGTGAGATGAAAACAATACAGCACAATCTATATCTCTCTCAATAAGAACAAGAATTAAGACTCAAAACTTTAGAAAAGAGAGAATGAGAGCTTTGAAAGAATGATGTAAAATTTAGCAATAGATGTGTAAGCTCTTGTTGTGATTTTTGCAAAACTCAAGTGAGCTATTTATAGGCAAATGAGTTTTCAATTTCAAATTTGAAAAAATTCACATGTCAAATAAGAGCACTATTTACTTTTAAAAAAATTCAAATAAAAGTATTTCCTTTTTGCATTTGTCAAAGACAATTCTATTAATTTTTCAAAGAAATCAAACCTAATTTTTTGCTTTTCATACATGACAAAATGAGCATGATTTATTTTTCAAATCAAATCATCTTCTTTTTGCATATGTCAAAAAAACACACAACCACCCTTTAAGATTTTCAAACAAAATCATCTATCTTTTATATTTGTTAAAAAAACACACAACCATCCTTTAAGATTCTCAAACAAAATCATCTACCTTTTGCATTTGTCAAAAAAACACACCACCTCCCTTCAAGACTTTCAAACAAAATATGCACATGTCAAATATGATAATCAATCATCTTATAAATTCAAGTTTTTATAAAAAAAAATATAATTTTCGAAATTATTTTATTTGATGATGTTATGCACATGTGAAAAACATAATTTTTAAAACTAAGACATTTAAAAATGTCTTGCATATGTGAAAAAAGTAATTTGATGTTTTATGAGAAAAAAAGAGTAATTTGGAGCCTTAATCCAATTTCTAATTTTATCAAGAGATGTACAAAAATAATCTATGAAATTCATTTGTAGACTTGATCTCTTTCTTGCTCATGCTTGATTTCTTGATGTGTTTAGCTTCCTTCATGCGTAGACAACTTAATCTTTGAGTTTTAAATATTATTTGTTATCATCAAAATTTATACGTAGATGCGAGACTTGAAACCTTGGGTTCAACAAGGTGGTTACAAAGATACGAGATTCAATGGGATGAGTCTCCAATAATCATTTCAAAACAAATAAAAACAGTATTAAAATTAAAAATAAAAATAAAAAGCAGATTATCTCGCCAAAGATTGATTCCAACCCAATTGGGGAGTCTGATGGAGGGGCGCATGACAGTTAGAGAAGGCTGACTAGTTGTAGATTGAAACATCTTAGTTTTACTAAAAAATTTTGGGAAACAACCTAAAAACGAGGGTTGGACAAGTGGAGGGGGAGGAGGCAATGCCCCACTCCCCTAGGTGGAGACGCTATCCAGACTGAGGGTAGAGAGAAAACTCTAGTGAGAGAAATGAAGAAAAATGAAAGAGAGTGCTTCTCAAAATACACCTCTTTAATGGGGATGATTGTAGAGAGAGAGAGGGGTAACCCCTTTTTCTTTGTTCTCTCCCAAAAAATAAAAGCCTTACATGAGATTGTCTCTTTTAGGCTTGTAAGAAGATCGAATTAGACCACCGAATCAGACTAGCGGACTGATTGGACCGGATTGGACTAAATTCCTTTCAGTCTGGTCCGGTTTAATTTATATATGGACCGAATAATTTCGGTCCAGTCCCGGACCAGAGGATTTCTCTCCCTAGACCGGACCGAACCGAACCCCCACCATATTATATATATATGTATATATAAATAATAGTATATAAATTATAATATTAATATTAATACAGATTAATATAATAACATATTAATATATAATATATATTCATATATTAATATATAATATATACTCTTATAATATTAACATATTATAATTTATAATAGTTGACTAGTTGTAATATAAAAATATAAATTATAGTATATCTAGTATATCTATATAGAGTATTAGTAATAACTTATAAGTAATAAGTGTATTATTATTATTTAATAAATTATTACTAATTTATCATTATTTACTAACATATAAATATATAATATATTGATGTAATAGTACTTTTAGTAATATTTTTTTCTTTTTTTTTTTATTTAGATTAATTTTCTTTTGCCATTTTATTAAGAGTAAGTTTTTTTAATACATTTTGACTTATATTTGTGATAAATATGTAAATTTGATTGAAAATAATTAAATTTAGACAAAAAAAAATTGATTATTATAGAATTTTAGATTAAATTTAGCTCATTAAATCATATGGGGTACACCTGAACCGGATTGGATCGCCCCTGGACAGAATTGGACTGGACCGATATGGATCGAATAGGAGTTCAATCCGATCCATGGTGAGAGAATTCTTGAACCGAATAAAACTGATCCATAAATTTCCTGAATTGGACCGGACAAAACAGAACAAAACTATTTACACACCTAGTCTCTCTAAATACATATAGAGTTACTTGTAAATTAATGTATAAGATAAATTCATCATTTTTGTTTTCAAAATTAACTCATCAGGATGATAGAACATTGGAACATATATAGTTACATGCGTGTTGTTTTTGTCTATGTGAATATTAAGATATATAATAAATAATAAATTTATCTATTTCTAGCAGTTTAAATTTTTAGAATAAATGATAATTTCACAAAGTCTCATAACAAAGTTTTTAAGTTTGAGTCTTAATTCTACACTCTACTTTAATTAATTACATAATTTACTTGTTGGATTACTATTTAGAGAAAGCTTAGCCCACGCGTAAAGTAAGAACATTAATATATATAATAAATAATAAGATTTATCTATCTTTAAACTTAAAATTTTCAGATAAGTGGTGGTTACAGATAGGGCAAAGAAAATTCTTATTTTGAGATCTTTATTTTTAGATCCCTATTTAGGAATTCTTACTTGAGACATTTTTATTTTAGTTTTTTATTATATATGAATTTTATATGAGTATTTTAAAACAATGTTATGATTTTTTTTATATTTTTAAAAAATAGTTTAAGATGTTAAAAAAATCATGTAAATAAAACATACATATTAAAACATTTAATTTTTAATTTTTTTACATAATTTTTTTAACATCTTAAAATATTTTTTAAAAATATAAAAAAATCATTACATTATTTTAAAACACTTATATAAAAATTATGTAAAATAAAAAAATTAAAAAAAAAATCCAAAATAGAAAATTTCAAATAGTAGTTCAAAAGTACGAATCCCAAAATAAAGATCCCTGACATTTTTCTTACAAATAACATGCGCTTGTATTTTTCAAAGACATGTCCTGCAAGCTGCATGCATGCCCAATATATTTTGTGATTTTTCTTTCAAGTAAATACTATAGTTTGTATTTTTCATGAAAACAACGTTATAATATGCTTCTCATGTCCACATGATAATGCAGGTGACTTTTCAAACATGCTCACATTTGTCATTGTCCGGTCGGGCCTGGCGTCCACAAAATGCCACAATTAAGAACTTTCTGCTTTTTTACCATTCTGCCCTCGTACAACACTCGCTCCGCATCTCACATCTTATAATAAATTGAAAATCCAAGGTGCCTTTTCGTCAAAAAAAAAAAATCTCTGTACGAAGTCTTGGTGACAGCCAATGCACCACCGTCCGATCAACGCACATGGGGCCATGATTTCGCACAAATGGAGCACTACAAAAATCAGTCTTGTCACTTGTGACTTTATCTTTTAAAACTTTTGAAATCGCAAAAACTGTTTTCTGCTATCAGTTCGTGCTCGACCGATCATATATGTCGTTCTCGTTCTCCGAAACCCCCATATCTCGTTCTTAAAAAATCTTTTTTAGTTTCAATATTCTGTTTAGGAGAAGTAAATATAGTTCCTTGTTGGATTCATAGCCATGGGTACTGGGGATCTTATAGACATTCACCCTTCAGAACTCAAATTCCAGTGTAAGTGTTTGTTTTTTCATTTGCTTAATTTCTTTTTTATCAGTCTTCTTTTTTTTGTCCCGTCGAACTTCTAGAAAATGAGAGAAAAAATTGCATGTCATGTTTTTTTGCTCATTTGGCTTAATTGGAATACCGAAAAGTCATTGATTATTTAGCAAATTGTTCGATGGAGCGCAGTTTGCCACTATTTCTCTGCTTGGTTGCCAAGAAACATGGAGGGTGAAGAGAATATCATGAATTGTATAATATCATGAAAATGGAGGAAAATAGATAAAGGCTTGTTCTTTCGGTATCTGTAGGCGTTATGCCATTTATGTTTACTGCTTGATCCAGTTGTTTGTGATGTCAGTTTTACTCTTTGAGACTTATATAGTGTGTTTGTTTAAGTTGTTTCTGAATTTGGGTCTTCTTCGTTTTTTGTTGACATGTGATGCCAAAGTTGAATTGAAGAAACAGAGTTCGTGCTCTTTGCAATTGACCAATAAAACAGATAAATACTTGGCATTCAAGGTAGTTTCCTTCTGGATTCTCATCACTCTGTTTATTTATCTGGTTTATATATGATATACGATCGAGTCATTATGTTTAATTTACTTCCTGCTATTGATTAGGTTAAAACAACTAACCCCAAAAAATATTGTGTCCGTCCCAATGTTGGTGTCCTTTTGCCTCGAACCACCTGCAATGTTACCGGTAAATACTCTTAACTTTGGTCCTTTATGCCATTTTTTTTTAAAAGTTGTTTATTATGTGTCATAGTTTTTCCACTTAGAATTGAGAATGCGTGCGGACACGTAAATGGTTATATATCTGTTTACAGAATATATTAGTCAAATTTGAGTTTTGAAGATCTTACCGCTAGGTTCTAAAGAATAAATATATTTATCATCCTCTTTCTCATAATTCTCTCTTCATTCTGTGATGTGACATTAGATGATAGGATAATAAGTAAAACATTATAAATAATCTCCAATCATTTAATGCCACATTATAGAATGATGAGAGGATGATGAAAAATGGGATGATGAGTAACATTGCTCTTAAAAACTTGTAACTTGTCTCTATCCATCTAATTTTGTTGGTATGTATTCTGGAAGTTACAATGCAAGCCCCCAAAGAGGCACCCTCTGATTTGCAGTGCAAGGACAAATTTCTACTTCAAAGTGTTGTTGCACTGGATGGTGCAACCACAGAAGACATTACCCAGGATATGGTTCATGGCTTCCCCACTCCCCTTCTTTATGGCTATTCTGTGTTTTGAGTTTTTTCTTTCATGGACTCAGATGTAGTGTGCTGGTTTTTTAGTTTAACAAAGAGGATGGCAAGGTTTTTGATGAGTTTAAGTTGAGGGTCACTTACGTTCCTGCAAATACACCATCACCTGTCCCTGAAGAATCTGAAGATGGTACTCCTCCTAGATCATCAGTGTTTGAGAATGGGCATCAAAATGGGTTATTGGTTGGTGCTGTAAGTGTTTTCATTCTGCGTTATTGAAATTTAGTCCTTTTGTTTCCCTTTACATATTTTTTGCAAAAATATTCGAAAAGTTTTGATGGAGACACTGACAGCCAACTTGGTTTTCTTCTGGCTTGGTATGTTTTTAAATGTTGTAAACTTAGGTATCAAGGTCTTTAGTGGATCCTAAAGAGAAGTCTTCAGAGGTGAAATGCCCCTCTCCCTCTCATGACAAATTCTTGTCATACTTAATGACTACTGTACATTTCATTCTAATAGTTTTTGAGTGTTTTGTTTAATTCTGTTAACGCTTCAGTTTACATTTTCCTTTCTCCATGGTTTGTTATCACTTAATTGGTATTCCCAATATGTAACCATTTGTTGATAGCTATCATTCTCCAGAGCAGACATATAAAGTTATAAACACCTATTTATTATTTTGCCGGTTGTTCTTGATTGTTGTCATTGCTTGGAAATGACTAATGCATCTTTTTTCTTCAGGCTTGGTCAACAATTTCCAGGTTGACTGAGGAGAAAACTTCTGCGTTGCAACAAAATCAGAATCTACATAGGGAACTGGTATTGATTTTGTTTGGGTGTTATAGATTATCAATTATCTCTTCACTCCTGCAGATCTCCTAGTACATAGTAGTTCAGATTTGTATTGCTTGTTTTGAACATGATTTGGTCTGTGTTGTTTGTTTTGTTATGTGTCCCTGCATGAATTGTTTCATTTGAAGGTCCTATTTCACTTAGCTAAATATCAGTTTTTTTGATGACATGGACCCTCACCTTGGACCTGGCCTTGGGAGTAAACCCCAGATACATGACCCACTCATCAAAACTGTTTATCATGTAATTCAGTAGAACTCTTATGAAGAAATCAAATCCAGGATGGCTGAGTGTACAGTCCATCCTGACACTATCCCTTGACCTCTAGGTTGTTCCCTGACTTGAATGTGGCCATGTAATGTTAATGTAAACAGATTTTTAGTGAGATTGCTAAGACACAATTAATTACCCGTCAGGGTACAGCCTAGTGGTGGAGCGATGGGCTTGGGATGAACTGTAAACTCACATCCTGGATTTGATTCTTATTTTTATGAGGATTAGGAAACTCTAGTTCCTTAATAAATGTGCGGATTACCCTGTTTTGGGCATTTTCTGTTTTAACTCTTCAATACATTTTTTTCTGGCTTGGGACTTGCAAGTGCAACTTGCATTTTTGGTTGAAAAGTTAATGTATCAGGAAAATGAAACGGAAATTCTCTCTGATGAATTGGTTATGCATTACATCACTTTCCTACATCCACCTTGTCATAATGTCATGACCACATTTGACAGGATCTACTGAAGAAAGAAATTAACAAAAGTGGTGCCGGTGGTTTCTCGTTCTTACATGTGGTTCTGGTTGGATTCCTTAGCATTCTGGTTGGCTACTTGGTCAAGTAAAACATCGGACCTGCACTCGGTACTGGACTCAATATCATTGATGCTCCTGATCTTCCCAAGGCCTGTTTTGGGACTTCTCTCCTTTTAGTGTGTACTGTAAATTGTAGCCTCTTCCTATTTTATTTTGACATTATCATATTATGTATGATTGATTTATCGAAGTCTCGAGACAACTTCTGGTTCATAGGTGGTCAGATTGGCCATGGCCCGGTTTGTTGTAGAACTAAATGCTTGGTTGGGTTTAACTATAAATGTATTGGTCAGATCTCTTGTAATATGGTTCTTGTTCTTACCTCCTGAATCTCTCTATCCAACTTTAGATATTCCTCGCGAGTAAAGAGATTGTTGTAATTGCCATAGAATGTAATTATTATAGTACAACAGCCAGAGACCAGAAACTCCACTCATCTTTTTTCAACAGTACTTTTTTCAAATAGGTTGCAAATATATCTTACAATTTATTCGGCATTTAGCACATTGCATTGTTCTTGCATCCACTTGTTGAAATCCCATGTGTCCCTATAATCAACACCAGCATCTGAGGTAATCTTATTCAACGCATAGAAATACAACTGTTCTCTCCAGTCCTCCAAGGGTGGTAATCCCAATTGCTTGACCAACCAGTTTTTATAATCAAACTGACACCAAAGAAACAATTGTCAATATGATGAGAGAGAGAGAGAGATACTGAATATGGCACACACAAACCTCGTTCTCCTGAAACTGGTGAGTGTTATGCTTAGGCCTTCCACTCTCTTTCATGCGCTGGAAGAGTTCTTCCACTTTTTCACGTTCCACAGATGATGCCATCTCTTCTTGACATGGAAGTGCTAATTTGCCAGATAAAACTTTTGCCAACCAACGGGACTGTAACTCAATTATTAACGTGATAACACCCTGGTAGCACATTGAATTACAATATTTAGCCTAACAGATGATACACTAAGAATACCCAAAGAGAGATGTTATGTGCACTAAAAGAATGCTATTAGAAAAGTAGATCTCATCCTATAAACAAGAACATAGAATTTGATGCTTTGATGGCTGAGAAATTGCTAGTGTAGATAAGATGGAATACCAAAAGAAAACTTCGAATGCCAATGTTCACCATTTCGACCAAGTGGAAACTAACAGAACTACTTGCTTTGCAAAAATGTTTGATGAGTAATTGGTAAAAAGTTCCAAAAAGAGAGAAATCCACGTGATCAGTTCATCTCACCATGCCAAACTAGCGTTGCATCAAGAACTTATTTATCTCTTTTTAGAACATTCATTTTCAAATTCATGATGAATAAGAGCATTACCCTGTAAGGTAGTCCAATAAAAGAAAGCCAAGGAGCCAAGTATGGCGGAAAAACATGTTTGTACAGGGGACCAACACAGTTGTCATCCACGCTCACTATTCCATCTGTTCTTAAGAATGGAACATGGTACTTGTACCTGCAGAAGGAGAATATTATTCAACCACATCAGACATGAGAGATTGAATTTTTGGAAGTCATTCAAGTATATACAAACAAAGTAGCTAACATATCCAGCAAGATGCAAAAAACAAAGTAGACTAACTTCTATTGCATTACCCAGTACAGTGGATGATGATATCTGCACGGACAAACGATCCATCTTGGAATATTACTTTACCATTTTCATCAGTGTGTTCTATCTGCAGAAGATCCAATTAGGGGAGCAACTAATCAATTTCGAACTTTTTGATAAACAATATAGGGAATACAATACCACCGGATGTTGCCAGATATTATTGCGATTTTCCAACTTTTTGAAATGGACATCAGAGGCTGGTAGGGCTTGATGAACTTCTTTTGCAACAGAGGAAATCTCTCTCAAGATGTCATGTGCACTAGCTCCATTTCCAATTAGCACAACAATCTGTCACCCACGATTGTAGAATCTTAAGAAAAGCACTGGAAGCAAGTTGCCACAACGGGAATTCATGAAATATTAAGAGAGGACAGTTTCAGTTTAAGCAAGTCATGGAAAGCAATGTGCAAGAAGTTGTGAGAGACCAAGAGAAGACTCTGTCACTTTCCACTCTTCAGAAAATATAGTTACTAACAAGTTTGCAGCATGACTTAATCAGGGCCCCTAGCATGAATCAGTTTGCACGCTGGTGATGCCCAAGAAACATCTTTTAACTGTGAGGGCCAGAACCATTCCTGAACCCTGTTCTGTAAAATTGTTTATAAATAATTTTTTATGAGTAAAAACAGCTTATAAATCATTCCTCCATTAACCTTTTTTGTTTTGCTTAACAACGTTCATTGCATTATCAGCGATATATAGCAGTAAACTAACTTGATGTTTTAAAAGTGGGAAATTGGTGACGATGGGAAATAAGTAAATGCAGAGATTTGCATACCTTATTTTTAAATGGTTCAGGCGTCCGATAGTTGTGGCTGTGTATTTGCACTCCTGGCCAGGTATCCATGCCTGTCACATAGTACAAAACTGGCTAGGGTAGTGAAAATGGATAAATAGGAAAAGTAAAGAATTACAATCTGCAACAGAACATGCAAGAGCAATAGATATTACCACATGGTGATTACATATGCCACATTGTTTTTATACTTAGCTTGAGAAAAATTGAGAATTGCAAGCAATTAACATTGCATATATTCTTTGTGTGAGAGAGAGAGAGAGAGAGAGAGAGATAGCAACAAGCAATTCCATTTTCAGGAGACAAGCTTCCTGTTTGGGACAAACCTGGAAACTGGGCGATTCTTGGCTCTGTGTGATGACCGTTACATACAACCACGGCTTCAACCACCTCCTCTTCTTCTGACTCACCTTCACGAGTCCTCCACTCAACGATCCACTCGTGACTCACTCCATTAACTCGTTCAACCCGGACCACTTCGTGCTCGAACCGTATCAACTCAACCAAACAGAAATCTCTGGCGAAGTCTTCCAGGTACCGGAGCACCTCCCGATGACCCGGAAACTCCCTTGGGTCCCCACCCTGTTTCTTCATAAACGGGTAATCCAAGAAGCCCATGAGCTGCCTCGGAAGGTTGACCCGGAGCGAGCTGTACATGCTGCTATGTACAATCTTGCGCGACGGGTCAAGACCCAATGGGTCGGTTTCTACACGTGGATCATAGGCCCAGGTGCCACCGAGCTTACTGCTTTTCTCGAAGACGATGACCCGGTGGCCTTCTCTTTTAAGCTCACGAGCGACGAGTAGGCCGGCCATGCCAGCTCCGATCACTGCAACTTTTAAGGATTGTTCTTCCATTGGGATTTTGCAATGTTACAATTAAGTATTTAGAAAGGAAATCAAGTAGTCGTAACAACTTCGTCTCTTTTTTTATTGGTTCAGATTCATTGTAGTAGACCGTCTGCCCCTACAGTGAGCAGCCCCTGCCGCCCTCGGCGGCGGTGGATGACACCGCCCACGCCATTGGGACCGACGGACTCAGACGACCTCACCCCTACGACGGCTAGCTCCGGCGAGCTTCGGTGTGCCCCCGGCAGCCTTAAACCCGTTTTGGACCCGTTCCGATGGGGTGGGCGGTGTCGCCCACCGTCACCGGCGGCGGCTTTATGATGAAAAACACATTAAAATAAAATAAAAAATATGATTAAATAAAAAAATGAAGATTAAAAATATAATAAAAAAATAAAATGAACAAAACATAATAAAAAACAAAATAAAAAAATAAAAACATAATAAAAAACACAATAAAAAAATAAAATGAAGATGAATTTAAGGGAATTCGACCATAGAGCGAACGGAGCGGCCGCCGGTGGCGGTGGGCGACACTGTCCACGTCATCGGGACCTGCGGACTCAGGCGACCTCACCCCTACGACGGTGAGCTCCGGTGTGCTCCCGGCAGCCTTAAACCCGTTTCAGACCTGTATCGTCTGTCCTAATGGCGTGGGCGGTGTCGCCCACCGTCACCGAGGGCGGCGAGGGCTGCTCACTGTGGGGGGCAGACGGTCTGCCCCCCAGGATTTCTCTTCTTTTTATTATACTATTTGAATACTTTTTGAAGGAAAATGTTATTGAACCCGTGAATCAAGATTTGGTGTTTCGGGCGATCAACTCAATTTTTTCTATTTTTTTTTTTAAATTAAGTTTGACGATAATTTTTTACGAAATAAAATTGTTCCATTATTATTTTTGAAACAAAATTTAAAAATTAATTTTAATAATTTAATATTAATATTTTTTTAAATTATTATATAACCGTCTAAATTGTCTAAGTAAATGAGAGTTAATTAATAACACTAAAGTCTGAAAATAATAGTCTAAATTGTCTAAAAATAAGAGAGTAACAATATAAGTAAATAAGAGTAATAAAGTCTGGAAGTAAAAATTTAAACTTAATAAAAAAAAATTGTAGAATAAACTATCTGTAAGTTAAATATAAAACCTAAACTTAATAAAATAAAAAGTAAAAAAAAAAGGGTAGATTCTATAAAGCTTGCTGTAAAACCTAAATTTAATAACAAAAAATAATAATGAAAATAATAGATTCTAGAGAACATAATAAAACCTAAAATTAATCAAGAAAAAAAAAAAAGTAGATTCTAGAATGCTTAAGTTAAATAATAAAAAATTAAAACGATAAGCTTGCATTAAATAAATAGGAATATAAGTTATTAGACTCTAAAACTCGGGTCTGGAAGGTGAAACTGACGACTTGATAGCTCACACCGAGATTAATGTTGAAGACTCACATGCTTTGATGCAGAGATCAATATCGCACTTCGCAAAAAAACCTTCTATTGCCGGAAACATCATAGACTCGCAAGAAGAAGAAATAGCTCAATAATGTCAACGTGTGTTTCGTTTGGAAGAAGAAATAGGTTATAGCTCAGCAACATTGCAAGAAGAATGAAGAAGAAATAGTTCAGCAACTTGAAAATAATTTTTTTCTTTTGTTTCTTTTTGAGTTTCGTTTGTCTATTTGGACGAAAAGTTTTTCTTTGGAAAATGATTTATTTTTCTGTCAAAAGAATAAGAAATAGGCAGTCTAGAGCTCATAACGGTCTTGAGCTAAGGTTCGGTTGGCATTGCAAATTCATTTTATTTCAAATTTATTATTATATTTTTTTAAATTTTCATACAAAATACAAATTCTAATACAAAATTTTCAAATCTCAATTCAACTTTTTCAAATCTCAAAATAATAATAATAATATTTTATTCAACTTTCAAAACTCTTCTCAACTCATATCATCTCAACTCTAAAACTAAACAGGCCCTTAGAGAAATTTAACTGGATAAAGCATTCCTCTAGCAACTGGATAAAGCATTACTAGAGGACCAGTCCATAACCTATATCGTACTTATCCATACTGGAAGTCAGTACACTAAATATTTTTGAAGTCTTTTTTATACTCTGCAACATTAAATTCGTACTTGCGTGGGGGGTAATTTTGATTTGGGGGGCTAAATAAGGTTAGTGGGAGTAATTTTAATTTTACGAGGGCTAAATAAGGTAAGAACTTTATAAGTATTAAGAAATATGATAATAATCTATATATTAATTTGAATTTTTAAAAAAGTTTGGAGGGTGGTAGCCCTCCAAGTGTAAACGTAGTTCCATCCCTACGCTCGTTCTTCCTGTTTAGTACTCTCACTTGACGTGGAGTGACCACCTAGTAAGTTTCATTATTACTTTTTTAAAGACAACATGTTTTTTCTAATATATGAACCCAGAAAACAAAGTTAAAGATCAATGCAAACCAAACCCACCCTCTCTTTCTTCTCTCAAAATCAAGGCCTATGATGGCTCCATTCGCAAGCCCCATTTGCTGATCATCATGTTTCCCAAGTGCTTCTTCCTCAAGTTTTCTAACTTTTTTTTTTCTTTGGGTTTTTGGATATGTTGTTCAGAATGAGAGACATCTCCAAATGAGTCTCTTATCACAGCCATCTCCTAAACCATATCCACATAAGCCTCCTAAATGTTCTGATTGTGGTCCTCTTTTCTTGATAGTTGAAGGTATTAACTGTCTGTGCTTCGAGCTAATTACGGGATATCTTTTGTTGGATATTAAAATAAATTTGGAGATCAAATAACTTTGAATGCAGTCGTGACCAAACTGGTTAATGTAAAAGACCAGATTCTATTTTATACCATGTGAATTTGCATAATTGAAACAAGGAGAATGAGTATGGTGTGACTGTGGGTTTGTCAGTCTAAGTTCATTTTAGAAACCCACTACCATGGTTTGCTAGTATTATTGCTCCATTGCTGATTTCTGCTGATTTTTTAAGGTTTCGGTTCTCTTTGTTACTCCTTATATCTACCGCATGGGTCCGCCTTCGTTTACTTCATATTCTCAAAGCACATACCAATACTGGTGGAAGCTGAGAGCCAAGAAGAAATTTTCGAGTATGACCAAGCAAGCTCAACGCAAATTGAAGATTTTGTCTCAGAACTTGAACCAATTCAAAGTGAAACTCAAACACAAAATAGAGAAGCCCAAGAAAGTGCGAGCGAGATGGAGGGGTAGTGCAAGGTAAGGGAGATCGAGGGGAGGAGATGAAGATGGGGAGATAGATGGGTCCAGCAAGTTAGAATTTTTTTTTTTTTTAAGAATACTATGTGTCCACTCTATGTCAAGCGGAAGCATTAAACGAGACCAATGAACAATTCTGTAGCATTACCCATTTTTGAATAATTGGTGTGACTATTTGAATACTTTTTAAATAGTTGTTGTGTTTAAATTGGTAACTGCAACATCTATTACTCTCTGTATCGTCCTTATATGGGACATCCTCATATCAATATAAATTAACTTTCCAACTTCTACAATTCTATATGGTATTAGAAGCTCAATTCTCTAACGAGTTTCTTTTTTGTTCCTCATGGCCACATCTCTTGAGCCTACGATTGTCAATAATTTTGAGCTTACTGGTAGTGATGACACTCATCTTTTGCCATCAATGTTGGTTCTCAGCTCCTCTGAAACTGATCCCTTCCAACTTTCCTTCATAGCATGCCCAACTGATGTCATTGCTCATTGGCTACGATCTTCAAGGCTATCTCGATTGTACCACTATCTATCCACCCCCAACGCTCCCCACCAGCACCTCCTCTATTGGATCACCTTTTGCAGATGTCTCCAATTCGGCCTTTTGGCATTGGTTCAGGCAAGATAAGCTGATCCTTCACGCCATCCTTGTATATGTCTTCAAACTAGTAATGCCTCGCATAGCTGCTTCATCCACTACTCGTGATGCATGGTCCAATTTGCAACAATTGAATGCCAATCGTTCACGTATTCATGTTATGCAATTTAAGGAGGAGTTTACTCTCATTAAGAGAGAGTCCCGCTTGGTCTTGGATTATCTCCATGCCATCAAAATTCTTGTTGATGAACTTGCAGTGATTGGCTCTCCTGTCTCAGCAAATGACATCACTCTTTATGTCCTCAACAGCCTTGAACCTGAATTCTGTGATATTACAGCACCTATACAGGCACGTGAGACTCTTTTACCTTTGAATAGTTTCATGACATGTTGGTTGGCCACGAAATCTACTTGATATGTATTGAAGCTTCCAACTCCGCCTTGGTTGCTATTGCAAACACCACTCAGTACTGTACCCCTACTTCCAAGTTAGACTGCAACCAACGCTCCAACTGAAGTCACAGCCACATCAACTTTGGTCACTATGGTCACAAAGAGCAGTCTGGTAAGTCCTAGATTGTTTGCCAACTATGTGACAAAGTAGATTGTTTACATTATTTTTTTTGGTATGTGGATGATCTTTTATTCACCAGTAGTGATTCTACTGCTATCTTTAAAGTTGTTTAGCAGCCTGGTCATCAATTTTCTCTAAAGGACCTTGGACCCTTAAATTATTTTCTTGGTGTCAAGGTGATTTCAGTCAAACACAGGTTGTTCTTGTCCTAACAAAAATATATTCAAGATCTTCTTGTTCATACCAAGATGGATGATGCCAAGGCAGTGATGAATCTGTTTGCCACCAAGATCTTTCGTCAACTCAATGATGGGTCTTTTCCTATGGTCCGACTGAGTATTGTTGAGTTATTAGAGGTCTCCAAAATCTCTCCCTAACTCAGCCCAACATTGCTTTCTTGGTAAACAAGTTGGCTCAATTCATGCATAAACCATCTCAGCTTTACTGGGCTGCTGTCAAACATGTTTGGCATTACTTGAAGGGCACTCCTTATCATGGTATTCTCCTCAAGCGCACTGAGAATCTCACTTTTCAAGGGTTTTCTGATGTAGATTGGGCAGATGATAGGGATACCATATCCTCCTCCACCTCTATCTATCTTATTTTTCTGGATGATTGTCTCATTTCCTAGAGCAAGCGGAAGCAGTGTGTTGTGGCTTGTTCCTCCATTAAGGTGAACTATCGGGCTCTTGTTTCAACTACTTCCGAGCTTATTTGGATGCACTCCTTGTTTCATGAGCTTAGTATTCTGATACTTAAACCCCCCACATTTATTTTGTGACAATATTGATGCTACTCATTTAAGTTTTAACCCTATTATGCATTCGAGGATGAAAAATATTGCTATTGATCTCCATTTTATTCTTGATTTGGTCTCCAAAGGAATGCTACAAGTCTCCCATGTCAACACACACGACCAGTTTGCAAACCTCCTCATTAAAGCTCTTTCACGACAGAAGTTTCAAAAATTGTGCCCCAATATTAGCTTATTTGATAGCACAACTATCACGGGGGGTGTATAAAGGAAATCAATTAGTTGTATTTGGATGCACTCCTTGTTTCAAAAAGTATTTAAAAATTCTATCTTGTTATATCATTAAAAATTATATATATATAAATATATCAATTTGGTGGGATAATTTGAGGGATCTCATAGAGTTTTTGCAAAGCTCCTCAATAAACCCTAATCGAGGAGATGGTCCTCTATCATGCTCAAGTCAAGATCCCCTATATACATCGACAAAATTGAGAAAGAAAATCAGAAAAAAAAAAATTTAAAATTAGTTTTATACTCTTAGACACTTATCTATCCCATTTAAACACTTCTTAAAGAGTCATTAACGGGTTAACCCTTTTTTGTTTATTATGTTTGGGATGTAGTTTTAATATTTTACAATGTGTGGATCATATTTGCGTGTTTATCATATTTTATAGTGTACTACTTATTAGATTGTAATTTTAGGATTGTAATTTCTAATTAATTTTTTATATTTTATAGATATCATTTAATATTTAATATTTGTATAAAATCAATTAAGTTAAACTCAAACGAGTCACTAACAGGTTTGTGGGTTGGATCATGCTATGTCATGTTATGTCATATAGCGTCAAATGATCTTAACGGGTATTACCAAGTCGTGTTAGGGTTAAAATTTTTAACACGAAATCCTTAACGGGTTGTGTTCATGTTGGCCCTTTAAGCGTAAAATATATGTCCTGACACGACACGAACATTACCCATTGACACTTTTTGACACCCCTACTCAGAAGGTTGAATAAAAAATGAAAGAAATCACAAAATATGTAGGGTTTAGGACTTTTGTAGCAAGCTTGGTACCCTCAACAATCGACCTTTTCTGAGTAGAAATAGGCTGAAGTTATAGGAGAAAAATCTAATGAGCTACTATTGTTTGAAAATGGAAGGAGAAACAATTATCTCAAATGCAAACCATTATGGCAAAAGGCAAAGACATCCAACAACAGAATAAGATTAAAATCTGTGAACCATGAAGATCATAACCTTCATAATCCCAACAACAAAAGAAGTCAAGAACGATTACACAAAATATATACCCAAAAGTGGTGTCGATGGTTTTTCGTTCTTACATGTGGTGCTGGTTGGTTTCCTTAGCATCCTGATTGGCAACTTAGTCAAATTAACATTGGACCTGCACTTGGTATTGGAATCAATATCATTGATGCTCCTGATCTTCCTAAGACCTTATTTGGGACTTGTAACACCCCTTCCTCGTAGGCTAAGGAGTGTCACGTGATTTTTTTAAAAACTGTTAATCCAGCATAAAATTCTTTGTTTAATAATAAAAACAAAATAACATTTATTTCATAAAATTGAAGCTCTAAGTAGAAATGTCTTAAAAAAATATTAAATAAAATAACTGAATTTAAACTTGTGTCATAAAAATATTTATTTGCTGAAAATTCAAATAACTGCTCAATCTATTCCTGGCCTTCCTACTTGCACTGGTCTTCTTCTTCACTTGGGTGATTTTAAAAATAGGAAATAAACTAAAATGAGTCGATGACTCAGTAATGAATCCACCACAATGTAAGATAAATATTATAGGAATTTTATATAAAATATATGCTGAATTCTGAAAACATGATTGTACATGCTAATGCTCATGCTATGTACGACTGAACTATCTGATTTAACTGACTAACTGACTTAAATGATTGGTCTGGATTAACTGATTGATCTGATCAAACTTACTAACTGATCTAGCTGAACTGATTTAACTGAACTGTTTGGCCAACACATTTAACCCTGTGTGCAAAGTTGTGCACCGGCCCCACGTCCCGCTACAGCAAGGGGAGCCGCTGATAGTAGTTTAGCATACTATGGTGGACCACGCTTAGGTTCGTGGCTTGCACATCCACCTTGATCTGATATGCATTTGTACCATGCATCTGAATGATCATATGAATTAACTGAATTGAATAACTGAATAACTGATCGATTACTTTCTGATCTGACCTAATCTTATACTTGAACTTAACTCAACTTATGTGACTTATGCGACTTGAGATGCATAATACATACTAATATAAATAACTATTACTCGCTGAATCTAAACATAATGTTAAATGACATGATCGTGTATTGTGCTGTACTAAATGACATCCTTGCATGACATGATGAGTATATGAAAATGACTATAAAAGAAATGGCTTTACTAATAATATAAGTTACATGTACGGATCCTAATTTTGTGATCAAATTCACTTACCTTGTAGCGCTGCTTCTTAATTTTTCCTTCATAACTCGATGTTACCTATACAAAGTATTAATTATCACTAACGTTTCTATAATAACGTGGTAAAACATTCTATTGAATTAGTACATATCACAAAGAATAAGTTAATACATATTATGCTTCCTATAAAAGATAGTAAATGCTAATATCACAAAACTAATAAATACTTAATAATATATTTCACTTTAAAAAAAATACCTTAGTAAAACATTCGAAACTATATTCAATAAATTGTAAAAGCTTAAATTCATAAAATAGATTTACTTTTTATAATTAATGTACTTATTCGATTTTATAATAAATATAATAAATACAGATATCATATAATTATTTAAACAAAAATATAATACATAGCCTTTCAAGTATAATCTAGTAAACAATATATTTTTATCTTAATTCATAAAAAAACCTGAAAATTTAGTTCTTAAAATAAGTTAATTATACTTATTATAAAAATTCTTATGAACTAGTATTATAATTTGAAAATAATTTAATACTAATAATGTACTATAATTTAACAAGAAATCATATTTTATTTAAATATTGTAAATAACATTGAAAACTCATTTATTTAAATATTAATGTACTATAATTAGTAGGAAATCATATTTGATTCAAATCTATTAATAATATTGGAATTTGTTTTATAAAAAATATACCTGATTAAATATATCATGTAAAAATAAATTAGACTGTACTTACTACTCAAGATTAATTATAGTAAAATAATAAATAGTAATATATTAAAATATTATCTGGACAAACATGATATTTATTAAAACTTAAAACAAAGCTCATAATGAATATAAGATCAACTTGAAAACACACGAAAAAGACCACACACGTCTGATAGCTTTTAGATTGAAAAGGAATAATGGTAATTATGAAACTTTCTAAAACTAATGTCTGAACTTAAACACGTTAATGGCTCATATGATTGTAACACAAAGGTTGAGCGAGCATGGCTTACCATGCAGACCAAGGACACCGTGGGAGGGAGAAACGCGTTTGATCTGGCCTGAAAGTGGTGTGTACGACGTCGGAACGGTGGCAGCGACAGTGGTCTTACGTCCAATGGCGCCAGCTACGAGTTGGGTGATGGGCCATCCGTGGAGAAGGTTGGTCGTGCGTGGGGTGGAGCGGGAGTTTCATAGTGGGTTTGGAGCGGCTTGGAGTGCTCGGTGGCACTGCCTGTGGTGGCTGAGCGGTGGCCCGAAGCCCCTACTGTGGCCGACGTGGAGGAAAAATATTCCTCTGTTTCGGGTGGCTGAAAAAAGAGGACTGCTTGCAGTGCTTCTCGGTGGCTGGGCACGGCGCTGCAGGGTGGCTTTGAGTGGTTTTCGATGGTGATCTGTGGTGGCTTGATTCTCCTACTATCGGTCCGAGAGCCTCACAGTGGCTGTCCATGGAGGTGGCGAAAGGGTGTAACACCAAAGGAGAGGCTGACGGAGGGCCTCGGTGGGGGTCTGGAGCAAGAGTTGCTCTGTTTTGAGGGGCTTGTCGTGAGGTTTGAGGGTGAACTTTGGTTGTGCGTTGTCATGGCTGCTCGCTGCGTGGTTGCCGTGAAGGCCGACATGAGGCTTGAAGCGTTTCCTCCTATGGCTTTTAGGGTTGCCTCGGTTTCTACTAGTTGGACCTCTGCTGGCTTTGAGGCTCCCAGTTTGGACGAGGTTACGTGCGTATATATATATATTGTTAGGATTCGAGTCATTCGGTAAACAGATGTGTTGAGGACGTGTCTCGCCGGCCTCCTGCTCTCGTTACCTGCAAGAAGAATTAAGGGAAGATGGTGGCTTTCCACCCGGGATAACTCCGACGCCTAAGTTAGTGATCACGTATTTACGGGAAAAATTCTTAATGTACCTAGTTGAGGTTTACCTGGTCTATTTATAAGCATCTGGGGCGATACATGTCCCTTGTAACGCCTTCCGTAATCATCGTGATTGCGTATCTGCATGATATATCTTTTTGAGTTTGTTGATATTCCGTATCTGCTTAAAATCTCGATAAAGGTGGCGATGGATTTGATATATATTTTGGATTCTGCAGAATTGGGCCCTTAGTATGATTTTCCTTCCTGGTGGGCTCCCATCGCTGTTGGGCCTTTTCCTTCCTGGTGGGCTCCCTTGGCTGTTGGGCCTTTGGGCCAAATCTGATCCCACAATTACCCCGCAAATTTTCTTCGCCTTGAAGCGTAGGAAATTAATTTTTTTTTCTTTTCCCGCGAAGGCAAACTTGGGAATTCGTTCCTTTTCCTGACCTTTGCTGTCGCGTGCTTGTACTTGTTACTGTGTGCGTCTTCTGTCTGTTTTAAGGTGGCGTGGTCATTCGACTCTGTGCTCCTTTAATTTGTTTGAAGGTGGCGTGGTCATTTGACTCCGCGCCCCTTTATTTTGTCTGGAGGTGGTGTGGTCATTTGACTCTGCGCCCATTTGCTTTGTTTGAAGGTGGTGTGGTCATTTGACTCTGCACCCCTTTACTTTGTTTGAAGGTAGCATGGTCATTTGACTCTGCGCCTCTTTGCTTTGTTTGAAGGTGGCGTGGTCATTTGACTCTGCGCCCCTTTGCTTTGTTTGAAGGTGGCGTGGTCATTTGACTCTGCGCCCCTTTGCTTTGTTTGAAGGTGGCGTGGTCATTTGACTCTGCGCCCCTTTACTTTGTTTGAAGGTGGCGTGGTCATTTGACTCTGCGCCCCTTTACTCTGTTTGAAGGTGGCGTGGTCATTTGACTTTGCGCCACTTTCCTCTGTTTGGAGGTGGCGTGGTCATTTGACTCTGCGCCCCTTTGCTTTGTCTGAAGGTGGCGTGGTCATTTGACTCTGTGCCCCTTTCCTTTGTTTGGAGGTGGCGTGGTCGCTTGACTCTGCCCCCCTTTGCTTTGTCTGAAGGTAGCGTGGTCATTTGACTCTGCGCCCCTTTGCTTTGTTTGAAGGTGGCGTGGTCGCTTGACTCTGCGCCCCTTTGCTTTGTCTGAAGGTGGCGTGGTCATTTGACTCTGCGCCCCTTTGCTTTGTTTGAAGGTGGCGTGGTCGCTTAACTTTGCGCCCCTTTGCTTTGTCTGAAGGTGGCGCGGTCATTTGACTCTTCGCCCCTTTGCTTTGTCTGAAGGTGGCGTGGTCATTTAACTGTGTGCCCCTTTCCTTTGTTTGAAGGTGGCGTGGTCGCTTGACTCTCCGCCCCTTTGCTTTTTCTGAAGGTGGCGTGGTCATTTGACTCTGCGCCCCTTTGCTTTGTCTGAAGGTGGCGTGGTCATCTGACTCTGCGCCCATTTCCTTTGTCTGAAGGTGGCGTGGTCATTTGACTCTGTGCCCCTTTGCTTTGTCTGAAGGTGGCATGGTCATCTGACTCTGCGCCTCTTTGCTTTGTCTGAAGGTGGCGTGGTCATCTGACTCTGCGCCTCTTTGCTTTGTCTGAAGGTGGCGTGGTCATCTGACTCTGTGCCCCTTTGCTTTGTTTGAAGGTGGCGTGGTCATTTGACTCTGCGCCCCTTTGCTTTGTCTGAAAGTGGCGTGGTCACTTGACTCTGCGCCCCTTTGCTTTGTCTGAAGGTGGCGTGGTCATTTGATTCTGCGCCCTTTTGCTTTGTCTGAAGGTGAATTGGTCATTTGACTCTGCACCCCTTTCCTTTAATATAGCAGGAATGACTACTGGTAAATGCAGATTTACGAAACTTTTAATAAACCAAGCAGGAATGACTACTGGGAAATGCAAATTGACGAAAGCTTATAATAAACAAAGAAGGAACGAATACTAGAAAATGCAAATTGACGAAATCTTAATTGATATAAGGTCGAGGTAGCTCTTTCCCTTGACTGTCCTTCAGGAATGACTATGAGATTTCTGCGCTGAAAGACCTCTTTTTTTGGCGCACAGGTTTATGCGCTGGGTTCATGCCCAATCTGTGTTCAATGATGGTGCGGTCTATCCCTGGCATTTCTTCGTGGCTCCAGCCAAAAATGTCTCTGTGCTCTACCAGTAGCCGTTTCAAACTCTCTCTATCCGCAGGGGAAGAGTTTGTTCCTACGCGCACGGTTGTCCTAGGCGGTCTGCGAACAGTGTTATAAGTTCCAAGGGTTCGTTGACCTCGGCATGTTGCTGAATTGGTTCGTTTCCGACCTGTATTTCCCCTTGCAAGGCCTCAACCATGGCGGGGGGAAGTGGCGGGAGGAAGGCTTCTTCCGGTTCCTCGATTGCGCAAGTTTCCAATTTTCTTCAACTCCTGTACATAGCACTCCCTAGCCAGTGCCTGCTCTCCTTTTAATTCTGCTACCCTGCTGTCGGTTGGAAATTTCATCTTGAGGTGGTATGTGGAAGTTATTGCTTTGAGGTGGTTGAGGGTTGGTCTCCCTAGTATAACGTTGTAGGAGGAAGGGGCTTTTACTACCAAGAAGTCGGTCATGGTGGTTGTTGTTTGTGCTCTGCTCCCGGCGGTAACTGGGAGTGTGATGGCTCCTACTAATTGGATTGCTTTACCGGAAAAACCTTTCAGTGGTGTTAGGGAAGTTCGTAATTGCCCGGGATCAATGCCCATTCTGTTGAATGCGTTCCAGAATAATATATCGGCTGAGCTTTCGTTATCAATTAGTACCCGCCTAGTCGTGTAGTTGGCTATGATGAGAGTGACTTCCAGGGCGTCGTCATGGGGATATAGTATCCCTTGCCTGTCCGCCTTTCCGAAGGATATTACTTCTCATTCTTGGTTCAGTTTTTGCTGTTTCGGTGCCCTATCCATTGCGTATACTTCCTCGTACCAAGCTCTTCTGGCGTGCGCCTTGCGGTTGGATGTGGATACCCCGCCTCCAGTGAATCCTCCGGCTATCGTCCTGATTTCCCCGATTGGTTCTCTATTATTGTTATTTCTCGGGGGAGTCCTATTCCTGTCGCCTCTAGTGGGGGTCCTGCTTCTGCCGCCGCTTCCCCTGTTGTTCGCTCGGTTACGATCATTCCTAGGGTTGTTGCCGCGGTTTCTTTGCTCGGGGCTGAAGCTCATTTTCCCTCTTCGCCCGGTTTCTTGGCGCCTAGTAGGTTTTGACCGTTCTGCGATCATGTGCTTCAGCTCGCCTGTTCCTATTAGGTCGGTGACCCTCTTTTTCATGGTTGTACAATTTTCGGTCCAATGGGACGTTGTCTGGTGGTACTTGCAATACCGATCTGCTGTCTGATGTGGGCGCCCTTCGGCCTCGCCATCCTCTTCCTCTTTGACACTTAGGTTATTATGCATTAATCCGGTGTGTCGATCCGTGTACGTTTCTTGCCTTCTTTCCTGCCGTCTTGTTCTCGCTTTCTCGTCATCGCTCCCGCTTCGCCGTTCGCCCCTTCTGTTTTCTTTGCGGGGGTTTACCAATGCTTGCAGCGTGTCTTCGGCGTTGACAAAGTTGTCCGCTTGATCCATGAACTCCCTCAGGGTGGAGGGAGTCTTCTTTGCCAAATCGACCATGAAGGGGCTCTGAGGCCAGATCCCTCCCAGGAGGGCGACCAGAGTGATCTTTTCGTCCTGGTCATCCGTTGTTAGACGTTCCTTGTTGAACCGTGTGAGGTAGGTCTTGAGGTCCTCGTCCTCCTTTTGCTTGACTGTTAGCAGGTAGGCGGCTGGTCGCCGGTGCCTTCTGCTCGGCATAAATTGAGTTATGAAAAGCTTAGCTAATTCGTCGAAGCTGTCTATCGACCTTGGCCGGTGGGTCCTGAACCAGCCCCTCGCTGTCCCCTTCAGGGTTAAAGGGAAAGCCCGGCAGGCGATCTCGCCAGGGAAGCTGTGGAGCGTGATGTGAGCTTTAAAGTTTTCTAAGTGGTCCACGGGGTCTCTGGACCTATCGTACAGTTCGATTTGGAGAAGTTTGAACTTTGGCGGCAAGGGGATTCCCATGAGGTGCTCGCTGTATGGCAGGTCAGTTTGGCTTAGTAAACTGTCAACCGAAGAATGTCCCCCCACTTTTTTGGCTATTTCCTCATATTTGCCTGCAAGATCCTTCAACTCGTCGTGCAGCTTCTGTTTTTCCATGCGCTCAAGCTCGACCGTCGCGTTATTATCCGCCTCTTGCTCTCCTTGCCCGTCGACTGGCGGTACGGTTGTGTTGCTGGATTCAACGTTCCTTTGTCGCAGGGTCTCGTTCTCTTTTTGAAGCGCTTCCAAGGCTTCTAATGTTGTTCTCAGTCTTTCCTCCGCCGCTGCTAACCGTGCTTCCATGGATGCTCCTGTCATTTGGCTTGCTACTGAACATGTCACAGTTGGCATGCGAGAACCACGTTAATTGTCTGTAAAATCTTATCCCACAGACGGCGCCAATTGTTAAGGACGTGTCTCGCCGGCCTCCTGCTCTCGTTACCTGCAAGAAGAATTAAAGGAAGATGGTGACTTTCCACCCGGGATAATTCCAACGCCCAAGTTAGTGATCACGTATTTACGGGAAAAATTCTTAATATACCTAGTTGAGGTTTACCTGGTCTATTTATAAGCCTCTGGGGCGATACACGTCCCTTGTAACGCCTTCCGTAATCATCGTGATTGCGTATCTGCATGATATATTTTTTCGAGTTTGTTGATATTCCGTATCTGCTTAAAATCCCGATAAAGGTGGCGACGGATTTGATTTATATTTTGGATTCTGCATAATTGGGTCCTTAGTATGATTTTCCTTCCTGGTGGGCTCCCATCGCTGTTGGGCCTTTTCCTTCTTGGTGGGCTCCCTTGGCTGTTGGGCCTTTGGGCCAAATCTGATCCCACAAGATGCAACAAAAAGAAATAAAACAGAGACACGCAACGGATGCAACACAGCGGATAATATATATGAAGCCACGTATAATATGAAGCCACGTACAAACAGAGACACGTATAATATGAAGCCACGCAACGGATGCAACAAAAAGAAATAAAACAGAGATACACAAAATAGCGATGGACACTAAGATTTGAATTGGTTCGGCTTAACACAAGCCTACGTCTACTATTGGGTCGGTCTCAATAAATTTTACTATAAAACAGAGATGGAGTACAGAGATCGAATCATGTGATTTTTACACTAGAAATACCCAATCTCACTTACAAGTTGCAAAACTCTCTCTCACAACACTCACACTCTTACAAATAGCGCTCCACTCACAAAATCAAACAAGAAAACACAATTTTGAGGTCCCATGAGCTGCTGCATTCGTCTTCTCGCTCGAGCGGGACTCTTCTCGCTTGAGCAAAATTCTGAGTTCCTCACAGCTTAAAGCATTCAAATAAACGCGATCCTTCTTTTATAAGAAATAGCTTGCTCGAGCGAGACCTTCTCGCTCGAGCAGAACACTATTCCACACGGCGCTCACCTTAGTAGCTAGAAGCGATGCAACCCTAGTATTGACTTTCGCTCGAGCGGGACGACGAGCGAAAGTCGAGTGAAGTCTCTGTCTGGATCTTCCGTGATCTCGCTTGAACTGGATGTCGAGTGAGGGTCAAACGAAATCTTTGTCTGATGCCTCGCTCGAGCGGGATGTCGAGCGAACGTTGAGCGAGATCAGTCTAATGTGCTTAATTAAACTCAATTCAAGCCACATCTCCCACACATATATATATATATATAGAGAGAGAGAGAGAGAGGGAGAGAGAGAGAGGATCCGAAGATGGCTGAGAAACCCTAACATGAGAAAGGTAGAGACCAGTGACAGTGGAATTCTCGACTTGAAGTGGAGTCCTACAGGTAGATATATATCGAAAGCCCCTGCGTTCTAGAGGTAAGAGATAAATGTGTTCTATTTCTAAGGTGGTTGTTGCCGTGAAAATAGGTGATGGATAAATGGATGGATGACGTTGGATTTGGGTCAAAAATAAAGTTGAAGACGTTGGATTTGAAATAATGGTGAGTTTCTTATTTGAGTTAAAAAAAAAGGGATCTGAACTTGAACTATAATAAAGATTTTGAAGTCTTTTGAGTTGTTGATAGATCAACAATCGAGAGGATTAAGCGTAAAAACATTATAGTTCAAATGGAGGAGGAACATTATCCTATTTAAAAAATATATAAAAAAATATAATAAAGTTGTAACGATATAATAATAATAAAATCTACAATTAAAAAAAAACATACTACCTAATAATCCCATATAATTGAATAAAAAAAAGAAGCTAATATTAATAATAACATAAAAGAATATTTAAGATATCACTAGAAGTTAAAAGATCGAATTTTCGCATGTAACCTCAAAAACATCTGGGTCAGGGACTCAGGATGTTATAGGACTTCTCTCCTTTTAGTGTGTACTGTAAATTGTAGCCTCTTCCTCTTTTATTTTGACATTATAATATTATGTATGATTGATTTATCGAAGCCTCGAGACAATTTTCTGGTTCATAGGTGGTCAGATTGGCTATGGCCTGGTTTGTTGTAGAACTAAATGCTTGGTTGGGTTTAACTATAAATGTATTGGCTCATTGTTATTTATCATGATTCAAAAAAGGTGAACGAATCCGTTGCATCTCATTCATGGTCTGTTTTTTTTAGATGGAAAGCTTATTAAAACTCTTGCAATATGGTTCTAGTTCTTACCTCCCGAATCTCTCTATCTAACTTTAAATGGTCCTCGCGAGTAAAAAGATTGTTGTAATTATTATATTACGACAGCCGGAGACTAGAAGTTGCAGGTCACTTTTTTCAACGTTACTTTTTCCAAATAGGTTATACGGCACTTAACGCATTCCACAACTGTAAATATATCTCACAAAATATTCGGCATTTAGCACATTGCATTATTCTTGCATCCTCTTGTTGAAATCCCATGTGTCCCGATAATCATCACCAGCATCTGAGGTAATCTTATTCAACGCATAGAAATACAACTGTTCTTTGCAGTCCTCCAGAGGTGGTAATCCCAATTCTTTGACCAACCAGTTTTCATAATCAAGCTGACATCAAAGATACAATTGTCAATATGATGTGAGAGAGAGAGAGAGAGAGAGAGAGAGAGAGATCAGAGAGAAGATGGCACACACAAACCTTGTTCTCCTGAAGCTGGTGAGTATGATGCTTAGGCCTTCCACTCTCTTTCATGTGCTGGTAGAGTTCTTCCACAGATGACGACATCTCTTCTTGACATGGAAGTGCTAACTTGCCAGATAAAACTTTTGCCAACCAATGGGACTGTAACTCAATTATTAACGGGACAACACCCTGGTGGCACATTTAATTACAATACTTAGCCTAACAGATGATGCACTAAGAATACCCAAAGAGATGTTATGTGCACTTAAAGAATGCTATTGGAGAAGTAGATCTCATCATCTAAACAAGAATATAGAATATGATGTTTTGATGACCAAAAGAAAAGTTCGAATGCCAATGTTCATCATTTCAGTCAAGTGGAGACTACCAGAACCACTTACTTTGCAAGAATGTTTGATGAGAAATTGGTAAAAATTTATTAAAAAGAGAGAAATACACGTGACTACTTCATCTCACCATGCCAAACCAACGTCGCTTCAAGAACTTACTTATCTCTTTTCAGAACACTCATTTTCTAATTCATGATGAATAAGAGATGTACCCTGTAAGGTAGTCCAATAAAAGAAAGCCTAGGAGCCAAGTATGGCGGAAAAACATGTTTGTACAGGGGACCAACACAGTTGTCATCCACGCTCACTATTCCATCTGTTCTTAAGAATGGAAAATGGTACTTGTACCTGCAGAAGGAGAATATTATTCAACCACATCAGACATGAGATTGAGTTTTTGGAAGTCATTCGACTGTATACAAAGAAAGTAGCTAACATATCCAACAATATACAAAAAACAAAGGGGACTAATTTCTATTGCATTACCCAGTACAGTGGATGATGATATCTGCACGGACAAACGATCCATCTTGGAATATTACTTTACCATTTTCATCAGCACGTTCTATCTGCAGAAGATCCCATTAGGGGAAAACTAATCAAATCGAACTTTTTGATAAACAATAATTTTCAGTATAGAGAATACAATACCACTGGATGTTGCCAGATATTATTGCGATTTTCCAACTTTTTGAAATGGACATCAGACGCTCGAAGGGCTTGATGAACTTCTTTTGCAACAAAGGAAATCTCTCTCAAGATGTCATGCGCACTAGCTCCATTTCCAATTAGCACAACAATCTGTCACCCAGGATTGTAGAATCTTAAGAAAAGCACTGGAAACAAGTTGCCACAACGGGAATTCATGAAATATTGATAAGAGAGGACAGTTTCAGTTTAAGCAAGTCATGGAAAGCAATGTGCAAGAAGTTGTGAAGAGTCCTAAGAGAAGACTCCTGTCACTTTCCACTCCTCAGAAAATATAGTTACCAGCAAGTTTGCGGCATGACTTAATCAGGGCCCCTAGCATGCATCAGTTTGCACGCTGGTGATGCCCAAGAAACATCTTTAACGGTGAGGGCCAGAACCACGACTGAACCCTGTTCTGTAAAATAGTTTATAAATAAATTTTTTATGAGTAAAAACAGCTTATAAATCATTCCTCCATTAACCTTTTTTGTTTTGCTTAACAACATTCATTGCATTATCTGCGATATATAGCAGTAAACTAACTTGATGTTTTAAAAGTGGGAAATTGGTGATGATGGGAAATAAGTAAATGCAGAGATTTGCATACTTTATTTTTAAATGGTTCAGGCGTCCGATAGTTGTGGCTGTGTATTTGCACTCCTGGCCAAGTATCCATCCCTGTCACATAGTACAAAACTGGCTAGCGTAATGAAAATGGATAAAATGAAAAGTAAAGAATTACAATCTGCAACAGAACATGCAAGAGCAATAGATATTACCACATGGTGATTATCTATGCACATTGTTTTTATACTTTACTTGAGAAAAATGGAGAATTGCAAGTAATTAACATAGCATAAATTCTTTGAGAGAGAGAGAGAGAGAGAAATAGCAACAAGCAATTCCATTTTCAGGAGACAAGCTTCCTGTTTGGGACGAACCTGGAAACTGGGCGATTCTTGGCTCTGTGTGATGACCGTTACACACAACCACGGCTTCAAACACCTCCTCTTCTTCTGACTCACCTTCACGAGTCCTCCACCCAACAATCCACTCGTGACTCACTCCATTAACTCGTTCAACCCGGACCACTTCGTGCTCGAACCGTATCAACTCAACCAACGAGAAATCTCTGGCGAAGTCTTCCAGGTACCGGTGCACCTCCCGATGACCCGGAAACTCCCTTGGGTCCCCACCCTGTTTTTTCAGAAACGGGTAATCCAAGGCGCCCATGAGCTGCCTCGGAAGGTTGACCCTGAGCGAGCTGTACATGCTGCTATGTACAATCTTGCGGGAAGGGTCAAGACCCAATGGGTCGGTTTCTACACGTGGATCGTAAACCCAGGTGCCACCGAGCCTACTGCTTTTCTCGAAGACGATGACCCGGTGGCCTTCTCTTTTAAGCTCACGAGCGGCGAGTAGGCCGGCCATGCCAGCTCCGATCACTGCAACTTTTAAGGATTGTTCTTCCATTGGGATTTTGCAATGTGCTGAACCAATGTTTCCTTCTATATTGATTTCGGTAAAAGGTGTTTTCAAACGAGGCCTTGCCTCAGTATTTATGGTGTAAAATGAGAATGTTCTATGAAATTTTTACAAGAAGACAATTGCCTACAGCTACAAGAGATGATTGGAGAGCACACCCGAGCCTCACACTGCATGCTGCGTTCTGCGTGCTGCGTGCTGCGTGCTGCATGTGTGCTGCGTGCTCTTTGTTACATGAGTTTTGCATGTTGGTGGAGGAATGTTGGCAGTGCATTATTTATTTATTTATTATAGAAAATGATTCATTTCATTTTAAAAAATAGAAGTTACAATTGTGACTCATAAAATAAAAAGGAAATTCCTGGTTACAAGCAAACTACTCATCCCACACACAAATTTCTTTATAATGGGACAATGTCTAACTATTAGAAACTCTCTATAGATAAAACAAAAAGTTGTCTAAAAGGGTACAAATTCCTTTCCTCAAAAGAAATGAGATAAAACAACCCCATTCAGCAAAGATGAGAATGGAAAGGGGAAAACCCACCCACTTCTTTTGAAAAAGGAGAGGGCTAACTCACCCATCTCTTCACAACCAAAGGAATATCCTATTCCAATTTATTAAAAACTAGAAAACTAAAACTAGAAAATAATACAAACAGTTTGGCTTTCAGGCTTCCCCAAAGTTGAAAATCTCTATTGGTTTTCAAGTTCTTTCAAAATTGAAAATCGAAATTATATATTTTAAATATACTTCAATTTTCCCATTTTATATGGTTTTTGGCAGTGCATTATTTGCTTAAACAATGTTACAATTAAAACGAGGTATTTATAAAAAGAAATCAAGTAGTTGTAACCAATTTGATCTCCTCTTTCTAGTCATTGCATTCTTGTGTAATTCATTGTATTCTCTTGTAAATCTGATCTCTTATATCTTAGGATCTTTTTGTTATACTATTTGAATACTTTTTGACTAATTGTTATGACTGTTTGAATATTTTTTTAAAAATAGTTGTGTGTTTGAATTGGTAAATACAACATCTATTACTCTCTGTATTGTCCTTATATAGAACATTCTGATATCGATGTGAATTAACTTTTCCAACTTCCGCAATTCCATATGGTATTCGAAGCTCAGCCCTCTAACAAGTTTTTTTTTCTTACCTCATGGCCGCATTCCATGAGACTGTTGGGAATCTGGGCTTCCAAATTCCCCCCACCAGGATCTACTTTTCACAGAATAACAAGAAAAATAGAGAAATAAATACAACACAAGAATTTACGTGGAAAACTCCAAAACAGGAGAAAAACCACCAGACCCAGAGAAGAAAATACACTATGTGAAAAAATTGTTACAATCACACAATTTTTCTCCTCACCCCAACGACACCCACAAAAACTTCTCCTACTAGTAAAACTCTAACTTTCACCTCTCTTCCTTTTACATACAAAAAGGACAACAGAGGAATTTTACTAAAGTCAAAAGTTACTAGATAAGTTTCTGACTGGTGTGTTTAAACCAAGGAGGTTAGGCCTCATTTTATAACCCCCTTGGCATTGCCCCTCTCTCACTCCTTTCCCATGTGGGATTCAAGGAGCAAAAAAAAGTCCAACAATCTCCACCTTGCGACTTTGACTGATCCCACAGCCACGCTCCACCGCAATGAAGATTCATAGCTTTCGCTATCATGCTCCACCATAAAAGCATAACCACTCAGAATAAACCAATTCCAAGCATTTTACTTCGGCCCATGTCGAAAATAATATTGCTGAAAAGTTATGGTGCAACTCCCACGTTTGGCTTTCCTGGAAGTTCATCAGCCATCGACATGAATTTCCACCACACACCTTGCATCAATGCCAAACCAATGCCCGTGTGCAAATTTGTGGAACAACTAACATTAACACATCCTCTATCATGGCAACTTTGGGATTAGCGACATGCCATGAGGATGTACATGTCTCCTTTTAACAGAAGTCATCTTCTGTAGAGAGAGACACGATGTTAGTTTCATTGTCAGTATCTCCATTTACTGACTTGGAACCACTTGCCGAACCGGCTCCATTTCTTCTTGACAACTTTTCTTGACATGCCCAGGTTGTCCACACCTCCAGCAAATTGCTGACTTCATGGGTTGGTCTGCTCTTGTGTAATTGATGGAATCAAAATATCCGTGACTTGTACTTGCCACAAGTCAAAATTGATTCTCCCATCAACGTTCTCTACCTCCATTCTTGATATTGTTTCGATGAATTTTACCATAGAAATGAATAGTATCCACTAAGTAAGTTCCCAGGAAAGACCGATCTTTCCTAGACAGAACTTCAAGGTTCCCAGGAAAGATTGGAGGGTCACAACGGACACACTTAAAATTTCCAATCTCCTAGACAGAACCTCCTTAGACCATACGTATTCACACTACCACACCAAAACTCCACCCTGCAAAAAGAACCTAGTGGCTCTGATACCACTTGTTGGGAATCTGGGCTTCCAAATTCCCCCACCAGGATCTACTTTTCACAGAATAACAAGAAAAATAGAGAAATAAATACAACACAAGAATTTACGTGGAAAACTCCAAAACAGGAGAAAAACCACCAGACCCAGAGAAGAAAATACACTATATGAAAAAATTGTTACAATCACACAATTTTTCTCCTCACCCCAACGACACCTACAAAAACTTCTCCTACTAGTAAAACTCTAACTTTCACCTCTCTTCCTTTTACATACAAAAAGGACAACAGAGGAATTTTACTAAAGTCAAAAGTTACTAGATAAGTTTCTGACTGGTGTGTTTAAACCAAGGAGGTTAGGCCTCATTTTATAACCCCCTTGGCATTGCCCCTCTCTCACTCCTTTCCCATGTGGGATTCAAGGAGCAAAAAAAAGTCCAACAATCTCCACCTTGCGACTTTGACTGATCCCACAGCCACGCTCCACCGCAATGAAGATTCATAGCTTTCGCTATCATGCTCCACCATAAAAGCATAACCACTCAGAATAAACCAATTCCAAGCATTTTACTTCGGCCCATGTCGAAAATAATATTGCTGAAAAGTTATGGTGCAACTCCCACGTTTGGCTTTCCTGGAAGTTCATCAGCCATCGACATGAATTTCCACCACACACCTTGCATCAATGCCAAACCAATGCCCGTGTGCAAATTTGTGGAACAACTAACATTAACACATCCTCTATCATGGCAACTTTGGGATTAGCGACATGCCATGAGGATGTACATGTCTCCTTTTAACAGAAGTCATCTTCTGTAGAGAGAGACACGATGTTAGTTTCATTGTCAGTATCTCCATTTACTGACTTGGAACCACTTGCCGAACCGGCTCCATTTCTTCTTGACAACTTTTCTTGACATGCCCAGGTTGTCCACACCTCCAGCAAATTGCTGACTTCATGGGTTGGTCTGCTCTTGTGTAATTGATGGAATCAAAATATCCGTGACTTGTACTTGCCACAAGTCAAAATTGATTCTCCCATCAACGTTCTCTACCTCCATTCTTGATATTGTTTCGATGAATTTTACCATAGAAATGAATAGTATCCACTAAGTAAGTTCCCAGAAAAGACCGATCTTTCCTAGACAGAACTTCAAGGTTCCCAGGAAAGATTGGAGGGTCACAACGGACACACTTAAAATTTCCAATCTCCTAGACAGAACCTCCTTAGACCATACGTATTCACACTACCACACCAAAACTCCACCCTGCAAAAAGAACCTAGTGGCTCTGATACCACTTGTTGGGAATCTGGGCTTCCAAATTCCCCCCACCAGGATCTACTTTTCACAGAATAACAAGAAAAATAGAGAAATAAATACAACACAAGAATTTACGTGGAAAACTCCAAAACAGGAGAAAAACCACCAGACCCAGAGAAGAAAATACACTATGTGAAAAAATTGTTACAATCACACAATTTTTCTCCTCACCCCAACGACACCCACAAAAACTTCTCCTACTAGTAAAACTCTAACTTTCACCTCTCTTCCTTTTACATACAAAAAGGACAACAGAGGAATTTTACTAAAGTCAAAAGTTACTAGATAAGTTTCTGACTGGTGTGTTTAAACCAAGGAGGCTAGGCCTCATTTTATAACCCCCTTGGCATTGCCCCTCTCTCACTCCTTTCCCATGTGGGATTCAAGGAGCAAAAAAAAGTCCAACAGAGACTACGATTGTCAATAATTTCGAGCTTACCAACAGCAATGACACTCATCTTATTGCCATCAATGCTGGCTTCCAGCTTCCTCTGAAGGTGACCTTTTCCAACTTTCCTTCATAGTGCAGTCAATTGATGTCGTTGCTTATTGGCTATGATCTCCAGGGTTATATTGACGGTACCATTATTTGTCCGTCCCAACGCTCCCCCCCAACACCTCCTTTTTTGGATCACCTTCTGCAGGTGTCTCCAATTCGACCTTTTGGCATTGGTTTAGGCAAGATAAGATGATCCGTCACGCCATCCTCTCATATGTCTTTGAACCCGTAATGCCATGCATTGCTGCTTCGTCCATTGCTCGTGATGCATGCTCTAAGTTGGAACAATTGTATGTCAATCGTTCACGTACTTGTGTATGCAACTTAAGAAGAAGTTGACTCTCATTTAGAGAGAGATCCCGCTCGGTCTTAGAGCATCTCCATGCCATCAAGATTTTTGTTGATGAACTTGCAGTGATTGACTCTCGCATTTGAGTATATGACATCACTCTTTATGTCCTCAACGGCCTCGGACCTGAATTCTATGATATTGCAGTACCTATTTGGGCACGTGAGACTTCTTTTAAGTTTGAAGAGCTTCATGACATGTTGGTTGGCCACAAAAGCTACTTGAAGCATATTGAAGCTTCCAACTCCGCCCTAGCTGCTAGTGCAAACAACACTCAACGCTGCACCATTACTTCCAAGTCCAATTGCAACTAGTGCTTCAACTCTGGTCAAAACCACACCAACTCTGGTCACTATGGTCGTAAAGAGTGGTCTGCTAAGCCCCATATTGTTTGCCAATTGTATGACAAAGTGGGACACTCGGCCAAGTCTTGTTGCTTAGCTTCCAGCGAGAAATCTATGAATCATGCCACTGCCAGTTGGTCCAACGACAAGAAGTGACTTGTGGACTTAGCTACTTCCCTCAATATTACCTCTGATCTTGCCAAATTATCTATTCACTTAAGAGTATGATGGCACATATGAGGTCGTCATTGATGATGGCTCAAATTTGTGAGTCACACATGTTAGCTCTATGACTCTTCCATTTTTCCTCAAAATCCTTTACAATAATCAATACTCTTTGTGTTCCTAATTTTGACAAGAATTTCATATTTGTTCATAATATCACTTGTTTTGATAATGTTTATCTTGAATTTCACCATTTTCATTTCCTTGTGAAGGTTCAAAGCACAAGGGCGACTCTTCATTGCAGTAAATGTCAGGATAGTGTCTATCCAATGCCGATGGCTTCTCCTGCTAGCAAGCTTTTGTTTTAGTACTCATTGGTGAAAGAACAACATCTAACACTAGGAACTGACGACTTGGGCACCATCAAATGAAATTGTTGACTTGGTTATTCGTCGATCTCTTTTCCAGTTGTAGTGTCTTAAACTTCTTCAACATCTCTTTGTACTATTTGTCAATGTAATTAAATTCATAAATTGCCTTTTTCTTCCACTTCTTTTATAAGTACTTATCCTCTTGAATATATCTATACAAATCTTTAGGGGCCTACATCTTCCACTTCAATTGATTAGTTTCCTTTTTATACATTATTTGTAGACCATTTTGCCAAGTATTGCTTGTTGTTTCTAGGGGTAGAATCAGGATTTGGTATTTAGGAGGAAAGGGTGGGGGAGGGGAGACGATCAATTTAGAATCTTTCTTTCAAATTAAGGGTTCGTTTGTTTTGGGAGATGAAATCGAAACTCTCAAACTCATTATTACACTTTTTCAAATTCTTATATAAAATATAATAAAAAATTTAATTTTTTCAAATTTCAAAACTACTTTTTCAAATTTCCAAATAAAATTAATATTAAAAAAATATATTACAATAATATATTATTTTTTTTTTTAACTTTTATCTCATTTCATCTCATTTCTGAAAACAAATAAGGCCTAAGGTCGACGACGATCTTTTATAAAATAAAACTCATCTATTATCATCTTTGAAATAAAGTTTTTGGAAATTTCTTTTTCAGTATAAACTAGCAAATGATCTTCAAAAAACCCATCTTCCATTTGATGACATAGTCTAACTTTTACAAGTTTCACGGCAGAAAATGTCTACTCAGTAGTAGCAGTAGAAATATGAAGAGTTAAAACTAGATAAATTAACCTATCAATCAAATATTAAGTCTTTGACTTTTTTGAAATAGCTAGTCCTTTACATAACTGAGATAATGTAGACATATCTTGAAAATCTGGATGCACCAGCACATTAAGCTCATAATGCTGTAATTGAATTCTCAAAAAGAATTTTTCTAGCTTAGTAAAGTCTTGTGGATAAAATTCTCAACCAATTTGCATATATTATCAATCTTAAATGATTTGTATGCTCCTTTAGGGTTTAAAGCAACACTAAGAATGAGAAGTTTCATTGCTTGGTCGTTAAATCTATTATTCAATTTTTGCAACTGGAAGTATATTATAGCAGTAAATTTATCAATCTTAAAATGATGCTCCATTGTTGTCCTTTCAACTGATGACGATATTTCTCTCGAGTATATTGGCCAATTATATCAGGAATATAAAATTGATTTTTTTCACAAAATGATTTAACATCAGTAAGCAAAGACTCCCGTACATCATCTCTCAACTTCTAAATGAATACTTTTATGGTTGAAACTAGACTCATGACATTCACAATATCTTGAAAATTTTGTTGCAAAGATCGGCAAATTGTATTAGTGATTCCCATAATTTTTTTATCATATGTAATATCAAAGTAAATTCAAAAGATGTTATTACCATGTAAGTTGTTTCAACATCACTATGTTGAGAATAATTTGATTCCTCATTTGAGATAATATTGATAACTGAGCAAGTAGTACCGAACATCCTCATCAAGCTACAAACAGATTGAAAATGAGAGTCTCATCTAGTATCTTCAGCTCGTTGTAGCTTACCAATTTGATTTGTCCATTTTCCAGTCTCAATTTTATTGGAAGTGATCAAACAACTTTCAATTTCAACAGCTTGAACAAATTGTAATTCATCATTTCGTTTAGAAGAACCAACAACAATATTGATAATGAATGTCAAATAGACAAAAAATTGATGAATATGTTTGGCTTCTCTAGAGGCTGCAACCAAAGTTAATTGTAGTTTATGAGCCAAACAATGCACATAATATGCATATGGACAATATTTAAGAAATAAAACTTATAATCCATTCTATTCACCATGCATATTACTTCCTCCGTCATATTCTTGTATTCTTAATTTGATGGTCGTAACGCATATTCGTGAATCATATTTTGCACTTTATTTACAAATATATACAAAATTTCATTCTGAATTTTGGGTGATATCTATTTGGCTTTCTGTGGAATATTTCTCATTACAACTTCATTAACTTAATCATTATAACTTGTTATAACTTTATCAGTTCAATGAAATTGCCTTGATTTTTTGAGCCAAAACTTTCATCATGACCTCTAAAGGCACAAACTTGGAACATCAGCCATCAAATACTATATATCGAGGTTTTGAGCCACAACTGAATATTCGTTCTCTTTTGTAATACTTGTTTTTTAACTAACTTGTCAATATGTCTGGAATGATTTATTAGATCTTCACAATATTTTATAGAATTTTTATGTGGTGAATCTTGATCTCTCCCCACGTCCTATTAAAGGACAATTCATTCCATCATTTATTTTTTTACAATTATCAAAACTTTTATTGATAAATGCCTCTGATCCTAGACGGCCCGTTGGTTTCTTAGCAAAGACATAGCATAGAAGACAAAATACTGCATTCTTTGAAGGTAAGTACTTCAACCAATTTAAATATCTTTAAAACCAAGAAAATTGAAATCGGCGATGTTGATTGCCTATTTTTGAAAATGGATACTTTGAAAATTTAGATTGATATGGATTAGTTTTAAGATAGGCATGTCGGATCTCATCTTGTAGGTTAGTAGAAAATTTCCATATTTTGGACGTAATCCTGGATCACGTTTCAAAGAAGTAGCATCCATCTCTTCAGGTTGTATTATTGAAATTTTAGAGGGACATTCATTAGTGATAGAAGTATCACATTCCGTTGTTATCGAGCACTCTAAATGTATATTACTCTTCATATCTGACTTGTCCACACCTTTCTTTTTAAAACAAGAACATTGTCATTGACTTGCTCATATTTTTCTATACTTTTAAGTAAATCCAAAAAAATGATATATTTCTTGTATAGTTTGTCAATTAACGAATATTCTCAATTAATTTTATAATTTAAGATTATTATTTTCTTTAGTTTATTATATGAGAGTAATAATCTAAGTTGTCTAAGTAAATGAAAGTAAATTAATAATTCTAAAATCTGAGAATATCAGTCTAAGTTGTCTAAAAGCCTAAACTTAATCAAAATAACAATCTAACAATAAATTAGTAATGTTAAAGCCTAAAAGTAAAAACCTAAACTTAATAAAATAATAATAATAAAAAGTAGATTCTAGAACAAGCTACTATAAACTAAATAATAAAAAATTTTAAGATCAAAGATAACTAGATAAACTTAAAGATCAAATATAACTTAAAGATCAAAGAACAATAGAACTTGACAAGTGACACATGAAGGTAAAGATTGAAAGCCCCTGACGCCCAATAAATCAACACCTAACTCCCAAGGATCCAAGCCTTCAATGCTAAGAGCAAGTTCATGGTCACGGTTCATCGACGACTTCCAAGAATCAAGTCGCAGGGCCCAGGCTGATGAAGTGAAATCGCAAAGTCTCCCAAGCCTTCGAATGACTTTCTTGACCGTGAAATGAAAGGAAGAAGAAATATCTCAAATCGCACAAAAGAAGAAGCAATATTTCGCTCAGCAACGTTTTATACTTCCAGTTAAATGTTTCTTTGGGAAGTGTCTGAAGTGATTTGTTTTTCTGTCAAATGTAGAAGAAAAAGACTTGATAGCATAGGTCTTGAGCTCATAAGTTACAATGGTCTTGGATAGTCAGAATTCCCAAAGGTTCGAAGGATAGACTTATATAGAATTTCCAAAGAACTAGTTCATAGCAGGGGGAGTACAAGGAGAGCTGCACTACTGCAAAATCTTACCCAAGTCTGAAATCTAGACATATTTGAGATATTTTTTATAATCTACAAGAGAAAAATTTTGTAAGTATCAAAAAAATAAAATAAAAAAATTTCAGAGCAATTTGTACTTGTGGGGGGTAATTTCAGTATTGGGGGCTAAATAAGTGAAAGACTTTGTATATTTTAAAAAAGAAATGATAGTATTTTACATATTAACTTAATTTCTCCAAAAACTTTTATGGTAGATTTTAAGCATAAATATAGTTCCGCCCTTATTGTGTTCCAATATATTGAAAAAGTGATATTCGTTCCATTTATACTCAAATAATGGGAGAATGGGGGGAATATCATGCTCTTAGACACTATCTTTCTTCTAATTCTATTAGTTGGCTAACCACCGCTCCTCATACACCTCGATAGAATGGTACAAGTGAACATCGGCATCATATCGTCGAAACAGGCCTAACTCTATTGAGTCAATCAAGTCTTCCTCCATCTTATTGGTCCTATTCATTTCAAGCAACAGTTTATTTAATAAATCATATGCCCACTCCTATTTTAAAAAATAAGAGTCCATTCTAATATCTATTTGGTCGCCTACTCAATTACAAGAAGTTGTGGATTTTTGGTTGTTAGTGTTACCCATGGCCTAAACCGTATACCACCTGTAAACTACAACCAAAATCAACACCTTGTCTTTTCCTAGGTTACTCAAGCTCACAAAATGCCTTTAAGTGTATGGACCTTAATACAACTCGCCTCAACTTGTATCGACATGTGGCATTTGATGAGTAAAATTTTCTTTTTTCCTCTACCCATGTCACTATACCTTCTTTGTTAGTCTTAGATACTAACACACAAGATCTTGCCATCCCAACAGTGCCTACCATTGGACTAATACCCTCCTCTCCTGCCACCGTGACGGATAACGCTCTCGCAGGTCAGGCTCCATTTCCCTAGCCAGCATCTTCCCTTTCACAGTTTCGGCTAAAATGAGATGTTCAGTCCCATTGTGAAGTCGGTGACTACTCAAGGTGTCCTGTCGTCTCCATTAATGTTCAGAAAAATTGGCCACTTCAACAGCTGGACGTTAATAATGTAATCCTACATGGCTAACTTCAAGAGGACGTCTTCATGGTTTAGCCTCCGAGTTTTATTGATCCTAATTTGTCTTATAATGTTTGTAGGTCAAAGAAGTCTCTGTATGGCTTGAAACAAGCACCTTGTGCTTGGTATCTAGAACTAAGCACTTTTCTTCTTCACTTGGATTTCAGAAGTCCAAGTCTGACTCCTCTTTATTTATAAATAAAGATGATCTCTTACACACTGGCAGTGATTCTGCTACTATCTCTAAAGTTGTTTAACATCTCGGCCATTGATTTTCTCTAAAGGACCTTGAACCTTTAAATTATTTTCTTGATGTTGAGTTGATTTCAATCAAACACGGGCTGTTCCTGTTTAAGCAAAAATATGTTCGGGATCTTCTTGTTTGTATCAAGATGGACGGCGCCAAGGCAGTGATGATTCCACTTGCCACCAAGGATATTCTTTAGCTCAATGATGTAGGTCTTCTCCTACTAATCTGACCGAGTACCATCGAGTTATCGGAGCTCTGCAATATCTCTCCCTAACTCAGCCCAACATTGCTTTCCAGATCAACAACTTGGCTCAAATCATGCATAAACCATCTCAATTTCATTGGATTGCGGCCAAACGTGTTTTGTGCTACTTGAAGGGCACTCTTAGTCATGGTATTCTCCTCAAGCGCATTGGGAATCTCACTCTTTAAAGGTTTTTTATGCATATTGGGCAGATGATAGGGATACCAGACCCTCCACCTCTGTCTATCTTATTTTTCTGGGTGATTGTCCCATTTCGTGGAGCACACAGAAGGTGTTATGGCCCATTTCTCCATAGAGGCGAAGTACAGGGCTCTTGCTTCAGCTACCTCTGAGCTTATTTGGATTCGCTCCTTGTTTCATAAGCTTGGTATTCCGATACCTAAACCCCCCACATTTATTTTGTGATAATATTAATGCTACTCAGTTAAGTCTTAACCCTATTATGCATTCGAGGATGAAACATATTGCTATCGATCTCCATTTTGTTCATGATTTGGTCTCCAAAGGAATGCTACAAGTCTCCCATGTCACCGCACATGACTAGCTTGCAAACCTCCTTAGTAAAGCTCTTTCACGACGAAAATTTCAAAAATTGTGCACCAAGATCAGCTTATCTGATGGCACGATTATCTTGGGGCTGTATAAAGGAAATCAAATAGATATAACCAACTTGATCTCCTTTTTCCAAATTTATTGTTTTGTCTTGTAAATCTAATCTCTTATATTTTAGGATTTTTTTATTATACTATTTGAATATTTTTTAAATAGTTGTTGTGACTATTTGAATACTTTTTAAATAATTGTTGTGCACTGTTTGAATTGGTAACTACAATATATATCTATTACTACTTGTATCATCCTTATAAAAACGTCCTCGTATCAATATAAATTAGCTTTCCAATTTTCGCAATTCTATAGTATTTATGTAAAATGATTTAATTTATACATTATTTTATTAAAATATTTGTTTTTTAAAATATAGTTATATAAAGAATAGTAAAATAAATTGTAACTTTATCAATTTTTTTTTTTTGCAACTTACATAATAGTGATGCAGACAGTCGATCATGCTCATCGATCATACAATTTAATTCCAATAAATTTTCCTAGATACTGGATGTTTATGTATAATTTTTAAATAGCATTGATATTGTAGAGGTTTGTCTATTTTCCTTTAAAAATTATATATTTTTATATCATTAAAAATTATATCTATCAATTGGTGGGATAACTTGAGGGGATCTCATAGAGTTTTTGCATTAAAAAAGTAATATATTTTATATATATTTTTATTATGAGGTCACTATTTTACTAGAACACAAAATACATTTATGGCTTGTATGAATCATTTACTACAAAAAAAGTGCTTATCTGTAACCAGTTATTTCCTAAGAAAATGACTATTTTCTACCAAAATGAGTCTGATTTCACAACAAATAGTCATTTTCATTATAAATAATCTGTCATGGGTATTCATTTTTCTTATAATGATATTAGACAAAAGAAGTAATCTCGTCACAAGACCAATGACATGCTGAATTACCAATTGTTTAGTGCAATTTAGTGATAAGAGGCTGTCAAATTTCTTACTTTACTAATAGTAATTATTCATCTGAAAGATGAATAAAAATTGAAAGCAACTGCAAAATATGTAGGGTTTAGGACTTTTGTAGCAAGCTTGGTACCTTCAATAATTGCCCTTTTTTGAGTAAAAGTAATCTCAAGTTATAGGAGAAAAAAATAATGAGCTACTCTTGTTTGCAAATGGAATTAGGAGGCAAAGACAAAGACATCCAAAAGACCAAAATGGCCTAAATTCTCAAATCACATAGCTTCTTAAACCAAAACTAATTATCCGAGTTGCAAACATGGAGATCATAATTTTCATGTTCCCAACAACACAAGAAGTCAAGAATGATTATACAAAATATATACCCAAAAACACTAAACTTGAACTGATAAATCAAAAACCGAAAACCTTCAAACCAATTCTTATATATATATATATATATATATATATATATATAATACAACCACACACATACTGACATATTACATATAGCCTATACTAATATGATCCTGAAGGACGTTAAAGGTAGGCTTTAAAATATTAATTTGATTAAGCTTTTAACCTTCACGAATACCATCCTAGAGAATCATTCAACCAAACAAAAATACCTACTAACGTGGCTAGGCAGTTTCGTTCCTTCTCCTAGGATTTTTTTTTTTTGTGTGACATGGCTGCTGCCAAGGCCCCTCATGGCAACCTAGCGCCTCCATTGAGGCCATGTTCCTTAGCGAAAATGGTTTCTCAACCACCCCAGCCCCTACCTGAAGTGGATATTCCATTAAGGGCTCCAAAATTGATCGATGGTGAAGTCTGTATTATGTTTTCTCTAGAGGAAATCCAGAAATTAGCCCAACCTTTCACCTTCTCTTTGGTAATGAAGTTTCTACGCCAATGACCCAGTCTAGATGTTATCCGTGCTTTTGTGCAAAATCGATGGGGTTTGGAATCGCAACCGGTGATTTCAAGTATGAGGAAGCTTAGACATGTTTTCCTCCGTTTTTCTAAGGATGCTGATTTTCTTAAAACATACTCCTGAGAAGCCTGGGATGTGGAAGGTGTGTCATACCATATCTTTCATTGGACTACTGATTTTGCTGAAGATATGGAACCTTCGCATGTTTCAGTCTGGGTGTTCTTGCCGGGGTTGTTGCCCAACTTTTATTAGGCACCTTATCTGAGGAACAGTCTAGCGTCGATTGGCCGTTATGTTTGTCGAGATAATAGTATGAGATGTGTCACTCGAATAGACGGTGCTCGTGTTTATGTGGAGATGGATGCGGCGGTGGAACCTTTGAAGGGGATTTGGATTGGTGCTCCTAGGCAGCCGAGTAGTAGGTATCAATCTGTTGTCTATGAAAATTTACCAGCGTTTTGTGTTTTTTGTAATATGCAGGGATACAATAAACTGACCTATATAAAGGTGTTGATATTAGTACCTCTAATAGGGGGAAAGGTGATAAAATAGTGGTAAGGAGAGGATGAAATGGGTGAAAAAATAGTGGAAGAAGAGAGTGGAAAAATCTTTAATCAAAAGGATGATGAAATCAAAAATACCGAGAGTGTACTTGAGGAGGGAGAAATTGTTATTGGCAAAAGTAGTGGTAAGGAAGTGGAGTTTGTTGAAAATGAAAATATAAATGATGATGTTATATTGATTGGTGATGCTAAAATTTAGAAGGATATTGTTGAGGTAAGCCCCCATGTTGACAATGGTGATTCTGGTTCTACGGCGGATACCATGACGGTTGTTCGAGCAATGGTTGATCTTGGTGGAGGTTCAAGCAGTCCAATGGCTCAAGTTGGGTTGAAGCTATTTCAGAGGTTATTGAACCTCCAATGCTGCCTATGACTGAATCAAGATTGGATTGTATGGTTGAGTTACAAGGAATTGTGGTTGAGCAGGAGCAGAGTACTATGGCTGAACTTACAAGTTGAGACTTAGGTGTGGATGATTATGGTGGATTAAAGGAGAAGGAATCCTTTGAGCTGCATGTGTGTTCGGAATCTGAATATGAGGAGGGGATTGAGCACTTAGCCAAAGGGAAATCAGTGTATTCAGACTCGGATATTCAACACAGTAAAAAGAAGAAAGGAAAAAATATTAAGGTAAGGGAATCAGTGAGGGTTAAAAGCAAACACACTCATTTAAATCTTTAAATGATTTCGTTCCTTTAGTGGAACTTGAGAGGTATGGGTACATCCTCTCATAGGTTAAAGAAGTTGATTTCTAAGCTTCACCCATCAATCTTTGATGTGGCAAAGCCTATGTTGAATCAGTCAATGCTTATGCTTTGGCGTGCAAATTGAACTTTGAGCATTGTGTTTCTAATGAAGCAAGTGGTGGTAAATTGGGTTATTTGGTCTAAGGACCTAGATTTTTCTCTGTTGCATATGGATGATCAGTCCATTTTTGGTAAATTCTCTTACAATCTTAAAGAAGTTCATGTCACTTTTGTTTATGCAAAGTGTTATTATATGGAAAGAAGAAGACTTTGGAATTCCTTGCAAGACTTAAATCCTCTAAATTTTCCCTGGTTTATGTTGGGGGATTTTAATATCATTCGTCAAGATAGTGAGCGAAGAAGATGAAGGCCGAGAATGGCTTTGGCTATGGAAGAGTTTAATGATTGTGTGAATTGCAATACTTTGGGCAATTATTTTCTTGGAGCAATGGCCATATGGGTCTTGCCAGGAGTTGGGCTCGCTTAGATTGATCCTTTATGAATAGTTCTGCTGTTGATGTGTTTCAGGAAGCTCACATAAGTTATTTGAGTCGAACGACGTCTGATCATGCTCCAATGCAGATTTTATTAGAAGGAAAAATGGTTCTTGATGGTTTTCCTACTTTTAAATTTTAGCAGATGTGAATCTCTCATGATAGTTTCTTTAATTGTGTATCCCAAGCTTGGTATTGAAGTGAGGGGAGGGGTTCTAAATTGGAGGCCTTGATGATGAACCTTAAAAGAACAAAGGTGGCTTTAAGATTCTGGAATAAACAAACATTTGGCAGAACTGAAACACATATAGCTAATTTGGAGGACCGTATAAAAGTTCTAGAGGAGAGTCTGCAATCTAATTTTTCAGAGGATGTTGAGTTGGATTTGGTGGCTTCTCAGATGGAATTATCGATTTGGCTTGAAAGAGAGGAGAAAAGGCTTTCTCAAGTTGCTAAGCAATCTTGGCTTCATCAGGGAGAAGCAAATGCTCAATTTTTTCGGGCATTTAACAATCAAAAGAAACAAGTGGTAAAGGAGATGACTCTTAATGATGGTACCCGTCTCACCTGCCCGGAACAAATACATGAAGGCGTTGTTCGTTATTTCCAGCAATTTCTTTCAACTAGTAATGCTTGTAAATTACCTAGTTTGGATGGTCTGGTTCATAATGTGATTAATCAGTCTGATAATGAGGATCTCTGCAAAGTTCATTCTTCTCAAGAGGTTTTTGACGCTTTGTCGAATATTCCTATTGATAGTAGCTTAGGTCCTGATGGGTTTGGCTTGGGTTTCTACCGATCTTGCTGGCATATTGTTGGTCCTGATGTGGTTGATGCTGTTGTGGAATTTTTTAGTGGTGTGAAGTTCCCGAGATTCTTTACTGCTTCTTCTTTGGTTCTTATTCCAAAACTGGCTAATCCGACTAGTTTTGACAAGTTTTGATCGATTAGTTTATGTTTGGTTTTTTATAAATTGTGCTCTAAAATCTTGGTTGATAGACTTGCACCTTTATTAACTAAGATTATTGCACCTGAGCAAAGAGCTTTCATCCCGGATAGAAGTATTTTTGAGAATATAAGCCTTACGCAAGAAATGCTTCATTCGATCAATAAGCCATCTCATGGAGGAAATATTGTATTGAAGATTGATATGGCTAAGGCGTATGATAGTGTTGATTGGAGGTTTCTTCTAAATGTGTTGAAGCTATTTGGTTTTTCTGATCCTTTTTGCTTCATTATTTGGCATTGTATTACCTCTCATTGGTATTCAGTAGTTATGAATTATATTCCTAGGAGTTTTTTCAAAGGAGAGAGGAGTCTTCAACAAGGGAGTCCTTTGTCACCCTATTTATTCATTTTGATGGAAGAGATATTCACTAGATTGGTTAAGAAGCAGTTTGAGCTGGGGAAAGTTTGGCATTTCTATCATCCTAGAGGTTCGTTGATTATTTCATATCTGCTGTATGCAGATGATATTGTTTTGTTTGCTAATGGTGGAAAAGCCTATTTGAAAGAAATTATGAAGGTATTAACAACCTATGAAGAGTTTTCTGGTCAGGTGGTCAATGAGAGAAAATCCTCTATTTTTTTTCTCTAATTCTATATCCACAACTCATAAGCGACAGCTCCTTCAATTTTCTGGTTTCTCAGAAGAAAATTTCCCTTTTCAGTATCTGGGGGGTCCCTATTGTGTCTGGTACGTTGGTTAGTTCGCATTTTGATAGTTTGATTAATAAGGTGATTGGTAAGTTGGAAGGGTGGCAAGCTAGGCTACTTTCAAGTGGGGCTAGGTTGTTTCTTATAAAACATGTTCTACAAAGTGTTTTGGTCCATTGTCTATCTATTTTGCCTACTCCTATTTCGGTTATGAATAAAACTCGGCGCCTCATGTTCAATTTCTTTTAGGGTTCCTCCAATGGGAAACCTAAGAGAAAATGGTGTTTTTGGGACTAAGAAACCTCTTGGAAGTGTAGAACTCTCTTCATATGAAGTTAGCTTGGAAACTGGTGCAGAGATCCTTTCTACGGGCAAATGTTTTTCTTAATAAATACGTTGGCAATTGACATATGACCCTGGCTGAACCCTCTAAAGGAACCAAATTTTGGAAGTTGATGTTAAAGCAGATTCCGATTATCCGATCATTTTCCAAATGGAGAGTCAAGGATGAAAAACGTTTCTTCCTGGTATGATAGATGGGCTGATCTGGATTTCCTTAGAAAGCAACAACCAGTTACAGAGTTTCCTAATTTGAAGTTAGAAGATTGTAAAGTTGGGATGGCGTGGAATGTGGATCTCTTTACTCGACTAGTGGGGCATGAAAAAACTGAAGACTTAATTGAACAATTGGGAAATGTTAAAGCTGGTGATGATTGTTTAGTATGGATACGGAATTCTGATGGAAAATTTTCCACTAAAAGTGCATGGCAATGCATTAGATTGAAGGGTCTAGATTTTCCTTAGGCTAAATGGATTTGGAATTCTGCTATTCCTAAGAATATTTCAGTGACTGTGGAAAGCTATGAATGAATGTCTTCCGGTGGATGATCGAATTAAAAGGATTGGTATTCCTTTAGTCTCTAGTTGTGATTGCTGTAATCAGGGGGCTTACAAAGACATGGACCACATTTTTGTGAAATGGGAGTTTGTCGAAGCCCTTTGGCGCATATGTTCTATTAATATTGGAATGCCTCTTATGATGGGTAGGCCTTGGAAGGAAAGAGTGGCTGCTTGGTATAGAAGCATTGTTTTAAATACCGTGCCGTACCGGCCGGTACGGCCGGAATTTGCCGTACTGGCCGGTCGGCCGGTACAAAAAACATAACTTTTCGTTTCGGCCGATTTTTCGGCCGTACCGGCCGGTACGGCCGAAATCGGCATAACTTTTCGTTTCGGCCGTACCGGCCGGTACGGCCGAAATCGGCCGAAAAATGTCCGGTACGGCCGGTACCGGCCGTACCGGATTTCGGCCTTCCCAGTTTTTTTTTTTTTTAATTTTTTAATTTTTTTTTAAAATTTTTTACTATGTTTTAAGCTCAATTTAGACTAAATTAATTACATATATATTTATCTATATAATTTATTTATATATTAACTATTATTTTAAAATATAATTTATAATTGTATTTATACATATAATTTATTTATATATAAATTATTCCGAAACGGTACACGAAACGGTACCGGTACCGAAATATTTCGTTTCAGTGACTTGACCGGTACCGGTACCGGTACGGTATTCAAAACATTGTATAGAAGAGCTAGTAACAGCTCGAGCACCGGTCAATTGGTGGGATTATTGCCATCTATCTTAATATGACAGTTTTAGGTTCGAGGATGTAGGGCAAGGATGGAGGGGATTATGATCCAGCTATCTCAGTCTGGCGTTCCATTCGTTATTGGATTGCTTGGGCAACTTTGAAACTTAAAGCGATGAAGAGTTTGAGTAAACGAGATGAAACTGTCTTATATTGCTTGAAGTTGTCGTTGCCTGACATAAAAAATTCTGGGTTTTCTTTAGTTAAATGGAAGCCTCCGAGTGCAGGTTGGGTCAAATTAAATGTTGATGGTTGCTCATTGGGTAACCCTAGCGCTGCTGGTGTAGGAGGCGTTGTAGGAAACCGTTGTGGTGATTTTATTGGTGGTTTTATTGTTTCTTTAGGCCATCATTCCAATAATTATGCTGAATTTTTGGGCCTTTTTCATGGTCTCCATATGATTAGTTCCCTGAGTTTTACTAATATTGAGATTGAGTTGGATTTGATGCTTGTTATTCATTGGCTTAAAGTTAAAAAGTGTGGTTCGTGGTATTTGAAAGACTTTCAAGAGGAAATCCAACAACTTCTTGAAAATTTAAATTGCAAGATCTCACATTCCATTAGAAAGACGAATTTTGTAACTGATGGACTAGCTAAATTTGCGGCTCAAGGAGGAAATGGGCTCTGGTTTTCTGCCAGAGAGCTTCCGGCAATGGCAAAAGGTTCTATTTGTATGGAAAATGCAGGTTTGCCTTATCTTCGAAAATGTTAATGTCTCGTATGTATTCTTGCTGGTTTGAAGTGGCTTCTATTTTTCCAATTCTTTTGTTTCGTTTCTTATTGATTGATATTTTTATTGGTTTTTGGATGTTGGTTACTGGTTTAGTGTTTGAATAAGTTGGTTGGTGTTCTTTTTTATCACTTGGGTTTTGGTTTTTCGGATATTATTATAACCCCCAAGTGATATTGTTGTAACCACGGTATTTCTCCGCAATAAGTGAGAGCTCTTTTAATAAATTTGGGATTGGGCTATTATGAGGGTGGCTATAAGCTCTTTCCAAAAAACAAAAAAAAACCTTCACGAATATCATAACATTTACCTAACCTGTATACATAATTTGAGGAGAACTTCATACATACATACATATATATAATATATAATATATATATGCATCATGAGAAGATGGCTAGAGACTAGATTTATGAATAAAGTTGCATGGTGTTGATCTTTTTGGCCTTGCAAAATGATTCTAATTCAGACCTTCCTCGTCCTTTGTCTTGGCCTTGGTCTTGGACTTGCAATAGGTTTTCTCGACATACTTGGCTATCATAAAGCCAAAACTGGCTAGCTTCCTAGTGTTGGAGATTTTGTAATTCTGAGCTATATAAACCCCACAGAGTCCCCACCATTAATGAGAACGTAGATCCCATCAAACCCATTTGACTGATCAATCAACAAAAAGCCAAGCAAATATATATTCTTTTGCATAGCTATATATATGTGTGTGTGTGTGTGTGTGTGTGTGAAGAAGAAAGATAAAACTTGGTGAGAGAGGTAACTGGGTTTGACTTATCTTGGGTGAAGGAAATACTCATCTGTCTTTATAAGTTTGGGAGTCCGGTATCGTATTGCCCAATCCTTTGCAGACAAGGTTCCTGCTCAAGTAATTTAAGATCGTGGTCAGTTTTTAAGTCAATCAGCACAGAATAATAACATATATAAATTGTATCTTCAAAAAAATTAAAATAACATATATAAATTGTCAAAAAAAAAAAATTAAAAAATCTAAAAAAAAAAACATAAATTGTGGCCCAAATTAGAAAAGTTCTTAAATTTACATTTGATGTGTGGTAACTTACAAGTAATTAATTAGGTCCATTAATTTGGTATTTAATTTATGAGTAATTCTATTTACAGTCCTCACTCAGAAATTGCATGTGCAGATCATTTATTCAAATTAGTATAAGTTTCATTTTGAGAAAGGTATTATTGTAATTTTAAAAAAATTCTAAAGTCAAATTACTTGTAGTTACTTGTATATGCTTACATGAGCAGTCTTCAGATGAAGACTATATGTAACATTGTTCCTAATTTATAGTGTAAAATATAATTTTTTGAATACTAAAATGATATAATCCTTATAATTAACTAGTCAAATATCTCGAGTTTGTTTTATGAAAAATGTTACTCTCACACAACTCAAACTTGCCGCTAGATGTTCATGTTGAGATTTTTTTAATTTTTTAATTTTTTTACTTGATGAATAAAAAAGTGTTTTTTAATAATATAATGGTTTTTTAATTATTAAATTTTTTAAAAATATTTAAACTGTTAAAAAATACATATAAGTAAAAACAAAATAAAAATAATACTATACCAACGGTGGCTGGGTGCTAGGAGCGGAGGTTGTAGAGTCACTCTTGATTTATATATTGTCAAATGTTATTTCTCTTAAATTATTGAAATAGAGAAAATATATACGAAATTCCACCTATATATATTATTGCAAACATAAGATTTGTTGAAACTTTTGGACTAAGAAATATCCCAGCAGGTGATCATTTTTTCAGAATTTTGTCAAGTAGTGGAATATTCAAGTTGACTACGGGGCTTTGTATTTCCTCTCTGTCTCTGTCTCTCTCTGGCATTCAGCTTGAATGTTACGTACATAGAGCTAGATAATAAGGGAAAACTGATCATGCTTCAATTAATGTCAGATCCATTGCTTGGATCTAAGTTATAAAGATGAACAGAACTCCGATCCTTTTGATCTGGAAATCCACATTCTCATACCCAATTCAGGCTACGTAGCAAAAGTTCTCGTCGTGGAAATTAAATGGTAACAATAAAAAAAAAAAAAAAAAAAACAATTGAGCCAGAATGTAAAAGAGCAAGATGACAGGATATATAATATTGACCATTATAATTTTCCCAAGTGTACATATGAATATAAACTCCTGAACTTCTCCCACAAATCAAACTCCAAATTAAATGCACAGTACTGTAATATGTCTTCTTAATTAATAAAAACACACTTCATATAATTAATAATTAGTACAAATACAACAAAATAGGACAATAATAAGCGGAAAGGGTGTGCGTGAGATCATCAGGTAGCTAATTATTTGGGATAGTTTGGACAGTCTTCTCATCCACTACTCCTGGGATTGCAGTAGTTTTGTCAACTGGCCGGGCTTGACGATTGAGAGGACAAGACCATTTGCGGCGACCTTCGTGATCACGATGGCAACTTTGTGATCCCCGAGCTACAACGAACCCACACATGGCTCCCAACACGAACGTAATACCGGGTTTGATCATCCTACTACTCATCATTAATTTTGGCTTTTCACCTGTTGTTCATTCTATATGGATTATGGATGTTATGCTGTGTATATATATACACTTTTGAATGGCGTACAGGAAAGATCAAGATGATGAGCCTTTGTGGGGTGGTTTTTTCTGATGCGTAAAGCCCAAGCCATTTTCTGGATGAGATCAAACAAGAAGATAAATTATAACCCCCTCTCCAAGGGTCAATCAGGTCAACCCGCCCCGGCGCCCACCATTATGTTATAAAATTGTCTACGACTGTGGGAGCTTAAAGATGGATTCAGCTGCACGTATTCCTGTGAACAAACTAAAAACCGGGCCCATAAACAATGGATCGGTCACATCTTATCTATCTTTTAGAAGTATTTCAACTTTTTCTCCCACATGAGTAAACACAAGATAAAAAAATTTGAGTAATGATATAATTATAATTTTTTTAACAATCTTTTATATAATTATGTTATAAATTAAGAGTATTTTTGTAAAGTAATATATAAAAAGTATATATCACTTTATAAAAATGACATTCATTTATAATATAATTGTATAAAAAGTTGTAAAAATAATTGTATGTGTATCATTATTCAAAAAAAATTTAGGTCTTGTTTATTTATATATGAGATAAAATAAGATAAGATAAAAAAATTTTAAAAAAATATTAAATATTGTTATAATATATTTTTTTAATATTAATATTATTTTGAGATTTGAAAAAGTTGTTTTGGAATTTGAAAAAATTGAATTGTTTAAATTATTTTATATGAAAATTTAAAAAAATATGATGATTAATTTAAGAAGAGATGCGATGGTTTTGAAAACAAACAAGCCTTGACAATATATAAGTTTGACTTGTGGATCAGAATGCTTATTGATATTTTATATGGAAATTACTCAAAACTGCTTATTGATATTTGATCGTGGATCAGAATTTATTTGTACAGCTTTACAATATGTAAGTTTCATGCATTCATTTTAAAAAGTAAAAGAAATTTAAGATTTACATAAATAATAATAATAATAATATCTTTCATTTAGAAATACAAATTTGTATGCTCTAAAATTTTATTTAACATTATTCAATTACATCGCAAGGCAAAACCTCGTAAAAAAGAATAATTTGGTAAATGAAAATAACAACTTTTGTGGAACCTCCACCGCTGAAAATTTTCAACTTCCAAAATGATTATAGAAATTTTGAATTAAAACCCAAAATACAAAATCCTAGAATTTTTTAACTGACTTGAAAGAAACGATAGGACCAACTTCCTTGGAGATTTCATCGGCTAGTACTAAGTTTCTCAATAAACCCTAATCGAGGAGATGACCCTCTATCATGCTCAAGTCGAGATCCCGTATATACATTGACGAAATTGAGAAAGAAAATTAGAAAAAAAAAATCGAGAGCGGAAGAAACGAATGAACCTAGAGAAATAGAGAGGGAAAAAGCTTACTAGAATGAAAATCAAGCGAAAACAAACACACATATATCTTTCACCTCCAAAAGCCACGCGCAGAAAAAGGAAAAATTGATTCAAACTAAAGGAAAAGAACTCATGGGAAAAAAATCGAAAAATGGAGAGTTACAGAAATGGGCGTTGAGAGAGAGGTTACCAAACAACGGCAGCGTGACGGTGAGGCAAAACTTCTCGAGTCTAGACTAAGATCGCGGTGGGGGCGGGACTCCAGTCGTAAGGATAGAGGGAGAGACGTGAGAATCGGGTTTGGGGAAGTAAGAAATAAGGGGAGAAAGAAAAGGTTTTAATTTAAAACTATTTACCGCAATACATTGTCGCCGAAAATAAAATATACATCATTGCAAAAAATAATGTTTCAAAATTAATATTAAATAATTTATTTGTTGCGACAAAAAGTCACTGTAAATAATATTTTTCCATGAAGTTGTCCCTAGCTGCAAAAACTAAAATAAAAATGATTGATACTTCCGTAAATTTATTTTCCGAAATACAAAATCGCCAAAATTTTTTTTTTTTTGCAAAGTATTTTTTCTTACAAAGTTTTACTTATATGCGTTATCTTGTGGCAAGAAGTTTATATTTTTTTTTTCACCAACACTTTTGATTTTATTAGCAAACTATTTGTTACAATTGTATATGGTAGAAAAAGAACTCGCGAGAAAAACTCATATTTGTTAGTGTATCTTCACTCCTTGTATCGTCCTTAAATAGAACTTCCTCATATGAATGTAAATTAGCTTTCCAACTTTCACAATTCTATAGTATTTATATAAAGTGATTTAATTTATAAATTATTTTATAAAAATATCTATTTTTTAAATATAATTATATAAAGAATGTTAAAAGAAATTGTATCTCTATCATTTTCTTTTTTGCAACTTACATAATAGTGATGCAGATAGTCGATGCTCATCAATCGTACACTTTAATTCCAACACAAATTGCCATGATATGGGATGTTTATGTATAATTTTTAAATAGCACTCATATTATATAGATTTGCCTATTTTTATTAAAAATTATATTTTTATTATATTATTAAAAATTATATCTATCAATTTGTTGGGATAATTTGAGGGGATCTCATAGAGTTTTGCATTAAAAAAGTAATCTATTTTATACTTTTTTTATTATAAGGTCATTATTTACATAAACATAAAATATATTTGTGACTTGAATGAATCATTAGAGTACGATTGAAGTAATCTCGTCGCAAGACTGATGATATAGTGAGTCACTGATTGTTTAGTGCAATTTAGTGATAGAGGTCAAATTTCTTAGTTTACAAATCGCACTTGAAGAAACAAGTATTCGTGACGAATTATATGTGGCGAAGATAATTATTTGTTGTGAAAACGAAATTATTTTGATAGGAAATAGTTATTTTAACAAGAACTAGCTGACCACGAAAAATCGGTTTTCTTGTAGTGTCGTAATTATTCCTCAGAAAGGATGAATAAAAAATGAAAGAAATTGCAAAATATGTAGGGTTTAGGACTTTTGTAGCAAGCTCGGTATCCTCAACAATCGCCATTTTCTGAGTAGAAGTAGGCTGAAGTTATAGGAGAAAAAGATAATGACGTACTCTTGTTTGGAAATGGAAGGAGAAACAATTATCTCAAAAGCAAACCATTATGGCAAAAGACACCCAACAACACAAGAAGATTAAAATCGGACTTGCGAATCATGGAGATCATAACCATCATATTCCCAACAACAAAAGAAGTCAAGAATGATTACACAAAATATATACCCAAAAGTGGTGCCGGTGTTTTTTCCTTAGCATCATCCTGATTGGCTACTTACTTGGTCAAGTAAACATTGGACCTGCACTTGGTATTGGAATCAATATCATTGATGCTCCCGATCTTCCCAAGACCTGTTTTGGGACTCCTCTCCTTTTAGTGTGTACTGTAAATTGTAGCCTATTTTATTTTGACATTATGATATTATGTATGATTGATTTATCGAAGTCTCGAGACAACTTTCTGGTTCATAGGTGGTAAAAAGATTGTTGTAATTGCCATAGAATGTAATTATTATAGTACAACAGCCAGAGACTAGAAACTCCACTCATCTTTTAAATTGTGAAGTTGCAGATCACAAATAGGTTGCAAATATATCTTACAATTTATTCGGCATCTAGCACATTGCATTGTTCTTGCATCCACTTGTTGAAATCCCATGTGTCCCGATAATCACCACCAGCATCTGAGGTAATATTATTCAACGCATAGAAATACAACTGTTCTCTCCAGTCCTCCAGGGGTGGTAATCCCAATTGCTTGACCAACCAGTTTTCATAATCAAACTGACACCAAAGATACAATTGTCAATATGAGGAGAGGAGGGGGGGGGGGGGGGGGTGGTGTTGGTGAGAGAGAGAGTGACTACGGCACACACAAACCTTGTTCTCCTGAAGCTGGTGAGTATGATGCTTAGGCCTTCCACTCTCTTTCATGTGCTGGTAGAGTTCTTCCACAGATGATGCCATCTCTTCTAGACATGGAAGTGCTAACTTGCCAGATAAAACTTTTGCCAACCAACGGGACTGTAACTCAATTATTAACGGGAGAACACCCTGGTGGCACATTGAATTACAATACTTAGCCTAACAGATGATAAGAATACCCAAAAAGAGATGTTATGTGCACTAAATGAATGCTATTGGAAAAGTAGATCTCATCATCTAAACAAGAACATAGGATGATTTGATGGCTGAGAAAAGTTCAAATGCCAATGTTCACCATTTCGACCAAGTGGAAACTAACAGAACCACTTACTTTGCAAAAATGTTTGATGAGTAATTGGTAAAAAGTTCTAAAAAGAGAGAAATCCACGTGATCAGTTCATCTCACCATGCCAAACTAGCGTTGCATCAAGAACTTATTTATCTCTTTTTAGAACATTCATTTTCAAATTCATGATGAATAAGAGCATTACCCTGTAAGGTAGTCCAATAAAAGAAAGCCTAGGAGCCAAGTATGGCGGAAAAACATGTTTGTACAGGGGACCAACACAGTTGTCATCCACGCTCACTATTCCATCTGTTTTTAAGAATGGAAAATGGTACTTGTACCTGCAGAAGGAGAATATTATTCAATCACATCAGACATGAGAGATTGAATATTTGGAAGTCATTGGACTGTATACAAACAAAGTAGCTAACATATCCAACAATATACAAAAAACAAAGCGGACTAACTTCTATTGCATTACCCAGTACAGTGGATGATGATATCTGCACGGACAAACGATCCATCTTGGAATATTACTTTACCATTTTCATCAGCACGTTCTATCTGCAGAAGATCCCATTAGGGGAGCAACTAATCAATTTTGAACTTTTTGATAAACAATCATTTTCAGTAAAGAGAATACAATACCACTGGATGTTGCCAGATATTATTGCGACTTTCCAACTTTTTGAAAGGGACATCAGAGGTTGGTAGGGCTTGATGAACTTCTTTTGCAACAGAGGAAATCTCTCTCAAGATGTCATAAGCACTAGCTCCATTTCCAATTAGCACAACAATCTGTCACCCACGATTGTAGAATCCTAAGAAAAGCATTGGAAGCAAGTTGCCACAACGGGAATTCATGAAATATTAAGAGAGGACAGTTTCAGTTTAAGCAAGTCCTGGAAAGCAATGTGCAAGAAGTTGTGAAGAGACCAGAGAAGACTCTTGTCACTTTCCACTCTTCAGAAAATATAGTTACCACCAAGTTTGCAGCATGACTTAATCAGGGCCCCTAGCATGCATCAGTTTGCACGCTGGTGATGCCCAAGAAATATCTTTAACGATGAGTGCCAGAACCATACCTGAACCCTGTTCTGTAAAATAGTTTATAAATACTTTTTTATGAGTAAAAACAGCTTATAAATCATTCCTCCATTAACCTTTTTTGGTTTGCTTACAACAATTCCTCCATAAACTAGCTCGATATTTTAAAAGTAGAAAATTGGTGATGGGAAATAAGCGATTGCTGACATCTGCATACTTTATTTTTAAATGGTTCAGGCGTCCGGTAGTTGTGGCTGTGTATTTGCACTCCTGGCCAAGTATCCATGCCTGTCACATAGTACAAAACTGGCTAGCGTAATGAAAATGGATAAATAGGAAAAGTAAAGAATTACAATCTGCAACAAAACATGCAAGAGCAAGAAACTCTATAAAACCCTTTTTCTCATTAACAGAGAAATATATACTTCCACGTGTTAAATTCTTTACAAAGCTTGCCAACACAGCGACGTAATGCAGACACAAGTGCCACGACTCATCACAGGTCATCAACAATTACACACGCCGACAGAAAGAATGCAGAGCCTTCTAGAAATAAAATCAAATAGATGATGTGTATTTCTGTTAGAATATTCTGTACCAATTTGTTAGGATTTGATTTTTTCCTTTCACGTGTTTTGTTTTTACTACATATAGCCATACATTCTGTATTGTAAATACACAGAAGATTATAATACATATCAGCTTTTCATGCGCAATTCCATTTCCTCTGTTTTACCAAACTCTGTTAACACGAAAAAGAAAATGAAAAATTCTCTGCAGATTGGAGAATGGTTGATGATAATTTGGGGACTAGGAATGAAAAGCAATCCAACATCATTGAGCTGTACTAAGCCTAACTTGAAATCAAGCTCCTTGATATACAGCATCAAAATGCTTTGTTTCCCAAAAGAATAACGTCATTAAAATGCTTCCCACTTGAGAAACGAAAAAAGAGAAATAGCAACAAGCAATTCCATTTTCAGGAGACATGCTTCCTCTTTGGGACAAACCTGGAAACTCGGCGACTTTTGGCTCGGTGTGATGACCGTTACATACAACCACGGCTTCAAACACCTCTTCTTCTGACTCACCTTCCCGAGTCCTCCACTCAACAATCCACTCGTGACTCACTCCATTAACTCGTTCAACCCGGACCACTTCGTACTCGAACCGTATCAACTCAACCAAACAGAAATCTCGGGCGAAGTCTTCCAGGTACCGGAGCACCTCCCGATGACCCGGAAACTCTCTTGGGTCCCCACCCTGTTTCTTCAGAAACGGGTAATCCAAGAAGCCCATGAGCTGCCTCGGAAGGTTGACCCGGAGCGAGCTGTACATGCTGCCATGTACAATCTTGCGCGACGGGTCAAGACCCAATGGGTCGGTTTCTACACGTGGATCATAGGCCCAGGTGCCACCGAGCCTACTGCTTTTCTCGAAGACGATGACCCGGTGGCCTTCTCTTTTAAGCTCACGAGCGGCGAGTAGGCCGGCTATGCCAGCTCCGATCACTGCAACTTTTAAGAAATGTTCTTCCATTGGGATTTGCAACTTCACAATTAAAACGAAGTATTTATAAAGAGAGTTGTGCTAAGAGAAGCCAAACTCTTGGCACTAACTCTTACTTGTTTTCATGAACAGTAAAAATGAGTATAATGAGTCTAACTTCACTCTATAATTTTTCTTATAAAAGAAATTAAGTAGTTGTAATCAACTTGACCTCTCTTTTCTTGTAAATCTAATTTCTTATATATTTTAGAATTTTTTGTTATGAATCCTTTTTGAAGAAAAATGTTACTGAACCCGCTCATTCATCCTGTTTAGTATTCGGGTGGTGTGCTACGTTCAGTCTATCAAAATAGACTTCTATGCGGTCCGGATGAAAGAAATAGACAAGATTATTCTTATTTTATTTTAACTTGACCAAAATGTCTTTTATTGCTAAATCCTCCCCCTCTTTGTGCCGTCCACCATCTTCAGAGACCTCCTCCACTTTCAATTGCCGAACCTTTTCCTCCACTGTTCATCATCGACATCCTTCACGACACTTACAGGTATTCTACAACAACATATCATTTAAGGACCTCATTCCCACCATATATTTCTGCACGCATGTACATCCACGGAGTTTTTCTTTTAACTCAGAGTCAAATAAATTCTGTGCCATAATCGCTCAGAGTTACTATATATCATGCGACACGATGTTATTTTCTTAGTTGTTTTCAACCATTTTCCATTTTAAAAATATTTCTTGTTTCTAAAATTTAGAAATGCATGTAATTAACAAAAGTTCACATCAAACAGCTCGTTTAAAGTCAAATTGGAGGCAAGACTAAATGGTTGGTAAAACTCTGTTGGTAAAGGGTTTTGTGCTTTGATAAAATCAATTAGGTGGGTATATGGTTGGTTGGTCAATTTCTGGAGCTTTGGAAGAATGGAAAATTTTAGTGGTCATTTGGGTGGAGAAATGGACAATAATGGGAGAGAACATTGATCATGCTTTGCCGGTTGAGAAAATTTTGAGTGAATGGCTTTCCACTAAAGTGTTGTCAATTTGTACAATGTCTGATTGCGGCTTAGGTGTAATTGCATCTATTTGTTCATATTCTTAATCTTAATACAGAAATATAAGTGCTATTCATCATCTTAATCTATTTGTTTATACAGAAATTAATACAAAATATTTCAAACTACCTGCAGGTGAACTTTCAATATCATGGCGCACTCGATGTGTAGACTGCTACATTTTCACTCTTTTGAGAGATGAGAAGACGTTGTAAACTGCTACATTTTCACCATGTTAAGAGATGGCAGAAGACGTTGTTGACAGCTGCATCTTGACTATTTCATGATATCTGAAGGAAAAATGCTATTTCTTCCGTTGGTTTTCATCTCAATCCCATCCCGTTTTGGGGTTTTTTTTTTCAGTTCTTTTTACATGATTTTTAAGTAATATTTTTTTACATGATTTTTTTAACATCTTAAAATATTTTTTAAAAATATAAAAAATTACAACATTATTTAAAAATACTTACTTAAAAATCTTGTAAAAAAGCTGGAAAAAAAACCTAAACAGGATGGGATCGGGATGAAAACCGACGAGGTAAGTAGCATTGCCCTATTTGAAGATGTTGTAGAATGTTCATGTTAACTATGTTCATAACTTCATACGTATAACTTTATTTTGTATTATTGGAACTCGGTGTATTGTTGATGACGTTGGATATTTTAATCATTTTATGAATATGAATTTCACCCCTTTATATATGCTTGGGATTTTTTAATGTTTCAAACTTGTAATTGGTTTCCTCTAAATTCATTTTGTTTTCTGGTCTGTTTGGCTGTTCAAAACCATGTGTTTGCAAGGAATTAAAGTCATTGTGAAGCAGCGGCTGGATGTATATCACCACATTTTATTTTTCAGATCAAGTTTGGTATTAGCCATATACGGCTACAAAAACTACTAAGAGCATTCACAAGATATCACAGGTTCTAAGCATACCATATTACAGGATATCATAGGTTCTAAGAGTTTCCTCCCAGTTTTGGAGTTCTTCCTCTCTCTCTTGGAGGCGATGTTCTCTGTCCCATACGACTTTTCTTTCATTTCCTACTTCAATATCTGTCCAAAAAAGCACTCGCAGGTATGACCTTCCCTGCAGCAAACGAAAATTACAATTAATATAACAATGTCTGAAAATAAAAGTGCACAAACATACTGAGTTTAAAACCAGAAGTTTAAGATTTTAACTAATAGAACAAAAATCATTCAATTGATCGTAAAACAGTTGGATGTTACATTCATCAAAGCAATAGAATTCAGTCGTGAAGAATGTATAAAGACACATGGGCTCTTAGTTGGTGAAATCCTAGAGTTTTATTCATTTAATGAAACCACTGGGTTTCATTTAGGCTAGACAGATGTGGACTGCAATAAGAATTATTCTTAGTTATCTCTCATACTTCCTGTTTAGTACTCTCGCTTGATGTGGAGTGATCACCTGGTAAGTTCCATTTTTACTTTTTTTGAGACAGTAGATTAGTAGGCGACGTTGTTTGTAATGGGCAATGATATGGTTACAATTTATTAACAATTTATCTACTATTTCTTTATAAAATACAATTTTTTTCAAATTTTAGACGCATCAAATCAAAATCAAAATCAAAATATATATATATATATTATTTTATTCCATAGTAGTTTAAGAATAGTAAATTAGTTAGTAGTTTATCATTTTCCTTTTCCGATACATGAACCTAAAAAACAAAGTTAAAAATCCATGCAAACAAAACCCACCCCCTCTCTCTCATCTCTCGAAATCAAGGTCTACGATGGCTCCATCCGTAAGTCCCAACAACTAATTTTTTTTCCCTTTTGGTTTCTGGATATGTTGTTAAGAAGGAGAGACATCTCCAATTGCGTCTCTTATCACAGTCATCTCCTAAACCACATCCACATAAGCCTCATAAATGTTTTGATTGTGGTCCTCTTTTCTTGATAGTTGAAGGTATGAACCGTCTGTGCATCCAGCTAATTGCAAGATACCTTTTGTTGGGTATTAGAACAAATTTGGGGATCAAGTAACTTTGAATGTAGTCGTGACCAGACTGGTTAATATAAAAGACCAGATTTTATTTTATACCATGTGAATTTGTAGAATCGAAACAAGGAGAATGGGTATGGTGCGACTGTGGGTGTCGGTCTGAGTTCATCATAAAAACTCACTACCATGGTTTGCTAGTATTCTTGCTCCATTGCCGATTTCTGCTGATTTTTTGGGGTCTTGGTTCTCTTATTTACTCCTTATATCTACAGTATGGGTCTGTCTTCGTTTACTTCACATTCTCAAAGCACATACCAATATTGGTGGAAGTTCTGAGCCAAGAAGAAGTTTTCGGGTACAACCAAGCAAGCTCAATGCAAATGGAAGATGTTGTGTCAGAACTTGAACCAGTTCAAAGTGAAACCTAAACACAAAAGAGAGAAGCCCAAGAAAGTGTGAGCAAGTTGGAGGGGTAATGCAAGGCAAGGGAGATCGAGGGGAGGAGATGAAGATGGGGAGATGGATGGGTCTAGCAAGTTAGAATTTTTTTTTTTCTTTTAAGAATACCATGTGTCTACTCCATGTCAAGTGGAAGAATTAAATGGGACCAATGAACGATTCTATAGCATTACCCCTTTTTGAATAATTGGTGTGACTATGTGAATACTTTCTAAATAGTTTTTGTGTTTGAATTGGTAACTGTAACATCTATTACTCTCTGTATCGTCCTTATATGGGACATCCACGTATCAATGTAAATTAACTTTCCAACTTCTGCAATTCTATATGGTATTAGAAGCTCAATCCTCTAATGAGTTTCTTTTTCATTCCTCAGGGCCGCATCTCCTGAGCCTACGATTGTCAATAATTTTGAGCTTACTGGCAGCGACGACTCTCATCTTGTTGCCATCAATGTCGGTTCTCAACTTCCTCTGAAACTGATCCCTTCCAAATTTCCTTCATGGCACGCCCAATTGATGTCATTGCTCATTGGCTATGATCTCCAGGCCTATCTTGACCGTACCACTGTCTATCCGCCCCCAACGCTTCCCACCCATCACCTCCTTTGCCAGATCACATTTTGCAGATATCTCCAATCCGGCCTTCTGGCGTTGGTTCAGGCAAGATAAGTCGATCCTTCATGCCATCATTGTATATGTCTTCGAACTAGTAATGCCACTCATTGCTACTTCGTCCACTACTCGTGATGCATGGTCCAAATTGCAACAATTGTATGCCAATCATTCACGTATTCATGTTATGCAGTTTAAGGAGGAGTTGACTCTCATTCAGAGAGAGTCTTGCTCGGTCTCAGAGTATCTCCATGCCATCAAAGTTCTTGTTGATGAACTTGTAGTGATTGACTCTCCCATCTCAGTGGATGACATCACTCTTTGTGTCCTCAACGGCCTCGGAGCTAAATTTCGTGATATTACAGCACCTATATGCGCACGTGAGACTTCTTTTACCTTTGAAGAGCATCCTGGCATGTTGGTTGACCACGAAATCTACTTGAAACATATTGAAGCTTCCAACTCCACCCTGGTTGCTACTGCAAACACCACTCAACACCGCACCCCTACTTCCAAGTCTAACCGTAACCAACGCTCCAACTCTGGTCAAAATCACACCAACCTTGGTCACTATGGTCACAAAGAGCAGTTTGTAAGCCCCAGATTGTTTGCCAACTGTGTGACAAAGTGGGACACTCGGCCAAGACTTGTAAGTCTGCTTTCGACGAGAAATCTGTGAATTGAGCCACTGTCAACGGGTTCAATGACAATAAGCGGCTCGTGGATTCAGATGCTTCCCATAATATTACCTCTAATCTCACCAATTTATATGTTCACTAAGAGTATGATGGCACGGATGAGGTCGTCATTGGCTATGGCTCAGGTTTGTGAGTCACACATGTTAGCTCTATAACTCTTCCATCTTCCTAAAAGTCCTTTACATTAACCAAAACTCTTCGTGTTCTTAATATTAACAAGAATTTGATCTTTGTTTATAACTTCACTCATTCTAATGACGTTTATCTTGAGTTTCACCAATTTCATTTTCTTGTGAAGGATTGGAGCACGAGGCTGATTCTTCTTCGTAGTAAATGTCAAGATGGTGTCTATCCAATGCCGATGGCTTCTCTTGCTAACAAGTCTTCTGTTTTAGCACTCATTGGTGAAAGAACAACATCTGACACTTGGCAAAGACGACGGGCATCCGTCAAATAAAATTGTTGACTTGGTTATTCATCGATTTTATCTTTCAGTTATAGTGTCTCGGACCTCTTTAACATCTCTTTGTACTGCTTGTCAACGCAATAAAAGTCATAAATTGCCTTTTTATTTCACTTCTCTTATTAGTATTCATCCTTTTAAATATATCTATACAGATATTTGGGGGCGTACGTCTTCCACTTCAATTGATGGGTTTCCTTTTTATGCATTATTTATTTATCATTTTACCAAGTATTGTTGGTTGTTTCCAATCCATTGAAAAAGTGATGTTTGCTCCATTTTCTGTCAATTAAAATGTCTAATTGAAAAACAATTTAGCTCTCAAATTAAGCATTTATACTCGGATAATGAGGCAGAATATCATGCTCTTCAACAATATCTTTCTTCTAATTCCATTAATTGGCTAACCACTGCTCCTCATACACCTCAACATAATGGTACAAGTGAATGTCGGCATCGTCACATCGTCAAAACAAGCCTAACTTTATTGAATCAAGTGAGTCTTCCTCCATCTTATTGGTCCTATGTGTTCCAGGCAACGGTTTATTTAATAAATCTTGTGCAAACTCCTATTTTAAAAGTGTCTATTTGGTCACCTACCCAATTAGAAGATGTTGCGAATATTTGGTTGTCAGTGTTACCCATGGCTTAAACTGTATACCACTAGTAAACTGCAACCAAAATCAACACATTGTCTCTTCCTAAGTTACTCGAGCTCACAAAATGCCTATAAGTGTATAGACCTTGATACATCTCACCTCTACTTGTCTTGGCATGTGGTCTTTGATGAGTGTATTTTTCCTTTTTCCTTTGCCCATGTCACTATGCATTCTCTGTTAGTCTCAAGTGCTAACACACAAGATCTTGTCATACCAGCGGTGCCTATTATTGGATCGATACGCTCCTCTCCTGCCATCGTGATGGACAATGCTCTCGTAACTTCAACTCTATTTCCCCAACCATTGTCTTCGCCTGCATAGTCTCAACCAATAGAAATAGCTCCACCCACCACACCTACAGCCCCAACCTAACTCACCCGTACCCATACCACGACTACTAGGTCTATGAATAATATTCATAAACCCAAACACCTTTACCTAGCCACAAAACATCATCTTCCTCAACCTGTAGAGCCCACATGTGTGTCTCAGGCCTTGAAGGATCCCAAGTGGCAGCATGCTATGTTAGAAGAGTTTACTGCCTTGGTTAAACATGGTACATGGGAGCTTGTTCCACCAAGCTCAACCATCAAACCCGTTGGATGCAAAGGGGTTTTTTAAATAAAGTGATATTTTGATAGTAGTATTTCTCGCTATAAAGCGAGGTTGGTGGCCAAATGATTACATCAATAGCATGATCTTGATTATAATGAGACGTTCAGTCTCGTCGTGAAGCCAGTGACTATTCGAGTTGTCCTCTCCATTGCTATTCAGAAAAATTGCCACTTCTACAACTAGACGTTAATAACGCACTCTTGCATGGCCAACTTTAGGAGGGTGTCTTCATGTTTCAGCCTCTAGGTTTTGTTATCCTAATCTGCCTTCTAATATTTGCAGGTTAAAGAAGTCCTTATATGGCTTAAAACAAGCATCTCATGCTTGGTATCAAGAATTGAGCACTTGTCTTCTTCAATTGGATTTCAGCAGTCCAAATCTGACTACTCTTTATTTATATATAAATTGTGATAGAGTTACAATATTTTTTCTAGTATATGTGGATGATCTCTTACTCACTGGCATTGTACTGTTGTTATCTGGAGTTGTTCAGTAGCTTGGTCATCGGTCTTCTCTAAAGGACCTTGGACCCTTAAATTATTTTCTTGATGTCAATGGGATTTCAACCAAACATGGGTTGTTCTTGTCCCATTAAAAATATATTCGGGATCTTCTTGTTCGTACCAAGACAGACGGTGCCAACGCAATGATGACTCCACTTGCCACCAAGGGTCTTCTTCAGCTCAATGATGGGTTTTCTCCTACTAATCCAACCGAGTATCGCTGATTTATTGGAGCTCTCCAATATCTCTCCCTAATTCGGCCCAACATTGCTTTCATGATCAACAAGTTAGCTCAGTTCATGTATAAATCGTCTTAGCTTCACTCGACTGCTGCCTGCTTGAAAGGCACTTTTAATCATGGTATTCTCCTCAAGCGCATAGGGAATCTCACTCTTCAAGGATTGTTTTATGCAAATTGGGCATGTGATAGGGATAATTTATCTTCCATCTCTACCTATCTTATTTTTCTAGCTAATTGTCTCATTTTATGGAGCACACAGAAGCAGCGTGCTATGGCCTATTCCTCCACCGAGACGAAGTACTGGGCACTTTCTTCAGCTACCTCCAAGTTTTTTTGGTTTCGCTCTTTGTTTCATGAGTTTGATACTCCAATGCCTAAACCTCCACATTTATTTTGTGATATTATTGGTGTTACTCAATTAAGTCTTAACCCTGTTATACAATCGAGGATGAAACATATTGCTATCGATCTCCATTTTTTTTTTGTGATTTGGTCTCCAAAAAATTGCTATAAGTCTCCCATGTTAGCACACACGACCAGCTTGCAGGCCTCCTTACTAAAGCTCTTTTGTGATAGAAATTTCAAAAATTGTGCACCAAAATCGGCTTATCTGATGGCATGACTATCTTAAGGGGCCGTATAAAGGAAATCAAGTAGTTATAACCAACTTGATCTCTTTTGTCAAGATTCGTTATATTCTCTTGTAAATCTTATCTCTTTTATCTTAGGATCTTTTTGTTATACTATTTGAATACTTTTTGAATAGTTGTTATGACTATTTGAAGATTTTTTAAATACATGTATGTTTGAATTGGTAACCGTAACATCAATGACTCTCTGTATCGTCCTTATATAGGACATCGTCGTATCAATGTAAATTAACTTTTCAACTTCTGCAATTCTATAATATTTATGTAAAGTGATTTATTTATAAATTATTTTATAAAAATATCTATTTTTTTAAATATAGTTATATAAAGAATGGTAAAAGAAATTGCATCTTTATCATTTTCTTTTTTGCAACATACATAATAGTGATACAAACATTCGATGCTCACCGATCGTACAATTTAATTCCAATAGAAATTGACATGATATTGGAATTTTATGTATAATTTTTAAATCGCATTGATATGTATAGGTTTGTCTATTTTAATTTAAAAAAGATATCTATCAATTTGGTGGGATAATTTGAGGGGATCTCATAGAGTTTTGGCATTAAAAAGGCAATCTATTTTATACTGTTTTTTATTATGAGGTCATTGCTTTACTAGAACACAAAATATATTTGAGGCTTGTATAAATTATTAGACGATAGAAGTAATCTCATCGCAAAATCGATGATATAGTAAGTCACCGGTTATTTAGTGTAATTTAGTGATAGAGGTAAATTTCTTAGTTTACTAATTGTAATTATAGTTTATTAATTGTAATTATAGTTTACTAATTGTAAATATTCATCAGAAAGATGAATAAAAAAAATGAAAGAAACCGTAAAATATGTAGGGTTTAGGACTTTTGTAGCAAGCTTAGTACCCTCAACAATCGTATTTTTCTGAGTAAAAGTAGGCTGAAGTTATAGGAGAAAAAAAATGGTGAATATTTACAATTATCTCAAACGCAAACCATTATGGCAAGAGGCAAAGACGTCGAAAAGACCAAAAGGGCCTCAACTCTCAAATCACATGGATTCTTAAACGAAAATTAATAATCCAAGTTGTGAATCATGGAGATCATAACCTTCATATTCCCAGTAGCACAAGAAGTCAAGAATGATAACACAAAATATATACCCAAAAGCACTAGACTTGAACCGATAAATCAAAAACATGCAAACCAATTCTTATATATATATATATATATATATATGAGAAATACTCTAGACACAAAAATATTACATAAAAATAATTCTACAAACTGATGTGACTTGATATAATTTCTTAAATTATAAAGTTATTTTTATTATAAAATAGATATAACGGATCAAAGATGACTAGAGTTATGAATAAACTTGCATGATCGTGCTCTTGACCTTGTAAAAAGATTCTAATTCAGACGTTCCTCGTCCTCTGTCCTAGTCTTGGCCTTGGTCTTGGGCTTGCGATAGGTTTTCTCGACGTGCTTGGCCATCGTAAAGCCAGAATCAGCTAGTTTCCTAATGTTGGGAACCTTGTATTTCTGTGCTATATAAACCCCACATAGAGTGCCCACTGTTGAGTTATGGCTTGAATACACGCCTCCCCTACACTCTCGCTCGAGTGAAGTTGATCCCGCTCGAGCCTGAGTCCAACCCGTAAGTTCGCTCGACCTTCGCTCGACGTCCAGCTCGAGCGAAGTGCAACTCGAGAGTTTGCTCGACCCTCGCTCGAGGTCCCGCTCGAGCGAGATTCAGGCAGAGACTACGCTCGACCCTCGCTCAACATTCAACTCGAGCGAGATTGACCTAGCAGTGTTCGCTCGAGCGAGTTTAACTCTCGGTCGAGCGAGATCGCATAAGTATAAATATCGCGATCTCTTTTCTGCTTCGCACCGTGCGACGAACCCAGGCCTCTGTTTTGACGTCGAAGAACAGAGCCCCTCTTTTGGTAAGTTATTCTCCATTTCTTGAGTGGTTAAGTGTAAACACGTGAGGATTGAGTATATACACATGAGGTGAGTGATTTCTGTTGTAAGAATCTTTTGATTCTCTCTCTGTAATCTCCATTTGATCAAAGTGAAGTTTGAGACCAACCCCCAGTGGATGTAAGCTCAGTTGAGCTGAACTACTTAAATCTGTGTGTTCTTTAATGTTTTACTTCTCTTAGTTGCTACCACTATATTTGATTTCATATCTGTGTTATTTGTTTAATCGGTTTATTCCCAACAAACTGGTATCAGAGCTATCTAGCTCTGTGAAGGACAGAAGGGATGGCCACAGCCAGATTTGAAATAGAGAAGTTTGATGGACAGAACAGTTTCAGTTTGTGACGCTTGAATATGAGAGCTATGTTGCGCCTGCAAGGGTTGTTCAAAGTTCTTGAGGAGAGATCTGCTGATTCTCCTGTACCGTCTAAGGACAATGAAGAGAATGTACATAGTACTATTTTATTGTCTTTATCTGATGGAGTGTTAAGAGAGGTTGCTGAGGAAGAGACTGCTCAGAGTCTCTAAAACAAGCTTGAGAGCTTGTACATTAAGAAATCACTTACTAACCGGTTGTATTTAAAACAACAGTTATATACTCTCAAGATAAATGTGGGTTCATCAGTGTCTGAACACTTGGATGAGTTTAACAAAATTGTTATGGATCTTAGAAATGTTGACATCAAATTTGATGACGAAGATCAAGCTTTAATAGTATTGTGCATTTGAGAATTTTGTAAATTCTATGCTATATGGCCGAAATACCATTTCTTTAGCTGATGTGAAGCCAGCTTTGAACTCGAACGAGTTAAGGAACAGGTATAGTGATAAGGGTGGTGAAACTCAAGCTAGTGGGCTGATTGTCAAAGATTCCTCCAACAGAGGAAGCTCCAGTAATAAGGGTTCAGAGAAGGGCAGAGGCAAGTCCAACAAGAAAAACGTCAAGTGTTATTACTGCCAGAAGTTACGACATTACAAGAGTGAGTGTACTAAGGTGAAGAAGAAGGAGGAATCCACGAGTTCCTCTAATGCCGTCAGTGTTGTTGATGAATCTGATGGCTCGGATGTGGTCCTTGCAATCAATTATTCAACCAATCGGTTTAGTGACAAGTGGGTCATGGACTCAGCTTGCACTTTTCACATGTGTCCCAAAAGGGATTGGTTCATGACTTATGAACCAATCAATAATGGTTCTATTTTGTTGGGAAACGACACAGCTTGCAACATTGCGGGAATGAGTTCAGTGAAGATCAAGATATTTAATGGGATAGTTAGAACATTGACCGATGTCTGGCACATTCCAGATTTGAAAAAGAATCTTATCTCCATGGGAGCCCTTGATTCTTTGGGATTGAAATACACGGGACAAGGTGGAGTACTGAAAGTTAGTAAAAGCTCCATGATTATTATGAAGGGAGATCATAAATATGGTCTCTATTTCCTCTAGGGCAATACTGTCAGCACTAAAGCTACAATTTCAGTATCTAATGAGGCAGAGTCAGATAACACTCGTTTATGACACATGAGATTGGGTTATATGAGTGAGAAGGGGATGTCTATCCTCTATAAGCAAGGGTTGTTAGAGAATCAGAATTTAGGCAAACTTGACTTGTGCGAACACTGCGTGTTTGGCAAACAGAGCAAAGTCCAGTTTGCAACAGGGGTCCACAGCACTAAAGGTACAGTAGACTACATTCATTCCGACCTTTGGGGTCCATCCTCAGTTCCATCGAAAGGTGGAGCAAACTACTTGCTTACTTTGATTGGTGATTACTCACGGAAAGTGTGGGTTTATTTTCTGAAGCAGAAAAGTAATGTCCTCAAGAATTTCAAGCAGTGGAAAGTTTTGATAGAAAATCAAACTGGCAAGAAGGTTAAACGGTTTCGAACTGACAATGGAATGGAATTTTGTACAGTGACTTTGATGAGTTCTGCAAAAATGAAGGGATTGTCAGGTACCGTACAGTTAGGCATACTCCACAACAAAATGGGGTAGCTGAACAGATGAACCGTACCCTCCTAGAACGAGCACGCAGTATGCTCTCTAATGCCGAGCTGACTAAGGACTTCTGGGCGGAAGCAGTCAACACAGCCTGCTTTTTGGTGAACCACTCTCCAGCCACAGCTATTGGTTTGAAGACACCTAATCAGGTATGGTCTGATGCACCTACTGATTAATTGAATTTGGAAATTTTTGGTTGTCCTGCTTATTTTCACGTTAATGATAATACGCTAGAACCTAGGGTAAAGAAATGCATATTTATGGGATATGCTACTGGGGTAAAGGGATATAGGTTGTGGTGTACTGATCCCAATTCAACTAAGTTTGTGATTAGCAGAGATGTGACTTTTAATGAAACATCTATGCTTAATCCAAGAAAAGAGATTCATGTGTCTACATGGAAGAAGGTGAAGCTACAACAGGCTCTACAGAGGACACCACCTCAAACTCAGGATCATGCTATGGCTGATGAGCATGATTTTGAATCTGAAACTGAAGCAGCGGTTGAGGAGCAGTACAATAAAGCTACTAGTAGACAGAGAAGGTAGATCAGACCATCTTAGAAATATGCTCAAGCAAACATAGTTATGTATGCACTCGCAACAACAGAAGAAATTGATGGGCAGAAGCCTTCTAGTTACTCAGAGGCTGTGAGGAGTACCGAGTCTGCTCAGTGGTGCTCAGCAATGACTGAAGAGATTGAATCTCTTCACAAGAACTAAACCTGGGATTTGGTTAAGTTACCAGCAAAGACGAAGGTTGTGGGCTGCAAATGGATTTTCAAGATAAAATAGGGAATCCAATCTGAGATAGATGCAAGATACAAAGCACGCCTAGTTGCTAAAGGTTTCGGCCAGAGGGAGGAGATCGACTTCAATAAAGTATTCTCTCCAATTGTAAAATACATTTCAATCAGAGTTTTACTAGCCATCACGGTTTTGTATGATCTGGAGCTTCAGTAGCTTGATGTGAAGACAGTGTTTCTACATGGTGAGCTTGAAGAGACTATCTATATGCGTCAGCCAGAGGGATTCATTGTTGAAGGGAAAAAGGACCAAGTTTGCAGACTGAAGAAGTCTTTGTATGGGTTGAAGTAGTCGCCTAGGCAATGATATAAACGTTTTGACTTGTTTATGATTGATCATGGCTATTTGAGAAGTAGTTACGATTGTTGTGTGTATCATAAACAATTGCCTGATAAGTCTTTCATTCACTTATTGCTTTATGTTGATGACATGAATAACTGCTAAAAGCATGATTGATGTTGATTTGATGAAAACTCAACTTAGAAATGAGTTTGAGATGAAAAACTTATGTGTTGCTAGAAAGATTTTAGGAATGGAAATTCATAGGGATAGGAAAGTTGGGAAGTTGTACTTGTCCCAGAGAAAGTACATTGAGAAGGTTTTTGACAGGTTTGGAATGTCTAACTCCAAACCTGTAAGCACGCCGTTGGCGATGCATTTTAGACTTTCAGCTTCCCTATCTCCCCAGACTGATGAGGAGGAACAGTCCATGGCAAGAGTTCCTTACTCTAGTGCAGTTGGCAGCATTATGTATGACATGGTTTGTACCCGTCCAGACATTTCACAGGCAGTGAGCGTGGTTAGCAGGTACATGGCTAAGGCTGGTAGAGTTCACTGGCAGGCAGTAAAATGGATTCTGAGGTACTTAAGGAGAACCTCGCATGTTGGCTTGTTATTTGATAGAGATGTTAATCTCAGTTCTGATGTTGTTGGGTTTGTTGATTCTGACTATGCTGGGGATTTAGACAAGAGAAGATCATTGACAGGCTATGTTTTCACATTGTGTGGTTCTGCAATTAGTTGGAAAGCAACACTTCAATCAACTGTTGCTTTATCAACTACGGAGACAAAATACATGGCAGCAGCTGAGGCTGTCAAGGAGGTCATTTGGGTGAAGGGGCTGATCAGTGACCTGAGTTTTCAGCAAGAGGAGATGACAGTATTTTGTGATAGCCAGAGTGCTATACATTTAACCAAAAATCAAATGTATCATGAGAGAACGAAGCACATCGATATCAAGTATCATTTTCTCAAAGAAGTAGTTGCTGATGGTACAGTGAGTATTCAAAAGATTGCTACTTTAAAGAATCCAGCAGACATGATGACAAAGCTAGTTACAGTACAGAAGTTCAAACTCTATTTGGACTTGATTGGAGTTCGAGGTTTCCAGATCCCTTAAGGGACCTTTTGATAGGGTTGATTTCTTTTGTTGATTTGGGTTTTTTCAGAGAGGCTTTTAGGTATTCAAGTCAAGGTGGAGATTTGTTGAGTTATGGCTTGAATACATGAATCCCCTGCACTCTCGCTCAAGCGAAATTGATCCCGCTCGAGCGAGAGTCCAACCCGTGAGTTCGCTCAACCTTCGTTCGATGTCCAGATCGAGCGAAATGCAACCCGAGAGTTTGTTTGACCCTCGCTCGAGGTCCCGCTCGAGCAAGATTCAGGCAGAGACTACGCTCGACCCTCGCTAGACGTTCAGCTCGAGCGAGATTAACCTAGTAATGTTCGCTCGAGCGAGATCGCATAAGTATAAATATCGCAATCTCTTTTCTTCTTCGCACATCGCGATGAACGCAGGCCTCTATTTCGACACCGAAGAACAAAGCCCCCTCCTTTGATCAATTCTTCTCCATTTCTTGAGTGGTTGAGTGTAAACACGTGAGGATTGAGTGTATACACGTAAGGTGAGTGATTTCTGCTATAAGAATCTTTTGATTCTCTGTCTGTAATATCCATTTGATCATAGTGAAGTTTGAGACCAACCCCTAATGGATGTAAGCTCAGTTGAGCTGAACCACTTCAATCTGTGTGTTTTTTACTGTTTTACTTCTCTTAGTTGCTACCGCTGCATTTAATTTCATATCTGTATTGTTTGTTTTATCAGTTTATTCCCAATACCCACCATTAATGAGAATGTATATCTCATCAAACCCAATTGGCTGATCTATCAACAAAAAGCCAAACAAATATATATACTTCTCCATAGTTGTGTGTTTTTGTGTGTGTGTGTGTGTGTGTGTCTTTATAACTAAAAAGTGTTTATCTTTTGATGAACAGTAATGAATAGTATTAATTTTTTAATTTTCGTTTTCCACTTATACCCCTCTCGTGTATGACCATAATCCTTCCCTCTCTTCTTTCTCTTTACCACAGCACCTCATGGCCATTTTTCTTCACGCAGCAACACATGGCTTTGGCTTCTCCTCCAAGCAACCCACGCTTAGACTTCACCGCTGGCCACCCAGCCTCACTGCCACATCCGCAGCTCCCCCCTGCTCCAGCGATCGAACCCCCACTGTCAAAATCCATTCGCAGCCCCTCCCTTAGCCGCACGTAAACACAACCCGAAATGGGTTTCACACGGGTTCGACTTCTCCTTCAAGCAACCCACGCTTAGACTTCACCGCCGGCCACCTAGCCTCACCGCCACATCCACAGTTCCCCCTGCTCCGGCGACCAAACCCCCACTGTCAAAACCCCTTCGCAGCCCCTCCCTTAATCGCACGTGAGCACAACCCAAAATGGGTTTCACACGGGTTCCATCACAAAATCAATTGCAGAAGGCCGCAAAGGTAATTCCTCTTCTCGATCTTCCACCATCTCCATTTCTTCTCCTCCATCTTCAAGTCGTGCGAGAACAACAAGGTAAATTATTCTTGATCCTTTTCTTGGTAAATTATTATTGTGCCGGCCTTGGATTTTGGTTTATTATCTATGTTTAATTTATGTGAATATATCCAAGAATATGAGTTTAGATTTTGAATAAATCTATATGAGTTCTCCTTATTGATTATGGATAATTGAGCACAATCTGTTTGATGAAATAACTCAGTTAAATATTTTACAAAATGTTTGCATATTTCTTGATATAGAACTTGCCGAGGAGAATATATCAACGAGTCCATCACTAGAATGGGGTTTGAGGCAAATTAATCCTGTGTATGCTTAATTGATTGCAATGTTAAATTTGGTTTATTTCAATCTCAAATTTGACAATAATGGAGTTTCTATATTTCAACTGAATTTTGACAAACACAAATTATTGTTCAAAATGGATAAATGCTTTTTATAAAAAAAAATATAAATAACTATTGAATTGTTAAAGAGTATTTTATGTATAGTTTAATATTTTTCACTCACATACGTGCTTGTTCACTTAAATAAACTATTATATGCATGCTTCATTTTAAATAGACATATATTTTCTTTTAACATTTATCGTGTATTAATATATTGTATTCCAACGCAAGGAAGCTTTGAAAATATGCGGTTGATAAAGAATGTTGGAGTCAAATTCTGCTATTTGAATTGCATTTTTACTTAGTCTGTGTTGTGATTGGTATGATAAATTATTTATTGCCCAAACATATCCACCTAAAATTTTTCCCGAATTCAAAAAAAAATATTTTTTTTATTTTTTATTTTTACTTAATGATTAAGTAATTGTTTTTTAATGATTATGTATTTTTTTTTAAATTAAGAATATGTAAAAAAATGAATGAAAAAAATCTAAAAAAAAATTACACTGTTTGGGATAAATTTTGGCTAGCACCACTCTTTATATATATATATATATATATATATATATATATATATATATATAATAGTTGTTCATATAAAATTCAACATAAATAATGGTCCAAGCATTATGCAGGTTATAAGCTCGTTATAATTTTGGGTGTAAATATTGAGGTTAAATATAATTCATTTTATAGGATTGCTTTTTTTTTTTCCAGTAACTCTATTTTTATTGCAATAGGTTTGTTCCTAAGTGTTGTTAATTTGTAATATATTTATGTCATGTCTTCTTTAAGTCGCACTTTTGCTAATGTAATGTTTTTGTTCATATTGATTGCAATATTTTATTAGATGGCTTAATGAACACCCACTCTCTCCAGTACATTTGGGTTTAAAAAAATAGAATTTTTTATTTTTTATGTTGTTTTTTTGTGTATTGTAGATTTGAAAAAATACAGTTTTTTTTTCTTTGACTCTTTGTATGTCCAGTTTGTGGTGAAGCTTTTGGTTTTTTAGTTTATAATTTTGTTTTAAAAAAATAGAGTTTTTTTCTTCTGTATGTTAAATATTGTTTCTTGTGGATTTGCATATTGTGACTTCCGTCTATTGTTTTCGTTGTTTGTGATTTTTTTTTTTTTTTTTTTGTTGGTTCTATCTTCAAACTTTTTAGAAAATCCTAATTTTAATATTTGTTGTCTCTTTCATACACATTTATAGTCTGACTTGATTTTTTTTTTTTTTTTTTTGCTTTTTTGCTTTTTGTTCTTCCTTTTGTTGTGGGTTTCACCATATTTTTTTCCTAGCAGTTCTTCTTCAAGGAGCAATAGCTCACCGTCGATTTCTGCACAGCCACCATTGATCTCGGCCTTCTCGGTTTCCAAGCCTTCTCTTTTCTCTCTGTTTCATCTATGGACTAATTTCCCGCATCGTTTGTGTGACCTAATGAGTTTTTTGTTCATTTTTGTTCCTACAACCTTTTATCGTACGTGTGATCTGATGAGTTTGTGGCTTTTGTGTTCCTCATTCGGTTCCATCGTTGATTTGGTTGTTTGGGTTCCAATTTTCGTTATTCAATTTTGTATGGAGTTCTCAGTTGTGGTTGTTGAGCACCGGTTGATTTGGAAGCATTTGCCTCTGAGCTTGCACTTGAGGTAATATATTACCAACTCTTCATCTGTAGGGTGAAATCTGACCCCCGATGAGATCTCATTTTGGGTTTTTTGTTTTTTATTTTTTAGTATATATTTTTGTTATCTACAATCTCGCTTTGCATTTTGCAGGCTAGGTTCTTGTTTTTATTTTTATTTTACTTTTGTGCTACTAAAGACAACATCACTCTCTTGACGGAAATGATCAGTTCTCTATTTCTCTCATCCTATCTTTCTCGTAAACCCTAGATCTTTTGGATTATTTAATTTATAGCGCAACCTGCATAGCATGTGGTAGAACTATTAAACTATAGCACTTATTATTTTTAAAAAAATATATCTGAGTCTTTATTTGAGTGCCATTTGCTTCATATATTGCCTCTACATGCATAGAAAATTTAATATATGTTAATTCTGAACTATTTTAAATTTTGATTTGTAAATCGAATTATTTAGATTTAAGAACTAGTTTTGGATCAAGAAAAATGTGATGAAGAGAGGATAGATGTGGTGTAGAAGAATATGCTTGTGTTACTATTACTATTTATTCTTTTTAAAGTAGATAGATGTGACTTATAAAAAAAGGTAAAAGGATGTGATAAATAGAGAAAGCCAATATGATTTTAGATTGATATACAGACTTTGATTAGTTGAAGAGGGTCTATAGAGCTTGGCATTATTTAATCAAGGTTAAAGTTGTTTTTTTTTTTAACTAAGGACATTGGACTAATATAGCAAAATAATTGTTTGTTGAATGTTTGTGTATAGGTTTTAAATCAAGTTACATTTGTTGTGGTGTACATATTGTCCTCTGATTATTAATTACCACATTTAGTTTTACTTCTATAGAGCAAAATATATTTAAACCAACATTTTGGCACATTGTTTTTTAATGGTTTTAAGATTATACTTTAGAGTTACCATTTTATTTTATGCCATTACTTTTGTGCAATCCCAAGGTGGCTACATGCATGCGGTTTGTGCCTAGATAAGTCTAATGTTTATGTTTTCTTGTGAAGCTGTAATTCTAGAATTTGCTTAAGGAGAAGGAGAAAGAATTGAAGGAGAAACAAGGTACAATTTCTGCTCTCAGTTTCACTACACAAAGTAAGATGGGTAAGATGTTGATGGCTAAATGTAGGACATTGCAAGAGCAAAATGAAAAGATTGGAAATCTAGCTTCTGAAGGAAAAGTGCTGCAACTCCATCTTGTTATATTGCATGTTATTGTACTTTGAACATGTATTATGTTTCTATTCTTGGCCTAGAGGGTAGTTATTTTTTTAGGTTTCTTGAAAAACTAGCATAGAAATTTTGTATATATGTGCATGTGTAACTGGGTTTCATGGGTGGTAGGAGTTAGAAGAGCAAATCCATATGATAAGAAACAATTTTATGGCTGATCTAATAGTGTCCATTATAAATAGTAGGTGACTAATTACTTGAAAGCAGTTATGTGTACACCGTAAGTAACTAATTAGATGCACTCTATATTATAATGTTGAACAAGAAATTATTATTTTTTAGTTTCAGAATTTTTTTACTATGCTTGTTTATGTTCTTAAATATAACATGTTTTCAGAGTACTTGAAAAAGGAAATGTTACCAAACACTCAAGATGTTTGTGCTTTTTGTCTACAATGCAGTAGCAAATTTCATAAGTGTGTTTGACCAATTTTCTGCACAAATGATATCTTGTGGTTGATAATTGCTGCTATGTGATTATCTTTGTTGGGCATTGACGAACTAATGAGTTATGGCCATAATCTTTATGAGTTTTTCCTGTACCTGCCTACCAATCTTGCTAATCCAGAATCTAAAACACACCATCTGGAACTACGTTATGTAAAATTCTTAAATAATCATTGGTGGTGTAGTTGTTGCACAATACTAGATAATGTGTTCTTAATTTTCTCTATATTAATGAATATGCCAGTAATTAGTTTTGCATATATTCGTAGGAAAATCATGCCGAAATATTTCATTGCAGGCGGGACTTGTGACATCATATGTTCTTAAGATTTTAACTTTTAAAAGATAAGGTCTATTTTGAATAATAGGTATAAATTAATTGCTATGATATTAAGGTCAGATTTCATACCTTATTTATAACTGGAGAGTAACAAGGCATCACACTATTATAAATCTCACATTCTATTTGCTTTCAGACATTCCAGTGTTCGTGAAATTGCTTTGATGATTTTAATGTCATATCTCTCCTACATGTTGGTGGAGGTAATGATGTGCTCAGATGTCCATTCACTTTATTCATAATTATAACAAAACTTGATATAAAGTGTTAGATTTTTTATTCACAAAGGACTATATCATTGAAGTAATATCATTGATAAATTTAAGTAGCTAGGAGCCAACCATCTTTATGGAGAATTTTTTTTTTCTTTTGTTTAACTTCTTGAAGATAAAGAAAAGAGTGAGAGATGAAGGAAATCACAAATCTATATCATGTACTTGATCTTGAGCTGTTTTAAGATGTACACACCAAACCTTTTTTAAAACTATTATTTTTGTAGCATCAAATTGTAAGCCAATATTTCGTATACTGCAATTTGTTTGTGCAAGTGCATGATTTGGATACTGCTATTTGTTTGTCCAGTCATATATTTGGTTAGCCAACTGCAAATCACCTGTAATATTTCGATGATCGTATATGCCAGTACCCCTAGCTATTTGCATGTAATTAATCTTGATTATGAAATCTATCCACTTATTAATTTGGGCCACAATGCAAATTCTAAACTTCTTCTTCAGCTCATTTATCTCGGTAATGAGGTATCCCTATAGGGACAAAAAATCCTCAATAGCTTTAACTTCATTTAAAAATCATGTTTTAAGATGCATTTCTAGCTAGGAAGCATAACAAATTTTCCAATAGAATGTTTTGCAGACTTGTAGAAGTCACAAGCAACAAATATAAAATATGTATTATGTTGTTCGAAGCACAAAATTGCTTATGGTAGGTTGAGTATGTTTTGATAACATATTCAGTTGTTGGAAGCACAATGTCATCTTTTGTCCAATATATGTTCTTAATGGATGCACATATATATACCCTTGCCGTTAGTTATATATAATATATATATATATATATATACACACACACACACATAGAAGTTGTTGGAAGCATTTGCATCATGCCCTACGATTTTTTTAATTTGCTTAATCCTGAACTCTCAGGTTTTGAGTTTAGAAGTGTGTGCTGATATCATGGAAATGAAATGTTGAGAGGTATCTCTAGAGGACAAAGAAAGCATGTCACAACAGAGCGCATGAATGATCTTTTGATATATCTTCAACTATTCCAGCTGTTCGTTTTCACATTTGCTTAAGGTATTAATGCCCATCTCCCTATGAAGTAGGAGAAATCAATTAGATACAAAAATAGCAGTCAAAACCAATAAAACCTCAAAAAATTATGCATCCCAAACAAAGCCATACTTCACAAAAATGAAACTGATTGCATAAATGTGACTCCTCCTCCAAGGGCCAATCCTTCCTGTTCAAGTAATTTATAAAGATCGTGGTCATTTTTCATGAAGTGAATCAGCACATAATAATAACATATATAAATTGTCAAAATCAAAAACATAAATTATGGCCCAAAGTAGAAAAGTTCTTAGATGTACATGTGACGTGTGGTAAACAAGTAATTAGGTCTATTTGGTATCTGTTTATTTTTAAATATATTTTTTTGAATACTATAATGATATTATCCTAATAACTAACTAGTCAAATATACTATATATATATATATATATATATATATATGAAAAATGATACTCTTTTGGCTGGAGGCTTCCGCTATTCTTTTACTTAATTATTAAGTAAATATTTTTTTAATAATGTTGTGAATTTATTTTAAAATAATAATATATTAAAGTGTTGAAAAATACATATGAAAAATAACATACAAAACAAATTAGCGACTAGCGAGCCCCCAACAGAAGCTTCCAGCAGCAGCGGTACTAGAGCCATCCTTATATATATACAAGGATACGAAGTTCCACCTACATGTTATTGCAAACATGAGATTTGTTGAAATTTTTGGAATAAGAAATTGTTGGGAAAATTTTGAGTACTATAAGATCTATATTCAATGTGCATATGCTTTGTAAACTAGGAAATATATAAGTAATAAGAATAAATTAGAAAGAGAGAATCCGATGTTAAGGCACATTGTGATAGACATTTTCCTTATAATAGAATCCACTGCCACCAAATTTAATATTCACTAAGCTTCTTGACAATCTACTCTCAAGATATAATAACGTTGGTTCTCATTAATCTCTTTGTCGGTGTACACAAAAGAAGATCCTCGAATCCAATATAAAATAATTAAAACTTGAAAAAAGAGAAAGAAAAGAAGATGGTTTTCTAATTTTGTAGAGAATTTTGAGTAAGTAAATTTCTGGGGTAGAGTTCCCTATTTATAAATATTGAAAGGAAACTTATAGAAAATCACAATTAGAATGAAATGATACTTGTGAAAAGTCACAATTTATTTAAATAAAGTAGTACTTATAAAAAGTTACAACTTATATAAATGCAAAGTTATTTATAAAAACCATAATTAGAATAAATTAACACTTTTGAAAAGTCACAACTTTCCAAATATTAGAGAATATATTGAAAATATTTCTAATTCAACAAATGGTATAGCTTTTTGTTTAGTTGGCAAAGCGGTCAAGACTCCTATTTCCAATAATACATTTCCATTTTCATTTAAATTTACCATAATACATTAAATTTAGATAACCGAACCAATACATTAAATAATGATAATGGTTCACAATATTTTTTACTTAACATTAAATATTCTAATCATTTTAAGTCTTAAAAACCAACATAAATAACCCCACCAGGTGATTATCATTTTTTTAGAATTTTGTCAAGTACTGGAACATTCAGGTTGCCCGCAGGACTGTGTATATATTTCCTCTCTCCCTCCCTCTCTAGATTCAGCTTGAATGTTACGTACATAGAGCTAGCTGTTAATAAGGGGAAACTGATGATCATGCTTCAATGTCAAATGATCCATTGTTTGTATCTGAGTTATAAAGATGAACAGAACTGCTTGATCAGTCCGATCGATCCTTTTGATCAATTCACAGTTTCATACCCAATTCAGGCTACCAAAGTTATCGACGTGGAAATTAAATGGTAAAAAAAAAAAATCAATCGAGCCAGAATGTAAAAGAGCAATATGTCAGGATATATATTGACCATTATAGTTTACCCATGTACATATGAAATAATATAAACGACATGAAATAATACTCAAACATTGAATTTCTCCCACAAATCAAACTGTTCAAATTAAACGCACAGTACTAGTACTGTTATATCTCTTCTTAATTAATACAACCACACTTCAAATAATTAATAATTAGGTCAAAATACAACAAAATAGGACAATAATAAGCGGAAAAGGTGTGCGTGATCAGATCAGGTGGCTAATTATTTGGGATAGTTTGGACAATCTTCTCATCCACTCCTCTTGGGTTTGCAGTAGTTTTGTCAACTGGCGCCGGGCTTGACGATTGAGAGGGCAAGACCATTTGCGACGCAACTTTGTGATCCACGAGCTACAACGAACCCACACATGGCTCCCAACACGAACGTAATACCGGGTTTCATCATCTTACCACTCATCATTAATTTTAGCTTTTCACCTGTTGTAATATTCAGTACTCTATATGGATGTTATATATGCTGTGTGAACATAAATACAGACTTTTGAATGGCGTGCAGGAAAGATCAAGATGATGAGCCTTTGTGGGGTGGTTTTTCCTTGATGTCGTAAAGCCCAAGCCATTTTCTGGATGAGATAAAACGAAAGGATAAGTTATAAGAACTTATAACCCCCTCTCCAAGGGTCAATCAGGTCAACCCGCCCACCATTGTGTTATAAATTTGATGAATATGGCTTTAGAAAATCTCCTATGGAAAAAGAAAAGTGGGTTTTGTGTCTGTGGGAGCTTAAAGGTGGAGTCAGCTGGACGTATTACTGCGAACAATCTCAAAACCGGGCCCATAAAAACAATGGATCGGTCACATGGATAAATTTAGACCATCGTCAGAAATTTTATATTCTAGTGGTGGCCCTCATTTTTTATTCAAAGGGAAATTTGTACACTATCTAACATTACCCAATAAAATTAAAAATTAAAAAATTAAAAAAATTAAGAAATGGGTGCTCTAGATTTTGAAACTAGGTGTTCAGCTAGCTGTTACTTGCGGGATCATTTAAGGGGATTTGTAACTTTGAACTCCTTTTCTTTCTCTTTTTACTTAAGAATTTCTTTCATATTGCTAGCAAGTTTAAGAATTTCTTTCTGAACAAGATATGATTTCAGGTTTTAAATTGTACTCTTGCACCTTCCACTCCCTACCTGTAATTGTCGTAATTTGGTCAGATAGGATAATTCAATCCAAGTAATAGAGTAGAGGAACTGATGAACCATGGCCTATTAGCTCAGTTGGTTAGAGCGTCGTGCTAATAACGCGAAGGTCGCAGGTTCGAGACCTGCATGGGCCACTGCATGAGTTTTTTACAACTTTGTGAACTGTGTCGACAAATTACGTTCATCTTTGGTTCTTTCTATCATTAATACCTGGATTCTTGGGCGATGGTGTCAAACTTATGCCAGACAGCACAGCAGACTTCTTAAAGATGCCATTTTTTTTTTTCTCTTTTTTCTCGTATATATACATATATATATATATATATAATATATGTATTAGAATCATGATCGATTCAGCTATATTGGCATTAATCTTTGAAAGCCATTTTTGTATTCATAATTCATCTCATCACATTTAAATTCATTATTATATTTTTTTAAATCTCTACATAAAATATCAAATTCTAAAATAATAATAATATTAATAATATTAAAAAATAATATTCTAATAATATTTTATTCAACTTTCAAAATTTATCTCATCTCTAAATCCAAACAAGACAGTAGAGAAACATGATTCCTACTCTCTTTAGTCGTCATTAATTTTTCTTACAAAAAATGGTCCCATAGGACAAAAATCCTTGGAGGAAGCAGACAAATTTATAAAGCAACATCCATGCTTATGGGCCTTTGAACTCGCTTGGATGTTTCTGCCATGGTCGAACAGAGACAAGTATCCAAGCTGACAAACAGATATGCATGCATGTGGGATTCTGGACAAGATTTAGACCTATTAGGTGCCCCCAATCCATGTTCTGGCCATATTGGACAAAGATCTTTTCCTGAGTAATTCCAATCACCCGACGATAAAAATCTATCTGCAATATGCATGGGCGCCTAATTGTAGCCATTATTTAGGATCCATTTGGATATAGAGGTAATCTCAACTCATCTCATCCTATCTAGATAAATCCTTACTCATGCCTGTACCCTCGCCTGCTGCTTCAAGTATATTATAGGATGAACCAGCTCCCCAACCCCAATCCATATCTGATGAGAATTGCTGCCTGCCTCTAGTTTGTTGTATGATAAAATGGGGGGTTTCTTCAGGGGTTGCAAGGCTGCAGCAGCTTGTTTCATTCTACTCAACGTCATATTTTTCACCATTGTTTCATCTAGTAACGTTCCATGCACTCCAAAAAGTCCTACGTTAACTCCCTCTACTCCAAAGAAGCCTGCCAATTGCCCAAAAGATACTCTCAAGTTTGGGGTTTGTGGCAGCTGGCTAGGGTTGGTAACTGAGCTCGTGGGGACTAAACCAAGTGAGGAATGCTGTACAGTGGTGAAAGGCCTAGCAGATCTTGAAGCTGCTTTGTGTTTGTGCACTGCTATTAAGGCAAATGTATTGGGAGTTGTGAAGCTGAAGGTACCTGTTGCCCTCAGTTTGCTTGTTAATGGATGCGGCAAGAAGGTCCCTGAAGGCTTTGTGTGTGCGTAGATGAAGTTCAAGTGTCTCCGAATCTGATGTCTCTTTTCTGGATCTGTGTTGATTTTGATGCTCTTGTTGATCTGTAGTTTTCTTTCAATAAAGCAAAATTGTCTGCCTAGAAGTCATGACAATTTGTTAGGATTCAAGGAATTAGAGTTATAGATTTGGTTATTGTCTGTCTCTCTCTGTCAGTGATGTATCATCCAAAACTGTCCCAAATAGTGTGAAGATAATAACTACCACAATTCTAATATTCCAACTAAACATTTTTAACACAATGACGAGATACAGTCTCAATTATAGCACGTAAATGAACCAGATGTGAATACCAAATAGATCCATATTCTATATCATACAAACCAGTATTCTTGGAAAAACTTCAATGAGATTTTACAATGCTTACTAATTTCAGTTTTTGAAAACCAATGTCCCACCCCTCCGCCCCCCGCTTCTTTTTTTTAAAGAAAAAACAGTGGATGATTACAAACATTCAAGATGAGATTCTTTGGGAAGCTTCATTGAGGTTTCAAAAGAACAATCACTCGGTGATGGCCAATCCGAGTCTCACTTATCCGACCAAGATGACGAAGGACCTGCAAAACACCATAATGCCACTATGACGAGATTCTCTTTACAGAAGAAACCAAACCTTGTAGACAGTCATGAAAGACATCTATTTACTTATTTTATGTCAAGCACCAGACATTCCAGCATACAACATGAAACTACTGTTGCAAAATTGACAATATCAAATCACCTTTAGGGAGGAACAGAAAATTAACAAGAGTATAATCGTTGAAATCAAATAGTGTGCATGAATCAATGTATAGATGACAGTGACCAATGAGATTATGCCACACATCATTTCATTTCAATGATAATGCATGGACTAGATATTCAAATTGCCTATAAGAGGGAAACACTCACAGTCAGTATCGCTTTTCCAGTATTGTCAAGTTTCAGTGCTGGTCCTTTTATGTCATTTTCTATAAAAAAGTGTTTTCCCTTAACAGCTTCTGCCATTGCAATATCTCTTAGTTCCTGCATGTTTCAGCAGTTCAGAAAATTAGCAGAACATAAAACCAAACCTTAATTACCATGCTTGAAGACAAGAAGAGGTAATCAGCTGTGACATATACAAGCCAATTATTTCTGAAATGAGAGTACAGATTCCCCCATGGTTATAGTTTTGAG